>CM034469.1:2724750-3924750 GCA_019925255.1 Litchi chinensis
GTGCCTTGTCTGCTGCTTAGAGCCAATAGAAATTTGCTGGAGGAAGATAGCTTAGAAAAATCCTGCTTTTTTAATGCTACAATTTTTGGCTATAATTTTTTCATTCCTTGAGTTCTCTGCTTTACCTATACTTGCCTTCATACCTGAGGCTGTTTGTTCTACACATTCATTCTCGCCATTCTGTTTATATTTGTGCTTACTGACCCTCAAGCTTTTTGGCAGTTTTCTAATGATCTGCCATTGAATACTTGTTGAACTATATATTTGTGTTCGTACTTCTATCAAGACGAATCTTTGCTCTCTCTTATGCTTGTGCTAATATTTATTTGTGATGCATATATTTCAACTTTCATATCTTTACAATTTTCATTATCTAAACTCACCACTTTGTCATGTTGTTCTCTATTTAATTGGGAAGAGTACTATTTTCTTGTAATTGCTTTGTAACTTCTGATTTGTTATTCTTTATTAAATTGGGAAGAATATTGTTTCCTTGTAATTGAGGTGTAATTTATGATTGGTCTTTATTTTACAGATTCTATTATAAAATGGCCAGGCAAGAATAGACCTGATTGGCTAATAATTCTGCCACCAATAACCTTGATTTTGCAGAAGATTCCAGGTGTTTATTCTTTTGATTGTCTATAATATTAGTGCAATTCATTGTTTTTGTCATTATAGCTTTGTACACACATTGTATGTGATTTTGATGTAAAAAAAAGAAAAATATGCCCTTTTGAGCGCTTTTCTTCCTTTATCAAATGAAGTTTTGAAGGGGCAAAAATACTTTTTTATTCCATGTTAACTCTCTAAATGAGAGAAGAGATATCTTCTCTTCTTAAATTGAGAAGTTATCTAAAAACATTTAAATAAAGATAAAGATAAGTAAAGATAAGCTAAACTACTTAAACAAAGACTTCTAGATAATATAGGACTCCTACTAATTAGGAAACACATTTCTCAACACCCCCCTCAAGCTGGGTCACAGATGTTAATCATGCCCAGCTTGGAACTCATGTTTTCAAACACTGTCTGTGGTAAAGCTTTTGTAAGGATATTTGCCGTTTGATCCCCTGTTTGAATGTAGTTTAAACACTGAATACCCTCTTCAATCTTTTCTTTAATAAAATGTCGATCAACTTCGACGTGCTTTGTTCTATCATGATGAACTGGGTCCTTAGACATGCTGATAGCTGCCTTGTTATCATATAACAGCTTTGTTGGACCACTGATTGCAACCTTTAACTCGTCTAACAGCCTTCTAATCCACAAACCTTCACACAAACCATGGGCAATTGCCCTCAACTCTGCTTCTACACTGCTAAAAAAGACAACTGATTGTTTTTTACTCCTCCAAGTGATCAAGTTTCCCTAAACAAAGGAGCAATAACCTGAGGTAGATCTTCTATCTACTGCTGAACCAGCCCAATCAGCATCTGAAAACACTTCCAAGCCGCTTTCAGCTCCCTTTTTAAAGAAAAGTCCCTTTCCTGGTGTCATTTTGAGATACCTCAGAATTTTATACACAGCATTCATGTGTTCCTCACTTGGATTGTTCATAAACTGACTAACAATACTAACAATAAAGCTAATATCTGGTCTGGTATGAGATAGGTATATTAACCTGCCAACCAGTCTCTGAAACCGACCCTCATCTATTGTTACACTTCCTTCCATATTGCCTAGTTTTGTTGTTGAGTACATGAGTGTTTCAACTGGTTTACTATCAATCATACCAGTCTCTTTCAACAAGTCTAAAGTGGACTTCCTCTGACAAACTGAGATAGTTTGCTGTGATCATGCAATCCCCATACCTAGGAAGTATTTCAAGCTTCCTAAGTCTTTAATTTCAAACTCCTTTGCCAAATACCCTTTCAAATTCTTGATTTCTTCCTCACAGCTACCTGTCAACCCAATATCATCAACATAAACTATGAGAATGGTTACTTTACCATTAGGGGAGTGCTTCACAAAAAGCTTATGATCTAATTAGCATTGCATATAACCGAACCTCCTAAAAGCACGAGTAAATCTTTCGATCCAAGCTCTAAGGGAATGTTTTAGTCCATAGAGCGATTTTTTCAGCTTGCAGACAGAATTGAGTTCCATTTTTCCTTCACAGCCTGGTGGTACTTCCATGTATACTTCCTCTTCCAATTCTCCATTTAGGAAAGCATTCTTTACATCAATTTGATGCAAAGATCAATCCAAATTAGCTGCCAAGGATAATAGAATTCGAATGGAGTTTAACTTTGCTACAGGTGCGAATGTTTCTTGGTAGTCGATGCCATATGACTGTGTGTCTTTGTAGCGATCTACACTCTCATCCGCCTTGTGTTTAATGGTGAAAACCCATTTGCAACCTACTATGCTCTTCCTTTTTGGCAGTGTAGTAACTTCCGAAGTTCCATTTTTCTTCAAGGCTCTCAGCTCTTCATCAATGGCAGCCTTCCATTTTGGAACTTTCATTGCTTTTTGAACTATTTTTGGCGTCTGAACCTCTGTTATGTTGATGGTGAATGCCTTGAAATTTGGAGATAGTTTGTCATAGGAAATATAGTGACTGATCAGATAGAGTGGGTGTGATCTGCACTCTCTTTTTCCTTTTCTCAAGGCAATAAGCAGTTCACATTCTTTATTTCCCTGCACAAGTTTTGCCACCTTCTCTTCATTACCCTGCAGTAGTTGAATTTTATTCTTTTCTTGTGTAATTTTATCAAGTTCTTGAACCACTTGAGAAGGTTCTTGGTTGGGCATAAAATTTCAGAAATGGGAGACTCACATGATTCACACTTTTGACTTCTAATTGGATCACTCTACTAGATAAATTGGAAGGATAACTTTCAATTGACATAGGACTCCTTTGTTTATCTTCTTCTCCTTGTTTATCATAAAAAAATTTGTTTTCAAGAAAAGACACATCCATTGACACATAAAAACGCTTAGTTGATGGAGAATAACACTTATATCATTTTTGGGTGGCCGAGTAACCTAAAAAGACACATTTGGTTGACCTAGGATCCAATTTTCCTCTAAATTGAGAGTGTATGTGAACAAATGCAATACATCCAAATACCCTAGTAGGAGTATGAGAGGTGATTCTATTAGTAGGGTAACAATTTTGAAAAACTTGATAGGGAGTTTGGTAATTTAATGCCCTAGATGGTAATCTATTAATTAGGTAAGCTGTTGTGAGAACAATTTTGAAAAACTTGATAGTGAGTTTGGTAATTTAATGCCCTAGATGGTAATGTATTAATTAGGTAAGTTGTGAGAACAGCTTCCCCCCCCCCCCCCCCCACACCCCCCCCCCCCCCCCCCCCCCCCGTCCCCTCACCTCTAAAAAAGATTTTGGAACATTTGAAGAAAACATTAGAGACCTAGCAACCTCAAGAAGATGTCTATTTTTCTTTTCTGAGACTTCATTCTGTTGAGGTGTATCCAGACATGAGCTATGATGGATAATACCTTCATCAGATAAGTATTCTCTTAAGGATAGACTAAAAAACTCTTTAGCATTGTCAGTTCTCAAAATTTGAATTCTTTATTGAAATTGAGTTTTAATCATGTTATTAAAATTCTAAAAAATGTTCCCTACATTTGATTTTTCTTTCATTAAAAATATCCAGGTCAATCTTGAATGATCATCAATGAATGACACAAACCATCTTGATCCAGTGATGCTGTTGACCCTTACAGGGCCCCACACATCACTGTGAATCAATGAAAATGGTTTTGATGGTTTATAAGGTTGAATTTTATAAGAATTTCTGGAATGTTTTGAAAATTTATACACTTCACATTGAAATTGACTAGGATTTTTTTTTACTAAATAAAGATGGGACAACTTCTTTAAGTACAAAAAATTAGGATGACCTAATCTAAGACGCCACAACATAATAGCATCATCTTTATTTTTTCTAACATGACTAACAGGCTGATTCTGAAATCCTAAACACCTACCTAGGTAAGATTCCTTTACAGAAGAAAAATCACTCTTAAGAATATTAAGACGTTAGGATATTTCAGCATTGCTAATCATCCTCCTAGTGTCCAAATCCTGAAATTCACAACAATGAGAAAAGAATTTAGTTACATAGTTTAACTCCTTAGAGAGTTTACTTATTGACAATAAATTGCAATCCAAATTAGAGACTAATAACACAAGGTTCAGGGTAATATCTCTTGTGATCTTCACTGAACCAATTCCTTTCACCTTTGATAATGACCCATCTACAATCTTAACACTATAGTCCTCATTACATGAATTATAAGAATCAAATAATGACAAATCCCCTGTCATATGATCCGAAGCACTTGAGTTTACAATCCAAGACTTGACTTTATCATTTTCAAATACAAGAGCATTAAGATGTCTACCTTTTTGTGCCACGGTTCCGGCACCAATCACTGACCTATTGACAGAATTTTGAACCGATGTCTGAGAGATCAACTTATGTAGCATCTCCATCAAGTCTTGGCTTGCTGAACTACCACCAATCTGGTTCAGGCTTTTTCCTTATGTCACCATGTTCCCACTGCTCTGACCAGTCTGGTTTAGCTATTGAAATCTGGTTGGTTTCCAGTTGGTTGGTTTCACATCAATCCTCCAACACTTTTCTTTCACATGGCCTAGTTTCTTACGATGTTCGCACCATGGTCTTCCTCTTCTTTTTGCTCAATTGTTAGCTGCAGTGAACTGAACTCCATGAACAACCAATGCTGAAATTTTAGGGCTATTCTCCACCTTGCTTTGAATCCCCAACATCAACCTTTTTCTATTTTCTTCTCTCTTTACTTCTGAAAATACACCCCTGATATTAAGAAGAGGTTTCATACCAAGAATCCTCCCTCGAACCTCATCCAAATGACAATTCAAGCCAAATAAAAACTTATAAATTCGTTTCTCCTCTATGAACTCATTATGTTTGAATCCATCCTCTGTATCTTTGAAATCAATATGTTCGAACATGTCTATTTGTCGCCATAGTCGAACTAGGGTGTTGAAATATTGTATGACGTATAGTTTTAAAAGGCGCAAGGCGCAAAGGGGCTGTGGAGCCCGAGGAGCAAGGTGTGCCTTTTCAAGGCGAGGCACACTTAAAAAAAAAAAACCTTAAAATATTATAAATTCATAAACAACCAACAATGATAAGATAAAATTCAACAAAATAAACATCTAATCATTAATTATAATCAAAATTATAATCATCATCAAAGTTTAATAACTAAGTATCCTAAGCAAACAATAAAAATCATCGAAGTTCAACTAAAAACTAAGTCAATAACTAAGTGTCCTACCCTAGGCAAACAATAAAAGTCATAAGTCATCATCAAAATGCAATTATGCAAACAAAAACTTGTGACTAGCACTAGTCACAAAAAAGGTTCACTCATAGTGTTCAATCAATCGAATTCTCAAAGTCATAATCAAAATCATCATCCTCCTTTCCCATCTCTTCATCTTCTCCTTCTTCCTCTGGAAATCCATCTCCTTCTCTCTCTTCTTCTTCTTATGCATCTAACCCTTGATATTCCTCTTCTTCTTCCCCAACAATCGGTTGCCTTCTTTTTGTTGGTTGCTTTGATGAAGAACCTGATTTTGATTTAAATCTATAGCTAGGCTCTCCAACTCCTGCAGCCATAGCAACATTGCCCCATGTCAACCCATCATCATCTAAAAAAACATTCTCATCATCTTTACCATCCTGGAGATCGAGCTTCCTCATTAACCATTCATTGCTTTCATCAATGTCGATCAATGCAATAGGATCGATCGTATCACGCATTTCATATTGACGTCTCAAAGCTCTATTGTATTTCACAAATACCAAGTTGTTTAAATGACTTTGAGCAAGCCTATTTCTTCGTTTAGTATGAAGTTGCAAGAATTTGTTTTTTTTTTTAAATAACGATATAAGATACATTAAACAAACGAATTGTTAAAAAAATCATAAGAACATATATTTACATTTTCAAACACACTCCAATTACGTTCACAATCAAAAGAACTGCAACTGAGGCTAAGAACTTTTATTGCAAATTTCTTCAATGTAGGTGTTGAATCTCCATAAGCATTCCACCATTCAGCTGTCAATTAAAATTCATGAATTAATGATTAATCTTTAATCTTATGTTTATTTGATTTAATTTAATAAGACATGATATGTATACCTGGTGATTTTTCAGCTCTCTTTCTGATGGTCATATAGTTTTTGAATAATCCCTCCACGTTCCAATACTTCGAAAGCTCATTATCAATCTGATCTTGCATCTTAGGATTCGGAACCAATCTTCTTAGGCATTCATAAAAGCTTATCTTCACTTCTTCATGAATTTCACCTTTAGCCTTGTAGAAGTATTCCGGGTTCAAGTACCATCTAGCAACATGCAAGGGGCGATGAATTGAACATCCCATCTACTATCAATGATTCGAAAGATAGACGCATACCTAGCCTCATCTCCATCAAAAGAGGTAGCAATGACTTCTTTGGCTCTATCCATGGCCTCATAAATATATCCCATAGCAGGCTTCCTTTCACACCATCCACTAAGCAGAGTACACGCACTAGTGGGCTAGTCAACTTAAGAGCAAACACCATATTACTCCAAAAAGTAAGCATCAAAATCACTTCTAGTGCCCTTTTACCCCTCGCTTCTTTTGTCCACTTGCTCGTACGCCATTCATCTGAGGTAAACATTTTTTTGAGGTTACTTTACAACATGTGCATCCTGCCTAAAGTGATAAAGGCAGTTGCAAACCTCGTTTTTGCTGGCCTAAGTAACTCTTTGTTGTTGGTAAACTTTCTTAGCATGTTTACAAAACTAGGACAGGTGTAGATATAGCTAGTCACCATTACCGTTCTCTCAAATGTTTTCTTCAAATTAGGCACCTTGAAAATATCTTCCAATATTAAATCAATATAATGAGCTGCACATGGTGTCCAGAAGAGTGTGAGATATTTTATCTCCAATAATTTTCCTATTATCATTTACAAAAAAGATATTAATTAGTAATAATACTAGTACACATCTAATTTAAAGTCAAATTGTTTTATTTATAATCATAACTAATAATACAAAAATAAACTTCATACCTGCTAAAACATTATTTGAAGCACTATCCGTCACCAATTGAATGACATTACCTACTTCTATCTCTTCCATCATACCACTTAATAATTCAAACAGCTTGTCACCAGTCTTTGCATATGCGGAGGCATCAACAGACTTGTAAAACATACTTCCTTTAGGAGAATTGATTAAAAAGTTAATCAATGTCTTTTCTCTCATATCCTTCCAACCGTCTGATAACACTGAGCATCCATATTGAGCCCACACTTGTTGATGATATTTCATAATATTACAAGTGTTTTCAACCTCTTGCTTTAAAAGGGGAACCTTAACTTCATGAGGAGTAGGTGACTTCATACCTGGACCATATTGGCCCACTGCTTCAACAAAAGCCTCGAAACTATTACATGATGCAACATTAAATGGAATGTCTGCATCATACATTCATCTAGCAAACATTGTACAAGCTCGACCTCTCAACTCTTTCTTAGCTGCATTATCCATCTCATTCAACATCAATTGCTTCCCTTTTGCTTTCCTTATAGTGACTTCTGGATTGGGGGCAAAGAAAACATCCAATGAACCCTTTTGTTTTGGCCCCTTAATACTAACTCAACTACCAAATCTATTATAACCTTTTCTTTTACTTGTAGGTAGTTCTATTAGTGGTTCTTCATTATACCCTTCACCTATTTCATACTCAACAAACGGTTCCATATTACGCTCATCCTTATCATTATTCTTTTTCTGCAAATACTCTTTCATCTCTTATTTTATAGGTTCAGAACAACGTTCACAACGTTTAGCATTCCTAAACCCCCTCGCCAAATGTTGTTTTACCCGATGGATCCCTCATTTCGTTACTTTGCCACAAAATTTACATTTTACAATGTTTTTATCTCTATGATCCAACAACTCAATATAATTCCATGCAGGGTCTGAGGATTTAGTACTAGCCGAGTTAGAGTAGTCAGCTACAAACAAAATACATTCATACATTAACATTATACATAAACACTACAGCCTATAAATTACAAACATACATTATACATACATCAACCAATAAATTAATAGCCTATAAATTACAAACATTCATGAAACTAGTTGTACAAATAAATGAAGAAATTGATCAAAAGATTGAAGATGAGAGAGAGAAAAAAGACTTGAGTTCATTTTGAGCTGAAGATGCTGAAACTGATGACATGAGAAGAGAGGATAGTCACCGACGGCGGGATGAGGATGCTCGGCGGCCGGACGGCGGCAGGAAGGCGACTGGAAACAGAATCGGCAGCTTAACGGGTCGGGTAGAGAGAGAGAGTTGAGAGAGAGTGTTGAAGAAGCTTAAAACTGATGAGGGGAGAAGAGAGGACAGTCACCAGCGGCAGGAAGAGGGAGATCGATGACCGGACAAAGTAGGGAAGGCGGTTGGAAGACAAACTCAGCTGCTGGGCGGGTCGGGTAGAGAGAGAGTGTGTCGAATAGGCTAAAACTGAAGAGATCTATAATAGAAGACACTCACCGGCGGCGGAATGAGTCAAATCAGCGACCGAACGGCTATGGGAAGACAGCTGGATGACAGATCGGCAGATTGGGAGCTGAGGTAGAGAGGGAGAAGCTGTCGGGTAGGGCAGAAAACAGGTGGGAAAGAAAAAAAAAAAAGAACCTGATATAAATATCAGTCCAAGCGCGCCAAGCGCGTGCCTCTTCTAGGTCACCGCGCCTGGTCGGCGTTCGGGTGTCGGAGCTGCTCCCGCCGCCGCCCAGCACTTGGGCGCGAGCCTAGGCACTCCTTTTAATACAATGGTATGACGGATAAATCTCCTTGTCGCAAGTCATGAACTATGTTTTCAATGGCAACTATCTCCCATTTGTTGTCACTGTGAGAATAAGTCTCCTTTGCTGCTTTTCAAATCTACTCGACAGTCTTATACAGAAGAAAATTTTCACTGATCTCATTCGTCATTGAGTTCGTGAGCTAGGACATTACCATATTGTTGTCAGCATCCCACCTTTTGTATGTTGGATCATTCCTTGTAGGAGCTTTCGACACACCACTCAGGAAATCAGCCTTGCCTTTGCCACTTACAAACATCTTTACTGACTGTGACCATTGAATATAATTATTCTCGTTGAGTTTGTGGTTCAAGATGGGAAGATTAGGGAATACGTTTTTTGTTCCTCCTCCAGAACTTCCTCCATTGACAGAAGACGTTGGTTCTGGGTTTGAGGATATTTTTGACGAGGAACCTGGTGAAGCCATGCCATATTTGGTCATGATACAGGGTCCTGCTCTTATACCAGGAAGGTTTGAAGGGGCAAAAATACTTTTTTATTCCATGTTAACTCTCTAAATGAGAGAGTTATCATTTATTTATACAACCTAAACAACCTAATCATCAATAACTAAGAGATATCTTCTCTTTTTAAATTGAGGAATTATCAAAAAACATTTAAATAAAGATAGAGATAAGTAAAGATTAGCTAAACTACTAGAACAAAGACTTCTAGATAATATAGGGCTCTTACTAATTAAGAAACACATTTCTCAACATCAAATAAAGAATAAAATAGATTCAAATATACATGCAATTCCTATTGCAAATTGAGTAAAATCTTTTATCTGATGCTGAATTGAATTTGTTGATTTACTCATGTTTACCAAGTATTTCGCACATAGCCTGTCAAATATGAATGCTAAATCTAATTGTTAAATAAAGCTACCATGGACCAGAAATAATTGTAAGTTCAAGATTTGAACAATTGTCAAAGTTGACATTGTGCTCTTCAAATTTTGACCTTACCCTTATCAACTAAATTGATCGTATAAATGATTGATAAGATCACATTTTATTTTTCTATTAATAAAATTTGGAAGTGCCTATTAGACAAACCTACTGTTATGTGTATTTTTCGGACTCAATAATTGGGCTGGTAAAAGTCCAATTTATGCCCATTTAAGACCCAATGAGAAGGCCCAATGAGGTCAACATAGTCAAAGCCCATCAGACGAGGCCTAGTATTGACTCAAAGACCATCGAGACTTCCAGCTGGCATCAACAGACTCATAAATACAGGCAAGTCGCAGCTCGACGCCTGCGCAGCTCGTTTCTCAGCGAGCTCGAGATGAGGACCACTATGACACGTCAGCTTGCTCAGATACGTGATAAGTATCATATCTTCCAGAACAGGCAGTTACCAAGTTCAATAGTGATTCTCTCTCTCCGAATATGGTAGTTGCCCAATCAAACCATGATTTCCTCATCAGATATGGAGATTAATTCAAATTCAAATTCAAGTCATCATTACTTCAAGATAATTATAGCAATTTCCTGATATCACCTAAATATATTAGGAAGCATGATTAATTTATAGTTCTTTTCCTTATTTTTCCCAATTGTTTAGGGAATGTAATTAATTCAGGATTCTCTTCCTGATTTGCTACAGCCAGAATTGTAACTCTTCTTTCCCTATAAATAGGGATTGAAACCGTTGTAACAACAGCAGACAATATTCAATAATATACTGTCACTCTGCAGAGATTAAGAGTTGGACAGTCGTGGACGTAGGCCTTTTTATTGCCGAACCACGTAAAATTTGGTGTTCTTCGTTTGATCATCTGTTTTCTGTCTTTGTCTTTTCTAGATTTTTGTGCTTTCTCACATTGATTGCAGGTATTGGGCATTGATTTCTCGTCGACTGAATTCCAACGTCGACATTTTGGCGCTAGAAGGAGGGCCCTAACTGCAATCTTTTTCATCCCAGTTTATCAACTTCTGACGATATGGCAAAGACTAGATCAAACAGGTTCCTTGGAGATGATGACCAGGCGGAAAGTCACGTGAACCAATCCCAGCAGAACTTACAGCCTAGGCAAGACGCAACCACGCATGCAGCAGGCCCGTCCCAAGGACAGATACTCGGGGCCGCGCCAGGCATCCCCCCTCTGCCTCACCGTCAATCGGTTCCAGTTGCCCAAACGGCCGAAGGGCAGAATGCGTTGTTACAAAGGCAAGAAGCGTTGGAGGATACGGTTAGGCAGCTCACGCAAGCCGTCAACATGTTGGTACAGGCCCAGGTACACAACGTGACTAGGGTGGAAGTTCAGGCACCACAGAGAGTGCCTCAGCCTCTCGAAATAGCGCAGGGACCTGAAAGGCTAGCAAGGGAGGTCCCGCGACCTGCAGATTCGGCTCGCTCATCTAATGCGCGTTCGAGGGGTGGAAGACACCCTGTTCAACACGAAAGGGAGGTCGCACGTCCTGATAGCCAGGTAGCAAGACCAAGCCAGGAGGGGAACAGGCGAATGGAAGTTGATCAAGGCAGAGTTCGAGTCGCAGCTCGTTATGCCGATGAGGTGGATGGGCAGCAGGTAAGGCCCCATCGTCATGAAGATCGGTTCGAGGATGAAAGGTATGATCCTGAGCATCCGGCTCCAAGTCTTGATCATAGGAGAAGATACGAGCTCCGAGATCCCCAAGTAGAGGAGCTCCTCCAAAGAGTCCGACAGTTGGAAGCACGACCTGGAGTTCCAGAACAGCGTGGGCTCTACGGAGACAGGACCCCATTCACAAGGGAGATTGAGACACAGCCTCTCCCTCCGAGGTTCAAGATGCCGAGCATTCAGCAATACAATGGGGACAGTGACCCATATGACCATCTAGACGCTTTCAACGTTCAGATGGATTTGCAGACAGGAAATCCAATGGTGAAATGCCGAGTGTTCCCGGCCACATTGGGGGATATTCCGAGAACGTGGTTCAGAAATCTCCCAGCTCGCAGCATAGGAAGTTGGGAGCAATGCCAACAGAAGTTCGTTGGTCAATACAGGGCACTAAGAAGGCAGCTCGCTCCATCCTGCCACCTTGCCACCATTTTTCAGCGTCAGGGTGAGTCGTTGAAGGAATACATCACCAGATTTAGACGCGAGGTCGCGAATGTCGAGCATCCATCAGACGAAAGCATTCTGACAGCGATCTCAGCTGGGCTGCGCAAGGATGGAAAACTATACGAGAGCATTTACAAGTCCCCAGTGAAGGATCTGGGAGAGTTCTACGAGCGAGCTGCGAAAGAGATAAGATGGGAAGAGACCTTCGGCCCGAAGAAACAGATTCAGAAGAATGAAGCGGGCAGTTCCAGTCAGCCAAAGAAGAGAAACAATGGCCGGAACGAAGAAGGAAGGAATAACGGCTCGAGTAATCAGATTGCGAAGAGATCGAGGAGAGAGCCGAGGTATGAGCGACCTCAGCGTTGGGGTCGCCAGGAAGGATACAGCATCCTGACTACGTCTCCAGACAGGATTTACGCTGCGGAGCGGAATAAGGAGGACTTCGGGAGGCCCAATCCTATAAGGGCTCCCATTCAGCACAGAGATCAGAACAAGTTCTGCGCCTACCATAATGAGGTCGGACACAGTACTTCAGATTGCTGGGCGTTGAAGAACGCCATTGAAAAATTAATCAGGCGAGGTCGCTTGGGGGAATATGTGGCAAGACCTGCTGACCAGCGACCTCATCAGCAACGACCTCAACAGCAACAGCCAGTACACCAACAACAGCCCCAGCGAGCTATCGAGCAAGGCCAGGAACCTGCGGTAAGAACTATTTTCACTATTTATGGTGGCCCCCATATCGCAGGTGATTCTAACAGATCGCATGAGAGGTATGTCCGAGAGGCGAACCATTCATTTCAACTCAGCGGGTCGGAGGGACCTGCCAAAAGAGCGAAACCGACCTCGGACGAGATCGTATTTACAGAAGAAGATGCTAGAGGAGTGATCTGTCCTCATAATGATGCGTTGGTTATACGAGCAAAAATCAGCAATGTGGAAGTTAGGCGCATCATGATCGACACTGGGAGCTCGGTGAATGTGATGTATAGAAGTTGTTTTGACCAAATGGGGCTGCGAGCAGACCAGATGAAGCCATCCCCGGAGCCTCTATTTGGATTTACTGGAGATGCTGTGATACCAGTGGGGCAGATTAAGCTGCCGTTAACTCTAGGGGAGTCAGGTCGTCAAGCAACAACCTTGACGGACTTTTTGATAATCGACGGCCCATCAGCATATAACGTGGTCCTCGGAAGACCTGCTATGAACGAGTTGGACATGGTTACCTCAACCAGAACACTGACTGTGAAGTTCCCAACTCTCAATGGCATCGGATGTGTTCGAGGAGAGCAGCACCTAGCTCGTCGTTGTTATGAAGATGCTGTGAAGATGGGCGTGAGAGGAAAGAAGGTGAACGTGGTCTCAGGGGGCGAGCCACGAACTAAGACTGAGAAGGGAGTCAGTCACGACCTGGACCCTCGCGAGGTAGATGCAGACCGAGCTACCGGTCCAATTGAGGAGTTAGAAGATGTACCAGTCAGCGAGGTAGATCCTGAGCGATGCTTGAAGCTGGGAAGAGGATTAACTCCGGAATTGAGAGCCCAGCTCGCTGACTTCCTAAAGGCGAACTTGGATGTGTTTGCATGGAATCATGAGGACATGGTGGGAATAGATCCAGAGGTGATGTCTCACAGGCTAAACATTGATCCTCATTTCAAACCAGTTCGCCAGAAGAGAAGGGTAATGACAGGGGAACGATACTTAGCACTGAAAGAAGAGGTGGACAAGCTCCTGGTTAACAAGTTCATCAGAGAGGCTTACTACCCGACCTGGGTTGCCAACCCCGTGTTGGTGAAAAAGAAAAACGGGAAGTGGAGGACCTGCATCGACTTCACTGACCTGAACAAAGCGTGCCCAAAGGACAGCTTTCCCCTGCCAAGAATAGATCAGCTCGTGGATGCTACCGCTGGCCACGAGCTCCTGAGCTTCATGGATGCATATTCAGGATATAACCAGATCCCAATGAGGCCTGAAGACGAAGAGCACACCTCGTTCATGACTGATCGGGGGCTATATTGCTACAGGGTGATGCCCTTCGGGTTAAAGAATGCTGGAGCGACCTATCAACGTTTGGTGAACATGATGTTCAAAGAACAGATTGGGAAGACTATGGAGGTCTACGTTGATGATATGCTGGTAAAGTCCAAGCAGATCGGTGATCATGTTAGCAATCTGAGAGAGATGTTTCAAATTCTGAGGAGCTACCAGATGAAGTTAAATCCACTTAAATGTGCATTCGGAGTGGCTTCTGGGAAGTTCCTGGGCTTCATGGTCAATAGTAGGGGGATTGAAGCAAACCCTGAGAAGATCAAGGCGCTGATTGACATGAGGTCGCCGACCAGAGTGAAGGACGTACAAAGCCTCAATGGCCAGGTCGCAGCATTGAGTAGGTTCATCTCGAAAGCTACAGACAAATGTGTCCCTTTCTTTGACATTCTAAAGAAAGCAAAGAATTTCGAATGGACTGAGCAGTGTGAAGTAGCCTTCCAGCAGTTGAAGGAATATATGGGGCGAGCTCCACTTCTTTCCAAGCCCAAAGAAGAGGAAAAACTGATCTTATACTTAGGGGTGTCTCAGCAAGCTCTAAGTGCGGCGCTGGTAAGGGAAGAAGAAAAGACGCAGCTCCCAGTCTATTATGTGAGCAAACGGTTACAAGATGCTGAAACCAGATATTCCCAGATGGAGAAATTGGCTTACTGCCTGGTGATTGCGTCAAGGAAGCTGCGACCTTATTTCCAAGCTCACACCATAGAAATCCTCACCAAGTATCCATTAAAGCAAGTTTTGCAGAAAGCAGACACCTCAGGTCGTTTGTTGAAATGGGCAGTGGAGCTCGCGCAATTCGATATCCAATTCAAGCCAAGGACGGCTATCAAAGCTCAGGCTCTTGCAGATTTCATTGCAGAATTTACAGGACCCGTGGATAATGAAGCTGAGTCTTCTGAAGGACCGGCCTGGGAGCTTTTTGTTGATGGATCATCCAGCGAGCAGAGGGCTGGAGCTGGAGTTCTACTGATCAGTCCTGAGGGCCACAAAATCCTCTGTGCTCTAAGGTTTGGCTTTCAGGCGACAAACAATGAAGCTGAGTATGAAGCCCTGCTCGCGGGTCTACGATTGGCTAAGGAGATGCGGGCTGAACACTTGAAGATTTTCAGTGACTCACAGCTCGTCGTCAGCCACGTAATAGGAGAATATCAAGCCAGGGGACCAAAAATGGCCCTCTACCTCCAAAAAGTTCACGAGCTGCTAGGTGCATTTCAGAAATACGAAATGAAGCAGATCCCGCGAGCTCAGAACTCGCATGCTGATGCATTAGCTCGCCTCGCAACTACGCGAGATGCAGATTTCCTTGGGGCTATCCCAGTTGAGTTCCTACCAGCTCCAAGTACTGAAGAAAAGAGTGTAACGATGGTCATATCTGTACGGCCCGATTCCTGGATGAGCCCTATTCTAGAATACTTGCAGGACGGAAAACTGCCTAATGACAAGCTGGAAGCCCGACGACTACGAGCTAGGGCAGCCAGGTATTGCATCTATGATGATGCACTGTACAAGAAGGGGTTCACAGCACCGTTATTAAGATGCATTGATGGCCATGAGTGTGAAACAGTATTGAGGCAAATACACGAAGGCCACTGTGGGAACCATGCTGGGGGGCTGTCTCTGGCTCAGAAGGCACTTCGCCAAGGCTTCTACTGGCCCACCATGAGGCAGGACGCTCTCAACTTAGTGAAGAAATGCGACAAATGTCAAAGGTTTGCTCATATTCCGCGAGCTCCACCAGCTTACCTCCAACAGATGGTGAGCCCGTGGCCCTTTGCGATCTGGGGAATGGACCTGATCGGTCCCCTACCGATGGCACGTGGAAGATGTAAACATGCAGTAGTCGCAGTGGATTATTTCACTAAGTGGGCTGAAGCGAAAGAACTTGCTGAGATCTCCACTACAAAGATTGAGAAATTCGTGTGGAGCAACATTATTAGCAGATTCGGGGTCCCACAGCAGATCGTGACAGACAATGGAACTCAGTTTGCCAGTGACCAGTTTCTTAGGTTTTGCAACAACCTCAAAATTGTTAAAAGTTTCTCGGCAGTAGACCATCCACAAGCCAATGGCCAAGTGGAAGCTGTAAACAAGATTATCAAGCAGACCCTGAAGATGAAATTGGAAGCCAAGAAAGGAGCGTGGGTAGACGAGCTCCAAAAAGTATTGTGGTCCTATAGAACCACAGCTCGCGGCTCCACTGGCGAGACCCCATTTTCAATGGTCTACGGATCGGAAGCTATGATCCCGGCTGAGTTTGAAGTCACCTCGCAAAGAAGAGCGACCTTCAATCCAAACAACAATGATCAGCTACTTGCAGCAAACCTGGACCTGCTCGAGGAACACAGGGAAACCGCTAGGTTAAGGGTAGCTGTCTATCAGCAGAGAATAGCGAGATACTATAACAAGTATGCTCGCATTCGCAGATTCAACGTAGGAGACCTAGTCCTACGCCTCATCCTACCAGGAGCCCGCAAGCCGAGTGATGGATCCTTAGGCCCAAACTGGGAAGGACCATATGTTGTCAAAACAGCCTTGGGAAATGGAGCTTATCGACTAGTCAATGTAAACGGGGCAGAAGTCCTCCGAGCTTGGAATGCCGAGCATCTCCGCCCCTATTATCAATAAGTTTTTCATTACATGTAAAATGGATTAATTGTAAATGATATCTCCATTTCTCTCCTGTTTTTGATTCAACTTTCTTCACCAGGCTGACGGGCTCCGAGCTCAATGGTTAGGAATATGAATTAAAGAGCCTAAAAAGCAGCGAGGTGACGACCCCTGCATAGCTCGCTATGAATTAAAGAGCCTAAAAAGCAAGTAGTTAAGTGTCCTTGCATAGCTCGCCTAATGAGCCTAAAAAGCAGCGAGGTGACGACCCCTGCATAGCTCGCTATGAATTAAAGAGCCTAAAAAGCAAGTGACTAAGTGTCCTTGCATAGCTCGCCTAATGAGCCTAAAAAGCAGCGAGGTGACGACCCCTGCATAGCTCGCTATGAATTAAAGAGCCTAAAAAGCAAGTGACTAAGTGTCCTTGCATAGCTCGCCTAAATGAGCCTAAAAAGCAGCGAGGTGACGACCCCTGCATAGCTCGCTATAAATTAAAGAGCCTAAAAAGCAAGTGACTAAGTGTCCTTGCATAGCTCGCCTAATGAGCCTAAAAAGCAGCGAGGTGACGACCCCTGCATAGCTCGCTATAAATTAAAGAGCCTAAAAAGCAAGTGACTAAGTGTCCTTGCATAGCTCGCCTAATGAGCCTAAAAAGCAGCGAGGTGACGACCCCTGCATAGCTCGCTATGAATTAAAGAGCCTAAAAAGCAAGTAGTTAAGTACCCTTGCATAGCTCGCCAAACATTCTAAAATACCCATTACTTATACTTACAAAATTTTGTTAAGTATTGCTTTTATTATTATCAGGTTTTGGGTTTATCGATTATTAGCTCGCAGGAAAAATGAAGAGCATGAAGTACATTGGCCTGAGAAACATTCAACACAAGAGAAGTAATGAAAGAAATTTTCATTAAAATACGAAGACTGATTACAAATTGAAAGAAAAAAGATATACATGAAAAAGAAAAAACAAATTGCTAGTTCTCTGCAGGAGGGTCTGGATTAGCCGAAGGTTCCGGACCAGGGGCAGACGAGGCAGCTTTTGATTTAAAATCCTCAATGGTTTCGAGCCCTATGTCCCCGAAGATAGAGAAATCCATGTCTGGATGGGACATCCACAGTGTATAGAGGAAATCGCGACCTGTCCTTTCTTCAGCCTCATCCCTTGCATCTGCAACCCGCATTTCCAGTTCTTGGGCAGCCTGCTCTCTAAAGGCTGTTAGCTCCTCGAAGGCATTATCAGCTAGACGGTTGACGACCTCAGCCTCTTTCTTCATATCTTCAACCTGCTGTTCCGCAGCCTCAGCTCGCTGAATAGTTTCCCCCACTTGTTGCCTAAGTACCTCAGCTCGATGCTCAGCCTCCTTCGCACGGTTATCCGCAGCTGTCACTTCCTCAGCTCGTTTGGCTACAGCCTCCTTAGCACTTTTAGCTGCAGCTTCCATCTCACCGGCCCGCTTATTGGCCTCCTCGGCCTGCTTCTCGGCAGTTTCAGCCCGCGCCAGAGCAGCATCAATCTGACTATGAAGCACTTCAATTTTCTCTTCTGCAGCTGAAGCTCGCTGTTCGTCCAGTGCGGCCTGTTGCTCAGATTGCCTCAGATCCTCTTTTACCTTGA
Organism: Litchi chinensis; assembly: GCA_019925255.1. Taxonomy (NCBI): domain Eukaryota; kingdom Viridiplantae; phylum Streptophyta; class Magnoliopsida; order Sapindales; family Sapindaceae; genus Litchi; species Litchi chinensis. The sequence goes on from CM034469.1 coordinate 2,742,981, forward strand.
GCAGCTCATCCTTTAACATAGCATGATCATCCTCCATTTTCTTCAAGGCATCCTCGGCTGCTTGCCTTGCGGCGTTTGCCTCAGCGATCTGGGCTTCTTGACCTTCTATCTTGCCCGAGGTAAAGCGAGCTAAATCATCATTGGCTGCCTCCAGGTCGAACTCCAACTTCCTCATCTCATCCTTGGCAGCCCTTGTCTCCCTTTTTCGCTTCATCGCAGCAAGGGCACCCTGAAAATCAAGAACACATTAAAATATTGTCAAGGAAGAAAATCAGCAGATGAGAAAAAATTAACTTACCAGCATACAATGACGAGCCACGAACTCATCCAGATCCTCGCCCCTAAGGCACCTATTTTCCAAGACGTTCGTATGATTAAGCATAATTGTTGACCAGCTGTCAAGGAAAGCATTCAAGTATCTTCCTCCAGGACCCAGCTCGACATCTGATCTGGTGGGTGAAGGAGTTCTCTCACGCTCTGGGATATCGCGCGCATCATCATGAGAAGCACCACGACGCGACACAACAGTACGCCTAGTCGCATATGTGCTGCGGGCAGTTCGGGCTGCCTCGGGGGCAACATCTGAAGGAGCATCACCTTTTCCAGGCTGCGAGCTGGAAGGCGTAGGTCGCTGAAGATTTGCAAAAACATCTGGGAGAGGCACCTCGCTGGGAACATCAGTCGAGGGAGTAGTGGCTCCAGCAGCAGCATGCACCTCGCTGGGAACATCAGTCGAGGGAATAGTGGCTCCAGCAGCAGCATGCACTTCGCTGGGAACATCGGTTAAAGGGGCAGTGGCTTCAGTGACTGCAGGCCCTTTGGTAGATGCAGCAACTGAAGGAGCCTGGTCCTGGCCAGATGGTTTGGAGCGTTTGGAGGGTGCCACTGGAGTGGCCAAGTCTTCAGCAGGTCTTTTTGCCGAAGGAGCTGAGGAAGCTTGAAACTCAGCAGGGCGTGCAGGAGGAGATTTCATGAGCACAAGTTTCCTCCTATTTGCCGGGAGTTTCGTGGAAGAAGGAGCAGGAGCTGGAGCGCGAGCTGGGGATGACAGTGAAGCCCCTGGAGTAGATGCATGACGTGGAGAAGATGATGGGTCAGCCTGTGCAGCAGGAGCTGCAGGAGTTGGGTCTGATCCTGTCCGAGCTGGAGCAGGATCTGTAGAAGAACCTTTTTTAGACGCACCCTTTGAAGGAGTGCGAGTTGAAGACGGCTTCGCCTTCTTTGGTGTGCGAGCTGAAGAAGATCTTGCTTTAGACGAGGTGCGAGCAGGAGCGCTTCGAGATGAAGTCTTCCGAGGTGGAGAAGACGAGCGAATGTTATCCGAGCGAATGACTTCCTCTGATGATGAAGAGACCGTTGGTGGAGGTCGGGAAGTAGACGCATCTAGAACAGAAACTTCGAAAACAGAAGGAAGTCTAGGCCTGTCACTCATCTTGCCTATGTCCTCCCCAGCTCGCAGAAAATGTGATTCCGTAGAAGGGGCAAGCTTGTAAGCCCTAAGGATAACATCATCAAATCTGCTGCTGATGCCCGCGTCGTTCGATTTCGCGAGCTTGTTAAGAGCTCGTTCCTCCCCGCTGCTGAGAGAAAACTCGTCCATTTTCAGCTCTGCACAGTAAATGATTAAAGAATGATAAGTGATGAAGATGCAAAACAAAATCAGCTCGTGGGAGTTTTCTTATGAATACCTGGTTTCATAACGAAACTGAAGTTTCGGAGGTCTGCAAGAGATGGGCACGAGATGTAAAACCAGCTCGTCTTGTATGGCCCGACGTTGGATTTACCTTTCGCTTCTCCCTTGGGCAAAAGGTCTTTGTATTGTGACTGACGAGCTGTCAGATAATAAATCCCATCTGGTTTCTCTCCTTCTCCCGCGCTCAGAGCCTTGAAGGAGTAGAACTCCTGGATAATTCTTGGTGTAGGGGCATGAAGGCCAATCCTGTAGAAAGCTATGGCCAGCGAAATCAACTGTGTGTAAGAATTCGGAGTCAGTTGAAATGGTGCGAGCTTGACTTTGTTGAGAAATTCGATTAAGTACGGTGGAACGGGGAACCGCAACCCCTGCTCGAGATGCTGGGTGCTGACAGCGATATATCCCCTGGGTGGATAACAAGCATGATTGTCCGAATCAGGAAGTAAAATGCGGCAACCAAAAGGGATGTGGAATTGCTTGACAAGTCCTTCCACCTCAGGACGCTTCAATGATGAGGGATGACGGGCGAATGCTGCACGGGCTTCTCTGCCCTGAATGGCATGAACTCGGGCTTTATCGCGCTCACGAGCTTCGTTGCTTGGGATCATCCCCTTGCGAATCCCACTTGAAGACATCTAAAAAATAAATAAAAAATAAAATATATAAAAATATATGTATCATTGCAGGAGCAACAATGGTGAATGGAGCATGATGAGCCCAGAATAGAAAGTTTGAAGAAGAAGAAGTCTCACCTTGAATCGTTGATAAGTAGAAAAACGACGAAGGAGGCTGAGAATCTCGTAAAAGGCAGTGGGTCCTGGATGATGGAAAGCTTGAACACTTGTTTGCTTCGAGTGAAAATGACAGATGAAAGGAGAAAGTGAAAAGGGTCCATCGGTTTATATAGGCAAGCAAGCATGAGTCCCAACCGTCAGATCTTTGGGAAATGTAACCGTCATAGATCTGACGGTGCAGCGTGAAACGTGACTTTGGAAATCATGCAGCCGTCAGTTGAAGGACGTGCGCATTAAATGTGTGAGTAAAGGACGTGCAGACGTCGTTTCAGTTACCATCTGCATGATCGCCACGTGTCGCAGCTGAAAAGGTGGAATTCGAAAAGTGCCCAGAGGCGGTTACAAAAATAAATGTGCCAAGGAAGCCAACTTTTACCAGCAAAAGCAAGCTCCCAGCTCGCCCAAGCGAACTGAGAGCTGGGGGGCTAATGTTATGTGTATTTTTCGGACTCAATAATTGGGCTGGTAAAAGTCCAATTTATGCCCATTTAAGACCCAATGAGAAGGCCCAATGAGGTCAACATAGTCAAAGCCCATCAGACGAGGCCTAGTATTGACTCAAAGACCATCGAGACTTCCAGCTGGCATCAACAGACTCATAAATACAGGCAAGTCGCAGCTCGACGCCTGCGCAGCTCGTTTCTCAGCGAGCTCGAGATGAGGACCACTATGACATGTCAGCTTGCTCAGATACGTGATAAGTATCATATCTTCCAGAACAGGCAGTTACCAAGTTCAATAGTGATTCTCTCTCTCCGAATATGGTAGTTGCCCAATCAAACCATGATTTCCTCATCAGATATGGAGATTAATTCAAATTCAAATTCAAGTCATCATTACTTCAAGATAATTATAGCAATTTCCTGATATCACCTAAATATGTTAGGAAGCATGATTAATTTATAGTTCTTTTCCTTATTTTTCCCAATTGTTTAGGGAATGTAATTAATTCAGGATTCTCTTCCTGATTTGCTACAGCCAGAATTGTAACTCTTCTTTCCCTATAAATAGGGATTGAAACCGTTGTAACAACAGCAGACAATATTCAATAATATACTGTCACTCTGCAGAGATTAAGAGTTGGACAGTCGTGGACGTAGGCCTTTTTATTGCCGAACCACGTAAAATTTGGTGTTCTTCGTTTGATCATCTGTTTTCTGTCTTTGTCTTTTCTAGATTTTTGTGCTTTCTCACATTGATTGCAGGTATTGGGCATTGATTTCTCGTCGACTGAATTCCAACGTCGACACCTACAGTTGCAATTGTTTTCATAATAGGCCCCATGGTCAAACTAAACATATGACATTCATAAACAGTCTCAATCTAATACATAAGGCAATCTACTTGAGCATGTTGAAAGAATCAATCTAGCATTCTTGTTGCCTATAAATTTCTTAATCAAGATCAGATTCAACCCTTCTTAGGAAGGGATACTTTAATTGAACCAATAAACTTAGATGCTTCAAACTTGATGAGAATCCCGTATATAAAGATATGACACCCACAAGCAAATTGAAACACAACCCCAAGAAAGATTAAAACAGGTTTATAACAAAGAAATTTTGACCCATTGATTATATGTCAATCAAGAAACCAAAGTTATAAAGAACTTTGACCCAATGATTAGAACTCAATCAAGAACCAAAATTATCAAAAAAGAAGGATATTGACGCCACTCTCAGGACATAGATGAGAAGGTGGGAGATAAGTCATGGTTTGATCGCCACAAGCATAGCTTGATAAGATCACATGTTCAACAATGAACAAAAGAGAATTCACTCTCTCAATAAATCATAATTGGCTGCCTATTCATTCATCTTTTTCAACTTATGCTTAGAGTTACAAGCTTTTTATAACCAAAGAAATAAACTAATTTTGGAACATAATTAATTTCCTAACAAAAATGTCTAAATTGTAGAACTTAAAAATCTAGGAAAATAAAACCAACATGGAAAGTAAATAATCCTAATAAAATAACCTATTAAATGAAAGATTAGATGACATTAAATTTACAAGATCTTCTGAATCTCTAAGATTTGCAAGATATACATTAAATTCTCAAGATATTCTGAATCTCCAAGATTTGCAAGATATGCATTAAATTCTTACGATCTTTTAAATCTTCAAGATTTACTAGATATGCATTAAATTCTCAAGATCTTCTGAATCTTCAAAGCTTGCTTTCTTGGATCCCATCATTTAGGCCCAAATCTTGCTTTCTTCCTTGGATCCCATCATTCCCTCTTTCCTCAAGACGATTTGTCCTCAAATCGTGACTCATCTTTATTGTTGTCCAAGGTCTTGTTTGAAACTTGAAAGGAATGTTAGAAAAAATCCTCATACATTTCCTCACGTGTTTCACTCCACTCATTCATGTGTTTATCATTCAACACTTTCTTTCCATACTCAAACTCATCCTTTTTTTTTTCTTTTTTTTTTTCTAAGAACAAATCTAATTTTTTTTTTTTTTTTATATAATCAAAATGAAAAACAAAAACACACCAAATAGTGACGTGAACAGTAACCCCAAAAAAAATCTGATTTTTTAAAAAAATATATATATAGATAAAATTGGATAGACAAACCTGAATTAATTCCCAAAGCTCTGATACCAACTGATGAGAACCCCGTATATAAAGATACGACACCCACAAGCAAATTGAAACACAACCCCAAGAAAGATTAAAACAGGTTTATAACAAAGAAATTTTGACCCATTGATTATATGTCAATCAAGAAACCAAAGTTATAAAGAACTTTGACCCAATGATTAGAACTCAATCAAGAACCAAAATTATCAAAAAAGAAGGATATTGACGCCACTTCCATGACATAGATGAGAAGGTGAGAGATAAGTCATGGTTTGATCGCCACAAGCATAGCTTGATAAGATCACATGTTCAACAATGAACAAAAGAGAATTCACTCTCTCAATAAACCATAATTGGCTGCCTATTCATTCATCTTTTTCAACTTATGCTTAGGGTTACAAGCTTTTTATAACCAAAGAAATAAACTAATTTTGGAACATAATTAATTTCCTAACAAAAATATTTAAATTGTAGAACTTAAAAATCTAGGAAAATAAAACCAACATGGAAAGTAAATAATCCTAATAAAATAATCTATTAAATGAAAGATTAGATGACATTAAATTTACAAGATCTTCTGAATCTCTAAGATTTGCAAGATATACATTAAATTTTCAAGATATTCTGAATCTCCAAGATTTGCAAGATATGCATTAAATTCTTACGATCTTTTAAATCTTCAAGATTTGCTAGATATGCATTTAAATTCTCAAGATCTTCTTAATCTTCAAAGCTTGCTTTCTTGGATCCCATCATTTAGGCCCAAATCTTGCTTTCTTCCTTGGATCCCATCAAAACTGCAATAAGATGTTTCTCAACACTTAATTCCAATGCATTTGTCAACAAAAAGGACTTGTAGGAACTCTCGTCAGATTAGATCTACTTTTTAAAACTTAATTCTAGTCTACATCTAGCAAGGTGAAACCTCTTACTCATTAATTTGAAACTATTACAACAAATGCCATAACAAATAATGTGCAAACTAAAATAGTCAAAATTTCAAATGAGAAACACGAAAACACTAAAGAAATCTCATTCTCACAAAAAGAAAGCAATCACCCCTTTTAGGTACCGTTGAAAGCAACAAGAACAATCAAATAGAGGTGTTTCTAGCATCATCAGCCTATATTTCATCTCCGAAGTCTCTTCGGAAAATGGTCTACAATGAAATAGTAAACTGAAGTCATCAATGTTTCAATAACATAAAACCATTTTTGTCGCCAAAAAGGATTTATAAACAAAACTGCAATTATTGCTAAAAGTACAATTGTATAAGACACTGTAAAGCTTATGTAGAATATGACCATGTCCATGAAATCATTTTCTTCTTCGATGTCAGTTGAAGTTGGTTGCAACCTCCTCGGTGATTCAATTGCATCGCAATTTTTTGGCAGTAGCGGTCCACAAAGAAGAGGATTTCCCTCATAGCTACTTTCATTAAAGGTACCAAATTGTGCAACCATCCCAAGGGTTTTGCCAGATAAATTATTATGTGCCACACTGAAAACTTCCAATGTATAGAGCTCAACAAGTTGATGAGGGATTTCTCCATTCAAGTTGTTGTAGGAAAGATCCAAGCTCTCAATTTGCTTGAGATTTGAAAATGTTGGTGGAATTGGTCCAGTCAAATTGTTGTAGGATAGATTCAATGCATGGATCATGTCAAGGTTTCCAATATGAAAAGGAATCTCACCAGTTAGTTTATTACATGAAAAATCAATCACAGACATATTGGTAAGAATTTTCCCATGACAGAAATAAGATAAAGTCTTTGTTTTGAACTCTACAACTTCTTCCTTCCCCATTAAAGGATAAGTTGTATCATTCATATTGTCATAATAACTTGATTATGAATCTGGCATGATATAATGACTATCATGAAGTGCAATCATAAGGCAAGAAGGAATTTGTCCAAAAAGATTGTTATGAGATAGATCTATCAAGCGTAACTTATTCAATTAGCATAATTGAATCAACACTCTACCTTTAAGTTTATTATCATTCAAGATAAGGTAGGTCAAGTTAGAAAGCTTGCCAATCCAATCTGGAATACCACCATTTATGTGATTATAAGCAAGATCTAAAGTAACTAGGGAAGAATAGTTACAAAATGAATCTTGTAATTCTCTTTGTAACACATTTCTAGACGAGTGAACTTGTTTAAGTGATGAAGGAGTAAAACAAGATGGTATGTGTGTGATATTATTTCTCTCAAGATTCAAAACTTTAAGATGCTTAAGGTGACAAAACTCTAGTGGAATTGGACCTTCAAGAGTATTATTAGACATGATAATTTCTCTCAAACTTGATATATTTCCTAGCCAACTGGGAATCTGACTCTAGAATTGGTTATCACTGAGATACAATCCTTGTAAAAAGAAGGAGTTAGATAAACTACTTGGAATTTTTCCAAAAAAATGATTACCATCCAATTGTAAGCTTAGCAAGTATCTCAAGTTGAAATTATTAGAGAAGATTTGACCTTGTAAACTATTGTTTGATAAAACAAGGAGTTGTAAATTGATGCAACCCTTAGCCAGATACTCTGGTATTTCACCTGATAATCGATTGTTAGATAAGTCCAAACTTATCAACAATTTCATATTGCCAAATGAATAAGGGATGTTACCCTCAAAAGCATTTTTGGAAAAGTTTAAAATTATCAATCCTGAGAAATAAGCTCCAACTTCAACTGGAATATGTCCATTGAACATATTCATGGAGATGTCTAGCGTCATCAAAACCACATGAGGATGAATTGGCAAGTGAAAAGGTCTTGTTAGAGAATTATTGGCTAGAGCAAGATTAACTAAATTTGTATTATTTTCTAACAACCAATCTGGAAACTCTCCTGTGAAGTTATTGTGCGACAGACTAATTACTTGCAAGTCATGTTGATGGTAAAGGAATTTGGGGAATGTGCAACTACCTTTGCAACCAGACAACACGATGTAATTTAATTGGAATTTTGGGGCCAAAGAATTGAACTCTGTTTTTGCATATAGGTCGTTGTCCCTAGAAATGAAAGTCTTAAGTTTGGTTTGATTGAAAAATGGTTCGAGTGAAATTGGGATTAAGAAGTGATTATATGAAAGGTGGAGTTCTTCAATGGATGTCAGACTCTTAAGAGAAGACAATGAGATGTTCCCAGTAAATTGATTGGAAGAGATATATAATACTTGAAGGGATGTCAAATTTGCAAAACAAGACGGCAAATCAACCCTTAGATCATTATCATCGAGTTGCAACACTTGCAGATGCATCAGCTCACAAAGGCCTAAAATATAACCTTTCATAATTAATAACTATGGCTCTTAAAATTGAAAAATAACATTTGACACCATGTTTTCTCACTCTTCCCATCTTTATTGATTGACTTGGATTATTTAAACACAATTGTGTTTTAAACTGCTAATGTTTAGTGTGTATTTCTTTATTTTCTTTTAAAATGGTTAATGTTTGTATACTCAAGAAATCACACATTCGAAATATATATCCTTTTGAATGATTAATTTATTTAAAAGGCTCTCATATTATTTTGTCTTTCTCAAACTTTGTCTAAGTCTTACTATTCAGTATCATTTACATTTTAACAATGTTAGACTTAACTTAAAATTTGTTGATTTCCATCCATCTTCATGAATTTTTTAGTTGTTTTCTCTAATTATATGATGCAATGAAACTAATAATTGATTATAAGATTTCTTATAGTGTTTATAAGAGACGATATCCTTTTAAAAGATTAATTTATTTAAAAGGCTCTGATATTTTGTCTTTCTCAAACTTTGTCCAAGTCTTACTTCCAATATCATTTGCATTTTAACAATGTTAGAATTAACTTATAATTAATTAATTTCCATCCATCTTCATAAGTTTTTTAGTTGTTTTCTCTAATTATGTAATGCAACGAAACTAAAAATTGATTAGAAGTTTTCTTTATAGTGTTTATAAGAATAGATATCTCTGACTATCCCTATAATATTAATTTCAACACACCTAATTCGTTTGGTATCAGATTTCAAAGGTAAATTAAGAAGGCAAGTAATTTGTTGTTATTTGAAATAATTTAATGATTTTGATATTTTGTAGCTGTATATTTAATGTTATGCTAATGAGTAGATAAAAGTATATGCAATCTATCTAAAAGTTTCTTTTTTTCCCAACAATTTGCAATAGATATAGTTCATAACAATTAAAGGTTTATTTATTTATTGTTAAATATGGCTTAAGAGTAATGAGTCCTCATTTAGCCTGATATTGTTTTAGGTTGAAGATGTCCCCACCACAGGTAATATATTGAAAAAAAAAACAACTGAATTTCTTTTGGACATTTTTTTACAAATATATAATTTCATTACCATATTTTTTTAACTGTTATAGATTCTCAAATTTGAGAATTTAAAGAATGAAAAATGATTAAGAGATTTATCATTAGGTCAAATTAACTATAATCATTCTATTATCAGTGAAAGAACATGTCCGTCACTTGTAAAAGATAGCTTGAAGTTTTAAAAGATAATTGAATTGCTTCAAAGAAAGAGAAGGAGATGTTATTAACCTTGGTTTGGGAATGTGCCCCGGAGACTACAATTCCGTAAATATAATGACTCGAGAGAAATGAACCATTCGAAGCTTTTTAGAACGTTGATGTCAAGATTAGTTCCATCCATGTACAATGATGTCAAATTCTTCAGATTAGACAAATCTACAAACTCAAAACCAAATATAAATTAATACTCAACAAGATTAAACAGCTGTGTTATTAAATACTTCTTTCTGGGAAAAAAAATTGGAGTTAATTACTTGGATAAATTGGCTAGTTAGAGTTTAATTAAACTAGTCTATTCAAACTATAGTTATTACTAATCATCAATATTCAGCATAAATTAAGAAAGATAAGTAATTCGTTCTTATATGAAATAATTTAATGATTTTGATATTTGAATATATATATGCTTAATGTTATAATAATTAATGGATAAAAATGTGTGCAATCTAGTCAAAAGTTTCAATACCTTTAACAACTTGAATTATTTTTAAATTCAAGTTGTTCACACTATACGTGATATCTAACAAAAGTTTAATTAATTTTGAACTTTTTCATCTGTGTTACATCTCATGAACTCTGAACCCCTTGCTTTATTTTGATAGTTGAAACCTCAGAGGTGCTCAATATTACTCTTACTAATCAACTCGTAAATTGATTTTACTAATTTGAGTAGATTAGTTTTTGAAACAAAATTATTATAATGTATCAAAATTTAAGCTAGTAGGAGTAATATAATTCTTTCATAAATCGATTTTGCTTAGTTTCAATTATCTTATCAAACCAAGGTACATGTTTGACAAAATTTTTAATAAAACTTTGAAATGTTTTGCAGAACAAGTTGGAGAAGAAATTTTTATTTCAAAAATCGATTAGTGTTGTAAAACTCAGCTAGTAGGTCCGTTCGACTACTCACTGAGTACTCGGTGATTGGGGTTTCATTGACAACTCACTGAGTACTCGGTGATCAGGGTTCTGCCAATTCATAAATCCCCAAATTAGAGCTTCTATTTGCCTCTAGCTAGTACTCGCCAAGTTAGATTGAATACTTGGTCCATATAGGTTTTATAAGACAATTTTAATCGATCAGTACTTGATCAACTCAATGAGTACTCAGTCAACTCAACAAGTACTCAGTCCAAGTCAACTTGACGAGTATTATGCTAAAGTTGTCTTTAAAATTGTATGAGACATGGTTTATGATGTTTTGTGGTCATATGATTATATTTTAATCCTATAATTTTTTTTTATTATATTTTTTTATAATTTGACTAGGGTTGATCATGGGGTTGACCATTGACTGAGAGTCCAACCGAGCACTTGCTAAGTAGTTTCCTCAACTCGTTGGTCGACATTAAATCGAGTACGATGAGTACTCACCGAGTAGACAAGTAGTCAGTACTCATTGAGTCGTCGATTCAATAGCAAGTAGCAAGTAGCGAGTTCTTAAACATTGAAATTGATTGATGCAATCAAATCCAATACTCAACACTTAGTAGGACTATGCAATATAAAGTCATTTTATTGAAAAAAAAAACTTTTTGATGATCTATATTCCTTTTAAATTTATATTTTTAAATAGTGTGTCTTTTAGACATGAGTGTCAAAAAGTAAAGTGAATAATTTTGGAATAAAATGAAATTTCAAAAAGATTATCAAAAGCAAAAGGAAAAATAACAAAATTATAAGGAGAAAATCTCTTACTTATATATAGCATGTCAATAGCCAACAGATTTGTTTTAGATCCAACTTTAATTGCCCAATTATCAAATATATATATATATATTTTTTTTTTTTAAAAACCCAATTATCTAATATTTAACTCCATCTTTTCAACAGACAAAAACGTAATTAACTAATATAAATTTATAAGAAATAAAAGGGAAGTCATTAACCTTGCAATTGATCAGGAGCTGTGCCTTCCAATCTACATCCTCTTAATGATAAATACTCAAGAGAAGTCCATCGTCCAATGCTTTGTATAATACTGGTGTCAAGATTAGTTACATCCATGTACAATGATTTCAAATTCTTCATATTAGACAAGTCTACAACCACAAAACAGTATATACATTAATATTCAATAAGAATATTTAAGCCAAATTATATAATAACCCAAGTGCAAGATAATATTATATTACTAATATCTACAGCTTAAATAGATTGGTTTTTGACTGAACCTTCATTGGTCAATTCATCTCAGTACTTCACTCATTGTTTCAAGAATAAAAAAATGATATATTATAATTATATAAATTTATTAAAAAAATTCTATTTTTCACGATTATAAATCTGGACCACAATAAAAAAGACAGTGTAAGAGATTGATAAATATTAACTCAAATGTAAGTTTTAAAAATTTAAAAGAACATAAAAATATTATTCCCTTTGTTATTATTATAAGTATTATAACATTCGTGAAATATAAAACACTCAATATATAGTATTGGGTTTTTGCAAAGAAATCCAATCCATTATATATGGGTATGTTTTATTGTTTTTTTCTTGAACTCATAGCATATGGGTAAGATAAAGTATTCAACAATGCGTATTGCATAATTTACCGTGTGTGCCCAAAATGCCAGTCAGTTGGCAGCTCTTTATGCGCAAAGTTTCAAGGGAAGTGGAAGCTGCTGCAATACTTTGAAGAAGGCTTATATGGAGAGAAGAATCGTCCATATACAACTCTTCCAGGTAGGTAAAATTATGCAACTCTATTATTGAAAATGAGGAATAACTTATTTAAATTAACTATATATGGAAGACTTTGGGGAAAATGATGGAAATTGATAGGAGCTAGCAAACTTACCTGGGGTACTCATTAATCCACTAAAATTATTATAGCTAAGGTCAAGTCCCTTCAAGGATGGGAACAACCCTAATGACTGCAATAGAGTGTTTCCATCATGAATGCTGACATTCCGTACATCTAAAGATTGCAAGTTCCTTAAACCTGCTAGGTTACCTATAATAGATGAAAAGATATACACAAAACTATGTTCAATGTACCAGCTATAGAAATTGATTTTTGGGAGAAAACCACTCCTTTTAATGTTTATAAAGCTGAATTGATGGATAAGACTGTCTATAGGCTAATGGAAACATTTGTCGTCTATAAAACTATTGAACAGATAAGACCAATTTCAAAGTAAATGAATTTTCTTTCAATCAGTACCTTTCTTGACCACAAATTTGTTGATTTGATTGTCACTCACATCCAACACCTCTAAATTGTTCAGGGAATCAAATATTTCTGTTATGACTTATGAGTTAAACAGAGTAAATGAAAAATAAAAGAAGCTGAAACTTGAGCTATTATTTGCCTCATCCAGCTATTAAAAACAAGCTAATCAAAGTTCATTGCTATACAAAAAGAGAAAGAGAAGCGGAAGCAAGTTTAAATACCGAACAAATCAATCGTTCCTTTCAATCCAATATCACCTACAAATAATCTTTTCAATGAAGAAAGTTCACTCAAAGATGATAAGATATTGTTGTTGAAAATACCACTTAAATCCAAATCCTCCAATTGACTCAACTTTGAATCTGTAAAATGAAAATAAAATATTCCAAAAATTATCTCAATTATTTTGAAAATTAAATTGAATATTTCATTCTCAATATTATATAAAACAATTTTTATAATAATGATATGTTAATTATTTGAAGTAACTTTGTAATTGATTAGATTTAGTCCTCTAAATTACATAGAAACTTTGGATGATAAATATCGCATCTAATGTTGATAAAATATGACAGTTATGCATCACTTTTATATGGTTACTGTTATAAAAGAACTAGTGATTAAATAATAATATTTTCAAAATCTATAAGTAAATTCATCTTAATTTATTAGTTTTTGAATGAGGAAAATATATATATATATATAACATAAATTTTTGTTTTTTCAGTGATTTTTAAGTTCATGAGACTGTAAGAAAAATAATAGTAAAAAATTAAGATATTTACAACATATTTTACGAGAAATTAGCCACATGCTTCTAGTTCTTAAACTTAGGAATTGAAAAAATGCTCGTCTTCAAAACCAAAAAAAAAAAACAAAAGTTTTACAAGCATTCCATTTGAGGTTTTTTTTTTTTTTAATTTATTTTTTTAATTACAGTAAAGAGCACATTGAAAATTACAAAAATACTAGTCTACAGTTCTACAGTGCAGTAGCAATGTTATAACTTATATCCGCGCGTACAACATGAGTAGGCAGACTTATGTGTTTGTTGTTCTGCCTTGCAAAGTACAAGACTTTCCAAAGGTAATTGTTGCTGCTCATCCTAAAAGAAATCAATTGAAAAACCAATTTTATTTCTCTAATAAGAAGAACTGGAATAGAAGATTTATCAAAATATCAACAAGTTTAGTAGTTTAAATACGTTTTTTAATAGATAAGTAGTTAAACTTATATTTGGAATTGGCTATAATACACACAAAAAATCGGTGCGTATCATATGTACAAGAGAAAAGGAGGTGAGGCAGTCATTGGATGATGAAGAAATGCATCCAACGGTTAGGGGGGTCGAAAAAAAGAAAAATAATAAAAAAAGGAAGGAAACCTGTAACCGGCTAAGTGGGTAAAGAAGAGAGAGACGGTGGGAAAAAAAAAATCAAAACCATGGAAGACCCAAAAATCCTCTCAGCGGAGAAAGAGAAGTAAGACGGCGGAAGACCCAAATTGTCTGTCAGCAAAGAAAGCCCAACTTGTCGCTGTCTCCTGAACAACAAATCGGGGTGGAGTTTGAAAGACAAAGAGAAGAGAGAACGAAAAATCATGTATGTAATCCATTCTTTCTGTTGTGGTTGATCTGTAAAACATGACCCAAAATGTACGACAAGATATGATGTGTTTTGAAGGTAGAAACCAGTTGGGTTTCTGGGCAAGACCACTTGTGTATGAATCTTCGGTAGGGAAGGTTAGATTTGTAAATGGTGGGTGTGTCAAACATCAGTTGCATGAAAGGCAGAAATGAATATACTTTTAGCATGCATATGAAGTGGAATATGTATAGTTTGTGTGATGTAAGTAAAAGCCGATTAACAAAAGATGGGAATGTGTGTCTGTAAGTACATAATGAAGAAAGAGATGGATGATAGTGGAACCGTTTTGAGAAAGAAGCACTTTGGTAAATGTGCATGTGTGTTAAAACGTGTGTAAAGGCTTTCAGGAAAAAAGTTACAGTTTGAGTTGTATGAAAGCGAAATGTTATCAATACTAAATTTTGTGTTGAATATCATTTGCTATATATGACAGATGTCACACACTACCTATGAGGCCCAAAAACCATGTAAGAAGTGTAAAGGTTTATAAGAGAAGCAACTGTAGGGTATTCAAATGTAAAACTTACTGTTGTTATCACCTGTTTTATGTCTGTACTTTATTGGCCATGTGACAGGCAACTTGATAGTGTTGAATGGACTATGAGTTTTTTAGTAGTTATTAAAAGAAAGATAGAAATTGAATACAATCCAACCTAATGACTAGTTAGTGGATAAGGTGGTTTGGTATGTTTTCTCTTTTCATGTTAGGATATGATTGGTGGATGTTGTATAAATGTGATTTTAGCTATAATTTAACTTTAATTAGTATGATACGATGTTATCCGATTTCAACTATGAAAACAAAATCTGCTTTGGATTTAAGATGTAACATTTCACTGGTGCATTCTATTTTATCTTTATCCGTCTTAATTGTTGCGCTTTAAGGGATATAAATCTTTGATATATGTTACTATGTGCAATAGTATAATGGTTATATGATAAGGTGATATGTTATTGAAATAGAGTGTGGTTGGTGATTACTCCCTTACATAAGGGTAGGACTGGTTGTTTTTCATTTGAGTGGTATGAATGTCTTGTGAATATGGGATAATGAAAGTGACTCAGGACATGGCCCGTCAACATAGACTTTAAAAGGGCTAACCCCATGAGGTTGAGGTATCGACATAGTAGTTTGTGGAAAGAAAAGGTGACAGTAATAGCAATAGTCGTGTCAGATACATGTTGAATTTGTAATGTAATGACAACAAATTTGATATATATCTTAAATATGTGCGACATTTTTGTTGTAATGTCATCAGAATAAACCCGATATAGCCTGTAAATAAGTATGACAGTTTATTTGAGTAATGAATAAGACACGTACATAAATGATTGTGTTGGTAGTGGTGCTATGACATTATCATTAATGTTGAAGTTAAAGTCAGTTGTCATTTGAGAAATGTAGGCAAAGTAAAGTTAAAACTTGAATATTAGGTGAATTAGTAAGTGTCATTATGATATAAACAGAACTGAAAACTTTAAAACACGAACAAAAGAAATGTGTCACCTTATGACAGGGATTGAAAGAAAACTGTATGATCAGAGGATGAGGAAACATTAAAGTGATTAAGTTATTATTTTCGTAATTAAAACATCTGCAAAACAATAATATGAACAACATATTATTGCGGGGAGAGAAGCAGATAGGAAAAAACATGTGTGTAACAAGAAAAACTGCACAATTTTAAAAAATCTGGAATTGCTCTGTACTTTGAATAATTGAAGCATAATGTAGGCATATAACCATGAGCAGTTATGAACACCAAAAATTAAACAGAAAATCGCTATGTATAAAAAAGTAAAGCAGTATATTGTAATAAGGTAGGGAAATTTAACATAGTGAAGCACATAAAAATTTCAGAAGATATTGACCAGGTATAACAAAAATAAATTAATTAATTAAAAAAAAGGAAATGAAAAAAGAAAAGATACCCTCTAATTGAGTCGAGTTGTTGATCAATCAGCATCCCAAAGCATGGATCATTTGAGCGTAGGTGTGGTTGATCCAGTTAGAGCTGTTTGGCAGCGAGCAATTGATTTTGTCTTAACCAAGTGCATTTCGTAAATGTACTTATGCTTTGGTTGACCCTGATCTGTTGTTGACGAGGATGGCCCACTTGATAATGAGTATTGTTATGAAGATAGGTAACAGTGGGAAAAGTTGTTGCATTATAGCATCACAAGTCTTGCATGCTTGATGGTGCGTTGTTGAATGTATCCAATCGGCATGAGTTGGATCTATAGTCATCCATATGATTTGGAAAACAAGAAAAACAGAAACAACCAAAAATATTGAAAGACTAGAAAGGATATGAGAGAAGAAGAGAAAGAGAAAAATGTTGATTTTGCATGCTAAATTATTGTAGTGTTTTGTTATTATGTGTGAATGACATGGTTCGTATGCATGTTAGTTGCAAATTATAATGAAGAAGCACACATTATATAAATTCAATGTTGCTGGTCATGAATTGTGAATCGTTTGTTAATGTATTAAAAATGTATGTCTTCTTGTTATGAGTACCATGTACATGTGTCAGTAATATGTAAAGCAGTATCGACAATAAAGCTGCAGAGTGTAGTGTACAGAGGGTTATTTGTAGAATTTAGTGCATGAAAGGGCGTTGTAATATCTGCAGTATTCCTTTAAATGAAGTGTGAAGTTGCCAATGAGGCGTACCGCAGTTACAAATTGTCTGCCTTTTGTGATGTGTGAAAGTATATATAAGCAAGGTTGGAGTGACCTTGTTTTTTAGTTTGAAGTTAAGCAACTTTAAAGAGTAATGTTGGAGAATGGCATGCATGGCTGCATTAACATGTTTTTGATGTCGTCTTGTAGATTAACAATTGTTATTGTACTAATAAGATGGAAAATGTTGTTATATCCCTTGTAATGTTGGAAATTTCGTTTTGTTGCAGAAAGGTTGAAAGTTGGAGTTCGAAAATGGCGGAAAAGGCCAGTGCAAGCAGCGATGGCATTAGGGAGAGTGTTGAACCGAAAAAAAAAACAAAAACGGAAACATCGGGGTCAAATGAAATGGATTAACTACTTGTAAGTCCTTGAACTATGTACCATGAGCGTAGTATGCTATATTGTTAAATTTCAGTGGGTAACCATAATTCGTTGTTACATTACAGTAGATTGGAATGCAAGAATACAGAAGGCAATGGTACAAAAAAGGTAGTAATCGTTTCTGGTTATTCTCGTATTTGCTGAATTTGATTTCGTCGGGATTGTGGATGTAAAAAGTAGTTGATAATATATGCTTGTTGTATCTGTTGTGTGTAGTCAAGAAAAGAACTAGGTGTTGTTTTTAGGAAGCTGCCGGATGAAGAGAAGGCTAAGTATGGGGAAATGGCAGTGTCGAGTAAATTGGGTGAAGAAGTTGGTTGTCGAGAAAACGAAGAGAAATGCGAGGAAGATGACGAAGATATCAAGATGGGAGAAAGGGAGACGAAGATGGACGTTGAGTCATTACAAACACGTTGTTCCCCCACTCAGTTTTGTCGGTTGTTGAACAACTTAACTGAAGAGCAGAAGGAGACTATACGAGCGGTTGGTTTTGGAAACTTCTTATTTTTAAATTGTGGTCGACTTCAGTTGAGGTTGTGTCGATGGCTAGTCGATCAATTTGACATCGACACTTGTGAACTTAAAATCCATGGGCAAGCAGTACAATTGAATGAGACCATATTCGAAGAAGTAATGGGTATACATGCTCATGGAGATGAAGTTGTAACCTCTGGGGAGGTGCCAAACCTAGAGGCATGGGGCGAAAAGATGAAAATTGCACATGGCAAGTTTTGTAGGAAGTCGATCAACTCCCGGATGAACCAACTGACAGCAGCCGATGATGAGTTTGCAATTACATTTTGTCTGTTTTTGTTGGGCACTATCCTCGCACCTAGTAATGGGGAATACGTCCCAGTAGGGTACTTGAATGGCCTACTTGATGTGAGAGGTATTGCACGGAAGAATTGGGCTAGGTGGTGTTTTAGGAGACTCTGTAATGGGATTCGAGTATTCAAAACATCACAGGAGTCGAAGAAGAAGAAAGTGCTTTCTGGTTCTGTTCTCTTCTTACAGGTGAAGTCATATATTAACCCGACAAGCTTTTATTGTTTGATATTGTGCTATGCTGTGTAATAAGAGTAATATTGTCTTACTTTAATGTCTGTATTTGGTAATTGTGCAGATGTTTTATCTACATTCCTTGCAGCTATTTCCTGCTATCGTCGATAGGTCAGTAATACCTATTGTTGGTTGGACTAAAGAAAACATTAACAAGTGCTTAGCACTTGTTAATAAGGAATGAGGTTTTGCTTCTGAAAAGGTAATTGTTATATACATATATATTGTGCATATGGAAATGTTGTAACGCCTACACATAAGGTTGATGGTTAATAGAGTTTGTTTGCACTCTATGCAGATTTCCATTGGACCATATATGTACCGTGAAAACGGTACATCAACTGCTCATTCCAACGAACAGAAGACGTCAACGGAGGAGCGAGATTGTACTCTGAACCAGACAGCCTGTGGAAGGAAACATGTTGACGACATTGAACTTAAGGGTGTTAGTGCAACCATGACATTATTACGGAATGATTTCGAAGCACTGGTTAGTGAGGTTCAACTGGTAAGGCGGGAAATTCAAGATGTCAAAACATTGGTGGCTAGGTTAGTGGATGATATGTGTATGTTGAAAGAGAAAAACAGCCCTCCGAAAAGCAATGTTGACGATTATGCTGAGGAGTACATGCCTGAAAGCAATAAAGAGCGTGGTAAAGTGTCATTCTGTCATCTGTCTACAATTGATCCATCATCATCCCGAAGACCTATAATCAGTAAAACTACACAATCCATACCTGCCGAACCTGAAGAACAACCATCAGCAGCACAGGGTCTTTCACCCCAAACATCCAAACATCCAGTTCATGAAATTTCATCTGCAAATACAGTTTCAAAATCGAAATCCACAACAAAGAAGAAGACTTCCTCCTCCGATATGTGGCCACATGTTGATGCGCACACACCGTTGTCAAATTGCAATGTGAATGAGTTGTTGAAACAGGAGACCTTGGATTCATTTTACCGAGTGAAAGAGCCTATCATTGTGAATGCTCCGATCCGTTATGTATGTCTTGTAAACAATTCATCAAAATTGTTTGAGTTACGCTTCTGAATGCATAAGTTATGAAAAGTTAACATTTGTAAACTGTTTTGTAGGATGAGCACGATAAGTTGGCGGACCATGAATTACAATCCAACTCATCTAGTCAGCTGACAATCATGAAAACACGCTCAGCCTCGAAGCCCAAGGCTAGCACCCATGTGCTGTCTGCATATATGGAGCCACACCCCCGTGGTGAAAGGGCGAAGACATTTCGGTATGGGCCTTTCAAACTTGTGTATGAGTTGCAGGACCATGAGCGGTTGGTCATTGAGTACATCTACGACAAGGATTTATCGGCATCGTAAGTTTTGTTGTCTGGGTTTAGTTTGTCATTGTCAATAAGAAGGATGCAACATGTTGTTTGTGGTTTTTTTGTTGTTCATGTTGCGACGTTTGTTTAAAACGCATGATAAGTGTACTTGCATATACTGACCTTTTGCTGTGTGACGGAGCTGTAGGAGCATATTATAGACACTGACAATTTACAAGTGTATCGTGAAAGTTTTAGAACTCTGGAGCCGAAAAAGTTCATTAGTGGGGAGGTTTGTGTATTATGTGTTCACGATTTTTGTTTCAGCATGAAGCAGGTTTTATGGGTACCACCTTATGGCATTTGTATTGATAGCAAAAATTTATATACTGTAGATTATATCCGCGCAAGCGGAATATAAGAACATCATAATGAGAGCAAAAGACATGAACGAGCGCATTTCCTGGTACTTTTCAACATACTTTCAGGTATGCACTTGTATGACATGTTTAGTGCTGAAGGAACTTGGTTTGTTCATTTTTGTCCATTGATGTTGCGTATAGATGGTAATAAATTTTGTTGCATACAGTATGCAATCCTGAACTGTAAAGCAGATAACATGCCAGCTTTAAAGAAATCGTTGTCCAACTTTAAGGCGACGTACATGAAAGATATTGACAGATGTGATCGGGTATGCCTTGTGTGAGCATATTTATTTTGTCCTTGGGTATGCAATCATTGTTATATGATGTGTGTGTGTAGGTGGTGTGTGTTTTAGTTTTGATGTTTGCTGCTGCTGGTGTAGATAAGTGTTTCATTTAGTTGCGTATAATGTTATGTAATATCTGTATTATGTATGGCAGATATATATTCCTATAAATGATCAACACAATCATTGGTTCCTTGGTGTCGTCCATATTCAAGAAAAAAAGGCGGTTCTTTGGGACTCATGCCCACCTCGAAGGAAATCGCCCAAGGCACCTCGTAATGCCCAGTTAAAACGAATGGTATGTGAACTTCATGACAACTAATACAAGCAATACGCACATTTCTGCCACTAATGTAAATAACTTACTAGTGACACACAAATCGTCCACTAAACAATTGCTTTTGTTGTGTAGCTTGTTGCACTTGATATTATGTTAGGGGAGGATATTACGTACTCATTTGAACGTTCATTCTCCTTTAGCAATTTCACGGTGGTAGAAGCCAATGCACCTGAGCAGCCAAATGCTTATGATTGTGGAATGTTTGTGTGCATGTTTATGGATGATACTGTGCCCACTGCGGAACAGCTTAAATTGGTAAGTTGCTCGCTTGGAACACGTTACTTGCATGGCTCGTAAGATTATGTCAGTGTCCATATATCATTGTTAGTATAGTGGCTAACTATGTAATCTGTTACAGTTTGATTCCACCCGACAGCGACTCTTGTTTGCTCGGTACCTTGCTCTGTTTCCTGGTAACAAAATATCCATAGGGATTACGGAAAAAGCCAAAGCTCGTCATAATGAACTGGTGAAAGCTAAGTTGAAGCGTAAACTTCCAAATCGAGATCTGCCACCCATTAAAAAACTTAGCAAGAAAGCAAGGCTTCATCTAATGTAAGGTCATCTGTGAATACGAATAAAGTATATAAAGATTTTGTATCAGTGTCAGACAAGAACGGTTGAACTTGTGTTACACAAACTGTAGTGAAACTCTTTGCACCATTTTGATATGAATTTTCGAAATGTTGATGGGTTCCACGGAGTTGGTAATCTTTTTGTCCACCACTCTGTGCATTATAGAAAGTTTAGTGTTTGAGATAAGATAGAAAGGGGACTGACTCTATGTACATAGCTAAAAATGTTGAAATACAAGGTTTTTGGGTTTTCATTCATATGCTAGTTACATTGTATCAGTTTTGTGTTTTTTATTGTGTACAGTGCAGCTGATGCATTTGGATGCCATGACATGGTTTTATCGTACGTGTATTTTCATGAACAATGTAAAATTGGCATTGCATACGTTAAACTAACATCTTACGCAATAGGAGGCTTTAGTAATGGGAAACAGCATTTTATCATGCCATCAATAGCTGTTGTGCGAACCATTGTTCATATTGTGCATACAGATTTTGAGCGATGTGTACGCAACATAAAAAGTTTTGTTGCTAGAAGAAGCAAGTTGAAAAGTTATGGCACCATATGTTCGCTGCAACCTCAGCATGCGGAGGTTCGGTCGTGGTGCATGTCATCATTTAGGTAGGCCTACATTGCCATCATTCATTATTGGCGTCGTTGAAAACGTTCCCTGAACCATATTATTACTGCCAACCCTACTTAAATCCTCCAGGTGATTATGTGGACATGTCTTCACGGTGTGACCAACCTGTCGACATTTTCTACAATGGCGTGTCTTCGTAGAGGTTTTCTTCGGTTTTCTTACCCCCCTTTGGTTGTAGCTTTTAGTGGATCTTTTACATGTACACTGGTGGGTGTTGTATCCTGCCCCGCACCGTTATTAATTTCCATCTTTTCATTGGTCAACATTCGTTCGATTCCCTCTGTTAGACGATGGATGTTGGTTTTTGTCTCCGCAAATCCTGCTGTAGTTTGAGAAGCCAAGTAGCAGAGTTTTGTACACTGACTGGTTAATGCTCCATACCTATCATGACCATCATCATAATGGTTAATGATTCATATTTTTTAAAAGTCGAGGTTCAGCAACACATTACATACTAAAGCGTACTATACAGTTATGTCTGTAACCTGGTTATTATATAAATATATATATCTATGGATACATAAATATGTAGCTATATACATAGCCATAAGGTTTAAGTAGGAAACTGCGTATTTAAAATATAACGGTATAACAACTAGGACAGACTGCCACCTACTAAAAGTATCATACGTGAGCTTCGCACATGCCATTGTTGGCAACAACACCCGTACCAAAGGACAATGTGCTACAAGTATGGGTGGAAAGTCGTCTGCATGACGTCGGGGTGAGCGAGTGCACAAAGTGGCCATGTCGGTAAGCAGCCGCATGAGGCTGTACGTGCGGCCGCGCACCCATTAGTAATGGAAGGCGTGCATTTCTTATGGGTGCGAGGCCGCACCAACCACGTGGTGCGGCCACACAGTCAGACCAGTGGCGGTGCGAGGCAACACCACAAAGATGGTGCGGCCACGCAGTCATGGCAGTGGGGGTGCGCGACCGCGCCGTCCATGTGGTGTGGCCTCGCACCCATGACCAATAGAGGCCAGTGGTCTGTCAAACGTGCGTGGACACGCTGAGAAGCTTGTGCGGCCGTGCAAGATCCCTGGAGTAATGGCGCAGGCACACAGAAATGTCAGAGCGGCTGCCCACAGCCTTGGACTGCTTCAGGTGCGCAGCTACCCTCACATGTTTGTGCGGCCTTGCTAGAGCACTGGAGTAATAGCGCGGCCGCACAAGCATGTAGGAGCAGCTGCCAACCCATGAGGAGTGCAACGGTAGAACTGCTCATGTGGTGGGCACCGCCCTAACATCCCGGTGGGGCCGCCAACGCTTGATGCATCGTTCGGGGACACCGTCACTATTACTTGAACGCAGCCGCACCCCCTTCCTGTACAATATATCGATGCCATTAACATAAAACAATAACTTCCTACATGCAAAGTAACCAAAAATGAAGTTTACCGTGCCATGCCAACAACATCTGCATCACATTCCTGCACCACCTTATCAACGTCATCGTCACCCTTTGCATGCTTTGTCCATCGACGCAATATCAACGAATCTGGTAAACAGTCAATGTTCATAGCTTTCATTGCACTAAATATATGGCAGCAAGTGTCAAACAATTTGCATGAGCAGTAGAAGGTATTTTCAGCTGGGTGGTATACCACATCCCAAGTTGTTTCACCAGATGCAAACTTCTTCAATGTAAATGTCTTCTGCGTCATTTCAGTGGCAGAATTTATGATGCTCAGCGTCGCTTCGGAATTGATTTCATCCCTTACTTTTAGGAATATATTGCGAGTGTAAACTTCAGATGCATGCGTCTCTATTTCCAACAAGTGGGTTTCTAGCATTGGTCAGGAATTAATATTCTGAAAGTTGTCTCTGGCCTCGTTATGGCGAAGTCTTTGGATGACCCTATGTGTTTGGCTGACGAACTCGAATAACTTCAGACGACGATTCAGGTACTTATTAAATAAACGGTTAATGCTCTCCGAACGTTGCGTGCTTCGCATCCCCCCAAAAAATGTGGTTCTCAAAAATGTTTCTGCCCATTGCTTCCGTCTACCGAACAGCTTTCGAACCCAATCATTGCCCTCCAATTTATATGTTGCCACCATCATCGCCCAATACTGTTCGAAATCAAGCTCGGTCATGTACGTGAACATGCAGGTTGTGAATTCCCTAGTGAATGCAGCATTGCAGATATTTGTCTGCACATTTCGTTCGAGATGCCATGCACATAATCGCCGAGTTGCCCCAGGCATTACTGTCTTCAGTGCTTTATGCATTGCAATATCTCCATCCGTGACAACAGCTACAGGATGCTTTTGTTGCATTGCATGCAGAAAAGTGTTGAGGACCCATGTATACGTGGCTATTGTCTCATCCACCACCAAACAGAATCCGAAAACTGTGGTTTTATTATGGTTATTCACGCCGACAAAGATGACAAGGGGTCGATTGTACGCATTCGTCTTGTACGTTGAATCGAAAGATACAACATCCCCAAAGTAATGGTAATCAACACGGGACTGTGAGTCGGCCCAAAACATGTTCCCTAATGACCCATCTTCACATACAGTATACTTGAAAAAAAATTACCTTCCATCTGCTGTTTTGCTGTCATGTACGCAATAACTGCGTCTGCATCACCATTGCTTGAGGTTTGTCTTAGTTTGGAATCTAACCCATTTTGCAAGTCTTTACGAGTGTGACCCACAGCCGCATGACTGCCAGCTTCGTGGACCATATGCTCCATTACTTGAGAGGTGGGAACACCAACATATTTCCATGATGTAGCTTGTGCAATGTTGGCAGATGGAACATGACGATGCGAACGGAGGAACTGCACGTGATTGCGGGTTGCTAAGGCATGACAATGTTCCGCTACGAACTCATTCACAACCCACATACTTGTGTCATGATTGAATTTTATTCGGAGAGCAGCTCGACAACCTTCCCGGGTTATGCCTTTTGACTCACGCTGCCTATCTCGTCGGTCCAAGTACTTTTTCTGTGTAAACCCCTGCTTCGAGCAAACCCACCGTCGACATGTTATTAAGCCAGTTGCATCCTTTCGTAGCATGTCCTTACGCACACTAAATCCAACAAAAAATGAATATTTCTGGTAAAATGCTTCGACATCATCAACAGAAACGAATTCTTTACCCAACACATCGGTTGTTGTTAAACGTGACATTTGATTATGATCCTCTGAAGGACATTTGCAACCTCCAACTGGAGCCGCAACATTACCACTTGTGTCGGAATGTGACGGGCTGGCTGTACATTGGACTAATGAGGGCGAAGCTTGGAAGGCATTGTTGTTGACATCCGGAAACCACTGGTGAGTAAAATAAACGTTCTGTTGATCTTCCATTCCTGAAGTAGGCAAACAAAAGAGATATGACTTGTTGTGGGATTTACCACCCTACCTGGGGTGGTACACCGAGCATTATATGTAAGTTCATATTTATGTATAACTATATATGTGTATGTATGTCTATAGATATACAAATATATGGGATCGTGTATAATTACCACTGTGTTGTTGTGTATCAAGGTTCAAGCGTATAACCAATATCAGAGTACAGAGATATTGTTTTCAATCGCAAAGCAAGTACACCATTGTGACACATATATTACAACCTGCGCGCTGGTAGTAATAACTGATCAGCAGCTCCTCAGTGTGCATGGAGCAACTGCAGCCATTGTCTATCACGGGTTCAAGTCAGGTGGATGTATAAGCTAATAGGCAAAATGGAGGTGCAGAGTACCTGATATGGCACTTGGTTGACGTAGTTGGTGTTTGCTATAAATGCAATAATGAGATAGTAGCCCAGGTAGGCCTGTAATGAGATGGTTGGTTGAACAGTTTTATACGAATTTATGACATTTATAGCAAACCAGGTAATAATGGGACATAAACTATTTATATGTTGGATATGAAACGAAACCCGGTGTGACTGGAACACTGTTTTAACCTTTTAAATTGTTTCTCCTTATTTTGTTTGTGTCATGTACGTGACAAACTATTCTTAACCTCATGATATATTATTTGAAATCGTCAAAAATTTCATGTGTCGTCACCAAAGCATTAGTAATGGATGATGGAACAGTCAATTACTAACACACATATATGTACTGCAAAAATGTTCGTATATATGTACGTATATATATCTAGCACACAAGTTTTCATATCATATCAAAAGGAGAACCAACTGCATCACATTACAAACAATACACTGTAAAACATCACGAGTCTAACTCCACAACTTTCCAATTTCATTAACATTTTCTGTCTACCAAAAAGCTTCAATTACACAAATAATCAAAAAGCTTCAAACAATACAATACCTGCATTGACTTTTGACGTAGTCATGCAACATGCAGCTGTGTAGCTGCTTACAGTAATATAGACAAATACAAACTTAGTACAGCTGCTGCGAAAACAAAATGTGCATAATTAGGCTGTGTTTAAGTGGACCATACACTTGTAACATACCAAACACTATGGCACACAAGTGTCTGATTACTTCAAAATTGCCACGTTACATACGCCTTCATTTTCAGACATCCCACTCACATACATGTTTAACCCTGACCCAATAGATCACCCTCCTCCACTGTAGTTTCTGTTGTGGCTGCTTTATTTGCGTCATGTAGTAGCTGCATAACATAAGCGAGGGACTGGCCATGGCTCGTAAGCTGGGAGCGCATTGATGCCAATACTTTGTCCTGCTCTTGCTTAAGGTTTGCAATGACCTGTTCTTGACGCTGCTGTATAGCTGTAAGTGCACCCAGAATTTCAGAAACCCATGGAGGTCGGTCAACCTCAGTACTAGATGATGCCAGGCTACTATGATTACAGCTTTTCTTTGCTTTTCGCTCTGCAATCGGTTTGGTACCATTCATAATCCGGTCGTGCAAGGTATCATATGTGAGGCCATCTATTGGCTTAGGAGGAGAAACCCACAAATCCGCCACCTCCGTTGGAACACCAGCCTTCAAGCAAAACTGAGTTATAAGGGCAGGAAAAGGCAATCCATACCTCGTGGCAGTGCCGGCATCATATATTGCATTAAAAATACAGTTCCCAACATTTATGGGTCGGTTAGTGCCAATAGCATGTACAAGTCTGGCCCTGGGTTCCTTGATTTTGGTAAAGTGTTTACTTGGAAGGAGGTTGTGGGATGCAAAGGTACACCAGAATGCATACTCTATAGTGAACTTCTGATACAAGATTTGTCTACAGTCAGCAGTTTCTGAACCATACAAGTCCTTTACGAGTTGAGATTTTGGGATATCCTCAGCAGTATAATCATCACACTCAGAAATTTCAGAGACTTTAAAGTGCTTATTAATTAGAGTTGGGGTGATGACGACTTCAATACCCCTAACTGATGTGCCCTTCCCTTGCAGGTATGGCTCTGGAAGGAAGTTTGCATAAAACTCTCGGACCAAGTTTTCACAGGACTTAGGTGGTGTAGAGGCCAATTTTACCCACTTTCGATGACGTAGTCCCTCCGGCAGACCGGTGTCCTCCAAATCTTCAAACGTTACTGCCCTTTCAAAACTGAAGGGACGCCCGGAGAATGTCTGGTATCTGTCACGAGCCTCCGAAGATATGAAACGACGGTTTATTGATGCCACTGGAGGAGCAATGACATTTTCGTTTCGCCGTCTTGAGGTCTGCTTTCTACCCGGCTGGGTTACCTGCCTGACGAGGGAGGCTCGTGACCCAACATTGGATTTCTTGTGAAGCAGATTTTTTGAAAGACCATCTTTTGTGGACTTGCCCATTTATTATGCACCTGCAACCAAAAATGTACACTTTATTATGATGACAACAAACGATACCCACGCTTCCATAAGCGGAAAACTCATATGAGACCAACATGTGACGCCTTCATTTATATAAGGACTTAGTCCTACAAACGCAAATCCCATTGGGACCCAACAGCATATCACACAATAAGGTTAACAGAATGTAATCCGTTGCCGACCCACCAACATGGATCGACAGTATAATATATGAAAACCAATTGGCAAAATAGTCAACCGATATTGGGAAGGCACGGATGACCGTCGAGGAGGAGAGGCAGAGGATGACAGGTGTACTTCTGTAAGTGACAGCGGAGTGACAATGACAATCGCGGTCGACGACGCCGGACCTACTGCGAGAAGTGGATATGGACCTCTATACTGCACTTGATCGGCCGAGCAGTTTCGTTCAGAGCCTCAAATGCACTACTTGAGAGTGCATACGGAAGCGTGTTGGATGCCGAAATTGAGTATGCTTACCATGCGAAGGCGTTGCTTTTCTATATATACGCGGGGTTGGGTTGATAAAGTATGGCCGAACCCGAAACCCGATTCATACCACATGCATATGGGTGCATTTACCCACCACAATTTGTGGTATGGTGTAAATTCCAAACCTGGCCGTACCTTATTAAGAGACGGATCTGTCACAAGTTGGCATGATAGGAAGGTCCTATGTCATGATTGTCAAAGAGGCATGGAAAACCATTACAGCAGACCGTTTATCACGGCGCCCTTTCGGTCATGGTCCTCAGGGAACGATGTCTTGTCACGTTTGGCGTATATCACCAACCATCCTCTCATGCTCCCACGGTTGGTAACCATGATGTCCATGTGTTGGTTGACATTGTTATTGTTTGTTCACATAAGTTATAGTTGGTGATGGTCTCTTGGCGACGTCAGTTTGTATATTTCAGTTCCTTTGCTTAGGGCTTAAAAGTTGTTGACACTATTATTGTCGTGGCATATAATGACTGCAACACAACGAAATTACTAATTAATAACGTATATAATAATAAGATGCGCGATGTCTCTTGCCGACTTAATCCCAAAAGCCACCTAAAAATCTGATAATATTTGCCATTCCAATGCACGTGAATCGTACGACTGTTATTGTGCCCTTATTTATTGTTGTCGTATATGGACTATAACGACCATCGTTACTATGACAGAATTGTTCGTGACAGGAACCATTTGTGTGTGGGAAATACGTGACAGCAACAAGGCTAAAGAAGTTTAGCCTATACCAATAACTTATTCAAAACAATAAATTTTGATGATAATCATCTTGACACTCTGAATGTAAAGTTCGGATAAGAAGTTTGTTTATGTGTATGTGCAATGTCAACAATTCATGATAGTTCTTGATTCATCATTATGACGAAGGTCTTCTTTCTTGTGGATGCATCTTATATGTCAACAATAACTATATCCACCTTAGGTAATGGTAATAACAAAGGCTACTATACTAATCAATATCCTACACAATACTAAATGTGATTATGAAAAGCATAAATGACAATGTAATTTATTTGCTCTGTGGTTGCACACACAGAAAGCCCATTACATAATTTACTATTTAAATTTCGTGATTGGGTTACAAGTTTTCGACAACTACAAATACCAACGGGCGTGACCTTAAGCCTTGCCAGCAGAAACCGTTTTTATCACGGGTTCGCTGCTAAAAGACCATCTTATCACGACCACAACATGCATTCTATCACGCCCTACAATGACAATAGGATCTCGTCTCAGAGGGGCCCCCTCTGGCGTCAACATTATAGCCATCGGCAATTGTCACATATGTTTTCTTTATGCAAATGTTTTCCAAGTCTACAAGCAACCGTCGGCGGCTTCTGTAAGTTTTTTGACATAGGTTGATGACTGCCACCTACAGGCCGCCCAGCTATATATATATATAGAGACTCGAATTCCATGCTTCCATTTACACTCACACCACATTCCCAAATAATCTGGTACACTGTTAGTGGAAGGAATTTTATTATACAACGCTTACACTGCTGCTATGGTGTAGGGGAAACAATTAATCAGTCAATGGAGGCCGTTTTGTGACGTCTGTAGGTGACAGCAAGTCTTCAAGTCCCGGCTGCACGTGTCAGGCCACCATAATCTGATTCAAACCCCAAGTGGCTGTTCTGCGTTACTGTTTTCCAATCGTGTACGCTACCTCTGACAGCATATCGCCGCAAGATGGCCTCCTCTCTCTGGTCGTAGGGATTGTAATTAATTTTCAGTATGTATACAGCACCGTATAACTCACAAGTGCATATTTGTTTGCATTATTCATTTACATAGCTTATTTCATAGTTTGTGACATTACATGGTTGACATGACTTTTTTGATCTCCACCGCGCCTTGAGCTGGGCAGTAGATTGAAAATATTTTTTTAACTTGTTTACGTTATTTTATATTTCAATGAGTTTTGCTTACCCAGGAGTTTGTCAGTTTGTTGCCAACTGTACTATGTCTGGTTGTCATCATTATCACACCTTACAAACGCAACTGCCTTATAATATAGTTACTGGTGCAACGCACCATGACAACAGTGTTTTCTCTCACGCAAGGTTTGTTCTTGCAGGTGGCTTTTCCTTAGTAACTCACATGACAACTGTCACCCGAGGGGTCCCCCATATGGGTCACCGTGACAGGAGAACTGCCTGTCACCCATTGCGATGATAAAACCTGTTATCATGGCGTGACAGCTGCCCTGGCAAGCAGGGGAGTGTTCTTCAAGAAATGTGAATTTGGTCTACCAATTTATAGGATAGCTGTCACCGGTAGGTCCCACTGATGGCCCAACGTGACAGAAGACCTTCTTGTGACGCTTAACCATGGTTGAACGCATCATGGAATGCAGTAACCTGTCACCGGAGCTTTGTTCAATGATTTTGATTTCCGTCTACTACTGTACAGGACAACTGTCTTCGAGGGGTCCCACTACTGACCTAGTGTGACTACCCCTGCCAACATATAGTTTCACTCACAACCGTGATAAAACGACATCCTATGACGGAAAGGCGTGATAGATGATATTGCCGTCATGGGTGCTTTGTTAAAGATATTTGCAGGTAGGCGCCCTAATTAATCACAAAAGAGATATGGATATTGATGAATAAAAAATAGACAAATAAGTATACATGATGCAACCTACTACTATGTAATGGGAAGTTCTCTTGTCAGGATTTGTTGAAAGCTGCCACGGTCTCCTATCACGGTTTGCGGATGCCACCCTCAGGCAATGCCTTTCCATCCGCAACGCTGATGACAAATGTGAACCAAAATTTACGTAAGATGGTCACGGCTCGAACAGTGAGCGGAAGGTCAAAATATGACAACCCTTATGACGCCTCCAAATCCATTTTTTCTAATGACCATGATTACTGCATAAATTATCTTAACATATAACATTTGACGTACATTCGAACATTCTCGTGTATCGACTAGGCAAAATATGACAAATCGAATGGCAATGATACAGTTACCTATGGGAACAGTGATGCGACGAAGAACACTTTTTTTTACAGATCATATGTACTGCAAAAATTATAGGACTTAGTGTTTGGACATTGATTTTCATATTTTAGCTACACATAATTAGGCTACTCTATATTACAGTGGATGCGAATATGTAAATAAATTGGCAGCTATCTGTCTTCTAATTCTTTTAACCTCCTCCATCCCTCTTCTATTTCTTTCTGCCTCCTTCTCCTCATTATACCCGAACGCCCAGTCCTCAACCTCAGTAAAGTCCCACGTGCAATTCTCATTCCTGGTATACCCGAACGTCCACTCTTCCATGTCCATCCAAAGATCTTCGATAAATTTTAACATATAGGCTCCACAGCTATTTCTGTATTAAACCATACCAATTTGTTCAATTAAGTAACTTCCATGGTTAATTACAGTAACAGTCGGTACATTACCCGTCCGGTTGTTGAGGCAGGTCTGATTGGCTGAGACGTTGAACTGTCCACTCGTTATCCTCTGGTCCCATTTGCCTTTGAGACCTCTCATAGTAATCACTCTGACGCAAAATGACTGGAAGGTAGCAAAGAAGCGGCTTAATGCAAGCTAAGCGCCCTGCGATGGGAGTGCTTGCCATGGAATCAAACATTAAGATCCTCTCCTCATTCAACGACACCACACACAGAACCCAATGTTCATTATTTAGACTGCAGGGTAGGAACACCTACATTTAAAAAGTGTCGGTCAACTAGAGTACTTTATATAAATCAATTACATTGCTACAACTAGTTATGGTTAACAGCACTTACATAGTCTGCATCCCACCAGGGGGGGTTGTCGTCTGCTCGACCCTGCGAAATGGCTATCCAATGGTCGGATATTTTTGTTGTCCTCGCAACAAAAGGCCTCCCGGTTATCCCATAATCAGTAGCCCACCTATTGACAAATTCGCCCTGCGCCAATTTGTCAATGTGCAGACATGGTATATATTCATTACCATTAAACAAAACAAAGATCATATAACAATAGAATATGCTTGACACACTCACAAATAATCCACATCCGTGCACTGCATATCTGCGGTTAAACTGCCACGGAAATAGTGTTTTCCGTTTCTGAAGGCAGCACACATACAAGTCAATGTCAACAGATTCGAACCAGTATTTGTCATCCATGATTTTCTGAAGCAATTCCCGATCAACATTCACAATAAAATTGCATGTACGCCTATAATAAAACGCAATAAAAGCATCAAGAATCAGCTTATAATTAATCAAACTAATAGAAACTGACAACACTTACGGCTTCCCATGCTTGTCCGCCACGTATTCATCATAATCATGTGAAACAATAACTTCTGCTTTCTTATCTTGCGACGGCATTCGTGGGATGACCATCTGTTGTCTGTCTGAAAGAGCACTGGATGGCATCTGCCGGATGATGACGGTCGTGTCCTCAGGATCCAACATAGTGGATGGCATACCAGGCTCATCCACTGCATTATTCACAACATCATCGACAGTAACATCCTGCTCATCCCTTTTCCCCCCCGGCTTATCCATCTGGCCTGCTCCCCCTGCTTCTTTCTCTTTTTCTTAGGAGGAGGCTCTGTGTATGGCGTGCGCCGAGCCGCAGATGGCTTAATCGTTCGCTTAGGCCGTAAAACATTCTCCGACACTTTCTGTTGCACCTTGTGGGTACACAATTGTTTTTTACAATTCCTTTACAATAACATGTACAACCAACTTGCAGCGTAAATTAAAAACTAACCAGAGGGGCCACCGTTACAGCTGTTACTCCATCATCCTCTTCGCTATCACCGTCAGCATCAACATCATTTTGAGGACCATCAATATCATGATAATCATCATCATTCGTAAGTGTTTTATCAGTATCATAACCACGACTACCTCCAGCACCAATATCATGTCGATGAACATGATCATCATCCTCCGAAACGTCGGGACGGATATTGAAATGACCCTCCAATCTCATCAACCTCCTATCTTGTCTTATTAGCATCCTCTCAAGTATGAAATGCCTTGAGATCATCTCCTCCTCCAGCCGTAACAACTTAGCCATGATCATCTCCTGCGTAACTATCTGACGCTCCTGCACATAAAGGGAAAATAGAAAAACAACTAACAAAAAAAAGCAAAGACATTTAACATAATGGAATTACACAACCAAGAAACCTTCTCCGACAACACTTTATCAATATGTTTGCCACTGTTTCCCTCGTTCCAGGTCACTGATCCAGCATTTAACAGAACCTCTATCTAAAAAGCACGCGTCATCGATAATATGTACAACCTCAATCTCTCTGTCCAATTGCAGACTATTAATTGATTATGCCAAAACTAAATGAACTGAAAGGTATCTGAAAGGTATATGTTTGTACAAACTA
Source organism: Litchi chinensis (assembly GCA_019925255.1). Taxonomy (NCBI): domain Eukaryota; kingdom Viridiplantae; phylum Streptophyta; class Magnoliopsida; order Sapindales; family Sapindaceae; genus Litchi; species Litchi chinensis. The sequence continues at coordinate 2,776,789 of CM034469.1, forward strand.
ATAAATTAACGATATAACATATGTACCATGGGACGACACTGTCCACACTCCATGGTTGAAGTGTCATGCACGTTCTCCGAACGTTCACGGCCTTGTGAACCCTCCCACTGACGTTGGCCCTGCATAGCCGAAAAACATAAATAACAAAAACAAAGTTACACAATAACGTCTCTTATTTTAAAAACCTACCAATAACTGTCAAATAGCACCTATAGTTTATTTTTCTATCACGTGTATTAACAGAACCTCAATTTACATATTATAGTTCCACTACCATGGGTAAAGACTTACTATCCAGAATGCCCACTTGTGGACAATGATAACATAGTTGCAAACTTTATGCATTTAAGTTAAGTTATGATGTCAGTTCACATTACTGCAGTCATGGTTATGGACGTCCATACCCCATATTTATGACACTCAGGCCGTGCACTTTCATGCGTGATTTCCTCCCTCGACCTTATCATGTCTAGTTGCTCGCTTCTGCGAGCGACATCTGCATCACCACACCGGTCCATGTCGTTATGAAAAAACAACCCAGTGTCACCTTCCCCGGCACCTGGGTTGTAGACACTCACTCCAACACTAAGCTGTGGGTTGAAGAACCTCATGAATTCTGCATTCAACTCGTCGTTGGTGGGCTCCAATGTCAGCCCTCCTACTGCCTACAAAATATAGACAAAACTTACTAAAACGTATATATATATATATATGTATGTACATTACAACCAAAGAAATTGAAATTACATAACCGAGCAAACCCATGGTTAGACACTTACGATGGGTAATAGAGTGCAAAATTTACATTTTACCCTGGGTGGACAGAACCACTTCAAACACCGCGGGATCATGCGGAGATTATTTTCTGGGTTGAATGTCGCCTTCAGGCCTTTGGCCAACACGGGGAACGCCTCAATCAGCCACCACTATTATTACAACCAAAGGAGAACACAAAATTAGATCTAAAACATGTGCTCCAACATATTCACTTCATCATTTCGTAGTAATATTGACGCCCAGGAAATGGGTTAAATGGTATACCTGAAATGGCCAAACAAACCCATAAATATTGAACCCAATTGACATTGCTCGAAGCCGGTCAAGATTAATCGCTTGACGGAGGTACTTTATGCATAAACTATACGCATATGTCCCCCATGCAAAATTCTCAAACGCCTCCAAATCCTCTACTAGCTTCCACAAAAACATCGGGACCGTGTCCTTCCCAACAAGAGGGAGCTTACGGTGTACACATACACCATCTTCAGCACATCATCACAGTTATATGGGAGCACTTCTTGATTCAAAATGTCTTTTAATTGGCTCACCTGCGGAGATTCGCCTGAAAACATCCGGTTAAGTACACTATGGTCACCAAGACTCTTCGCATTCACTTTAATATCACTTGCCTCGATATGCCCGAATCGTAGGCCCGTCACAAGTACGAACTCTTGCTTCCCAAACCTATGTGCATTACCCCCTATTTCGAACCACATCTCTTCCTCCCGAGCCCCGGGATAGATAAGCTCCCTTGCAAGAACTTCTACAGCCAATTTCCCAGCAAAAGTAGTCTGCCTTTTGAAGTTCATATGCATGAGGAATCCTATAGGGCTTGCCATGAATCTATCCTTCAAATTACAACTAATCAACACATTGTTCACTATAAGAAGCGTGGAAAGGTGGCAGTGTGTATTCACTCGAATACTGGCAGGCACTTGCCGGAACTCGTGCCTGTACACAAAGCCCGTCGCTTCCCCCTGCATTCCACCATGACAGCTGTCTAAATGATATGTCGTCAGGAAAATAACGGTTGTTATATATTGTGGCATAACACTGATCTTCCCCCCAGATGAACTCCAATCGGAGTGCAGTTTTGTAGTCCTCCTTCTAAATGTGTCAATACAGGACATTTGTCTTTGGTTATATTTGTTTAAAATTGCTGGTCGCATATTTTTTTGCTTACAAATAATAGAACCTAGCATGCCAACTTATCATATACCAACAAGAATGCCAACAATTACATGGCAGTCTTTCAATCTTCTGTCATTACCAGTAAAGTTTGTTTTGTACTATCACAGTCAATAGGAGTTCATCATGTTTGACGGACACGGAAAGACATCAAACAACATCAGGTACAACTGTATGGAATTTTCATGTAACTATTAAAGGATGCTTAACACTAAATTTACCTAAAGTATTTACCTGAGGACCCATGTTGGTTATTACTGTTTTCTCGCTAACATGACACATTTCCTCATCCTTACAGGACATCGCTTTCTATGACCCACCAATTGCAAACCCTACACTTTTTTAAATTAAATCCATTTGCCGTGTGCATCACACACGGGTCTTAAACGGACCCACAGTTTACTTACAGATGTATAAGGTAAGGGACATACACCTATAATGTGTAGGTCACATAAAGGTTTCCAAGCCCATAATACTACTCAAGCACATCCAATAAAACAAATTATTATCATTACTGAATACGGAAACGCACATTAAAGCAGTAAAGCATGTCCAAGTTTAATTGATGCAACACTTCACCCACAACAACATGCTTTAACAACCTACCACAATTCCTTCAACTAAAACTACACCAAGTTAAAATGAACATGACAGGCTCAGAGAAGAAAAAAATGTACCGTCGACTGCGTCGGATTGGTCATGTTCTTGGGTCACCTCTTTCATCGAACAGTTGCTGGTCCTGATTTTGTTATGGGTGTTTAAGGTACCCGTTGAGCTTCGGTGTAACTTTAAGAGTTCGGCGATGAACTGCTGCAGCTTTGTATACCTTCCGTCCAGGTTCGATTGCTTGAGGATTCTGCAATGGTCACCTTTGGTCGGTCGTCCGTTGGTTGACCTTCGTCGAGGTGCGTGGACCCTTGTGGTTCTTCGTCGGACTGAGGAGGTGTTCACGTGGAGCTGCGGTGGGTACTGTTGGCCTTGGTGGACCTTGGTCAAATGGTGAAAATTTTTCACCATTTCACCCGTGACTTCCTAATATATGTTTGCAAGGGCACAACGGGCATTCCATCACTTGCCGTCTTATATAACAAAATGTCGATTACGTTACCAATACTAATAGTTTACATATATAACTGAGAAATTTATGCATATGTTAGGATATAACAATGTATCAAATACTAATATACGAAAGCTCTACAATTTCATTGCAGTATGTTTAGTTAACAACTCTTATGTAGGGATATTACGTGTCCAAAGAATGTTAAATTGGATGTAAAAAAATGTTTGGTTACGAAGAAATTCATCAAAATTAAGAGGATCAATCACAGTGTTTGCCTACTTATCACACCTCATTTGTTGCATAAGACATTGGTAAATTATAAATTCAATTAAATATATAAAATTTCGTACAACCTATTGAGGTCTGATTACTAAACCCACACTATTTTTAATATGAACATAGTGCCATAATCCTACAAACATGATTGGAGAGGTGAGATATGATTCAAGAGGAAGAACTCAATCGTTTTTATACTGTTTCGCGAACTACTAGTTTTATGTATTTATTTTACATCATAACGATACATATTAGAAAACACTGTCAATACTTAATAAAAAAAAAAAAAACACCTTCAAATAATTTTAGACTTTTCTGGACGGATATTTACCTCTATTTTTAATGCTTAAATTTAACAAACTTAATTTACTCAGAAAAGTACTTAAATGATAATTTAATCTAACGTTATTATTCCTAAAAAATGGGGTTATTTACATTACCATAGTTGACTCCATTGTAAAAGTGAAATTGACAAATTCAAGTTTTTTTTTGACACTAGAATGGGTGCATGACGGTAGACTATCCCTTTACACTTATGTTTGACAGAAGATGCACTGGTATGGGCGTGCGCCCTCTCACCACAATTTGAATCCATGAAAACTTAACGTTCGTACGGGTGCATCGCAACGCTAAACAAATGGTGCAGCCGCACACCTACATTGATATTGCTGCGCGGCCACGTTGAAATAACGGTGTGACCTCGCCCCAACACCAGTGTTGGTCCGCGGCCACATCACGATATGAGTGCAACTGCATACTCATGATTGTTGAATGACTTCTACTGATATCAGAGTGCGGCCATGCTAAAACAATATTGACATAAATAAATAACTATATCATGCAATCTACGAAATCACACAATCATGAGCCATGGAAAAGTACCACTTTACACTTTATGCAAATTTAATATTTTAGAATTATTTGATTAAATGTATCAAACTCCACTTATTAAATATAAACAGATTAAATAGAAATTTTCATTTTGTCGTAACTATTTAACAACATATTTTACAGATTCGTTGCAAATACCTGCTATCTTTTAACATTTTATAATTTCAGCAACATAAACCCTCAACAAGTTGACATACGCTCCAACGTGCAAATACCTGCTATCTTTTAACATTTTATAATTTCAGCAACATAAACCCTCAACAAGTTTACATACGCTCCAACGTGATGAGAAATATGTGAAGACTAAAATACCCTTATTCAAAATTACAAATAGAAGAAAAAAATATCATAATTTTCTTATACTGTTCAGATATTATTCATCCGACAGTTCAGCTGCGTTAGAAACAAATCTTCACCGCATTAACTTCATTTATAAAAAACCAACCAACCAAAAAATACGTAAACAAAACAAACCATACAATCACCCAGAAGTAAGAATGCCACATCTATTTGCAACACTACCGCATCAAAATCAAACCAAAACTCTGACTCGCAGATGAGATAAAAAGAATTACGAACATGAAGGTTTAGGTTTAATCGAACATAGAACTTCATGTTCCTCCACCAAAACTCATTTCCCTCCTCTACCAACAATGAAAAAACTATCGCTCCTATCGCGTACATCAATCCCTCAAAACAACCAAATACAAACTCAAAACAATATAAAAAATACAAAATTTGGTTTGGGCTTACACACTTTCAACCAATCTCCAATAGCCCCAACACAAACACATCCAACTGTAATCGCATACAAGTTTCATGAGCAACATAATCAAAATAAACACTCTACAACCGTCATCAAAATGAAACGAAACTTTAAAAAAACGAACATTTTTCTTTATTAAAGCAAACTTAGATTAATCATTGCAAACCCAATCACAACAAACCAAAATCTTCTTTCTCTACCATAAACCAGACCTAAGATCTCTTCTACGCCAACGCCATCCTCGTAGTGGCCAGATCGGACAGCAAGGATTGAGGGTGAAGGCGACCATGGAAGGGGAGAAGCGACGAACGGAGGAGACGAAGGTGGTGATAGGATCTTAACACAGGTTAAAGAAGTAGAACATGCACATGCGAAAAGGTCGTCGCCGGCCATATGGCTGACAGAAGCGGCGGTTTCGCTAAAGGAGATGGAGAAGGAGCGGGAGGCGGAGATGGAAAACGGGATGAGGGTAAACAGTATATAAATCTGGCTTAAAATGAGAAGAAGAAAGAGATCAGAATGGAAAAACAAGAACAAGAACATTTTTCGAATATGAAAGATGAGAAAGATGAACAAGAAGAACAAGAGAGACAGAGCTGCTCTATGTCAACAGAGGGTGGCTTTCTTTGCAAGAGATACAAAGTTTTTAACTTCATTTAATTTTTTACCTTTATGTTTTTTATTTAAAAATATTGGTATCTAAAAAAAAGGCCAAATACTCAATTACTGTCCTAGCCGTGATAGCAAAGCCCTCTATCATGGCAATCCATGATAGAATTGACTTACATCACACCATGGATAGTAGTCATGCCTAGGCGTGATACACGAACCTTCTATCACATGGGGCGTGATACACGAACCTTGTATCACATGGGGTGTGATACACGACCAGTTCTATCATGTCGCTGCGTTTTTTAAATGATGAAGGTTGATGGTGACACGATAGGTTTCTCCCAGGACCATGATAGATGAGGTCATCATCATGCTAGACAAACTATCACGCCAAACGGATTTAAAGGGATTCCATCACATAGGGCCATGACAAGAAGATCTACTATCATGGAAATACCTTTTCGTTTAATATGAACAACTTCAGCTATCAAGTAACATGCCAGATCGTTCATGGAACAACTTCACGTAAAGTACTTGTTGATATGGACGTTGGAATTGTTCAGTAAACAACTCTAATGCATATTGATGTTAGGATGTAGCAGTGATGGGGAAGCCTTCTCTCATGGCAAGCCATGATAGGATAGACTCCTATCACGCAAAACCGTGACAATAAGTTCTCATATCATGTCCAAGTGTTATTTTTAAATTTCAATAACTGCAAATTTTTAAGCCATTTGGTGAACAACATTGACATTCGTGGAAACAAGTTTACTTCACATACTTGTTCAAATGCACGTTGGAGTTGTTCACCGATCAACTATGACGGCATTCTAATGTCATACATACGTTTTGTTCAATGTTAACAACTTGCAACGTTGTGCCAAACGTCATACTTGTTAATCTAACCACTTTCACGTTGGCTCCACAACTTGACGTTACGTACTTGTGAATATCGACTTTAAAGTTGTTCCAAAAACAATTCTCACGTCATGCTGATGTCATACACCTTTTGATGTTTAATTTAAAAAATTTCAGACGTCGTGATCAACGTCAAACTTGTTTTCTTAACAACTCAAACGTTGGGGGACACAAGTTGACGTTAGCTACTTGTTAAAATAGACGTTGAAATTGTTTCACAAACAACTCTTACATCCTGCTTATGTGACATGCCCTTTTGTTCAATGTAAACAACTTGAGACGTTGCCATGAACGTTAAACTTGTTTATTTAACAACTCTTACGCTGGGGAAACAAGTTGACGTTACGTACTTGTCAAAATAGACGTGGAAATTGTTTAACAAACAAGTCTGACGTCATGCTTATGTGACATGCCATTTTGTTCGATGTTAACAACTTGAGACGTTGCCTTCAACGTTAAACTTGTTTACGTAACAACTCTTACGTTGGAGAACAAGTTGACGTTACGTACTTGTTTAAATAGACGTGGGAATTGTTTAAGGAACAACTCTGACGTCATGTTTATGACATGCCATTTTGTTCAATGTTAACAACTTGCGACGTTGCCTTCAACGCTAAACTTGTTTACGTAACAACTCTTACGTTGGAGAACAAGTTAACGTTACGTACTTGTTTAAATAGACGTGGAAATTGTTTAACGAACAAGTCTAACGTCATGCTTATGTGACATGCCATTTTGTTCAACATAGACAACTTGAGACGTTTCCTAGAACGTTAAACTTGTTTATTTAACAACTTTTACGGTGGGGAAACAAGTTGACGTTACCTACTTGTTAAATAGACGTGGAAATTGTTTAACCAACAACTCTGACGTCATGCTTATGTGACGTGCCATTTTGTTCAACGTGAACAACTTGAGACGTTGCCCTGCACGTTAAACATGTTTAATTAACAAATCCTACGTTGGGGGAACAAGTTGACGTTACGTACTTGTTATATTAGACGTGGGAATTGTTTTATAAACAACTCGGACGTCATACTTATGTGAGATGCCATTTTGTTCACTGTGAGCAACTTGAGACGTTTACCTGAACGTAAGAGTTGTTAATTTAACAACTCTTACGTTATGGGAACAAGTTAACGTTACGTACTTGTTAACATAGACGTGAGAATTGTTTCACTAACAACTCGGGCGTCATGCTTAGGTGATCTGCCATTTTGTTCACTTTGAACAACTTCAGACGTTGTCCTGAACATTTAACTTCGTTAGTAAACAACTTTTACGTTGGGGGAACAAGTTGACGTTACATACTTGTTAACATAGACGTGAAAATTGTTTAACAAACAACTCTGACGTCATGCTTAGGTGACCTGCCATTTTGTTTAATGTTAACAACTTTAGACGTTGTTTTGAACGTTTAACTTGTTTACGAAACAACTCTTACGTTTGGTGAACAAGTTGACGTTGCGTACTTGTTAAAATGGACGTGGGAATTGTTTCACTAACAACTCGGACATCATGTTTACGTGACATGCCATTTTGTTTAATTTTAACAACTTTAGACATTGTGTTGACCGTCAAACTTGTTCAGTTAACAACTCTTACGTTGGGAGAACAAATTGACGTTACGTACTTGTTAAAATAGACGTGGGAATTGTTTAGAAAACAAATCTGACGTCATGCTTATGTGACATGCCTTTTTGTTCAATGTTAACAACTTAAGACATTCTCCTAAACGTTTAACTTGTTTATTTAACAACTCTTATGTTCGAGGATCAAGTTGACGTTACTTGTTAAAATAGACGTGGGAATTGTTTCATTAACAACTCTCACGTCATGTTTATGTGACATGCCATTTTGTTCAATATGAACAACTTAAGACGTTGTTCTGAATGTTGAACTTGTTTCTTTAACAACTGTTATGTGGGGGTAACAATTTCACGTTACCTACTTGTTAAAATAGACATTGGAATTGTTTCATGAACAAGTCTCTCGTAATGGCTAGCCATGACAGAAGATCCTTTTATCACCCCTTACGTGATAAAAGCCTTTCTTATCACACGAACATCACAAATAATAATATAATATTTTATAAAATGTTAGTAATTTATATATTATTTTTATCCGTGATAGAATATCGTTTTATCACCCTTGTGTGATAACAAGCTTTTTTATCACGCCAACACCACAAATAACAATATAATATTTTATGTTTGTACTTTAGATATTATTTTTATCCGTGATAGGATATCATTTTATCACCCCTTGCATGACAAAAATATTTCTTATCATGCCAACATCACAAATAATAATATAATATTTTATAAAATGTTATTAATTTATAAATTATTTTTATCCGTGATAGGATATCCTTTTATCACTCCTTTTGTGATAACAAGCTTTCTTATCACGCCAACACCATAAATAATAATATAATATTTTATGTTTGTACTTTATATATTATTTTTATCTGTGATAGGATATCATTTTATCACCCCTTGCATGATGAAAATATTTCTTATCACGCCAACATCACAAATAATAATATAATATTTAATAAAATGTTATTAATTTATATATTATTTTTATCCGTGATAGGATATCGTTTTATCACTATTGCGTGATAACAAGCTTTCTTATCACGCCAACACCACAAATAATAATATAATATTTTATGTTTGTACTTTATATCTTATTTTTATCCGTGATAAGATATCCTTTTATTACCCCTTGCGTGATAAAAAGCATTCTTATCACGCCAACATCACAAATAATAATATAATATAATATAATATTTTATAAAATATTATAAAATAATTTAAAAATAATATAATATAATAATTTAAAAATTTTATTATATTTATATATTATTTTTTTATAATATAATAAAATATTTATAATAACTTATAATACTTATAAAATCATTATAATATTATATTTTATTATAAAATATTATTTTAATATTTTATTTAATTAATAAATTATTATTTTAATATTATTTATTATAAAATTAATATTTAAAATCTGCAGCAACCGGTTGAAACCGGTTGCTGCAGGTTTAATTAACACTTTTTGGCTGCCAGTTGGCAGCCAAAGTGTGTTTGCATGGTACAAACAAAAATTTGTTTGTACCATAGCCAATCCCCTTATATTTTCCTAATTATTAATGTTATGTTGCCTTTACAGATGAAATGAAAACAGAACCTCTAGAAATAATCAAATTTTGCTTTGACCAATACCTCTTGGGAACACGATTCCATCAATCTCATTTCCGCTTAAGCCCAATGATAGTAAACTGTTGTTGGAGTCTAACTCTGAAATGGGTGCAAAGTCAGATAGTCAGAAGCATGGCATGAAAATAATTGATTCTTTTTTTTTCAACCAAAAGTTTAGAAACAGTAAATTGAGCTGCTGAAAAATTCCAATTCCAAGATTAAAGCTCAAATAAGATCCAATTCCTTAATCTCAGAGCCTTGTTGTTTTAATAGAGAGACTAAAAGTTAGAGATGAAGCTTACCTTGAACATCAATTATTCCTTTCAATTTGATGCCATCAAGGTATAAATATATTAAAGAAGAAAGAGAACTTATAGATGATAGGATGCTATTGTTAAAGTTGTTTTCATGTAAGTCGAGCCCCACCAAATTACTCAATGTTGACAACTTGTCAAAACCTGTAACATGAGAAGAAACTATTTCGTTAGCCATGCTATCTCAATTAATTAGTAAGTCAAACTAATTATATTATTCTATAGAATTTTTTCCATCAATTTCTTCTCATTAACTCAAAGACAACAAAGGCGTTAATATTCTAAAACTGCAAGGAAATTATTGATACATAATAAAAACATAAGTAGGAGTACCTAACAAATTATTAATTTAATATCTAAAAGAATTAGACAAGGATGAAAGGTAAAGTAAGCAACCTTCATCTTCAACACAACCAGCTATCTGATTGCTTGCCTCCTAAGTAAAGATGTTGTAATTCTTGGAAGGGAGAAAACAAAGAAGTATTTAGATATCATTCTCCCAAATCCTCATTCCTTGAAAATCTAAGATCCAGTTTTATGACTCTGTCGGTGGTATGGTTGCAGAACACCCAATCCCACTGGCAACAATCTGAGCTATTATGATCCCCCTCAACCCAATTTTGAAGAAAAAAGTAAGGAGGATTATTGAAGAAAGGTTTAAGTTGCAAGAGAGCAAATCTCTCTTGTTCCAAACACCCCAGAGTCCTCCTAGTTTTTAATGAACAAAGGAAGAACAAAAGTAGGGAAAACCACATCCACAACTGGTTTAAAACCATCTTAACACACATTTACTATTTTTCAGCTATCTATAATCTATTACCTTTGCATTTCGTAAGAGGATTGGCTCCCCACTATTTATAAGCACATGGACATCATAGCTTCTTCAACTAATTTACTTTTTTATCTTTTACTCTTATCACCGTAATATAATATATATATATATATATGTATATATTGAAATTGTAATATCCTATTAGTTAGATTTAATTAATTGGAAAAGTAACATATAATCAACTATTCTCTTTCCAAACTCTCTCTATTTGAAAAAAATTGTTAAAAGAGGAAATGATATCAATTAACTTCCATTGACTATATTAATTAATTGCACTCAACTCATGTATTAACTTAATTGACTATCTGTTAACCACCAACTTTCTGACCACTAACTAATGATTAACCACCATTAATCAATAACAGCAAATGGGAAAAGTCTATATTGTTCTTTACACATAATTTTAAAAATTTTATTTATTTAGAAACTAATTAAAAAGAACTATTTTGCTTTCAAGGGAGATCAGATCACATTCTTTCTCAATCCTCATCAAATCGTAATCATAGTGTTCTTCAGTCAAGATCTGATATGCAATCATAACCACAACAAATATATTTTCTTTAAAGAAAGATTTTCCTTCAATCAAATGTCAATTAAAAAAAATTAACAAATAGTTAAAAAAAAATTAAAAAAAAGAAGGAGATGAACTTCTATGACATGAAAAAGAAATAATTAAAAAAAAAAAAAAAAAAAAAGAGATGAAGATTTGCTCCATCTTTGATATTCAATCAAATTAATTTCAACCAAAAAAAATCGAAAAAGAAAAATAGAAAGAGATGAAGATCCGTTCTATCTCTCTTCATAAAAAATGGAGCAAATAATCTTTATCTCCAATGAAGACGATCTTTGATGGAGGCTTCCATCTCTAATGGAAACAGCCTTAATCACTAATGGAGTGAATGGTGATGAAGGAGCTCACAGGTGGCAACAACAATAGAGGTGGCGGTGGCAGTTGATATGACAGTGAGTAGTCTGTAAATAGATGACATATGGGAGGTCTTGAGTCTCTTAAGTCTTGACACAGATAGAGCAATGAAGATGGGAAGGATGATTTGTGCGATGATTATTTGACGAGGATTTTTTTTTCTTTTTCTTTTTTTAATTTTTATTTTTATTAAAACAAATTAGGGTTGACATGGTATATTTCCATTGGATAAAGAATTTTTTATTTTGTTTTTTAATAATATTAACTGAAAAGATAATATTATCTTTTTATCATTGTTAATCAATTGTTAGTTGACTGTGAAATGGGAAGTAGTGTAAGTAAATCAATATCTTTGGTTGAGTGTAATTATGGATAAAAGCAAGGAAGGGAATGTTAATACAATTTACCCAATTTTTTTTTTTTTTAAAAAAAAAGAAAAGGAAAAAAATCCATAACAAAAATAAGTAAAGTTAACCTCACATCAAGGAAAACCTTTACTTTTTAATCATGAAAAAGAAGAAATGCTTCATGAGAACTTTAATTGTAGTATCATTTGCTCCTGAGTTTTTGAAGCTGGCTTGTGATTTTCTTTTTTTCTTTTCAAATTTGCTATAATCACATAACTTTCCTAAATCTGAGTGCCATTTTTATCTTGTGATGTCCATTTTGACTATACAATTGTAACTCTTCGATATTTATGGATTATTTGTCCTTGAATACGAAGTCAACCTAAAAATATCTTTAACCTCTCTTAATATTTGGTAATTGGTATTGTTTGAATTTGATGTGTGGTGTGGGCATTGTTTTGTCCAATCAATGAGTAAATACAACATTTAATTGGATTGAAAAGCTAATAATATTTATAAAAGATATAATTTTAATTCTTTTAAAAGTTGTGGTGTAAGCAATTAATTAATTAGAGAAATGAAGGTATAGTTGCATTATTTGCAAGGGTTCCCCTCTTCATTTTTCCTTTTTTTTATTTTTATTTATTTGTCCATTTTTTTGACATTAATTAATTAATTAATGAGATTAATTACTAAAACTTTCACTGTCACATCCTCTTTATATATTATGTAGCCTATGCTCTAGGGGCTGGGTGGTCATTTCGCCTTCCTCTAATACGTTGAACTCCTACCAACCCCCTTTTGTTGCAATTCTACCCTCTGTTGCCCATTTCTCCCTTTGTCTTTTTGCCTTCTAGCATAACTATGAGCTGTAAAGCCTTGTTTAGGGCTGCTTTGTAGTGGTGGTATGTTTCTTTTCTACTAGCTGATCTGCCTTTTGAGACAAGTGGTGCACTGTGGGCCGTTTCTTTTGTTGAGACTTGCCACTTCTACATTGTGTCAATGCTGCGTTTTGCATTGTAGCTTGTCTCCTGGTGGTGCCTGAGATGCTTTGCTGGCCAAAGGAGATTGATTCTTCTTTTTCGGATTTCCCTCCATTTTGGTGAAATAATCCAAACATTTCCCACTTCTTTACTCCTCAAGGGGTGTTTGGGTCCGGGCTACGTATTCAAATTCACCATCGTTAGTCTTACCTTTGTAAATTGATTTTAGGGGTTTTGGCAATCTATTTTAGTTGGGCCAAGGGGACCAATTGATTTTAGCTTTCCTAAGTTGATTTTTCATTTGATTTTTGGAGGTGTTAGATTTCCCCCAAACAAATATATAATTTTTATTCTCTTGAAAGTGTGCTATAAACAATTAATTAATTTAAGAGATGATGGTATACTTGCATTGTTTGCACGAGGCATCAATATTCATGTTTTCCCTTGTTTTTATTTGTCCCTTTTTTGGCATTAATTCATTAACTAATTAATAAGATTAGCTACTACCTCATACATTTATGCCATAAGATTGTTGTTTAGAATCATAATTCTCTTTCCCAAATCCCTAAATTAATTATAATAATTTTAAAAACTAATAAGAAATAGTAACACTTTTTTTTAGAAGGATATATCCACCATTTTGGATGTATTTTAGCAAATAAAGTAAAGTGGTCCAATCGGTTTCCTCAATAGAATTATTTCTCCAATAAATTATATTTGGATAAAGGAAATACCATTTGAATCCCCATCCTCATTGATGAGAGTTTCATGTAAAAGAAAAAAAAAAAAAAAAAAAAAAACACTAGATGATATGTAATTTTTATGAATGCAAATGAATAATAAGTCAATCTAAAAAGAATTATGCAATTAATTTTAATTTTGTTATTATACTTTTTTAAAAGAAATTTATAGATGACCTTTCATCCGTGTCAACATAAAAAGTATTTTTCTACCAATTCATTTATCCTTTTAACGAAGTATGACTTCTTTTATAAGGTATTTCATTATCATTGTTGTAGTTGTGACCATTTCATTTAAATGAGAAAGGAAATGTTCTATTGATAGCAGTTAGATTAATAATATAAAAATGTCTAAGATTTGAGTAGATATTAATTAAAAGAGAAAGATATTTGTTTTAATCAGCACTCACCAATCCCCTTTTTAGAATTATTTAGCAAAACAGATATTGAGAAATAAGAAAAATAAAGAATTAAAAAAAATGATAATAGTGTCAAAATATAAAATTAAACAGTTGTGGATGTTTTCTATTAGATGTAACAAAATAATTTTGTTGATGACAATTAGATTGACAAAGTCAAGTACCATGAATTTAGTAAATATCAGTTAAATTATGTCCATACAAAAGGGATCGAAATTTCTAATATCTCGGAAATTAGTGGATTTTTTCCACACATATTAAAAAGACTTTGAAGACTTTTTTGTTTATAGTCATGGAACTTTTGTATTCAAATATCATTATCACTTATCTGTTGCTATTATTTTCCACAGTGATTGTAATGTTAGCCTTGCATTATTTGAGATTTTGGGTAGAACTTGACTCTAAATCAATAACAGAAAAAACACGCTTTCTAGGAATTGAAAATTCTACACATTCTATCCATTTGAGAGCAAATAGAAGATTTTGATTGACTAAAGAAATTTCCTTAAAGATTGAGACTTTGAGTAAATCAATTGATTTAGTTCACAGTGATGGTAATCTTTCACGACTTTGGGTAGAACTTGACTCTAAGTCAATAACACAAAAAACACGCTTTCTTGGATACAAAACTCTACATATTCTATATAATTGAGGGCAAATAGAAGATTTTGATTGGCTATAGAAATTTACTTAAATATTGAGACTTTGAGCAAATCAATTATCATAGCTTCGCATCGTAACTTTTAACTTGTAAATTGTTAGGACCACTAATCAAAGTTATCTATTATATTTTTATTACTAAAAAGATTTTTCTCTTCTATTGCAATGATGAGACTATCAATCAAAGTCATCTATTGTATAATCTTTCATAAAAAAATTTCTCTCTCCTATTTAATTCAAATGAAATTATGAGACCACCAATCAAATTATCTATTGTATTTTTTCTCTAAAAAAATATATATATATTCTCTTATTCAATTCTAATGCAATGATGACTTTTGATTGATGGTCCAACAATTTAGAAGTTAGGATACACAAACCATCGAACCTTTAATTATATATATATATATATATATATATGAATATAAAAGGAAATTCCAAAAACCTCACTATGGTTTCATTATGTAACGGCTTTGCCTCACAGTCTTGGACCTCACGTCCTCATGGTCTTAGCAGGCCAATCCAGTGCGGGCATCGTCCAGCTCGCTAGCTCGCTTCTCGTAACTAGCTGCTACCCTAGCCCACTCAACATGTATTGTCCCCTCCCTCATGGGGTTTTACTCGCCTCCCACACCCGCTCGAACCCATAACCTGAGGGTTTAAGTACATAGAGAATGTAGGATGTGTACCATTTGAGTAGGGCTAAAGTATATAGGGAATGCAGGGTATGTACCATTTGAGCAAAGTTGCTCAAATGGTACACACCTTGCATTCCTTATGTACTTAAGCCCTTAGGTCATAGGTTTGAGCAGGTGTGGGAGACGAGTAAAACCTCATGGGGGAGGAGACAGTACCTATCCAGTGGGTTAGGACAACAGCTCGTTGTGAGCAATGAGCTAGCGAGCCGGGCGATGCCCGTACTGGACCGGCCTGCCAAGACCGTGAGGACGTAAGGTCTAAGACTGTGAGGTAGGGCTGTTACACATAAAGTATCTCTTTTCTTTCCAAATACTTCCCAAACCTATTTTAGAGTACCAAAAACATCCCTTAAAACATTAAATATAAGTTCACCCTTGAATTTTTATTAAAATAGTAAAAAATAAAAATAATAAAAAAATTAAATGAAAAAGATGGAGGTATAGTGGAAGCCACCTCCATAGCTAATGGACGTGGCCACCGTAGCCCCTCTAATCCTAGGAGGAAGTAACGGCTTCCTTCGATCTGGAGGAAGCTAATGAGATCTAGAGGACCGAAATCTCTCCGATGGTCGACTTCCATGGAGGAATTTGATTTCTCCATTTGAGGTCACCTTCATGGTGGCCTCAATATTATTCTTTTAAAATTTAAAATTTTTTAATTTTAAATTTATAAAAAATTATATTTTTTAATTGTTAAAAATAATGGTGTTTGATATTTTTAACTATATAATTGAAATTTATTTTAGAAATTGTATTAATATTTTAATTTTTATTTATAAAATAAATTTGATAATGGACTTAAATTTGATAAGTTAGTGTTTTGTCAATTTATTAAATTATCTTATTTAAATATTTTGAATCAAAAGTACAAAATTGCCCCTAAAAAATATATGAAAATTAATATTTTGATGTCATGAGGGATGTTTTTGGTACTTTCAAAAAGGTTCGAGAGGCATTTGGTCCATGTGAAAATAATAAAAGAAAATGTAATAATTTCTTTAGGGAGGTTTTTGAAACTTCCCCATTAATAAATCAAATTTATAATGCATACGCACTTTAAGGAAAAAAGAATAATGTAAATTTTTTTCGAAGCATTTTAATTGAAGACATGAAAGTTGTAGCTTACATTTGAAAGAAAATAATCAGAGAATTTATATCCTTACCTACTAATTATAAAAAAAAATAAAGGAATTTTGGAAAGAGTAAAATAAAAATTGCTTCGAGTTCTGTAATTAAAAAAAAAAAAAAATCTTTTTGAATCATAACCAAGCTAACAATAAAGAGGCTCTTTATGGGCATTGTAGCACTTTATTATAACATAGGATGAGTTGCAACCTGCATTTGTTAGTATCATTTTAGTGCTGTTAATTTCTCATACCTCATGTTGTGAAATTATCTAGGAATTCTAAATTTTCAAGTGCCTACCACGATTTAGACATCATTTATGATTTTACATGGCGATATTTAATCTTAAATAAGATCTCTCTATTGAATTCTTTTGATTTTTTTTTTTCACATATTTTAGAAGTAATCAATAAATCACAATTTAAATGCATCTTGTGTCAAGTGACTCATATATAGACATAAAGACGATAAAGCATTTAAATGAATTATCAAAATTTATCAACTCAAATCTAATAATTCTTGATATTCACTAGCAATTCTTGATATTTACGATCAAAATTGTAAGTAAGGATTCTCTAATAATTCAATTTTCAAGAAACGAGCACATATCCTTTTTCCCTTTCAACCATTACGTGTCCTTGCAAAGCAAACACAAACTCATAAATTAGAAGTAGAGAAATCACATACAACTAATCAACAAGCAAATTTGATTAAAAACAAGCAGAATAGATCCAAATTTTTTTAGCAAAAAATCCAACAATCACAAATATAGTAACTATTCATGTGAAATAATTATAGTTCAAAAACTTTGATTTAAAATTCAATACAATTTCAATGATTACTTGTAAACACATTCACAACATTAATCCGACATATTATCTTGCTCCAAAATTTCAACATATCTTTCAAGCAATACAAAATCAACTAAAAAATATCACATTATCCAAAGACAATAAACTACAAATACAAAACCGTGCTCAATTATAATACCACACTACCCATACTCTAGGAATCAGAAACTGGGTCATAAGAGCTTCAACTCTTGCACGAAGATTTGAAACCTTACTCATCAAGGAGAAATCAATAGACGTGACAAATTTCATAAAATCTTGAAGCTTTGATCCTTTAATAGATTGTTTAGCTTCAAGAGTTATTGGAACACCTCATGGATGAAGTCATCAACTGCTATGAATTCTTTCTCTGTAAATTCTTTTCTAGTCACAGCAGGTGATCCTATGTGAATGCCACGAGGCACCAGCATATTCTTGTTACCTACATAGAATTTCATTACTATAGTAAGTACCGGGAGAAGAATAAATAAACAAAGTTAAGAATTAAATAAAAATTCAAACGAAGCAAGACTCACCAGGCACTGAATTTTTATTAAGGGTAATAGTGGCCAAGTCAAGAATTTTCTCCACCCGGGCCCCATCAATTCCCTATAAATAATGGATAAGTTATTTAGGCAAATATATAATACGACAATAATGTGTTTATAACAAGGGATTTGGATAAGAAGTTCAAAGCAATTAGTTTTTAATGAAGTTTTTTTAACCCATTATATACTTCCAAATGAAATATTAGACATTAGAGTATTATTTAAAAAGTAATTTGGTCTTTTATAACAAAATTTTGTACCATTCATATTTCAAGAAAAAAAAATATAACATTCAAGATCCACTTGGATCAGTCAATTGTTAATTATGAACATAATTACACTGCAAGGCATAAGACATATTGTAAGTTTGATAGCATACTATGTAGGAACATAACTTTCTCCTTTTTTCAATATAGTAATTTTCTCTTAAAACTACAATTATATGCATTGTAAAAACAGTGCTAGTTATTTAGGAACACTTATTGGTAGCAATTAACAAGGCAATGAGAAACCAGTAGCAGAAATAGAAACTCAAAATATAATCAACTGAAAAACTCTCCATTGGCCTTAGATGTACAAGAACCAGATGATTATCGCTGCCACCAGAAACCAGCTTGTAACTTAATTCAATTCATTGGCTTGCAAGATCTCTGCAATTAGAAACCACCTACAGGATTGATTAACTAAATTCAGTTAGATGGATTAGGACGTCCTAGGAACAGTTTTGATCATGCAAGTGCAATACCTTTCTCTTGGTAATTCTTGAATTCCGGGGACTGCACTTGCTTCAAACAAACTGCAAAGCCCCCAATGTTTTGGTTATGAGGACATTACCCTACACATATTATAATTCTTCAGTATGTCCCACAAATCTTCAAGAATTAAAAAGCGTAAAGTAGAACTCCAAAAAAAGCCAAAAGATAGATAAATAATTTAGAAAAGTAGTAACAAAGTGAAAGAGACAAGTCTTGCTAACATGTAAACCTAAAAAAAACAGTATTTTTAATGGCAGATTCTAATTCCACTTTAAGGACAGGATCTTTCTTGAAGAAAATCAGGCTACCTCTTGACCTCTCAAAGTCCGGATGGAAATGCATATATTATCAGATCATTTACTTGCAGATAACAACAAAGAAAACAAATAATTATTCAAAAGAATAATTTGCTTGCGTGAGTAGAAACAAATTTCTCTGATACATGAAACAAACTTGCTTTGTTTTTTATTTAGTTTTATTTTTTTTATTTTCCACTTTTCTGGAACATAAAAAGAAAAACCAAATCAGGATTCAACCAAGGTGTTGAATGCCATATGCAACAAGAAATCATCAAGAGAGATTGGGGAAACAATTTTGAAATTATTAAATATACAATACAAGTTGTTCAAGGCATTAACAATACATTATGTGTTGTTGTCGTTACAATAGCACAGTTAAGGTTGGCAAAATGGACAGGGTCTTTAGACCTGAACCTTACCCGTGATAATGCGGTTCGGGTACAGACCCGAACCGTTTTTTTAAAGACCCTTAAAAGAACCGGATCTTAAAAACCCGCATAATTGCGGGTAGGATATGGTTCTGGTTGCGGGTCTCTATCAGACCCGTAAAATACCCGTTGTTTATATACCCCACCCTACCCGGTTCCCTTTTGAAAAACCCTAACTTCTCTCAACTCTCTCGACTCTCTCTCCCTCTCTCTGGAATCTCCATCGCCGTCATTGCTCCACTCGACTGCGCCTCTCTCTCTCCATCGCCGCCGTGTTATCGCCGACCACCAGAGCATCTTCGTCTCTCTCTCTCCATCGTCGACCAACAAAACCCAAGTCTGGCTCTCAAATCTCCACCACCGTCGTTGCTCCACTCGACTGTGCCTCTCTCTCTCCATCGCCGCCATGTTATCGCCGACCACCAGAGCATCTTCGTCTCTCTCTCTCTCCATCCTCGACCAATAAAACCCAGATCTGTCTCTTGAATCTGCATCGCCGTCGTTGCTCCACTCGACTGCGCCTCTCTCTCTCCATCGCCGCTGTGTTATCGCTGACCACCAGAGCATCTTCGTCTCTCTCTCTCCATCCTCGACCAACAAAACCCAGATCTGTCCTATTGAATCTGCATCGCCGCCGTTGCTCCACTCGACTGCGTCTCTCTCTCTCCATCGCCGCCGTGTTATCTTCGACCACCAGAACATCTTCGTCTCTTTCTAGCCATCGCCCACCAACGAAACCAAGGTCTGTTTTCAAAAAACCCGAGGTCTTTTAAATTTTTTCGGGTCTTTCGCATCTGGGTCTTGCTTCGATTCATCCATGCCTCCCATTTCCTTCATAGCTTGTTGTTTTGCATCTGGGTTTTGTGCCTTTTGCATTTTCTATGATATATTATCTGGTTATTTGTGTGTTATTGATGTTATTGATGTTTGGATATTTAGGACTGCATTGAAGATCAAGTTCAAAGCTTTTAATTTGCTTCGTACAGAGATGAAGTAGACGTAGAAGACGACGAAGAAGGAGAAGAAGAGGAAAAGCAGTCTCATTTTCTCTCTAATCGATTTCGCGTAAGTTTGTTTTTCTCTCTCTGGAATCTGTGTTTTCTACTGATTTTCGAGATGTTGTTTGCTTTTGTATGTGATATGTATGTATATATTGAAATGTAGTTTCCATTTTATAGTGAAATTGACTTAATAGCTTCAATGTTGCTGAGTTATGTCATGTGATTGGTTTTACTGATATTGTGATCTCATATTCTTCTATCTATGAAGAGGAAAGAGGTGTAATGTCATATTACTTTGTTACATATTGCAATCTATTAAGTAAGTGTGTCTTTTTGTTTTATTGGAAGATGTGTGTGCTTCTGTGGGCTGGTTGGGTGTTAATGTTTTTGAGTTTGTTGCTATTTATGAAGTAATTGTCTCTGTTATTTGGCTTGCTGCTGCTATTTGTTTCTTCGTAGCGTTGCCTCACCACTCTTGGCTTTGGCTCATTAATGTCTTTAAGTAAGTTGTTGTTTTGATGTTGTTAACCTGTGTGCTTGACATTAGGATAAAAGATTATATGATTGCACAGGATATGTTTTACTATGTAGAAGCTGATTCCCAGGTTGAATTTACTTCGGTTTTATTCATGATTATGAATCCCTACATTTGTGTAGTGTTGTTGTGGGATATAAGTTGAATGCATGCTGTTTTAGCTATAATCCAACTATAGTACCTTTATTTAATGCTAAATGGGTGAATAGTATATAGCTGGAAACCAGTAACTTCGACTTACCTGCATTTCGTGGCAGTAGTTGAAACCTCTGGTATAACAACGTACGTACTTTCACCAAAACAAAATATTTTTGTTTTGTTATATATATATTTTTTTATTAATTGAATTGTTTAAATATATTAAGTAGTCAAACAATATGACTAGTTATGGAGAAAGTCAGATGAATACTTCGACTGAGGATAATAATGTTGAGAATGTTGAGTCTAGTGTTCCAAGAGTAGCCAAACGGAAGCGAGAAACATCATTTGTTTGGACTCACATGTCTAAAGTTGAAGTTGATGGTGTTAAAATGGCTAAATGTAATTTTTGTGGGAAATTATTGAATGCTAGTCAAGGGTCAGGAACATATAGTTTAAGAAAACATGTCCAAAAATGCCTTAACGAGCATCTGGCCGTCATCGATGAAACAACTACTTTGTTTGATCCAAGTGTTGGTAGGGAGAAAATAGCTAAAATGGTTATCATGCATGAGCTTCCTTTAAGATTTGTAGAATACACAGGATTTCGGGAAATGATGAGTTATTACCATCCTGGGTTTGAAACAATGAGTAGAAACACGTTAAAAAATGAGATTTTTAAGATATATAATAGTGAGAGGGAAAAGACATTAAAGTTGTTAGATAGTTTGGATGGTAGAGTTGCAATCACTACGGATATGTGGACATCAAACACAAAAATGGGATATATGGTTGTGACTATGCATTTTATTGACAAATCATGGGTGTTACATAGTCGAATTATGAGATTTATCCATGTATTGAGTCCACATAATGCTGAGTCACTTGGTGATGAATTGATGAAGTGTTTGCTTGATTGGAATGTAGATAGAAAATTATCTGCAATTACTGTAGATAATTGTTCTACTAATGATTCCATGATTGATAAAATTAAGCACAAGTTTTCTGATGGATTGTTGTTGGATGGAAAATTGTTTCATATGCGTTGTTGCGCGCATATTTTGAATTTGGTGGTGAGAGATGGGTTGCAAGTGATTGCGGATGGCATTGAGAAGATTAGAGATAGTGTTTGCTTTTGGACAACATCACCAAAAAGAATTGAAGCATTTGAATTTGCAGCAAATCAATTGAGAATTAAGTATGACAAAAAACTTGTGCTTGATTGTCCTACTTGATGGAATTCCACCTATTTCATGCTTTCAGTGGCTTTAATGTATAAGGATGTTTTTATTCGTGTCCAACAACATGAGCCACAATATAAGTGTTTGCCGGATGACTCAGAGTGGGAATTAGCAACGATGATGGTGGAGCATTTGCAACTCTTTTACAAATTAACAGAACATTTTTCAGGTATTTTTTTTCTCCAAATGAATAATTAATATTTTAACACTTATAGTTCTTAATTAATTATTTTCCAATTTTTTAGGTACCAAATACACCATAGCCAATCTAGTGTTTCCAATGATTTACAAAATGAAGAAAACAATGAATGGTTGGCTTACTTCTCCTTATATTCCAATACAAACAATGGCAAGGAGAATGATTGCCAAATTTGAAAAGTATTGGAGTGATATACCTGGTATAATGGCTGTTGCGGCATTCTTAGATCCTAGGTCTAAGATGTTGCGAATTGGTTTTCATTTTCAAAAGTTGTATGGCCCCGATGCAAATCGCCAACAAGAAAATGTGCTTGAACTTCTAAAGGCATTGATAAAAGAGTATAAGGAGAAATATGTGGATGCAACTTCGGTTGAACAAGTTGGTGATTCTTCTATTGTTCATTTCATTAATATCCTTGGGGATGGGGATGAGGATGAGGCTGAATTTGAATGATATAAGCGTGATTGTGAAGAAGCTATAGGCTTGAACAAATTGGAGTTAGAGAAATATTTAGATGAAAAAGTTGAAGATAATTCTCCCGACTTTGATATTTTGGCATGGTGGAAAGGAAACAAAGGGAAATATCCGATTATGGCTAGAATTGCCAAAGACATCATAGCCATTCCTGTATCTACTGTAGCTTCTGAGTCCGCTTTTAGTATTGGAGGTAGATTTTTGAGTCCACATCGTAGGAGATTGCATCCGGACACATTGGAAGCATTAATGTGTGCGCAAAATTGGATATGGACTCCACTTCGAGGTATGAAAGTAGTAATAAATTTGATTATATTATGTATATTATTTATAATCTATAATTTAATCTTTAATTTTTCATTTGATTTATTCTATTAGGTGGCGTTCCGGAAGAAGAAATGTGTCATAAACAAGATGAAGAAGAGCCATCAACATCTTGATTTTATTTCTTATATTTGTATTTATAATTTTTTTGTTACTTTTGGGATGTAAATTATAGATATATTTTAACTTTTAATGTTATTTTTTGTTTAATTTTGAGTGTCATATTTTTTTAAAAAAATTGGTAAAAATGATTGTGGAATAAATTATGTAATGTGAAACTAGTTTAATTTGTTTTAGAAGCAAAAATTGATATATTTTTTTAAAAACAAATCAGGTTAAAATTTTTGATCCATTGAATTTGTTGGTCTATAGAGAATTTATGAAAAATTTTGGAAATTTTTTTTAAAAAAAAAAATTCGGGTCAACCCGAATTTAATCGGGTCAATCCGGTCAAATTCGAATCTAATCCGGTCAACCCGAATCTGACCCGTCAATGCGGGTCTAACGGGGGTCTGAACAGACCCGCAAAATGTGCGGGTCGGATTTGGGCCAGACCCTCAAATTTATTTGAGGGTATAGGTAGGGTCTGGACCCTCAAATAAAAATGAGGGTCCAATGCGGGTCTGGGCCTGGTGCGGGTCCAGACCCGCATTTTGCCAACCTTGCACAGTACTTAAAAGCAGGTCACCGACAACAGACGCAGCAACAACCCACGTATATGAGCCATACCCATCATGAGGAAAGCACTACCAGCATCTGACCCCTTCCAATGCATATTGACTCTAAGTAGTTAATCACTGAAGAAGGCAAAAAAATGCAGACATAGAAAGAAATTTTCGGTAGCTTACACTGCTATCAGATAGTAGGACAGAACTAGCAATAATCCTTACCTTCCTCAATCGAGGATGGTCAAAATCTCATGGACAGGCACTAGCATTGGTAATAATGAGTTTTGGTCAAAATAATATAGCTGTTTTCTCAAACATATCATAATCAACAGCCATTGCACTCCTCTCAAATATTGCTGCATTACCTTTTGATTAATCAAGTCAATAAGGCATTGGCTCGAAATAAATTGAGGTTCTAGAAACATGTCTTTTAGGAATTATAAGCCCATGTGACAAATGTCTACCATGAGGTAAGTCCAAACCCTGAGTAGTTAGAAGAAGGCATTATTTTGCCTATCCCTACATTGTCAATTATTATTAGAAATGGAAATTCACAAATATAAAATTATATAGCACAATTTACCGTTATTCACCCATGTGGATTAAGAATTGCAATTTAAACCTCGAAATTAGTAGAAGAACCAGACAGCAGTTGAAAGTTAACACCCCACTTCTTTCCATCCAAGTAAAATGTTGCCAAAGCTCTTTTTTGGCAAATTAAAGGGTTTCAACTTTTAAGTTCATTTTTATACTCATCTGTACCATAGTATATAAGAACATGAAATTTATGTTCATGTGAAATCATAGAAAAATAACTGAAAAAAAAAAAAAATTGCATGCAATTTCATTAAACGGACAAGGTAATCCTACTTGTTTGTGAGAGATGAACCAACTGCCTCCATCATGGCTCGAGATGTAAAGTTCTGTAATGCAATAAGCTCAACTGCCTATCAGCCTACCCTTGTGAATAATTCAGGCACCTCAGGTCAGGATCTGCTTCACTCAACCTATAGTCTACAAAGCTGCTTCCTTTCCCTAAATTCATAAAATCTAATTGAACACATTGAAACTTTCTAACAGTGATCTATCTAAAGTACTAAAACATAAAAATCGAAAGATGTTTATATCATGCAAATCTGAAACACATTAATCCACAATCATTTGGACTAGAAAAGAAATAGAATTACTAAATTCAGAGGGTAAACTATGGTTACCTCCAACTTCGGGTACAGGGGCAGAGACAGACCATGGTGGGCTCCTAGTAACCAAACTCCCTTCAACAGAAACAGACCTACAAGACTTCACCAAATTGAGTCTAACAAACTTTGGGAAGAAAGAGAGAGCCTTTAACACGAATGGGCTGTGTCAAATATAACCAGCATGAGTTGGGTAAAATCTGAATAGAACAGAACTGGGTTACCAATTAGCGCACTTACATGTGTCATTATTATTATTATTTTTAAGTACGCAGACATTGTTTAGTTCATGAATAATCTGTAATTTGAGACTCTTCTATAGATTTAGAAATTTTTATTTATTATATTTAATGGTGTATTGAATTCAAACAATAAATTTATTTTCACATTTGATGTTTAGTGCAAATAAGGGATTTAATACATCAGCTCAAACAATGACTTTGTGTCGACGTGATTTTCTGGTCGATGAGAATTCAATGTCCAATACCTACAATCAATGTGAGAAAGCACAAAAACCAAGAAAAAGACAGCAAAGAACTCAGAACAAAACAAGAAAGCAAAGGATTTTTAACATGGTTCAGCGAGTACGTCTACGTCCACGGCTGTCTCTCTAAAATTCTGCAGAATGACAGTTTGCTATTGAATATATCCTGTCTGTTACAATGATTTTAACCCCTATTTATAGAGGAAGTAATGTTACAGATTTTGTAACAATAAAATAGGAAGAGAATTATGAATTAATTACACTTCCTAATATATTTGAATAAAATCAAGAATCTGCTCCACAAAATCCGAGATAACGTTGACTGAATTTGAATTTGAATTAACTTCCATATCTGATGAGAGAATCACGATCAGATTGGGTAACTGCCTATTCTAGAATATTTTGTATTAACTGGCCAGCTGGGCGAGCTACACATTGCAATTGAGCGACCTCAAGCTGGACCTCATCAAGTAGCGAGCTATGCATAAGGCGAACTGCTTAATGAGCTGTTTTCTGGCTTCATGACGAATTAACTGGTGCGAGCTGTGGAGCTCGTGGGGCGCGAGCTGTAGGGCTTGCTGGACTTGTTGATGACCGGGCCTTGTCTGATGGGCCTTTGCATTTGGGCTGACTTGATTGGGCCTTCATGGGCTTTTACCAGCCCATTTAGTGAGTCCAGAAAATGCACATAACATCAGCCCCCCGGCTCTCAGTTCGTTCTACGAATTGGGAGCTCGAGCTCGCTGGTAAAAGCTATACTTGAATTTTTGTTCCGCGCCTTTTCAAATTTAGTTCCATCAACTCTGACACGTGGCGGTCATACAGGAGGTAACTAAACCGTCTCTAGCACGTCTCGTGCCACGCACATTTAATGCGCACGTCTTTCAACTGACGGCTACATGATTACAGAACCGTTACTCGTACTGCACCGTTGGATCGATGGCGATTACTCAGCACGCAGATCTGATGACTGGGGTTCGAGCTTGACCACTTATATAAACTGGTGGAGCCCCTTTGTTGCCCCTTTCACTTGTCATTTTCTTTAGCAATTCAACTTCTACTTTGTTGCGACTTTCACCAATTCTCTACAAAAATCTCATTTTCGATCGTCGTTTTTCATCATCTGATCAAAGATTTACGGTAAGCCTCTGATTTCTTACTTCAAACTTTCAGCTTTTAATTTATTTTGTTGAGTTAATGTTGCATTGTGTTTGCGTCTTGTCATTGCTACGTCTGAGATGGTCTGAATACATCATGTTCTTGATGTTAAACTTTTACCGTTCTGGGTTTCTTGTTGAACACGACTTTTCAACTTCTGTTGATTTGATTCTGTAGCATGTTTGTTTGAGACCTGATTATTGTTTGTGGCCTGTTATGCATGCTAACTGTTGGATTAGATACTTGTAGAATGCTAGCTCGTAGATTGTTTCTTCATAGATTGAGCCCCCTACTGCATGAGCGATCTGTGAAATAGGAAACTTAGAAATTTTTTTAGCATTTTGGTAATCTGTTCGTTGCGACCTGAACATATTCCCTTTATACAGATGTCTTTAAGTAGAGCTCGTAGTATTAATAAAGTAGCTCGAGGTAGGGAGGCTTATGAGCAGGATGAGGCTCGGGCTGCAGAACGACAAGCTTGCAAAGAAAGAAAAAATCGCGAGATGTTCACACATAATTCCTTTACATTAGGTCTTTTCGATCTGATAGGGCTTGTTCTTCAATTTCACATCCCTAAGGGTTGTCGTGCGTTGACACCTATTCCCGCAAGCTATGTATGCTATCCTCTATGGGGGTACATCGCTGTCAGTACCCAACATCTCGAGCACGGACTAAGGTTCTCCATTCATCCTTACCTGATCGAGTTCCTAAACACAGTCAAGCTCGCGTCATTCCAGTTGACACCGAACTCATATGCGCAGCTGACCTCGTTAACTTTAGCCTTCCTCAAAAACGGCCTTCCTCCCCCAACTCCAAAAATCGTCCAACACCTCTACAACTTCAAGGCTTTGAGCACTCAAAAGGGGGAAAAACTAGATGGCATCTACTATCTCACAGCTCGTCCGTCGGAATATAAGAAACTCTTACCCCAAAGAGGTACGAAGGGTAAGTCTAATGTCGGGGCATATAAAACGAGCTGGTTCTTTGTCTCTTGTCATTCTCTTATGGGTCTTAACAATTTCAGCTTCGTTCTGAAACTAGGTATGCAGAGGAGAATTTTTAGCGAGCTAAGAATTTTTTTTTTTTTTTTAAACATTTTGCTTTGCAGAGCTGAAAATGGACAAGTCTCCTCTCAGTGATAAGGAGAAAAAAGGCTCTCGAGGTGCTCGTGAACTCGGGTGCAACGAGCGTTAACAGTAAATTTGACACCGTCATTCTCCAGGCTCATAGCCTTGCTCCTCCTGAGGATTCTCCGTTATTAAATCCTGAAGAAGACTTAAGGAGCATGGACGATGACCCTGTACTTCTTTCTATCCTTGAAGTCCTTGTCGAGAAAGAGGATACACCTACTCTTCGATCATCTCCAATTCCTGCCATCACTTCGCGAGCAGATACAACAACTCCTGCCCCTAGCTCGTAGGCAGAAACTACAGCTCTTGCTCCTAGCTCGCAGGCAGAAACTCCAGCTCCTACTCAAACTCCAGCTCGGATAGCTCCAGCTCAGGAAACTCCTGTTGTACAAATAGATTCAACTTCTTCCCTTGTTCGAACAACTACTCCAAGGGTTCCATCTCCACCTGCCCAAACAAATCCAGTTCCCAATCCAGCAGCTCCAACACTTGTTGAAGAGGTATCGGTTCCAGCTCGTACCTCACCAGTATGTGCTTCTAGAACAGCTGTTCCTCCAGCTCCCGTTTCATCCTCTGGGCGAGCTCCAACCAAGAGGAGGAAACTTACTCTTCTGGAGTGCCCCTCGAAGCAACCTGCTAAAGCTTCTTCAACTACTCCATCAAAGCGACCTGCTGAAACCTCAATCTCTCCAGCCGCTCCTTCAAAACGCTCGAAGCGACCTGTTAAGGCAAAATCTCCCACGGTCGCTCGCTCCCAGCGAGGTGCCACCTTCTAAAGTAGTAGCGGATCTTCCCTAGGATCCAGTTCCCAGCTCGCAGCCCAAAGTAGGGGACGCTCCACCTGAGGTACCGCCCCAAGAAGCCCAAGCTGGTACTAGCAAAAGAAAACAAAGAATTTGGCTACACGTACCTCTGTCATTAAACGTCATGCCTACAAAAGCGAAGAGCCTGAGGTCGTAGAGGCTGAGGAGACTCCATCGCCTACCATGCCAGATCCTGAAGACGGACCTAGGGGGAGATACCTAAGCGTCCTTCTTGACAACTGGTCAAAAATCATGCTGGGTCAAACGAGGCCCTTAAAAAATAGGTCATTCACGGGTACGGACCTGGATGATTACGCAACCCGACATGCCATGCTGGTAGTTCATTTTTCCTTTATCTCCTGACTTTTTTATTTTATCAAAAGTTAATTTGTGGAATTTTAGGCCACTCTCGCATCAATGAAGTGGAGGAGAGGAACCAGATATGTTGAAGAACAAATAAAGAAGTTGGAGAATGAGCTGGAGAAAGCTAAGGAGGAGATAGCGTCCTTGACTGAGAGGGTCTAAGGCGGGAAAAGGTTCGCAGAGGGTCATAAGGCAATGCTAGCCACAGCGAACATAGCTAAACAGATAGCCGAGGAAGCTCTGGCTCAGTTAGAAAGTGATTATGACGCTTCCATATCGCACTTCACTGCCTTGATACGTAATTGTGAAGATGAACGTGACAAGGCAAAAGGTGAATTGAACAAGGTGAAGGACGAGCTGAGGCAGTTTAAACAACGAGCTGAGATTACGGAGAAACAAAATAAGGTGTTCGGGCAACAAATTGATGCCGCAGTGCAGCGGGCTGAGGCTGCTGAGCAATGGGCTGAAAGAGCAGAAGCTGTTGCTCAACGGGCTGAAGAGGCTGAACATAGAGCTAAGGTACTAAGGCAGCAAGTGGGGGTTGCAGTGCAGTGAGTTGAGGCTGCAGAGCAAAAAGTGGAGAATGTGCTACAACGAGCCGAGGTTGCCGAGAAGCTAGTTGAAGTAGCTGAGCAACTAGCAGGGGTCGCGTATCAAGAAGCCGAGGTTGCTAATCGCCGAGCAAATGACGCCTTCGAAGAGTTGATGGCTTTCCGAGAAAGATCTATTCAAGAAACGGAGGAGCAGGTTACTGAAGCCAAAGATGAGGCTGAGGAAAGAATAGGCCGTAATTTCCTTTACACGCTATGGATGTCCCATCCTGGCATGAATTTTTCTATCTTTGGTGATGAGGGACTCCGAGCTGTGGAGGAGTTCAAAGTTGGGACTACCTCGTCTCCAGTTGATGGAGTTCCTCTAACAACATAGGCTCCTGGCTCAACTCCTCAGGCTGAGCCCACTGGTGATCTCGAATCTTCCAGCACGTCCTCGAGCGACAACTCTCGTTTAGGGCCGGATCCTCCAACTCGAAACTAAGAGCTCATCTTTTGATTTTCATTTGTATTCCTTTAATCTTCGATTTCTAAAGGATTTTTTAACTTAATAAAATTTCATTATATCTTCTCTATCGAATGTGTTTATATTATTGTGCTCGTTGTTACACATTTTACAATTTTCATTTTATGTCATAAAGCTTCATATGAGCTAATCATATAAACTTGCCTGAAATCAGATGTAATAACTTAAGCAATCATTTAATTCACCCATTAGTAGGATCTTCTGATATAGGCAACAGGTAGAAACCTTATCTGCTATATTGAATTATTGATGAGCTATGCAGGCACACGACCTCGCCTGCTTTTTAGACTCATTTTTATTTTAAGCGAGCTATGCAGGGTTACTTAACTTCGTTTGCTTTTTAGGCTCTTTTTATTTAAGCGAGCTATGCAGGGTACTTAATCTAGCTTGCTTTTTAGGCTCATTTTTATTTTAGGCGAGTTATGCAGGAGTACTTAACCTTGCCTGCTTTTTAGGCCTTTTTTATTTAAGCGAGCTATGCAGAGGTACTTAATCTCGCCTGTTTGTTAGGCTCATTTTTAATTTAAGTGAGCTATGTAGGGGTACTTAACCTCGTCTGTTTTTTAGGCTCTTTTATTTTAGCGAGCTATGCAGGGGTACATAACCTCACCTGCTTTTTAGGCTCTTTTTTATTTTAGGCGAGCTATGCAGGGGTACTTAATCTCGCCTGCTTTTTAGACTCTTTTTATTTAAGCGAGCTATGTAGGAGTACTTAACCTCGTCTGTTTTTTAGGCTTATTTTTATTTTAGGCGAGCTATGCAGGGGTACTTAACCTTGCCTGCTTTTTAGGCCTTTTTTATTTAAGCGAGCTATGCAGAGGTACTTAACCTCGCCTGTTTGTTAGGCTCATTTTTAATTTAAGTGAGCTATGTAGGGGTACTTAACCTCATCTGTTTTTTAAGCTCTTTTATTTTTAGCGAGCTATGCAGGGGTACATAACCTCACCTGCTTTTTAGGCTCTTTTTTATTTTAGGCGAGCTATGCAGGGGTACTTAATCTCGTCTGCTTTTTAGGCTCTTTTTATTTAAGCGAGCTATGTAGGAGTACTTAACCTCGTCTGTTTTTTAGGCTTATTTTTATTTTAGCCGAGCTATGCAGGGGTACTTAACCTTGCTTGCTTTTTAGACTCTTTTTATTTAAGTGAGCTATGCAGGGGTACTTAACCTCGCTTGCTTTTTAGGCTCATTTTTATTTTAGGCGAGCTATGCAGGGGTACTTAATCTTGCCTGTTTTTTAGGCTCTTTTTTATTTTAGACGAGCAGTGAGCTAATCAGCACGAAGCCGGTAAAATTTGTAACTTAGTTTGAATTTCGTCATGAGGGAACTGGAGCTTTCATTAGCTATAATAAGATTGAATTACATGTAACAAAGAGGTTACTGATAATATGGACAAAGATGCTCGGCATTCCAAGCTCGAGAAACCTCAGCTCCATTCATGTTGGTTAAATGATATGGTCCATTCCCCAAATTTGCTTTGATGACATAGGCTCCTTCCCAATTTGGGCCTAAGGACTCATCACTGGGTTTGCGGGCTCCAGGTAGAACGAGACACAATACCAAATCTCCCACGTTGAAGCTGTGAATTCGAACATTCCTGTTATAGTACCTCGCGATTCTTTGCTGATAGACAACTACTTTCAACCTAGTTGTTTCCCTGACTTCTTCAAGCAAGTCTAGGTTTGTAGCAAGTAACTGATCATTATCATTTGGATTGAAGGTCGCTCTTCGTTGCGAGGTAACCTCTAACTTTGCCGGGATCATAGCCTCAGACCCATATACCATCGAAAAGGGCGTCTCGCCTGTGGTGTTGCGAGCTGTGGTTCTGTAAGCCCATAATACCTTCTGAAGCTCGTCTACCCATGCTCCCTTCTTTACTTCCAATTTCATCTTCAGGGTCTGCTTTATAATCTTGTTCACAGCTTCAACTTGGCCATTGGCTTGTGGATAGTCTACTGCTGAGAAGCTCTTAATTATCTTCAAGTCGCTACAGAATTTAAGGAATTATTCACTACTGAACTGGGTCTCATTGTTCGTCATGATCTGCTGTGGGACTCCAAATCTGCAAATAATATTATTCCACACAAAGTTTTCAATCTTTGTAATGGAAATTTCTGCCAACTACTTTGCTTTAGCCCATTTAGTGAAGTAATCAACTACGACCACAGCATGTTTGTATCTTCCACGAGCTGTTGGCAGAGGCCCGATCAAATCCATCCCCCAAATTGTAAAGGGTCATGGACTTACCATTTGTTGGAGATAAACTGGTGGAGCTCGCGGAACCTGAGCGAACCTTTGACACTTGTCACATTTCTTGACTAAGTCGATGGTATCCTGCTTCATGGTGGGCCAATAGAAACCCTTTCGAAGTGCCTTTTGAGCTAAAGACAGCCCCTCGACGTGGTTCCCACAATGGCCTTCATGTATCTGCCTCATCACCGCCTCACAATCTTGGCCATCTATGCATCTCAAAAATGGAGCTAAAAACCCCTATTTATACAACACATCATCGTAGATGTAGTACCTGGTTACTCTAGCTCGCAAGCGTCGTGCTTCCAGCTTATCACTTGGGAGCTTCCCATCTTACAGATAGCTCAAAATTAGACCCATCCAGGAATTGGGCTGCACAGTTATGGCCATCATCACATTCTTCTCTTCCGTACTTGGAGCTGGTAGGAACTTTATTGGGATCGTCCCAAGGAAATCTGCATCTCGAATGGTTGCCAAGCTAGCTAAAGCATCTGCATGTGCGTTCTGAGCTCCCGGAATCTGCTTCACTTCATACTTTTAAAAAGAACCCAGCATTTCATGGACCTTCTGGAGGTATAAAGCCATTTTTGGCCCCTTGGTCTGGTACTCCCCCAGAATGTGGCAAACCACGAGCTGCGAGTCACTGAAAACCCTTAGTCGTTCAACTCGCATCTCTCTAGCTAGATGCAGACCTGCGAGCAGCGCTTCATATTCAGCTTCATTGTTTGTAGCCTGGAAACCAAACCTTAAAGCACAAAGGATATTGTGTCCTTCAGGACTAATCAGTAGAATCCTAACTCCAGCCCTCTGTTTGTTGGATAACCCGTCAACATACAATTCCTAGGTCGGACCTTCAGAAGATTCAGCTTCATCATCCACAAGCCCTGTAAATTCTGCAATGAAGTCTGCCAAAGTTTGGGCATTTATAGCTATCCTTGGCTTGAATTGGATATCGAATTGTGCGAACTCTACTGCCCATTTCAACAAGTGACCTGAGGTGTCTGCTTTCTGTAAAACCTGCTTCAGTGGATATTGAGTGAGGACTTCGATCGTATGAGCTTGAAAATAAGATCGCAGCTTCCTCGATGCGATCACCAGGCAATAAACGAGCTTCTCCATCTACGAGTACCTGGTTTCAGCATCATGTAGCCTTTTACTCACATAGTACACTGGAAGCTGCGTTTTATCCTCTTCTCTCACTAAAACAACACTTAAAGCTTGTTGAGACACTCTCAAGTACAGAATCAGTTTTTCTCCTTCTTTGGGCTTAGAAAGGAGTGGAGCTCGCCCCATGTACTCTTTCAACTGCTGGAAGGCTACTTCACATTGCTCGGTCCTCTCGAAACTTTTTGCCTTCTTTAGAATATCAAAAAATGGGATGCATTTATCCGTAGCTTTCGAGATGAACCTGTTAAGCGCTGCGACCTGACCATTCAGGCTTTGCACATCTTTCACCTTAGTAGGCGATCTTATATCGATCAGTGCTTTGATCTTCTCAAGATTGGCTTCAATACCTCTACTATTCACCATAAAGCCTATAAACTTCCCGGAAGCTACCCCGAACGCACACTTATGTGGATTCAGCTTCATCTGATAGCTCATCAGAATCTAAAACATCTCCCCCAGGTCGCACACATGATCACCCACCTGCTTGGATTTTACTAACATATCATCAACATAGACCTCCTTGGTTTTCCCAATTTGCTCTTCAAACATCATGTTTACCAAGCGTTGGTAGGTCGCTCTTGCATTTTTCAACCCGAAGGGCATCACCTTGTAGCAGTATAAGTCATGATCAGTCATAAATGAGGTGTGCTCTTCATCCTCGGGATTCATTGGGATCTGATTATAACCCGAGTATGCATCCATAAAACTCAAGAGCTCGTGGCCAGCTGTAGCATCCACGAGCTGATCTATCCTTGGCAAAGGGAAACTATCTTTTGGGCACGCCTTGTTTAAGTCAATGAAGTCGATACAAGTCCTCCACTTCTCATTCTTCTTCTCTACTAGGACTGGATTAGCGACCCAAGTTGGGTAGTAAGCTACTCGGATAAATTTGTTCGCCAACAGCTTATCTACCTCTTCCTTCAATGCGAGATAGTGCTCCCCTGTCATCGCTCTCCTCTTCTGGCGAACTGGTTTGTGGTGAGGATCAATGTTCAACCTGTGCGACATCACCTTGGGATCTATCCCCACCATGTCTTAATGATTCCACGCGAACACATCTAAGTTCACCTTTAGGAAGTCAGTAAGCTGGGCTCTCAATTCTGGAGCTGAATCTCTCCCCAGCTTCAAGCACCTCTCTGGATCTGTCTCGCTGACTTGAACATCTTCCAACTTTTCGACTAGCCTTATAGCTCGGTCTGCATCTACCTCGCGAGGGTCCAGGTCGTGACTGACCCCTTTCTTGGTCATAGCTTGTGACTTGCCCCCCGAAACCACGTTTATTTTCTTTCCTCTTACACCTATTTTTACAACATCTTCATAGCAGCGTCTGGCTAAATGCTGCTCTCCTCGAACACATCCAATGCCATTAGGGGTTGGAAATTTTACTATAAGGGTCCTGGTTGAAGTAACCACATCCAACTCGTTCATAGTAGGTCTTCCCAGAACCACATTGTATGCTAACGGACAGTCAATTATCAGAAAATCTGCCAACACAGTAGCTTGACGACTTGCTTCCCCGAACGTAAGTGGCAACTTGATCTGGCCCACTGGTACAACAGCATCTCTAGTGAAACCATAGAGAGGCTCTGGGGACGGTCTCAGTTGCTTTGCTCCCAGCCCCATCTGATCAAAACAGCTTCTGTACATCACATTCACTAAGCTCCCAGTGTCAATTATGATGCGTCGCACTTCCATGTTGTTGATCTTAGCTCGGATGACCAACGCATCATTGTGTGGTCAGATCACACCCCTAGCATCTTCATTAGTGAGTACAATCTCGTCCGAGGTCGTTCTCGCCTTTTTTGCAAGTCTCTTCGACCCACTGACCTGAAAAGTATGATTTGTTTCTCGGACGTATCTCTCATGTGACCTGTTTGAAGTACCTACGATATGAGGGCCACCATGAATCGTAAAAATTGTCCTTACCGCAGGCTCATGCTCTGGCTCGGGAGCTCGCTGGGGCTGCTGCTGTGCTGACTATTGTTGATGAGGTCGTTCTTACGGAGGTCGTGAGTCTGCAGGTCTCGCTACATAGTCTCTCAAGTGACCTCTCCTGATTAATTTTTCAATGGCGTCTTTCAACGCCTAACAATTTGAAGTATTGTGCCCGACCTCATTATGATAGACACAAAACTTGCTCCAATCTCTATGCTGGACAGGGGCTCTTAAAGGATTAGGTCTTCCAAAATCTTCCTTGTTCCTTTCAGCTGCGAAAATCTTGTCCAGTGAATCCGTCAGGACGCTGTACCCTCCATAACAACCTTGATGCTGAGGTCGCTCACTCCTTGGCTCTCTCCTTGTCCTTTTAGCAATTTGATTGTTCGAGCCACTGTTTCTACCTTCTTCATTCATGCTATTGTTTCTTTTCTTCGTCTGACCGGAACTGCCCGCTTCATTCTTCTGGTTGGACTTCTTTGGGCCAAAGGTCTCTTACCACCTAATCTCTTTTGCAGCTCGCTCGTAGAACTCTCACAAATCCTTCACTGGGGACTTGTAAATGCTCTCATACAGTTTTCCATCCTCACGCAATCCAGTTGAGATCGCTGTCAATATACTCTCGTCTGATGGATTTTCAACATTCGCGACCTTGCGTCTAAACCTGGTGATATATTCCTTCAACGACTCACCTTGATGTTGAAAGATGGTAGCTAGGTGGCAAGATGGAGCGAGCTGCCTTCTCAATGCCCTGTATTGGCCAACGAACTTCTGTTGACATTCTTCCCAACTACCTACGCTACGAGCTGAGAGATTCTTGAACCATGTCCTTGGAATGTCTCCTAAAATAGTTAGGAATACACGACACTTCACCATAGGATTGCCTGTCTGTAAGTCCATCTGAATGTTAAAGGCGTCGAGATGGTCATAAGGGTCACTGTCCTCATTGTACTGCTGAATATTTGGCATCTTGAACCTCGGAGAGAGAGGCTGCGTCTCAATCTCCCTAGTAAACGGAGTTCTCTCTCCAAAGCGCTCTTGCTGGTTTAGGGCGCCAAGTCGCACTTCTAGCTGCTGGACTCTCTGGAGGAGCTCCTTTACTTGTGGATCCCAGGGCTCATATCTCCTCCTGTGGTCGCGACCTAGGGAAGGGTGCTCTGGGTCATATCTCTCGTCCTCTCCGAACGAGCCTCCATGCTGATGGGATCTAGCCTGTCGCTCTTCATCCACATGCCGAGCTGCAGCTCGGACTCTATCATAACCTACTTCCACCCTTTGACTTCCATCCTGGCTCAACCTTACTACCAGGCTTGCTGGGCATGCGACTTCCTTTTCTTCGCAGACAGGGTGGCCTCCAGCTCTAGAACACACATTTGAGGAACTAGCTGAGCTGGCAGGTCATGGCATTTCCCTTACTAGCCTTTGAGGCATCTGTATTGCTTCACGCTGCTAAGATACGTGCCTTGGAACCTCGACCTCAACCCTAGGTGCGTTCTGCATCTGAACCTGCACCAACATATTGACAGCCTTTGTAAGCTGTCTAATCGTGTTCTCCAACGCTTCTTGCCTTTGATGCCACACATGCTGCCCTTCTGCTATCGGGGCAATCGGAACTGTTTGACGAGGAGGCAGATAGGGAATGCCTGCTGCAGCATTGATCGTTTGGCCATGGGACGTACCTGTTGCATGCATGGGTGCATCTTCCACAGGCTGCATGTTCTGTTGAGGTTGGTTCATATGGCTCTCCGCCTGGTCATCATCTCAAAAATACCTGTTTGTTCTAGTTCTTGCCATGTTGTCAAAAATCGATGAATTGAGATGAAAAAGATTGCAGTTTGGGCCCTCCTTCTAGGCCCAAAATATCGACGTGATTTTCTGGTCGACGAGAATTCAATGCTCAATACCTGCAATTAATGTGAAAAAGCACAAACACCAAGAAAAAGACAGCAAATAACTCAGAACAAAACAAGAAAGCAAAAGATTTTTAACGTGGTTCAGCGAGTACACCTACGTCTACGGCTGTCTCTCTAAAATTCTACAGAGTGACAGTATGCTATTGAATATATCCCGTCTGTTACAATGATTTTAACCCTATTTATAGGGGAAGTAATGTTACAGATCTGGTAACAATAAAATAGGAAGAGAATCATGAATTAATTACACTTCCTAATCTGTTTGAATAAAATCAGGAATCTGTTCCACAAAATTCGAGATAACGTTGACTGAATTTGAATTTGAATTAACTTCCATATCTGGTGAGAGAATCACAATCAGATTGGGTAACTGCCTATTTGGAAGATTTTGTATTAACTGGCCAACTGGGCGAGTTACACATTGCAATTGAGCGACCTCGAGCTGGACCTCATCAATTAGCGAGCTATGCATAAGACGAACTGCTTAATGAGCTGTTTTCTGGCTTCAGGACGAATTAACTAGTGCGAGCTGTGGAGCTCGTGGGGCGCGAGCTGTAGGGCTTGCTGGACTTGTTGATGATTGGGCCTTATCTTATGGGTCTTTGCATTTGGGCTGACTTGATTGGGCCTTCATGAGCTTTTACCAGCCCATTTAGTGAGTCCAGAAAATGCACATAATACTTTGTAACCTACAATATACTCTCACGGAGTCTAATTTTCAATGATATACATGTATAGTTACACCTAAAAGTAACCAAATTAATTTTAAAAAACAAGACTGATCTTGTCAACCCTGAAGCTACCCCTCATTTTCTTTCTCATTTTTCATTACTCATCTCATTCTACCCTTTCATAATATTGCTTGATATTTAGGGTTAGCGAATGGCATACGAGACTGAGGCTCAGCCCAGTCCACTTAATTGTCATGTTATGTTCCCTACAACAAGATTGGGCTAGAATTTTTCAAAAACAGTAATGCGGAGAAATTAAACCGGTGTGTTTTGGGTTTTGCGGTCCTCTATTATGGGTGGTAGGGGTTATGTGGTTATGGTATAAGAGGGAAAATCAATAGCTAGTGAAGAGTGAAGACCCCACATCACATGCCGATGGCACCAACGAGACCCTCCAATCTCCCACGTCGAAAGCTCCAGCAGTAATGGTTATTCTCTCTAACCGTTGCAGAAGCTATTATGTTTTTCTACTTGGAAAGTTTTCTTATGCATTTATGGTGACAAGATTTTTTAAGCTTCAAAATATTCAAATATGCCAATTTGATTGCTTCATAGTTTGTATATATGCTCGTCACCATGCTACCACTGAGGCTGTGTTTGGATGGCCCTATGAATGGCCCGATTGGATTGGACGATGGAGAGAAATTTGAGGCAGCTGTTTGGAACGGTAATTGTTTAGGCATGAGTGTGTAAATGGGCTGTTGCAAAGAACCCATAACTGCTGCTCCACTACAAGCCTGCATCTTGGTTTCCACTAGTGTACCTCGCAAGTTTCCTACAAATTTGCGAGTTTGATCCAAGATAAATTTCGAAGATGGCTGAAAGATTTCCAAAGTAAACGGTGCTTCATTTTTTTTCTTTTTTTTTTTTTTCGTTTCTTTGGCTTTTGTGGAATCCATCGATGTCATTCATTTGATATTTATCTAACCCAAAATCAACATTAATTGACAGATGAGAAATGGCATCAATTAATAGGACTCTGTTCTGGCAGTATCGCTGATACGAACATGTTTTTTTAAGTCGAGCTATGAATTTTGTTTTGTAGATTTACTCTTCTTGGCCAAAGCTGCCTGCGATCAGGTACCATGGTATTTCAAGCACCTGCATTTTTCGTCTCTTTGTTGTGTGATGTCCTTTTTTGTAAATAGGATTTTTCTTTTTGTTTAGAGTTTGGTTGCTCTGTAAATTTATATAAGTTTCAATTGATTTGTATCAGATTGGGACTGTTTTGTTGTCATTCTTCATTTGAAGACAATTCCATGCCAGCAAAATTGGTATATTTATATGTTTGAATCTGAAATCTCCGGTCTCTAAGAGAAAAACATGTTAAAGGGTTAATGGCACTCAGTCAGACACAGTTGATTGTTTATCTATTTAAGACAAGTCACCTTTTGCATAGTGCCTAAACCAAGCTACTCAAGCGATTGGAGGGAGCCACTCCTATATGGTTTCCTTCAAATTAAAAGGATCTACATTCTTCATTATATAATTTATCTTCAGTCATTTGTAGGTCATTGTGTCCAAAGTAGATTTGAGAATAATTGTAATTTGTTGTTAGTTAATGAGTGGGGATATATAGCTCATAGTATGAGGGGATCAAAATGTGGGATGGAAACTAAGTGTCAGAGTCAACAGCAATAACCAAGACCATGGTGCCGTGTCTACCGCTTAGAGCCAATAGAAATTTATTGGAGGTAGATGGCTTTGAAAAATCCTGCTTTTTTAATGCTACAATTTTTTCATCCCTTGAGTTCTCTACTTTACCTATACTTGCCTTAATACCTGAGGCTGTTTATTCTACACATTCATTCTTGCCACGCTGTTTATATTTGTGCTTACTGACCCTCAAGCTTTTCGGCAGTTTTCTAATGATCTGCCATTGAATACTTGTTGAACTATATATCTGTGTTTGTACTTCTATCAAGACAAATCTTTGCTCTCTCTTATGCTTATGTTAATATTTATTTGTGATGCAAATATTTCAAATTTCATATCTTTACAATTTTCATTATCTTAACTCACCACTTTGTCATGTTGTTCTCTATTTAATTGAGAAGATTACTATTTTCTTGTAATTGCTTTGTAACTTCTAATTTGTTATTCTTTAGTAGATTGGGAAGAATATTGTTCGCTTGTAATTGAGGTGTAACTTATGATTGGTCTTTATTTTACAGATTCTATAATAAAATGACCAGACCAGAATAAACCTGATTGGCTAATAATTCTGCCGCCAATAACCATAGCAAGGGATTTTGCAGAAGATTCCAGGTGTTCATTCTTTTGATTGTCTATAATATTAGTGCAATTCATTATTTTTGTCATTATAGCTTTGTACACACATTGTATGTGATTTTGATGTGACAAAAAAAAAAAAAAATGCGCTTCTGAGCGCTTTCTCCCTTTGTCAAACAAAGACTCAAATATGTACATGCAGTTCCTATTGCAAATTGTGTTAAATCTTTTATCTAATGCTGAATTGAATTCGTTGATTTGCTCATGTTTACCAAGTATTTCACACATAGCCTGTCAAATATGAATTCTGAATCTAATTGTTAGATGAAGCTACCATGGACCAGAAATAATTGTAAGTTCAAGATTTAAACAATTTTCAAAGTTGACATTGTGCTCTTCAAATGTTGACCTTAAGGGTCCCTTTATAAATGAATTGATAGGAATCAACATTTTATTTTTCTATTATTAAAATTTGGAAGTGCCTATTAGCCAAACCTACAGTTGCGATTGTTTTCATAATAGGCCCCATGATCAAACTAAACATATGGCATTCACAAACAATCTCAATCTGATATATAAGGCAATCTACTTGAGCATGCTGAAAGAATCAATCTAGCATTCTTTCTGCCTATAAAGTTCTTAATCAAGATCAAATTCAGCCCTTCTCAGGAAGGGATACTTTAATTGAACCAATGAACTTAGACGCCTCAAACTACAATAAGATGTTTCTCAACACTTAATTCCAATGCGTTTGCCAACAATAAGGAGTTGTAAGAACTCTCATTAGATTAGATCTACTTTATAAAACTTAGTTCTAGTCTACACCTGGCAAGGTGAAACCCCTTACTCATTAATTTGAAACTATAACAACAAATGCCATAACAAATAATGTGCAAACTAAAATAGTCAGAATTTCAAATGAGAAACACAAAAATACTAAAGAAATCTCATTCTCACAAAAAGAAAGCAATCATGCCCTTTAGGTACCATTGAAAGCAACAAGAACAATCAAATGGAGGTGTTTCCAACATCATCAGCTTATGTTTCATCTCCAAAGTCTCTTCGGAAGATGGTCTACAATGAAATAGTAAACTGAAGTAATCAATGTTTCAATAACATCAAACCATGTTTGTCGCCAAAAAGGATTTACAAATAAAACTACAATTATTAATTGTTAAAAGTATAATTGTATAAGACACTATAAAGCTAATGTAGAATATGGCCATGTCCATGAAATCATTTTCTTCTCCGATGTTAGTTAAAGTTGGTTGCAATCTCCTTGGTGATTCAATTGCATCGCAACTTTTTGGCAGTGGTGGTCCACAAAGAAGAGAATTTCCCTCGTAGCTACTTTCATTAAAGGTACCAAATTGTGCAACCATCCCAAGGGTTTTGCCAGATAAATTATTATGTGCCACACTAAAAACTTCCAATGTATACAGCTCAACAAGTTGAAGAGGGATTTCTCCATTCAAGTTGTTGTAAGAAAGATCCAAGCTCTCAATTTGCTTGAGATTTGAAAATGTTGATGGAATTGGTTCAGTCAAATTGTTGTAGGATAGATTCAATGCATGGATCATGTCAAGGTTTCCAATATGAAAAGGAATCTCACCAGTTAGTTTATTGCACGAGAGATCAATCTCAGACATATTGGTAAGAATTTTCCCATGGTAGAAATAGGATAAAGTCTTCGTTCTGAACTCCACAACTTCTTCCTTCCCTATTAAAGGATCAGCTGTACCATTCATACTATAATAATAATTTGATTCTAAATCTGGCATGATATAATGACTGTCATGAAGTGCAATCACAAGGCAAGAAGGAATTTGTCCAAAAAGATTGTTATGAGATAGATCTATCAAGCGTAACTTATTCAATTGGCATAATTGAATCGACACTCTACCTTCAAGTTTATTATTATTCAAGATAAGGTAGGTCAAGTTAGAAAGCCTATCAATCCAATTTGGAACACCACCATTTATGCGATTATAAGCAAGATCTAAAGTAACTAGGGAAGAACAGTTACAAAATGAATCTTGTAACTCTCCTTGTAATGCATTTCTAGACAAGTGAACTTGTTTAAGTGATGAAGGACTAAAACAAAATGGTATGTCTGTGATATTATTTCTCTCAAGGTTCAAAACTTCAAGATGGTTAAGGTGACAAAACTCTAGTGGAATTGGACCTTCAAGAGTATTATTAGACATGATAATTTCTCTCAAACTTGACATTTTTCCTAATCAACTGGGAATTTGACCCGAGAGTTGGTTATCACTAAGATACAATCCTTCTAAAAGGGAGAAGTTAGATAAACTATCTGGAATTTTTCCAAAAAAGTTATTACTATCCAATTGTAAGCTTTGCAAGCATAGCAAGTTGAAATTATTATAGAAGATTTGGCCTTGTAGACTATTGTTTGATAAAACAAAGAGTCTTAAGTTGATGCAACCCTCAGCCAAATGATTTGGTATTCCACCTGATAATCGATTGTCAGATAAGTCCAAACTTCTCAACAAGCTCATATCACCAACTGAAGAAGGGATGTTACCCTCAAAAGCATTTCTGGAAATGTTTAAAATTGTCAATCCTGGGAAATAACTCCAACTTCAACTGGAATATGTCCATTGAACATATTCATGGAGATGTCCAACGTCATCAAAACCATATGAGGATGAACTGGCAAGTGATAAGGTCCTGTTAGAGAATTATTGGCTAGAGCAAGATTAACTAAATTTGTATTATTCTCTAACAACCAATTTGGAAACTCCCTCGTGAAGTTATTGTGTGATAGACCAACTACTTGTAAGTTATGTTGATGGTAAAGGAATTTGGGGAATGTGCAACTACCTTTGCAACTAGACAACACGATGTAATTTAATTGGAATTTTGGGGCCAAAGAATCCAACTCTGGTTCAGCATATAGGTCATTGTTCTCAGAAATGAAAGTCTTAAGTTTGGAATGATTGAAAAACAGTTTGAGTGAAATTGGGACTCGGAAGTGATTATATGAAAGGTCAAGTACTTTAATGGATGTCAAACTCTTAAGAGGAGACAATGAGATGTTCCCAGTAAATTGATTGGAAGAGATAAATAATTCTTGAAGGGATGTCAAATTTGCAAAACAAGACGGCAAGGCACCCCTTAGATCATTATAAGAGAGATCCAACACTTGCAGATGCACCAGCTCACAAAGGCCTAAAATATAACCTTTCATAATTAATAACTATGGCTCTTAAAATTAAAAAATAATATACTGACCATGTTTTCTAACTCTTCCCATCGTTATTGATTGACTTGGATTATTTAAACACAAACGTGTTTTAAACTGCTAATGTTTAGTGTGTATTTCTTAATTTTCTTTTAAAATGGTTAATGTTTGTATACTCAAGAAATCACATATTCGAAATATATATCCTTTTAAATGATTAATTTATTTAAAAGGCTCTCATATTAACTTGTCTCCCTCAAACTTTGTCTAAGTCTTACTATTCAGTATCATTTACATTTTAACAATGTTAGACTTAACTTAAAACTTACTAATTTCCGCCATCTTCATAAATTGTTTAGTTGCTTTCTCTAATTAGATGATGCAATGAAACTAATAATTGATTATAAGTTTTCTTTATAGTGTTTATAAGAGTAGCTATCCTTTTAAATGATTAATTTATTTAAAAGGCTTTGATATTTTATCTTTCTCAAACTTTGTCCAAGTCTTACTTCCAATATCATTTGCATTTTAACAATGTTAGAATTAACTTAAAATTGATTAATTTCCATCCATCTTCATAAGTTTTTTCATTGTTTTCTCTAATTATAGAATGCAATGAAACTGAAAATTGATTATAAGTTTTCTTTATAGTGTTTATAAGAATAGATATCTCCGACTATCCCAATAATATTAATTTCAATGCACACCTAATTGGTTTGGTATCAGATTTCAAAGGTAAATTAAGAAGGCAAGTAATTTGTTGTTATTTGAAATAATTTAATGAT
Source organism: Litchi chinensis (assembly GCA_019925255.1). Taxonomy (NCBI): domain Eukaryota; kingdom Viridiplantae; phylum Streptophyta; class Magnoliopsida; order Sapindales; family Sapindaceae; genus Litchi; species Litchi chinensis. The sequence continues at coordinate 2,821,408 of CM034469.1, forward strand.
TTTGATAGTTTGTAGCTGTATATTTAATGTTATGCTAATGAGTAGATAAAAGTGTATAAAATCTATCTAAAAGCTTTTTTCTTTTTCTTTTTTTTCTCAACAATTTGCAATGGATCTAGTTCTTAACAATTAAAGGGTATTTTTTTTTTTTTTTTTTTTTCATAAATATGGCTTAAGAGTAATGAGTCCTCATTTAGCTAGATATTGTTTTAGGTTGAAGATATCCCCACTACAGGTAATATATGGGAAAAAAAAAAAAAGAAACAACTGAATTTTTTTTGGACCTTTTTCACAAATATGTAATTTCATTACCACATTTTTTTTTTTTTTTACTATTATAGATTCTCAAATTTGAGAATTAAAGAATGAAAAATGATTAAGAGATTTATCATTGGGTCAAATTAACTACAATCATTCTATTATTAGTGAAAGAACATGTCCATTGCTTGTCAAAGATAGCTTGAAATTTTAAATGATAACTGAATTGCTTCAAAGAAAGAGAAGGAGATGTTATTAATTATAAGGAGAAAATCTCTTACTTATATATAGCATGTCAATAGCCAGTAGATTTGTTTTAGACCCAAATTTAATTACCCAATTATTGAATATTTAACTCCATCTTTTCAGGAAACAAAAACGTAATAAACTAATATAAATTTATAAGAAATAAAAGGGAAGTCATTAACCTTGCAATTGATCAGGAGCTGTGCCTTCCAATCTACATCCTCTTAATGATAAATACTCAAGAGAAGTCCATCGTCCAATGCTTTGTATAATACTGGTGTCAAGATTAGTTACATCCATGTACAATGATTTCAAATTCTTCATATTAGGCAAGTCTACAAGCACAAAACAAAATATACATTAAATATTCAAAAGCTAAATTATATAATAACCCAAGTGCTAGATAATAATATATTACTAATATCTACAGCTTAAATAGATTGGTTTTTGACTGAACCTTCATTGGTCAATTCATCTCAGTAATAAATTTCTATTTTTCACGATTATAAATTTGGACCACAATAAAAAGATAGTGTAAGAGATTGATAAATATTAACTCAAATGTAAGTTTAAAAATTTAAAAGAACATAAAAATAGTATTCTCTTTGTTATTATTGTAAGAAGTATTATAGCATTCCTGAATATAAAACGCTCATAATATCGTATTGGGCTTTTGCAAAGAAATCCAATCGATTATATATGGGTATGTTTTATTATTTTTTTCTTGAACTCATAGTATATGGGTAAGATAAAGTATTCAACAATGCGTAATTTACCGTGTGTGCCCAAAATGCCGATCAGTTGACAGTTGCTTATGCTCAAACTTTCAAGGGAAGTGGAAGCTACTGCAATACTTTGAAGAAGGTTTATATGGAGAGAAAAACCGTCCATGTACAACTCTTCCAGGTAGGTAAAATTATGCAACTCTATTATTGAAAATGAGGAATAACTTATTTAAATTAACTATAGATGGAAGACTTTGGGGAAAATGATGGAAATTGATAGGAGCTAGCAAACTTACCTGGAGTACTCATTAATCCACTAAAATTATTATAGCTAAGGTCAAGTCGCTTCAAAGATGGGAACAACCCTAATGACTGCAATAGAGTGTTTCCATCATGAATGCTGACATTCCATACAGTTAAATCTTGCAAGTTCCTCAAACCTACTTTGTTACCTATAAATGAGAAGAGATACACAAAACTATGCTCAATATGTACTAGCTATACAAATTGATTGTTGGGAGAGAACCACCCCTTTTAATGTTTATAAAGTTGAATTGATGAATAAGATTGTAAATAGGTTAATGGAAACATTTGTCTTCTATAGAACTAATTGAACAAATAAGACCATCAATTTCAAAGTGAATAAATTTTCTTTCAATCGGTACCTTTCTTGACCACAAATTTGTTGATGTGATTGTCACTCACATCCAATTGCTCTAAATTGTTCAAGGAACCAAATATTTCTGTTATGAGTTAAACAGAGTAAATGAAAAATAAAAGAAGTCGAAACTTGAGCTATTATTTGCCTCATCCAGCTATTAAAAACAAAATAATCAAAGTTTGTTGATATATAGAAAGAGAAAGAAGTGGGGGAAGCAAGTTTAAATACCGAACAAATATTGTTCCTTTCAACCCAATATCACGTACATATAATCCTTTCAATGATGAAAGTTCATTCAAAGATGATAAGATACTGTTGTTAAAAATGCCACTTAAATCCAAATACTCCAAGTTACTCAACTTTGAACCTGTAAGATGAAAATAAAATATTCTAAAAACTATCTCAATTATTTACAAAATTAAATTGAATATTTCATTCTCAATATTATATAAAACAATTTTTATAATAATGATATGTTAATTATTTGAAGTAACTTTGTAATTGATTAGATTTAGTCCTCTAAATTACATAGAAACTTTGGATGATAAATATCTCATCTAATGTTGATAAAATATGACAGTTATGCATCACTTTTATATGGTTACTGTTATAAAAGAACTAGTGATTAAATAATAATATTTTCAAAATCTATATGTAAATTCATCTTAATTTATTAGTTTTTGGAGCGAATATAAATGAGGAAAAATATATGTATATAACGGAAAGTTTTTGTTTTTTCAATGATTTTTAAATTCATAAGACAGTAAGAAAAATAATAGTAAAAAATTAAGATATTTATAACATATTTTACAAGAAATTAGCCACATGCTCCTTGTTTTTAAACTTAGGAATTGAAAAAATCCTCGTCTTCAAAAGCAAAAAAAATAAAATAAGAGGTTTTACAAGCATTCCATTTGAGGTTTAAGGGTTTTTTTTTTTTTTCTATTAGTATTTTTTTTTTATTATTACAGTACAGAGCACATTAAAAATTACAAAAATACTAGCACGTGAAGATAACTTATATCCATGTGTACAACATGAGTAGGCAGACTTATGTGTTTGTTGTTCTGCCTTGCAAAGTACAAGACTTTCCAAAGGTAATTGTTGCTGCTCATCCTAAAAATATCGATTGAAAAACCAATTTTATTTCTCTAATAAGAAGAATTGGAATAGAAGGATTATCAAAATATCAACAAGTTAAGTAGTTTAAATACTTTTTTTTTTACAGATAAGTAGTTAAACTTATATTGTCCTAGTTATTAATATTATTTTAGTTATTAAACCCAATTTATGTTGCCTTTACAGATGGAATGAAAACAAAACCTCTAGAAATAATCAAATTTTGCTTTGACCAATACCTTTCGGGAACACGATTCCATCAATCTCATTTCTGCTTAAGCCCAATGATAGTAAATTGTTGTGGGAGTCTAATTCTAAAATGGTGCGAAGTAAGATAGTCAAAAGCATGGCATGAAAATAATTGATTTTTTTTTTCAACCAAAAATTTTAGAAAGAGTAAATTGAGTTGCTGAAAAAATCCAATTCCAAGATTTTAGTTCAGTAAAGCCCAAATAAGATCCAATTCCTTAATCTCATAGCCTTGTTGTTTTAAGAGATACAGTAAAATGTAGAGATGAAACTTACTTGAACATCAATTATTCCTTTCAATTTGTTGTCATCAAGTTATAAATATTTTAAAGAAGAAAGAGTACTTATAGATGATAGGATGCTGTTGTTAAAGTTGTTTTCATGTAAATAGAGCCCCACCAAATTACTCAATGTCAACAACTTGTCAAAACCTGTAACATGAGAAGAAACCACTCATTAGCCATGCCATCTTGATTAATTAGTAATCAAACTAATTATATTATTCTCTAGAATTTTTTTCGTCAGTTTCTTCTCATTAACTCAAAGACTACAAAGGTGTTAATATTCTAAAACTATAAGGAAATTATTGATACATACTAAATACGTAAGTAGGGTTATGTAACAAATTATTCATTTAATATCTAAAAGAATTAGACAGGGATGAAAGGTAAAGTAAGCAACCTTCATTTTCAACACATCCGGCTATCTGATTGGCTTCTAACAGAAGACTTTGTAATTCTTGGAAGGAAGAAAACAAATAAGCATTTAGATACAATTCTCCCAAATCCTCATTCCTTAAAAATATAAGATCAAGTCCTATAATTCTGTCGGTAGTATGGTTGCAGAACACCCTATCCCACTGATAACAATCTGAGTTATTATGATCCCCCTCACCCAACTTTGAAGAAAAAAGTAAGGAGGATTATTGAAGAAAGGTTTAAGTTGCAAGAGAGCAAATCTCTCTTGTTCCAAACACCCCAAAGTCCACCTAGTTTCTAATGAAAAAAGAAAGAACAAAAATAAGGAGAACCACATCCTTGATTGCTTGGAAACCATCTTAACACACATTTACTATTTTTCAGCTATCTATAATATATACCACCTTTTTATTTCGCAAGGGTACTGACTCTTCGTTATTTATAATCACATGGATAGGATAGCTTATTCGACTAATTAACTTTCTTATTTTTCAGTTTTATCAATAATATTCTATAATCTTTTTTTTTTTTTTTTTAATGTAATATCCTATTAGTTAGATTTAAAATTAGAAAAATGACATATAATCAACTATTCTCTTTCCAAACTCTCTCTATTTGAAAAAAATTTTAAAAGAAAAGAGTTAAAAAGAGGAAATTATATTAATTAACTTCCTTTGACTATATTAATTAATTGCACTGAACTCACGTATTAACTTAATTGAGTATCTATTAACTTCCAACTTCCTGACCACTGACTAATGGTTAACTAACATTCATCAATAACAGCAAATAGGAAAAGCCTATATTGTCCTTTACACATAATTTTAAAAATTTTATTTATTTAGAAACTAATTAAAAAGAACTGTTTTGTTTTCAAGTGAGATCAGATCACATGCTTTCTCAATCGTCATCAATCGTAATCATATTGTTCTTCAGTCAAGATCTGATATGCAATCATGATATCAACAAACATATTTTCTTTAAAGAAAGATTTTCCTTCAATCAAATTTCAATTAAAAAAATAAACAAATAGGAAAAAGAAAAAAATAGAAGGAGATGAAGTTCTACGATATAAAAAAGAAAGAAAGAAAGAGATGAAGATTTGCTCCATCTTTGATATTCAATCAAATTTCAAAAAAAAAAAAAGAAAAAAAGATAAAGATCTGTTCTAACTCTTCATAAAAAATGAAGCAAATAAGCTCTATCTCCGATGAAGACGACGTTTGATGGAGGCTTCCATCTCTAATGGAAACAGCCTCCATCACTGATAGAGTGAATCGTCGTGATTAAGGAGCTCACAGGTGGCAACAACAATAGAGGTGGCGGTGGCAGTTGATATGACAGTGAGTAGTCTGTAAATAGATGAAATATGGTAGGTCTTGAGTCTCTAGACATAGACAGAGCAATGAAGATGAAAAGAAAGATTTGTGCAATGATTATTTGACGAGGATTTTTTTTTTTTTTTTTTAATTTTTATTTTTATTAAAACAAATTAGAGCTGACATGGCATATTTCTGCTGCATAAAGAATATTTTATTTTATTTTTTAATAATATTAATTGAAAAGAAAATATTATCTTTTTATCATTGTTAATAAATTGTTATTGACCGTCAAATGGGAAGTAGTGTAAGTAAATCAATACCTTAGGTTGAGTGTAATTATAGATAAAAGCAGGGAAGGGAATGTTAATACAATTTACCCAATTAAAAAAATGAAAAGGAAAAAATTCATAACAAAAATAAATAAAGTTAACCTGACATCAAAGAATGTCTTTACTTTCTAATCATATTAAAAAAGAAATACTTCATGAAAACTTTAATTGCAGCATCATTTGCTCCTGAGTTTTTGAAGATAGGCTTGTGATTTTCCTTTTTTCTTTTCAAATTTGCTATAATCACATAACTTTCCTAAATCTGAGCGCCATTATTATCTTGCGATGTCCATTTTGACTAATGTCGACGAACAATCAATGTCCAATAACTGCAATCAATGTGAGAAAACACGAAAATTTAGAAGAAAATAATAAAGGGCCAAGAACCAAGAAACAGATAAAGGATTTTTAACGTGGTTTAGCAAGTGTGCCTACGTCCACGACTGTCTCTCTTAAATTCTGCAGAGTGACAGTATGATATTCAATGTGTCGTTTACAATGGTTTTTGACCCCTATTTATAGGGGAAGTATTGTTACAATTTTAGGAAGCAATAAAATAGGAAGAGAATCATGAATTAATTATACTTCTCAATCTGTTTGAATAAAATCAGGAAACTGCCCCTTAAAATCCGAGATAATATTGACTGAGTTTGAATTTGAATTAACTTCCATATCTGGAGAGAGAATCACGTGAGAGAATCATGATTGGATTAGGTAACTGCTTGTTCTGGAAGATACTGCATTAATTGCGCTCTGGGCGAACTGCCGTTTATGGCGACCTCGAGCTGGAGTTCGTTGAGAAGCAAACGGCGAACTGTGCTTAAGGTGAATAGTGGAACGAGCTACAATCTGGCTGTAAGACGAGCTCGTTGCTGCGAGCTGAGGAAATTGTTGGGCAAGCTGTGGAGCTCGTTGGGCTTAGAGTTGACACCTAGGCCTTGTCTGATGGGTCTTGATTGGTTTGACTTTATTGGGCCTCCTATTGGGCCTAGGTTGGGTTTTTACCAGCCCATTTAGTGAATCCAGAAAATACATATAACATTAGTCCCCCAACTTTCAGTTCATTCTGCGAAGTGGGAGCTCGAGCTCGAGCTCGAGCTTGCTGGTAAAAGATAGCTTCTCTGGTAAGCCAACTGGGATTATTGTTTTCCCGCCCTTCCAAATTCTGTCTTTTCAGTTTTGACACATGGCGGTCATGTATGAGGTAACTGAAATGACGCTGGCACGTCCCTTACACGCGCATTTAATGCGCACATCTTTCAACTGACAGCTGCATGATTACAAGGTCGTACCTCGTGCTGCTCCGTTGGATTGATAGCGGTTACATATCAGACAGATCTAATGGCTGGGGTTCGAGCTCATCTGTTTATATAAACTGGTGGAGCTTCTTTCATTTTCTTTTCCTTTTGTCATTTTCTCTCGAAACAACCAAGCAACCAAGTTCAGAAAACTCACTGCTTTTTCACGAGATCAATACTTCCAGTCGCCGTTCCTTTTCATTTTATCAAAGAATCACGATAAGTCCTCCATCTATTTTCAAACTTTCAATTTTTTGGTTCATTTTGCTGAGTTCATATCATATTGTGCTTGTGTTATGCCATTCTTGTGTATGTGATGGTATGAACATGTCATGTTCTTGATATTAAACTGTTGTTGTTCTCGGTTTCTTGTTGAACAAGACTTTTCAACTTTTGCTGATTTGATCCTGTTGCATGCTTGTTTGCGAACTGACTGTTGTTTGTGGCCTGTTATGCATGCAATCTGTAGAAATAAGCACCTGTAGACTATTACCTTGCAGGTCGTTTATTCATAGGTTGAGCCCCCCATTGTACGAGTGATCTATAAAATAGGAAACTTAGAAAATTTTTAGTATTTTAATAGTCTGCCTGCCGCGACCTGATTATATCTTCTTTTGCATAGATGTCTTCAAGCGGAGCTCGTAGTGCTAGTGAAGCATCTCAGGGTGGAAAGCGAGCAAAAACTCAGTAGTGAGCTAAAAAGGAAACTCACAAAGCTCAATAGCGAGCTGAAGAAGAAAGGGATGCTCGCAAAACATTCGCTCGCCACCCGTCTTCCATACAAGTCTCTGAACTGAAAGGGATTGCTCTTCAGTTCCATATTCCCAGAGGTTGCCACGCGATGTCACCCACTTCAAAGAAACATGCAGCTTATCCTCCATAGGGGTATATTGCTGTCAGCACTCAGCACCTGGAACACGGGCTAAGGTTCCCAGTTCTTTCCTACTTAATCAGGTTTTTAAACGCTGTCAAGCTCGCTCCGTTCCAGTTAACACCAAACTCATATGCGCAGCTGACCTCGCTGGCTCTGGCCTTCCACAAGAACGGCCTTTGTCCTCTAACTCCTAAAATAATCCCAAGTTTTTACAGTATCAAGGCTTTGAGTACAAAGGCCAGAGAAAAACCCGACGACATCTATTACCTCACAGCTCGTCCGTCGGAATACAAAGACCTCTTGCCCTAGGGGAAAGCAAACGACAAGTCCAATGTTGGGAAATATAAGAAGAGTTGGTTCTATGTCTCCTGCCCTTCTCTTGCACGTCTCAAAAACTTTAGTTTCGTTCTAGAACCAGGTATGCAGAGGAGAAACTCTAGCGATCTAAGCAAAAAAAATTTCATGTTTTATTTTCTTTATTTTATTTTATTTTTTTATTTTTTGACGATTTGCTTTGCAGAACAAAAAATGAACAAGTCTCCTCTCAGCAGCGAGGAGAAGAGGGCTCTCGATGTGCTCGCGAAATCGGATGAAGCGAGCATAAGCAGCAAATTTGATACTGCTCTTCTTTAGGCTCACGACCTTGCTCCTTTAGATGATTCTCCACTTATTGATGTCAAGAATGACATATCGAGCATTGGGCAGTGCGATCTTCCTTCAGTCTTCAAAGTTCCTATCCCTACCTCGCAGGTAGAAACTTCTCCAATTCCAGCACAGGCAGGAACGGCTCAAGCTTGCACTCCTTGCTCGCGAGCAGAGACAGCATCAGCTCCTACTCCAGCTCGGGCAAAAAAGGCTCCAGCCTACGCAGCCCCTCTTGTACATGTAGATTCATCCCCCTCCGCAATTCTCACAACTGTTTCAGAAGCTCCTTTACCTGCTTCAGTGGACCTAGCGCATGCTTCAATAGTTCCAACATTTGTTGAAGCAACACCAACTCCAGCTCGTACCCCAACAGTAGGTGCATCTCAAAAATTATTTCTCTCCGCTCCTTCCACTGGGCGAGCTCCAGTAAAAAGGAAGAAAATGACTCTGTTGGAGTTTCTTTCTGATCAACCCGTTAAAGCTCCAACCTCCTCGACCCCTTCAGCAAAACGACATGCTAAAACCTTAGCCACTCTAGCTGCTCTTTCCAAGCGCTCCAAGCCGTCTGCTGAAGCAGAAACTCCATTGGTCGCTGCCCCAAGGGAGGTACCGCCTCCAGAAACGACAACAGATCTTCAACTGGTTCCAGCTTCCAGCTCGCAGCCTAGAAAAGGGGATGCTTCTCCTAAGGTTGCTTCCCAGGCAACCCAGTTGGTACCAGCAAGAGGATAACCAAGCGTACCTTTCTTACCCGACGCAATACTTATAGCGTTGATGAGCCTGATGTCCCAGAGGCCGAGAGGACTCCTTCCCCAACAAGACCAGAGTCGAGCTTGGACCTGGGGGGAGATATTTAACCTCTTTTGTTGACAACTAGATGCCAATTATGTACACTCATGCTAGGGTCCTAGAGAATAAGTCCCTTAGGGGCATAGAGCTGGACGAGTTCGCAGCTCGTCATTCCATGCTGGTAAGTCATTTTCCTTTTCTTTATAGCCTCTTTACTTTATCGCATATTAACTTGTAAATTTTCAGGGTGCCCTTACTGCAATGAAGCAAATGAGACTGACCCAAATTACTGAAGACCGAATAATGAAGCTCGAAATCGAGTTGGAAGCTGCTAATGAGGACATAGCACACTTAGTTGAGAAAACCACAGAGAGCTTCGAGGCACAAATGGCTACGGCGAATAATGCTAGACAGGCCGCCGAGGAAGCTCTGTTGAAAATGGAAAATGAGTGTGACATGCTAAGGGAAGTGCTGAAGCAGTCTGATCATCGGGCCAAGTTAGCCCAGAAACAAGCTGAGGACCATAAGGAACAATTAGCTGCAGCAAATAATGCTAGACAGATCGCTGAGGAGGCTCTGAAAAGAATGGGAAATGAACGTGACACGTTCAGAAATGAGCTACACAAAGTGAGAGAAGAGCTGAGGTAATCTGAGCAGCGGGCCGAGCTGGCCGAAAAACAAGCCGAGTGGTCACAAGCTACCGCACAGCTGACCGAAAAGGCTGATCAACGAGCTACATTCACAGAAAGACGAATCGAGGAGCTCGGTCAGCAAGTTAATGCCGCAGTGCAATGGGCTGAGGCTGCAGAGAAGCAGGCTGAAGAAATAGAAGCTGCCACTAAACGTGCTGAAGAAGCTGAGCACCGGGCTAAAGTGCTTAGGTAGCAAGTGAGGGATGTTATTTAGCGAGCCAAGGCTGCAGAGCAATAGATAGAGGCTATGAAGGAAGAAGCCGAGGTTATCAATTGCCATGCAGATGATGCTTTCGAAGAGCTGATGGCCTTCAAAGAAAAGTCTGCTCTGGAACTAGAGATGTAGGTCGCTGATGTAAAGGACGAAGCTGAGGAAAAAACGGGCATCAACTTTCTTTACACGCTGTGGAAGTCCCATCCTGAGATAGATTTTTCAATATTTGGGGAAGTGGGACTTGAAAGCGTAGAAAAGTTTAAGGCAAGGGCTGCCTTATCCTTAGCTGATGCAGTTCCTTTGGCAATGGAGGTGCTTGGTGCGACCTCTCAAACTGAGCCTGTTGGCGACCTCGAACCCTCTGGCGTGCTTCTTTCTCATGAAAACCCCTTCTCTGGCCCAGATCCTATTGTTCAAGATTGAGAGCTTGTCTTTTTCTTTACACTTGTATTCCTTCAATTTTCGATTTGTAAACAATTTTTGAACTTAATGAAATTTCGTTTATTCTTCTTTCTGTATTGAATGTACTTAAGTTATTGTGTTTATTGTAACATATTTTATGATCAACTTACAAGTTATCAAGCTTCTTGCGAACTGATTGTTAGCAAACTTGAAATTTGATATAATAACTTAAGCAATCGTTTAATTCAACAGTTAATAAAATCTTGTAAATATAAACAATTGATCAGCTGGAATGTTGACAAGTTATGCAGGGGTACTTAACCACACCTACTTTTTAGGTTCTCTTCTTTTTGGCAAGCTATGCAGGGTCGTCACCTCGCCTGCTTTTTAGGCTCTTTATTACCGAGCTATGCAGAGGCATTTAGCCAGCTGCTTTTTAGGCTCTTTTTCATTTTAGGCGAGCTATGCAGGGGTTGTCACCTCGCTTGCTTTTTAGGTTCTTTATTACCGAGCTATGTAGAGGCACTTAGCCATCTGCTTTTTAGGCTCTTTTTCATTTTAGGCGAGCTATGCAGGGGTCGTCACTTCACCTACTTTTTAAGCTCTTAATTAGCGAGCTATGCAGGGGCACTTAGCCATATGCTTTTTAGGCTCCTTATTAGCGAGCTATGCAGGAGTCGTCACCTCACCTACTTTTTAGGCTCTTTATTAGCGAGCTATGCAGGGGTCGTCACCTCGCCTGTTTTTTAGGCTCTTTATTAGCGAGCTATGCAAGGGTCATCACCTCGCCTGCTTTTTAGGCTCTTTATTAGCGAGCTATGCAGGGGCATTTAGTCATCTGCTTTTTAGGCTCTTTATTACCGAGCTATGCAGGAGTCGTCACCTCGCTTGCTTTTTAGGCTCTTTATTATTTCTTAGTGAGCAGCGAACTAATTAGCATAGAGCTTGCTAACTTGGAGTAATAACGCACGCCATGGGAAAATGGAGCTTTCATTTATTACAACATTGAATCATGGATAACAATTAAAGTCATTGGTAATATGGTCGAAGATGCTCGGCATTCCAAGCTCGAGGGACTTCAGCTCCATTCATGTTGGTCAAATGATAAGCTCCATTTCCCAAATTTACTTTGATGATATAGGGTCCTTCCTAATTTGGGCCTAAGGACCCATCACTGGGTTTGCGGGCTCTGGGCAGAATGAGAAGCAGCACTAGGTCTCCCACATTGAATCTGCGAATCCGAGCATACTTGTTATAGTACCTCGCTATTCTTTGCTGATAGACAGCTACTCTCAACCTGGCTGTCTCCCTGACTTCTTCAAGCAGGTCCAAGTTTGCACCAAGTAATTTATCATTATCATTTGGATTGAAGCTCGCTCTTCGCTGCAAGGCGACTTCTAACTTAGTTGGGATCATGGCCTCAGACCCATACACCATTGAGAATGAGGTTTTTCTTGTGGAATCGCGAGCTGTGGTTCTGTAAGCCCATAATACCTTCTAAAGCTCATCAACCCATGCTCCTTTCTTTGCTTTGAGCTTCATTTTCAGGGTCTGCTTTATGATTTTATTGACAGCTTCAACCTGACCATTGGCTTGTGGATGGTCTACTGCTGAGAAGCTCTTTACGATCTTCAGTTCGCTATAGAACCTAAGAAACTGGTCGCTGCTAAACTGGGTTCCATTGTCTGTGACAATCTGCTGTGGAACCCCAAATCTGCAAATGATATTACTCCACACAAACTTTTCAATCTTTGTTGTGGAGATTTTAGCCAACTCCTTCGCTTATGCCCACTTGGTGAAGTAATCCACCGCGACCACGACATGTTTGCATCTTCCACGAGACATTAGCAAGGGCCCGATCAGATCCATTCCCCAAATTATAAAGGGCCACGGACTCACCATCTGTTGAAGATAAGTTGGTGGAGCTCGTGGAACTTGGGCAAACTTTTGACATTTATCACATTTTTTGACTAAGTTAATGGCATCCTGCCTCATGGTGGGCCAATAGAAACCTTGACGAAGTGCTTTCTGTGCTAGAGACAGCCCCCCAGCGTGGTTCCCACAATGGCCTTCGTGTATCCGCCTCATCACCGTTTCACACTCTAGGCCATCAATGCATCTTAAAAGGGGAGCTGAGAATCCCTTCTTGTATAGCGCATCATCATAGATGCAATATCTGACTGCTCTAGCTCGTAGACGCCGGGCTTCCAGCTTGTTACTTGGCAGCCTTCCATCCTATAAATAATTGAGAATTGAGCTCATCCAGGAATCGGGTTGCACAGTTATGGCCATCAGTGAATTCTTCTCTTCCGTACTTAGAGCTGGTAAAAATTCAACTGGGATTGCCCCAAGAAAATCTGCATTTCGTGTGGTCGCGAGGCTAGCTAATGCATTTGCATGCGAGTTTTGAGCTCGTGGGATTTGCTTCATCTCGTACCTCTGAAACGCACCTAGCAACTCGTGAACTTTCTGGAGGTAAATGGCCATCTTCGGTCCCTTGGTCTGATACTCCCCCAATATGTGGCAGACAACGAGCTGCGAATCGTTGAAGACTTTCAATCACTCAGCTCGCATTTCCTTAGCTAAATGCAAACTTGCGAGTAGGGCTTCATACTCAGCCTCATTGTTTATTGCCTGGAAGCCAAATCTTAAAGCACAAAGGATTTTGTGGCTTTCAGGACTTATCAATAGAATTCCAGCTCTAGCCTTCTGCTCGCTGGATGATCCATCAACATAGAGCTCCCAGGTCGGACCTTCAGAAGATTCAGCTTCATCATCTACAGGTCCTATAAACTCTGTAATGAAATCTGTCAGGGCTTAAGCTTTGATGGCCGTCCTTGGCTTAAACAGGATATTAAACTGTGCGAGCTCCACTGCCTATTTCAACAATCGACCTGAGGTGTCCGCCTTCTGTAGAACTTGTTTCAGCGGGTACTGGGTGAGGACTTCAATTGTATAAGTCTGAAAATGAGGCCCCAGCTTCCTCGATGCGATCACCAGGCAATAGGCGAGCTTCTCCATCTGAGAATACCTAGTTTCAACATCTTGCGGCCTTTTGCTTACATAGTAGACCGGAAGCTACGTTCTTTCTTCTTCCCTCACTAGCGCAGCACTTAGAGCTTGTTGAGACACCCCTAGGTACAGAATCAACTTTTTTCCTTCTTTGGGCTTAGAAAGGAGGGGAGCTCGCCCCATGTATTCCTTCAACTGCTGGAAGGCAACTTCACACTACTCTGTCCATTCGAAGCTTTTGGCATTCTTCAAAATATCAAAGAAAGGGATGCACTTATCTATAGCTTTCGAAATGAACCTGCTTAGTGCCACGACCTGGCCATTTAAGCTCTGTACATCCTTCACCCTTGTTGGTGACCTCATGTCAATCAATGCTTTGATCTTCTCAGGATTGGCTTCAATACCTCTACTGTTCACCATGAAGTCTAGAAACTTCCCAGAAGCTACTCCAAACGCACACTTGTGTAGATTCAACTTCATTTGACAGCTTCTCAGAATTTGAAACATCTCCTTCAGGTCGCACACATGGTCACCTACCTGCTTGGATTTTAGTAGCATGTCATCAACGTAGACCTCCATGGTCTTTTCAATCTGTTCTTCAAACATCATGTTCACCAAACGTTGGTAGGTCGCTCCAGCATTCTTCAATCCGAAGGGCATTACCTTGTAGCAGTACAGGCCACGATCAGTCATAAACGAGGTGTGCTCTTCGTCCTCGGGATTCATGAGAATTTGATTATAGCCCGAGTATGCATCCATAAAACTTAGGAGCTCGTGACCAAATGTAGCATCCACGAGCTGGTCTATCCTTGGCAAGGAAAACTATCTTTGGGGCACGCCTTGTTTAGATCAGTGAAGTCGATGCATGTCCTCCACTTCCCATTCTTCTTCTTCACTAAAGCCGGGTTGGCGACTCAAGTCGGGTAGTAAGCTACTTGAATGAACTTGTTTGCTAGCAGCTTATCTACCTTTTCCTTCAGTGCAAGATAGCGTTCCCCTGTCATTGCTTTCCTCTTCTGGCGAACTGGTTTGTGGTGAGGATCAATGTTCAACCTGTGTGACATTACTTTGGGATCTATCCCCACCATATCCTCGTGATTCCACGCAAACACATTCAAGTTCGCCTTCAAAAAGTCAGTGAGCTGGGTTCTCAGATCTAGAATTAGTCCTCTTCCCAACCTCAGGCACCTTTCAGGATCTGCCTCGCTGACTTGTACATCTTCCAACTCATCCACTGGCCCTGTAGCTCGGTCTGCATCTACCTCGCAAGGGTCTAGGTCGTGACTGACTCCTTTCTCAGTCATGGCTCGTGGCTCGCCCCTTGAAACCATGTTCACTTTCTTTCCTCTCACGCCTATCTTCACAGCATCTTCACAGCAGCGTCTTGCTAAATGCTGCTCCCCTCTAACACATCCAACGCCATTGGGGGTTGGAAATTTTACCGTGAGGGTCCTGGTCGAAGTAACTGCATCCAGGTTGTTCAAAGAAGGCCTTCCCAGGACCACATTATATGCTGATGGGCAATCAATAATCAAGAAATCTTCCAGCATAGTTGTCTGGCGACCTGCTTCCCCAAGAGTAAGTGGCAGCTTGATTTGGCCCACTGGCACAATAGCATCTCCAGTGAAACCATAATGAGGCTCTGGGGATAGTCTCAATTTCTCTGCACCTAGCCCCATTTGATCATAACAGTTTCTGTACATCACATTCACCGAGCTCCCGGTATCTATCATGATGCGCCGCACTTCCATGTTGCTGATCTTGGCTCGAATAACCAGTGCATCATTATGAAGCCATATCACACCCCTAACATCTTCATCAGTGAATACAATCTCGTTCAAGGTTGTTTTGGCTTTCTTTGTAGGTCCCTCCGACCCACTAACTTGAAAGGTATGATTTGTCTCTCGGACGTATTTCTCGTGCGACCTGTTTGAAACACCTACGATGTGAGGGCCACCATGAATGGTAAAAATGGTTCTTACCGCAGGCTCATGCTCTGGCTCGAGAGCTCGCTGGGGCTGTTGTTGTGCTGGCTGCTGATGAGGTCGTTCTTGATGAGGTCGTGAGTCAGCAGGTCTTGCCACATATTCTCTCAAATGACCTCTCTTGATCAATTTCTCAATGGCGTCCTTCAACGCCCAATAATCCGAAGTATTGCGTTCGACCTCATTATGATAGGCACAAAACTTGCTCCGATCTCTGTGCTGAATTGGAGCCCTTATAGGAATGGGCATTCCAAAACTTTCTTGTTCCTTTCTGCTGCGAAAATCCTGTCTGGTGAAACTATCAGGACATTGTACCCTTCCTGACGATCCAGACGTTGAGGTCACTCGTACCTTGGCTCTCTCCTCGCCTTCTTAGTGATCTGATGGCTTGAGCCACTATTTCTTTCTTCTTCGTTCCTATCATTGTTTCTCCTCTTTGGCTGACTGGAACTGCCCGCTTCATTCTTCTGATTTTGTTTCTTCGAGCCGAAGGTCTCTTCCCACCTGATCTCCTTCGCAGCTCGCTCGTAGAACTCTCCCAGATCTTTGACTGGGGACTTATAAATACTCTCGTACAGTTTTCCATCCTTGTGCAACCGGCTGAGATCGCTGTCAGAATACTTTCATCTGATGGATGCTCAACATTCGCGACCTCGCGTCTGAACCTGGTGATATACTCCTTCAAGGACTCACCCTAACGCTGGAAGATAGTAGCTAGGTGGCAGGATGGAGCGAGCTGCCTTCTCAATGCCCTGTATTGACCAATGAACTTCCGCTGGCATTCCTCCCAACTTCCAATGTTGCGAACTGGGAGATTCCTGAACCATGTCCTTGGAATGTCTCCCAAAGTAGCTAGGAACACACGACACTTCACAATTGGATTACCCGTTTGCAGGTCCATCTGAACGTTGTAAGTGTCAAATGCTCATACGGGTCACTATCCCTATTGTACTGCTAAGTGTTCGGCATTTTAAACCTTGGAGTGAGAGGCTGCGTCTCAATTTCCCTTATGAATGGGGTCCTTTCTCCGTAGTGCCCACGCTGCTCTAGGGCTCCAGGTCGCGCTTCTAGTTGTTGGACCCTCTGGAGGAGCTCCTCTACTTGTGGATCTCGGAGCTCGTATCTCCTCCTGTGGTCGTGACTTGGAGAAGGGTGCTCTAGGTCATACCTCTCGTGCTCTTCAAGCCAACCCTCAGGCTGATGAGACCCTGCATGACGCTCGTTTACTTCTTCCACATGCCGAGCTACAGCTTTGACTCTATCGTGCCCAACCTCTGCTCGTTGGCGTCCATCTTGGCTCGGCCTTGCCACCAGGCTAGCTGAGCGCGTAACTTCCCTTTCTTCGCGGACAGGGTGCCCTCCAACTCTAAAACGCGCATTGGAAGAACGAGCCGAGCTTACAGGTCGCGGGATTTCCCTTGCCAGCCTTTCAGGTACTTGCATCGCTTCATGCTGCTGGGGCACATGTCTTGGTACCGGAACTTCAACCTTGGGTATGTTCTGTACTTGAGCCTGCATCAACATGTTAATGGCCTCTGTGAGCTGTCTGACCGTGTTCTCCAATCCCTCTTGTCTTTGATGCCACACCTGTTGTTCATCAACTACTGGGGCCACCGGAACAGGTTGGCGAGGAGGCAGAGGTGGCACACCTGCTGCAGCACTGATCGCTTGACCATAGGATGTTCCTGCTGTATGCATGGGTGCACCTTCCACTTGTTGCGCATCATGCTGATGGTGACTGGGCTGGCTCTCTGCCTGGTCAACCCTTGAACCCACATACTTGGTTTGTTTGGTTCTTGCCATGTTGTCAAAAATCAACGAATTGAGATGAAGAAGACTGCTGTTTGTGCTCTTCTTCTAGCACCAAAATGTCGACGTTAAAATCCAGTCGACAAGCAATCAATGCCCAATACCTACAATCAATGTGAGAAAACACATAAATCTAGAAGAAAATAATAAAGGGCCAAGAACCAGGAAACAGACAAAGGATTTTTAACGTGGTTCAGCAAGTGTGCCTACGTCCACGACTATCTCTCTTAAATTCTGTAGAGTGACAGTATGATATTCAATGTGTCGTTTACAATGGTTTTTGACCCCTATTTATAGGGGAAGTATCGTTACAATTTTAAGAAGCAATAAAATAGGAAGAGAATCATGAATTAATTACACTTCCTAATCTGTTTGAATAAAATCAGGAAACTGCCCCTTAAAATCTGAGTTAATGTTGACTAAGTTTGAATTTGAATTAACTTCCATATTTGGAGAGAGAATCACGTGAGAGAATCATGATTGGATTAGGTAACTGCATGTTCTGGAAGATACTGCATTAATTGCGTTCTGAGCGAATTGCCGTTTATGACGACCTCAAACGGCGAGCTGTGCTTAAGGTGAATAGTGGAACGAGCTACAATTTGGCTGTGAGACGAGCTTGTTGTTACGAGCTGAGGAGATTGTTGGGCAAGCTGTGGAGCTCGTTGGGCTTAGAGTTGACACCTGGGCCTTGTCTGATGGGCCTTGATTGGTTTGACTTTATTTGGCCTCCTATTGGGCCCAGGTTGGGCTTTTACCAACCCATTTAGTGAATCCAGAAAATACATATAACAACTATACAATTGTAACTTTTCGATATGTATGGATTATTTGTCCTTGAATACGAAGTCAACCTAAAAATATCTTTAACCTCTCTTAATATTTGGTAATTGGTATTGTTTGAATTTGATGTGTGGTATGGGCACTGTTTTGTCCAATCAATGAGTAAATACAACATTTAATTGGATCGAAAAGCTAATAATATTTATAAAAGATATAATTTTAATTATTTTAAAAGTTGTGGTGTAAGCAATTAATTAATTAAAGAAATGAAGGTATACTTGCATTATTTGCAAGGGTTCCACTCTTCATTTTTCCCCTTTTTTTTTATTTGTCCATTTTTTGACACTAATTAATTAATTAATGAGATTAATTACTAAAACTCTCACTATCACATCCTCTTTATATATTATGTCGCCTATGCTTTGGGGGTTAGGTGGTGATTTTGCCTTCCCCTAATACGATTGAACTCCTACCAGCCCCCTCTTGTTGAATTCTACCCTTTGTTGCTCATTTCTCCCTTTGTCTTTTTGTCTTCTAGCATAGCTATGAGCTGTAAAACCTTATTTAGGGCTACTTTGTATTAGTGGTATGTTCCTTTTCTATCTACTGATCTGCTTTTTGGGACAAGTGACGTGCTATGGGTCTTTCCTTTTATTGAGACTTGCCACTTCTGCATTGTGTCGGTGCTACATTTTGCATTGCAGCCTATCTCCTAGTGGTGCCTGAGACGCTTTGCTGGCCAAAGGAGATTGATTCTTCTTTTGGAGACTTCCTTCCATTTTGGTGAAATAATCCAAACATTTCCCAATTCTTTACTCCCCAAGGGGTGTTTAGGTCTAGGCTTTGTATTCAAATTTATCATCCTTAGTCTTACCTTTGTAAATTGATTTTAGGGGTTTTGGCAATCCATTTTAATTGGGTCAAGGGAACCAATTGATTTTAGATTGCCTAAGTTGATTTTCAATTGATTTTTGGAGATGTTAGAATGCCCCCAAACAAATATATAATTTTAATTCTCTTCAAAGTGTGCTGTAAACAATTAATTAATTTAAGAAATGATGGTATACTTGCATTGTTTGCACGGGCATCATTATTCATTTTTTCCTTTGTTTTTATTTGTTCATTTTTTGGCATTAATTCATTAACTAATTAATAAGATTAGTTACTACCTCATACATTTATACCATAAGATTGTTGTTTAGAATCATAATTCTCTTTCCTGGATCCCTAAATTAATTATAATAATTTTAAAAACTAATAAAAAGTAGTAACATTTTTTTTCAAAGATATATCCACCATTTTGGATGTATTTTAGCAAATAAAGTAAAGTGGTCCAATTGGTTTCCTCAATAGAATTATTTCTCCAATAAATTATATTTGGATGAAGGTAATACCATTTTAATCCACATCCTCATTGATAAGAGTTTCATGTAAAAGGTCAAAAAGCGTAAAAAAAAAAAAAAAAAAAACCCACTAGATGATATATGATTTTTATGAACACAAATGAATAATAAGTCAATCTAAAAAGAATGTGTAATTAATTTTAATTTTATCATTATATTTTTTTAAAAGAAATTTATAGATAACCTTTCATCTGTGTCAATAGAAAAAGTATTTTTCTACCAATTCATTATATTCTTTTAACAAAGTATTACTTCTTTTATAAGGTATTTCATTATCTTTGTTGTGGTTGTGACCATTTCATTTCAATGAGAAAGGAAAAGTTCTATTGATAGCAATTGGATTAATAATATAAAAGCGTCAAAGATTTGAGTAGGTATTAATTAACAGAGAAAGATGTTTGTTTTAATCAGCACTCACTAGTCCCATTTTTTAGAATTATTTGGCAAAATAGATATTGACAAATAAGAAAAATAAAGAATTGAAAAATGGTAGCAGTGTCAAAATATAAAAATAAACAGTTGTGGATGTTTTCTATTAGATGTAACGGAATAATTTTGTTGATGACAAGTAGATTGACAAAGTCAAGTATCATGAATTTAGTAAATATCAGTCAAATTATATGTCCATACAAAAGGGATCGAAATTTCCAATATCTTGAAAATTAGTGGATTTTTTCCACACATATTAAAAAGACTTTGAAGACTTTTCTATTTATAGTTATGGAACTTTTGTATTCAATATCATTATCACTTATTAGTTGCCATTATTTTCCACAGTGATTGTAATGTTAGCCTTGCATTATTTGAGATTTTGGGTAGAACTTGACTCTAAGTCAACAACAACAAAAACACGCTTTCCTGGAAATTGAAAATTCTACACATTCTATCCATTTGAGAGCAAATGGAAGATTTTGATTGGCTATAGAAATTTCCTTAAAGATTAAGACTTTGAGTAAATCAATTGATTTAGTTCACAGTGATGGTAATCTTTCACGACTTTGGGTAGAACTTGACTCTAAGTCAATAACACAAAAAACACGCTTTCTTGGAATCAAAACTCTACATATTTTACATAATTGAGAGCAAATAGAAGATTTTGATTGGCTATAGAAATTTACTTAAATATTGAGACTTTTGAGTAAATCAATTATCATAGCTTTTATGGATCCTAACTTTTAAATTATTAGAATCGTTAATCAAAATCAGTCATCACATTTTCATTCTTAAAAAAAAATTTCTCTCTTATTCAATTCAAATGCAATGATAAGACTACTAATCAAAGTCATCTATTGCATAATCTTTCCTAAAAAATTTCTTTATCGTATTTAATTTAAATGTAATGATGAAACTATCAATCAAGGTCATCTATTATATTTTCTCTCTTAAGAAAAAAAATTATTTGTTATTTAATTCTAATGCAATGATGACTTTGATTGATGATCCTAACAATTTAAAAGTTAGGATACACAGACTATAGAACCTTTAATTTTATATATATATATATATATATATGAATATAAGAGGTAATTCCAAAAACCTCACTATGGTTTCATAAAGTATCACTTTTCTTTCCAAACACCTCCCAAACCTATTTAGAGTACCAAAAACATCCCTTAAAACATTAAATATAAGTTCACCCTTGAATTTTTATTAAAAAAGTAAAAAATAAAAATAAAAATAAATGATAACAAAAATTAAATGAAAAAGATGGAGGTACAGTGCAAGCTATCTTCATAGCTGATGGAGGTGGCCACCATAGGCCCTTTAATCCCAGGAGGAAGTAATGGCTTCCTCCAATCTGGGGGAAGCTAATGGGATTTGAAGGATCGAAATCTCTTTGATGGTCAACTTCCATGGAGGAATTCGATTTCTGCATTTGAAGGTGGCCTCAATATATATATTTTTTTAAATTTAATTTTTTTAATTTTAAATTTATAAAAATTATATTTTTTAATTTTAAAAATAATTGTGTTTGATATTTTAACTATATATAATTGAAATTTATTTTAGAAATTATATTAATATTTTAATTCTTATTTATAAAATAAATTTGATAATGGACTTAAATTTGATAAGTTAGGGTTTTGTTAATTTGTTAAATTATTTTATTTAAATATTTTGAATCAAAAGTACAAAATTGCCCCTGAAAAAACAGATGAAAATTAATATATTGATGTCATAAGGGATGTTTTGGTACTTTCAAAAAAGGTTTGAGAGCCATTTGGTCCATTTGAAAATAATTATTAAAAAAAAAAGTAAGAGTTTCTTTAACCTATAGGGAGGTTTTTGAAACTTCCCTATTAATAAATCAAATTTTAATGCCTGTGCACTTTAAGAAATAAAAAATTATGTAAATTTTTCCGAAGTATTTTAACCGAAGACATAAAAGCTATAGCTTATGTTTGAAGGAAAATAGTCAGAGCATTTATATCATTGCCTACTAATTAAGAAAAAAAAAAGGAATTTTGGAATGAATAAAATAAAAATTGCCTCGAGTTCTTTAATTAAAAAAAAAAAAAAAAAATCTTTTTGAATCATAACCCAGTTAAAAATAAGGAGGTTCTTTATGGGCATTGTAGCACTTTATTATAACATAGGATGAGTTGCAACCTGCATTTGTTAGTATCATTCTAGTGTTGTTAATTCTTATACATCATGTTGTAAAATTTTGTAATCTAGGAATTCTAAATTTTCATTTGCATACCACAATTTAGACATGATTTATGATTTTACATGACTATCTTTACATCTTAAATAAGATCTTTCTATTAAATTCTTTTGATTTTTTTTTTCGATTTTTTACCTTCACATATTTTAGAAGTAATCAATAAATCACAATTTAAATGCATCTTGTGTCAAGTGACTCATATATAAACATAAAGATGATAAAGCATTTAAATGAATTATCAAAATTTATCAACTCAAATCTAATAATTCTTGATATTCACCAACAATTCTTGATATTTACAATCAAAATTGCGAGTAAGGATTATTTGATAATTTAGTTCCTTGGAAATGTGCACATATCCTTTTTCTCATTCAACCATTGCGTTTTCCCTGCAAAGCAAACATAAACTCATAAATTAATATACAACACAAATAATAGTATTAGCATTCAAATATATATATATATATATATATATACACTTCCTAGTAAGGGTGGTTGGATATTTATTTTGACTTTAAAATATCAAAGGTTCAAGTTTCACTCTTATCCTTTAAAACACAAAGTGTGGGTTGTGAGTCTCCTCTTAATAGGAGTTACTCTTTCCCTAATTGTGAGAGTAACCATCCAGACCATGTTATTAGTGATCCATTTTAGTAAATTCCGATAGTCCTCTAGACTATAAAATATTAGCATTCGAATATATATATATATATATATATATATACACACACTTTTTTTTTAAAAAAAATATTCTATATCATTATCAAGTGCCATTAGTTTCCAAAGCGATTGTGATATGCATTTCGGTTATATCATTAGCCTTGCATTATTTGAGATTTTGAGTATTGCTTGACTCAAGTCAACCAAAAAAAACACACTTTCCTAGAAATTGGAAACACTACGTATTATTGAGAGCAAATAGAAGATTTTGATTGGCTATAGAAATTTTAAATTGAATTAGCATTAATCCTACTTTTCCAATGACTTTCCTAGTAATCAATTATAGACCTTTTGTATTCACTATCATTATCAGTTGCCATTATTTTCCAGAGTGATTTTGATATCCATTTTGGTTGCAAGTATCATTAGCCTTGCGTTATTTGAGATTTTGAGTAGTGTTTATGTAACGCCCTCTCCCAAGTTGTATTGTATCCATATATGAGATGAGATAAATTTTATTTATAAAATAACAAAAAGGATTTTAGAGTGTTTAGAAGTGCAATTTAATTTTTATAGAGTTTTCAAGATGATTGGGAGAAAAATTTAATATTAAAAGTTGAGGGTAAAATGGTAAAAATAAAAGATTTTATTAAGAATGGCAAAATTGTAAATATGAGGAAAGGATAAGGACATTGGAGAAAAATGAAGAATTCTCTAGAATCTGGTAAAAACGTAATTTTAAAGAAGTCCAAGGGTGAAATCAAGTTTAACCCATGCCTATAAATATAGGTGTGTGGTGGGTATGTCGGTAGAAGGAAAATCTGAAAAAGGGAGAGGAAGAGAAGCTGTTGTCGGCAGAAGTAAAGAGGGCAGATCTGCAAATGTGCCGAGTTGATTTCTATCATTTTTTAGGAAGATCAAGCTAATTGGAAGGTGAGGAACCAGATCTAATAAGATTTAATGGAAAAGAAATGAGTTTATATGATTTTAGGTTGGTGAGAAAGCTGTCGAGAACAGCTTCTGGTGTGCAAATGTTTAACCAAAATTTTGGTATGTAGATCTGGTGATTGAAGCTGTAAGCGAGCGAGAAAGCAAGACAAAAGTTGAGCAAGGATCTGGTAAGTGAAATGACTGAAAATAATTCTGAGTTGTGGTGATTTGGTTTTAGATTTAGATGATCTGGTTTCTGTCGCTGAACCTGAGGAGGTCGCGACCTGAATATATTTGTGAAGAACTAACAATGTATGTGTTAATTATATGAATGTGAGATTAATTGAGGTCGGAATGTGTTGGTGCTAATGTAAGTATGAAGAAAGGAATGTTAGGAGTAGGCATGTGTGAGTTCGGGCAAAAGCTCGCGAGGTGCGAGTTGAAGGAGGCCTCTAGCGCATTTCAGCTGGTCGAGATGGTCGAACTGGAGAGCGAGCTGAGTTATGCCTATTGCTCTCCATCTCGCTTGTCTAGACTAGGCTGGAGTGCGAGCTCGCAAAAGGAGTTAAGTGAGGTCGCAGCTCATCAGAGGTGCCTGGCCAAGCTGGCCTAAGGCTGTAGCCTGTAAGGGCGAGCTGAGAGGTATAAGGAGCGACCTGAGTTAGAAAAAGATCTCAGCTCACTAGGGGAGTGAGCTGAGCGAGCTCGTTGAAGGTGGATGCCCTTAGTTCGGGCTGTGTTGAGCAAGCTCGCTAAGATTGGTGCCCTCAGTTCGAGTTGAGCTGGGCAAAGTAGGAGCTCGCTGAAGGCGTGAGCTAGGGCGAGCTGAGGTGCGAGCTCGCAACTCGAGATGGACTGATAGTATTGCAGTCCTTAGCAGCCCATATGGATTAGGAGTTGGATAATAATTTAGCTAGCTAAGTGAGGGTTTCGTTTGTGAATAAGTGTAGGTGACAGCGAGTTGAGAGAGGAGGTCGCGGAAGCATTAGTGCAAGTGAATAGGACAGCAAGCTGTGAGTGTGAAAAGATTTTCTTTATGTTAAATGCTTTTTAGATTTTTTTACAATTATTATATAAATTCTCATAAATTATTTTTAGTCCATCAACAGTTCATGTTTAGCATGAAAGTTTAGCTTATTTGAAATACAAAAGAGTAATATATATATATATATATATATATATAAAGATTTTCAAGGACTAGTGGAACAACCCAAGCTTATTAGTGGATAGACCTTTTAGCATTAGACCCGACTGGTATACCCCACAGTGTAGAGCAAG
The DNA here is from genome assembly GCA_019925255.1 of Litchi chinensis. Taxonomy (NCBI): domain Eukaryota; kingdom Viridiplantae; phylum Streptophyta; class Magnoliopsida; order Sapindales; family Sapindaceae; genus Litchi; species Litchi chinensis. The sequence continues at coordinate 2,846,457 of CM034469.1, forward strand.
TGTTGGGAGGGTTAGTCTTGCTAACATCAGGGGGATAGAGTTTGTCATATCTGTTGAGTCGCCTTCTACACCGTGGGGTATTGTCTCGCTTGCGGTGTGCGATGATAGTTCTGCCACGCAGTAGCGAGGTGTCTTTGTAGCTTTGTCACAGTGTGCGATGATAGCTATTCCGCCACGTGACCCCCCACACTGAACGGAGCTGGTCTACCCGTTCATGTGGTTGTAGCTTTCCTTGGGTTCCCCATTAGTACAAATTTTAGTAAGAGTAGCATATCATTGAACAGCAGGTTTCAGAAAGAAATTTTTTTTAAATTTTTTTTTTTTTTTTTAATTCCTAAAGAAAATTTATAAATCTCAAGTTTTTGAAAACAAATTCTTTTTAAAGAAAAATGTTTTCAGGAGGTGTTTTATAAAACTTAGTTTAAATCAAACCCTTGCACTTACTAAGCTTTATAGCTTACAATTATTTTTGGTTCTATGTTACAAAACTTCTCAGGTGCAGGAACAAGGAATCAGGGTACCAGTCCGTCACGATCAAGTTAGGTGGGTCAGACGACTGACGACGCTGCATTGTTTCTTTTGTAAACATTGTGCTTCTAATGTTATTATCAATTATGTTATCTTGCATATTTTAAAATTTGAATAACATTTTGTAGAATTTTTATATAACCATGACAACATGCCTATTTTAGATCCTTGCATATTCATGATAATGTTTTTAATCACAACATGATTGACATGGATGTTGAGAAGAAATTTTAAGATTGATGGTTTTCTTGTTTAGCAAAGTTACTTATCGATACGGGTTCGCTCCACGACATCCTTTTGGGTCTTAATAGTTAGACTTCAGAAGGGTCTCGTGGGGTGCCCGATAGGACCGCTGGGTTCATTAGAAGGAATCTGGATTGGGTCTTGTCAGTTTGACTCAAGTCAACCAAAAAAAAAACATTTTATTGGAAATTAGAAACACTATATTTTAGAGCATTTGAGAGCAAATAGAAGATTCTGATTGGCTATAGAAATTTCCTTAGAAGTTAGTTTGAACAAATCAATTAATTTAGTTTTAATGATAGCGATCTTTTACACTTCAATTAGACGACTTAGAAATTCAAGTCAATCAACATATTGGGTTTTTTTTTTTTCTTTAAGGTGTATTTATCAAATGATTTAATTCACAATGATAACAATAATCTTCCACACTTTATTTAGGTGACTTTGAAACTCGAGTCAATTAAAATGTTATCTCTTTCTCTTTTTTGAATTTCTTTGAATATGCTTTTATCAAATTGATTTACTTTACAACAATATAGCAATCTTTCAGACTTAATTTAGTGGACTTTAAAACTGAAGTCAATAAAAGTGTCGTTTATTTCTCTTTTTTGAATCATTTATAATGAATACACATTTTAACAAAAAAAAAAAGAACAATGTAAATTATTTTAGAGTATTTTAACCAAAGACATGTAAGCTTAGCTTTTGTTTGGAAAGAAATTTGAGTTAGAGAATTTATATACCTGCCTAATAATTAAAGGAGTGGAATTCCATTTTCGTCCTTATGTTATTAACAAAATGGTGGCTCTATGGCCGCCCAAAAAACTACTCCTTACATCCATTTGCTCATTGCACTCAATATTAATATTTAAAATTTTATATATTTTTTTATCCACCCTTTAAAATATGAAACATAACCCTAAACTAATTTATATATATGTAGTTTATAAAATTAACAGTTATAAATACTATTTTCTTTTCATGCTTTCCTTCCTTCTGTATCTTTTTTCTCATTCTGCTCTAATCCATCATCTTCTATTGTTCTTTTCTTTCTTTTCTTTTAGGTTTAATCTCCTCCATCATTGTTTTTCTTCCTCATCATCAATACTACAAAATATATGGAAAAAAAAAAAAAAAAAGAAAAAAATATTGTTTTTCACACCTGCTAGTGTGTAGAATATTTTATATAAGAATGATTTGTTTAAAGACCTAGATTTTTTTTTTTTTTTTCAAGTGGATGGTCATATGTTTTTCTATATATGATCAAGATATGTCTCTTTTAAATATCTTATTTATCTAACCCTATCAAACACGAAACAAAGCAAGAAAAAATAAGAAAAAACACACTCAAAACTTTATCATCTAAATTTATTTACTTTATATATACTTTATATTTTAATTATATTAATATATCACGAATTTATATTGATAAAAAAAAATTAGTTGTCTATAAAGATAGTTGAATAGCAAGATGAGCAAAAAAAAAAAAAAAAAAAAATCATAAAACTAATAATTGTTATAAAATAAAGCCTAAAAGCAGTGAATTTAGAACATTAACCAAAACAATAGAGAAAGAGAGAAAATAAGAAAGAAACAAGGAATGTAATTTCATTGATGTAATTCTTTGAATGATTACAAAACAAGCCTATATATAGGCAAATTGGAAGAATAATTTTCACAATGAAATAACAATAAAATAAGTTATTTTTATAATAGAATAATACAAACAAGGTAAAGAATATTTTCAAAATGGAAGTAATGTTAAGTTCATATATTTATAACACTCTTTTTAGACGTACACCATTTGATAATATTCTTCAAGATTCTTGGACATCCCAAATACTACCTCATTAAAAACCTTGTCATTAAAACTCAATGAGATAAAATCTGGTCGAAAGAGAAAAGGAGTGCAGGAAACAAAACTTCAAAAAAAAGATAACATATTCCCCTTGATAAAACTTATGAGATGACACCATTTAATTTTGTTAGTAAAAACCAAATGGAACAAAAACCTAAGCAAAAGATATTTTATGATCTGCTGGATCACAAATACAATAATCTTCTAACTTCAATAGTATTTGAACGTGCTTAAAAGGACTGCCTAGTTAAAAACCTTACAAGGAAAATCAGTGGGATAAAACCTAATCGAAGGAAAAAAGAGTACGGTATACATATATCTATATTAACTTAATATACTCCTTCTGAAAGAATGCTCCCCTTGATGGAGTGCTCTCTATGATAGGATACTTTCCATGACAATGTTCTTCCAAAAATCTTTAATTTAAGTGATACGAGTGAGAGAAACTTGTATGTACTTTTAATGTAATATATCTCAACCATAAACGCACTTACATTGTTTTATGAGGTTGAGTAATATGAAAATGATAAGAGATTGTCTTAGTAAAAGTCTTGCTTCTTAGAGTGCCATAGAATTATTGTATCATTATAAGTAAAAAATATCTAGTTTGTGAACGAGCTTTGTGAGGATTTGAAAGATATCCAGCGTCAGCACAACCAATTAAGCCTACACCACTAGCAAATTTTGAAGAAACCCAAATCTATTGTTCCATGAAGATAACAAAAAATATATTTGATCTCATTTTTGTAGCACCATGTTAGTTCAGGACTGAATGTTGCCAATCGATTTACTGAAAGTCAATTTAAACCCTTTGAGTTGACATACAATTATGTCTCATTATCTCAATTTTTATATGAATAATTATTTCAATCAAAACATATAACATCTTCAGGCGCCCATATGATGAGTCTAACAAGACTACGTAGTATAGCTCTGCTTTTGTTTTATCAACAATTTTCATAATTTATGATTCAATATCCTCATCATTCTTTTGCAATATGTAGAGTAACAAAATATGAGATTTCAATTTTCTTTAAGTTTTCAGTATATATACCTCTTCAAGGGCTATTGTAGATCTATGCATATCCTTTAGCCAAATTATAATATTTATAGTTTAGAAATTTGCACCTTTCCATAGATAATTAAGTGTGAGTTTCATAAGGGGAGATTATATAAAAGAGTTTTATCTATTCAAAAACAATTTAACTCTTCAGGAATTATTATTTATATAATGAGGATTATACATAGTTCGAGCGTAATATTTAAAATGATCATGATCTTTCATTATTCACTTCAAAGAATAATGATTTTATAATAAAATTTACTTTTTATATTTCTATGTGTAATGAATGATTTATTTATTGTCATTTATGTAAATTGTTATTCAGGAACAATCACTTGAGTTAATATATTGGTAATGAGTATAAAATCATTCGAATATGTAATTTTCAAGTGAATGATTGTTTAAACTTTAGGTTCACATTACTTATAAGATGATCGTCATAATGTAAAGATGATGCATGCCAATTATAATTTCACATCGTTAAGTTTTCTACTTTTATTCTTGTTCTCCCCCTAATGACAAGAAAATTTATTGACCTTATTTCGTTATTCTTCATAGACTTATTTGCATTATTATAATATCCTTCTGATCCTTATTTATATTGTCTTACTATTCTTTAGGAATATATTAAGCTATCATACTATATTTAAATTATTAAAATGTCACATAGTATCCTTTAGGAACCAAATACATAGTGTCATTCAGGACCTAATTGTAATATCAAATATTGTCGTTTAGAGACATTTACTAAGTAAAAATCTTTAGATTCTATAACAGATATCTATATTATTTCTAATTTGTACATCATTTACTATGCATTATTGGATTAAAAAAAAAAAAAATTGATTCATCACAATTTTTTATCATTTTATACTTATGATCATATTATAGACTCAATAATAAGAATATGCTTTTGATATTTGACAGTATAAATAATACAGTATAACTTTTCTTAATGTATATCCAAATAGATTTTTTCTGGATCTATTAAAGTGGAAAAATTTCACCTATACAATATTATTATAGGTGAAAAAATATCACTTTTTTTAAACGCGACTTTTGACTCTTATGGTCCTATATATTTTAAGAAGAGATTATTTTGGTCCCTTTGACCGAAAATTTAACAATCAACATTAACTAAAAAATAGAAAATGACTATTTAGTCCTTTATTATTTATAAACTCTATAAAATTATAATTTTACCCTTATTTAAAAATTAAGAAAAGTAAATTATAAATTAATAAAATTGAACTCCACCGTTGATCTTTTGGAGGTCAAATCACAAATTGAAAATATAAAAAAATTGAAAAAATTGCAAAAATTAATTAAAATAATATTTAAAAATAAAAAATATAAATTAATAAAAAGTTATCTCCATTGTCTATCTATGAGATGAACTGATCTCCACTATTTATCTATAAGATAAACTGATCTCCACTTGTTCATCTATAAGATGAACAACGAATATCAACCTATAAAATGACAACATAAATAAAAAAAATGAAGCAAAAAAAAAAAAAAACTGCAACAAAAAAAGGTGGAGATCTACCAACCATGGATGGAGATGGTATCTCCATCCATGGCCCGATTTGGTGGAACCAGATCATCAAACGATTTGGTGAAATTAGATTGTCAAACCACCAAAACATCTGTCAAAACTCAATCACACACACATAAACAATTTCTAATATACAACATAGAGAATACAGGGCCACTGATTTCCATGGATTGTTATGGACAATTTCATATTACTTAACCAACCCCACAGTAAATAGATGAAATTCATTTAATTTACACAATATGGAAAGCACATCGCTCTTTAAACCAAGAAACGCTTTTTATAATTTAATCTGCTTCAGATTTCAAATAAAATGACTAGCATGCTCAACTAATTAGGTGTGGCAAGATGTAGTTGCAACGGAAAAGAGTTAATAAGCGTGAGTGGACAAGGATTCTTTAGGTAAACTTCAACACTACAAGCATGGATGCGGACCAGACAAGGATCCTTTAGGTAAACTTCGACACTACAAGCATGGATGTGGACCAGTGGACCAGCAAGAAGACAACGAACCTCTTTAAAGTAGCTTGTTTCCTCCGGAGTATATATTATGCGATAAAGATAAAAAAGCCAAGCGAAATCTTCCTACTACATAAGATCGTCTGAACATTACCAAACTTCAAAGTGCTAGACCGAAAACAAGAAAAAGATGAGTATGATTGCATAGGTAAATTCAAGGTTGCTTGTCTTGTAGGATCCTCATCACCAGGAAAGTAATCAGTATTAGTGCCTTTCAAAGACCTCTCAGATAGGGTATGTTTGTTTGGCAGCATTGAAGAGCTTTGTGACATATTGGTTGCTTTAAGAGAATCTAAGGAGTGTAACCTTCTCAAAAGAACCTTGAAAAGACACAACAGATGATAAGACAATATAAATAAACTTCTGAACCAAGAACGAAACAATGTACAACTTGGTCTGATTTATTTACATTTGGCATACACAAATGAATAAAATGCAAAAAAGGAAATCTTTTAATGCATGTGTACAAAGACTTAGTCAGGCAAATAGGATTGTACAACAGTAAAACTGATAACTAATAATACTTGAAGTTCTCTTCCACTTAAATTTTCATGAGATTTAAATATTAAAAAGAACAAAAAAAAAAAAAAAAAAACACAAAGAGAGAAAGTTTAAAGAAGTTAAAACGACGACTTTAAGAACTTGATTCTAAAAATATGTTACCATTCCAAAAAAAAAAAAAAATTGTTAGCTTTCTACTGATTACAATTAGCACCAAAATATATACAGATGGCATTTTGAACTCCAGATCTTAATTGACATTCTCCTGAAAATTATCTAAGCTATCAGGTCAAATATTCTCATGTTCTATTTTAGTGGAAAAATAGGAAGTATCATCAACAACATCAAAATACATACAAACATAAAGAACTCAAGTACAATACAACATCAATTAAGTGATTTTGGCATGAATTGAGCTACTTGCAGCTAATTAGATGCTCAGATGCCTGAGTATTTTACAGTCTACATAGATCTGCATGCAAGACCCACACCGATCCACAGGGATCCCTAAAATTGTGAGAATCATTGAAGAGTAAATTAGAGAAAGAAGATAATTTACCCCCACTACATGTATATTATAACAAACAAGAAGTCAAATTCAATAAAAGACAAATCCTGCATTTAAAGGTTCAGGGATTAAGAATTTAGGCATCTAAATACAGTTTTTGTCCATAAACAATGGCAAATTTGAATCACCTAAATATCAAACAAAAATGGTTATCAGTTTTAAATCTGTGGACCAGGGGTTCTAACTTTCCCAACTGATTAACAAGAGTTAAAAAATTTCATAATGCTATTCTGCTGTCCAAACCATGTCATGGTAGCTTAAGTCTATCACATAACCTGGAAATTTGTACCAGGTGCAACTGTACTAGTACAAGAAGTAAATCAGTTATCGTTTGGGTGGTTATTTGGTGACAAGTGGATGAAAAAATTTTAGGAATTGTGGCAAACAGCTAACAGCATACTCACATTTTTCAGGAAAAGCTTGATTTTAAGCTTCTTTATAGGCTCTTCCTAAAATGTTTCAATTTCTATTTTACTCACATGAATTGGGGTTGTTTTGCACAAAATTTTAAGATATATACTATTTTTAAGTCTTAATACATAAGTACTTAGGTAGATTGCTGGTTCACCATCATTGTGTCACAACTTTGATAATTAATAAACACATTTTTATGAATTCAATCTAAAATACATAAGCACCTTAACAGGCACAATTATATTATAATATTTGGCACATTGATTTCATCTATTATCAGGAAAGGAGCCACAATTATTCAGCCTGGTATTTACAAAATGTAGATTTCAAAAGCAAATCTCTGCCCCTCTCTCAAACTTACCTGTCTCACTCAAATGATCAATCATATGAAAAAACTAAACCAATACATATTGGATATCAAATTTTGTATATGTTGTTTTGATGAAAATCTGACTAAAAAAGTTGCAATTGCATTAAATACTTCAACTTCATAAAAAATTGCATTTAAAAATATGTCAACAACTTGAAGCATATATCTTTTCTTTTACTCTTTTGAGATATTTATCAATTTTTACAACTTTCAAAATTTTAAGAGACTCACTATATCAAATGTTTAAGACTAAAAATACAGAGAATAAAGCTTAAGTGCATTGACTGTATTCTAGGTTCCAAAAATTATTTTTGGATAGATATCCCCTTTTGATTCTCTCCTTTTCTCTCAATGCACACAGAATAAGCACGTGTGTCCTTATCATATTAAATGTAATTCAACAGAAAGGCAACAAACTTAACAGTATTGTGGCTGACAAAAAAATAAGATGCATATAATATACTTTACCTGACGTGTGTCCTCTGGTATTGCAGCCATCTCAATCCAGAAGAGTGCAAGCTCCACATCATTCAAAATGGTTCCAAACAGGATCACAGCATACACATCTCCATTTATTGATCAATTTTTAAGACAAAATGATCCTCACATCCTTCATCCTTCAGTAAGATCAACACATTTTTCTACATCATGAATAACATAGCATCTCTCATCCACATAAGTCCAGTTGCTAAGTAACTCTTCAAGAAATTCACGAATACCAAAGTAAGATCCTTCTGATATCTGGAAACACGTGCTAAAAGCAACAAAAATGAAAGAGAATTGAAACTGCTGCCCTCCAGTATATTGTATCACCTTCTTACAATCAGGGTAATTAATATTATAAACATGATAAGCACATGCCCAACAAGTAAAGCACAATAACAGTAACAAAGAAATATCACACAGAAATTTCTTTACACCAGGGTAATCCAGAAATGTGACGGAACTAGTTATATAGGACAGCTTAGTCATGTCTTCAGATCCTCTGTTTTAAAGATTAAATAAGTTTTACATCAAAAATTATACAATTTAACCAAAATATAGGCCACAACTCTGTCGTAAAGGAAATAGTTAGCTTAAATTTAGAAAGACATGAAAAGAAAGGTAATTTAAAAGAAAGCTTGATTCATGATAGCTTTGGTTTCTTTAATTTTGAAGTATGTCTTACAATAAAAAAGTGGTACAGTGATGTAGATTGACTTTGTCGTGATTAAGCATTGATAGATTAAGGTTTATTATAAAACTAGGGATGAGAGAGCCGTTAGATGAACCAATATAGAAAAAAAGCAGTGCACAAGGAACTCAAAGAAGTAAGAACTAAAATGAAGTGACTAATGAGAAATAAGAAACTACATAGAGTAAACAGGTACAATTAGAGAGAAACTATAGGTAGATACGACTTCAAAAAACCATAACAACTTTATGTTCTATCCATCAAAACCTCAGATAATACTAGACTACTAGTGCATACATAATAGCAAGCTAGAATTCCTTAAACCAGGAGACTAAGCACATGAATGAGAAAGAAAAACACTAGTCTAAATTAACTAAACAAGAACTTAATAGCTCAAACTAACTCAATTCGGTAACAAAAACTTAATCCCTCAAACTAACTCAATTGGGTAACAAAAAGTACTCTGTATGCACAGAAAAGAAATTAAACTCTGCTTCTGAATATAAGAATACCGATAACTGACTAATATACATTACAAATTAAGAAGTAACTTAATCCCTTCTTCAGTGGTAACTAAAATTTTTGAAAATCTATCAACCATTGCATCTGCAGAATAAAATGCCAAAGTAGCTATTCCTGGAATTACATAGTGGTGAACTATGAAAACTTTCTACAACCGTATAAAGGCTACTCTGCCCTCTATGTTCAAAGATAAATGGAATTGATAAAAAAAAAAATCATAGAAATTCATAATGTTCCTAGTTTAATTCTAAAGACGGTATTCTTAAATTATTAGAAATTGGTACCTCCTACACACAAACTCAATTACACAACCCTTACATCAAACCCCCATTTGGCAGGGTAAAGAGAGAACCACTAAAAACATCTTAATGAAAAACCTATACGGTATGTATCAATTTATTATACAGAATATCTGACAAAATTATAAGTAGAATAAACAAGAGATAGAGATAATGAGTACCCAGTGAGAAGAACTTGAACAGGAATATCTGTAACAGAGTTGAACATTAGCTTTAGCTTATTGAAAATATTTGCTGCCCTGCACAGATCAAATAATTGCTTTAAAATTACAGTTAAACATCTGCATATTCATTTGTTTCTGTTGTCATGGATGAATAAAATAATAATGATAGCAATGTTGACATGTTTGAGTTGCAAGCTACAACAAAGAAAGGAAGAAACCAACAGGAATAATGAAATTATAGAATTTATGCAAAGTCAATAGGGGAATGAAGTCACAGCATATTGCGTTTTTCTACTAAAACCTTCATTTACCTATGCCATCTTCAGCAGATTCTGTAATCAATGCAATTATACATCATCTACATGAATCAATAATTTTAAGGAGATTGCAGCTGAAACAGAAATTAAGTAGGAATAAAGCATGTTCTTCCAAAAGATAGCAGGACAAGTAAACCACAATAGTAACGACCAAATTCCATTTATACACAGGGCATAGCAAGGATTATTTTTAAGGAAGGACTAAACCAATTTTTACTTTCTAAAATAATTGGTGTCCAAATAACTAATCACTATTGACCTTTACAGCTTACCTTATAAGCCCAGGATGATATACACCCAGATAAGATACCAGTAAACCTTTTGCTTCCACAAATGAAAGGTTCACAAAAGTGATTTATAAGAAGACAAGGGCACCACTCTTAGTTTTAAACACTATCATTGGGTTGGCTGGAATATCTGCCTTTCCTTGGAACAACAGTGTGGTCACAAATTTCAGCACATGAATCAATTTAGATACAAAAGGGAACAGCATTTAAGTCCAAATAAAATGGTTAGGGAAACACAATAAAAGGCAAATATACCTGCCAAGTTCCTTCAAGGACTGAACAAGGACCATGCCAGCAGATTCCATCACTTCATATATTGCTTGATCAGAAACATTATTATCATTGTGTATTTGCTGTAAAATGGATGAAGCTAGTGAGGCTGCCTCCTTATGCATACAGGACATAAGGTAACTGTAAAACAAACCAAAAACACCAAATTATATTAAATCAAAAGACAGCCATCAGTGCTATCAGTTTGCCTTACCTCTCAGACCGATCAATTTCTTCCCAAATCAAAGGGGAAGTGCCAATCTCACCCATCTGCGAAACACAACACCGGTTTCAAAATTAGTAAAGAAAGGTTTTAAAGAAAGTATTATGCTAACTACATGTACACATCAACCTCAATATTACAGAGGAGAGTCGTAAAGACAGAGAGAGGGGAGACACAAAAAGAGGAAGGTTTCTTGAAATGCTTGTTGTTGTTATTCTTGCAATTATTTGATGTATTTCATTTTCCTATAGTAATTCAAACAAAAGGACTGCAGAATCCAGAACCAACACACACACATTAAAAAAATGCAAAATTTAGATTAACCCAAAAAACAAATAACATCAATCCAGTTTCCAACAAAATAATAATAATAATAACATCAATCCAAACCCATATCAGAGACACCAACATATATCCAAAGTATAATATATGAAAAGCTAAGTGAAAAAAGAGAGAAGAGATACCTGGACGGCTGCAGAGTACAAGAGGCCGGAGCTCGAGAGAAAAGTGGGGGAGAAGAGCAGTGAAAATAGGCTGGAGTGGAGAGAAGAAGAGTGAAGCGGCTCCAATGAGTAAGCAGAAATGAGAATAGCCTGCTACGGCCTTTTGGATCGTGATCAAGGCCGTTTGTTGCCTTCATTTGACACCGTGTTAAAATAAAGTCCGCTTCATATCTAAGCAGTATTTTTTATTTTGTGCTTTTATTTTAAGATAGTAAATATAAGTTCTTTCAAAAAAAAAAAAAAAAAAAAAAAAGATAGTAAATAAATACAAAACGAATATATATATATATATATATGTAAAATCAAAGCACACTTAAACATTGATGAAGTTAATAAAACATTTAAATTTACATCTGTTTTTAACATTGGTAAGTTTAATTCATACAAATTTTGATTAAATTTAAGGTCCTTTTAAGTACAGGTAGTTTAAGATCATAATTATAACTACATTTAAGAGAGGCAAAAGCATTCTTGTCATTTTTTTTCCCTTAACTTGTAGGACACGTCCATCTTCTATTTCCACTAGTTGACTTTGTAGTCTTTGTGACCATTACTTTTCATTCATCAATCAATAGTTTATCATACATTCTAGGGGCTGTTTAGTTTTTTCACATATCATTTAATAAACTGAATTAGACTTAACACTATTATGTTATATCCATTTTCTGGATCGGTCCAAATGGTCCAACTCAGGCCTTATTTATTTAAATAGAAGTAAGGGCCCAGGAGGCCCAAGGCTGGAACCAGTGGCTGCCAGCCCAGCTCATGAGGTCGCCCAGGTCGCGAGCCAGCAACAGTTCCCAGGATGCCCCCTGCTCGTACCTTCAGCCCGGGGAGCCCGTGAGGTCGCGAGGTCGCGAGGTCGCATGGACCCCCAGATCGCCCTACCTCTCCTCTTGGCCACGTCAGCTCTCCTCCAGTGTGTATCACCTGGCTGACCAAAAGGCTTATCCAGGGGATACCGTGTATAGCAAGTTGTCAGAATTACCAACTCTTATGATTTCCCATCGGAAACTGCTTACACAATTACCCAGAAGCATTTAATGAAGTGAAGACTTCTTCAGGTATATTAAATGCAGATCTGTGCAAGAAGAAAATCATCATTATCTTTACAATTAATGCAGCATGGCAATGTCAGGATTAGTTAAAACTAGCCGTTGCCGATAGCGTGTGTAACTTTCTTTGTATTTTTATATTGTCATCCCTCCTCCTCTATAAAGGTGGGAGACATTTTTACTGTACCAACAAGCTTAACATACTAGAAAACTGTCACTCTATCGGAATTGTCCCAGAGTGGCCGTGGACGTAGGTGTAGTCACCGAACCACGTAAAAATCCTCGTGTTCTTTCTCTCTCTCTCTCTTTCTCTTTAATTTCTTGCAGATCACCTTATTAAATCCGACCAACCACCGAGACCGACATTCCTTCACCTGAATTAATCACCACCAACCTTGAACTTTATTAATTACCTATTTATTACCCTTCCATCATCACGACCAGAACCGTTAATTAATTACCAAGTTCGCCGTCTGGGCCCCAGAATCTCTGGTTGACTGTTTCCGAACGTCAACATCTTTTGGCGTTAGAAGGAGGGCCCAACAGCGACCCTGGTAATCTCCATCTAATCACTATTTCACATTCACTTATACTTGTCTATCATGGCTAGGATCAAGGCAACAAGGAGTGTCGGAGTGGCAGAGGAGCGACGTGAGATTCAAGAAGAACAGAGCGCCTCACCTTCAGGAAACGAGGTCGCTCAGGAATGGCAGCAACGCCAGCGAGCTCTAGAAGATACAGTGAGGGAGTTGACGACGACGGTTAGGGCGTTGGTGGAAGTCCAAGCCCATGCGGTGCAGAGACAGGTGGAAGTCGCACCCCCAGGCAGAGCTCGCCGTCGACCTTCAGAAGAAATCCCAACTCCAGAAGGGGTAGCCGCCAGGGAAAGGTCGCTGACCGAAGGATCAGCCCGCTCCTCGAACTTGCACCCAAGGAGAGCCAGAGAGCGGAACCAAGAGCGGGAAATCCCACCTCGCCAGAACGAGATAAGGGCAAGGGCGAGCATCGAGGGCGCCAGGCGCGAAGAGGGTAGTCGTGGGCCAAAGCGAGTCCGCGGATACCGTGCAGGTTATGAACCCGAGCCGCGGAGGGCCCCCGGACGTGTAGAAGCTTTCGGCGAAGAGGGCAGATCGCAGAACCGTCACTTTGGGGAGCAGGAAAGTACCAGTAGGTGGAACCCCAGTCGGCGATCTCTGACCCAGGATCCAATGGTAGAGGAGTTGTTATAGAGGGTCCAGCAATTGGAAGCTCGACCTGGAGGCCAGACCGGGGAAAAGCGGGAGAATCGCAGGGCACCATTTACCCGGGAGATAGAGACTGTACCCTTACCAGCGAAGTTTAAACTCCCCAATATCCCTCTATATGGCGGCAGGACAGATCCTTACGACCATCTATACGCTTTCAACGTACAGATGGATCTTCAGACAGATGACCCGTTGGTAAAATGCCGAGTATTCCCAGCTACTCTAGGGGATGCTCCGCGAGCTTGGTTTAAAGGCCTCCCAACCCGCAGCATCGGAAGCTGGAGAGAATGTCAGAAAAAATTCTTGGACCAATATAAGGCCTTGAGGAAGCAGCTCGCACCAGCCTGCCACCTCGCTACCATTTTCCAGAGACAAAATGAATCCCTGAAGGATTATATCACTCGATTCAGAGAGGAGGTGAGTAATGTGGAAACGCCCTTTGACGAGAGTATTTTAATAGCTATTTCTGCAGGGCTCAGGAAAGACGGGAAGCTGTACGAAAGCATATACAAATCCCCTGTGAAAGATCTAGGGGAGTTCTACGAAAGGGCTGCCAAAGAAATCAGATGGGAAGAGGCCTTCGGGGTTAAGAAACCCAGTGGTCAGCGGGGTGAAGCAAGCGGTTCCCACCGCGAGAAGAGGAAGAACTATGGCAGTGACAAGCCCGGAGAACCGAGACACCAGACTGCCATGTTGTGGCAAAGCGAGCTAGACCAGGGCCGAGGGTGGAGCGACCCCGGCGTCCGAACCGATATGAAAGCTATAGTGTGTTGTCGGACAGGCAAGACAGGATCTTCGCCGTAGAAAGAAACAGGGAGAATTTCGGGAAGCCACCCCCGACTGGACCCCCTAACCGACGTCGGGACCCAAAGAAATACTGTGCCTACCATAATGAGAACGGGCACAATACCTCAGACTGCTGGCAGTTGAAAGATGCTATTGAAGAACTCATAAGGCGAGGCCGCCTGGGAGAATATGTAGTACAGCCCGCTGGCAGGCGACCTCGGCACCAACGACCTCAGGAACAAGACCGGCAGCCCGAGCAACAGCAGCCTCAGCGAGCTTAGGAGCCCGAGTGCGAGCCCGCTGTAAGAACAATCTTTACCATTTATGGTGGACCTCATGTGGCAGGTACATCTAACAGGTCGCACCAGAGGTACATCCGAGAAGCCAACCATACCCTGCTGGCAGAATATGGAGGAGTCGAGGGACCCACTAAGAGGACAAAAAAGTCCTCAGACAGTATTGTATTCACCGAGGAGGACGAGAGGGGAGTGCGCTGGCCCCACAACGACGCGATAGTAATTCGGGCCCAGATCAGCAATATCGAAGTACGGAGGATAATGATCGACACTGGCAGCTCAGTCAACGTCATGTATAAGGACTGCTATGACCAGATAGGGTTAGGAGCTGAGCAATTAATACCCTCACCAGATCCCCTCTACGGATTCACGGGAGATGCAGTGATACCGATAGGCCAGGTCAAATTACCTCTTACCCTCGGTGAACCAGGCCGGCAAGCTACGGCTCTTACCGACTTCCTGATCATCAATAGCCTTTCTGCATACAATGTGGTCTTGGGGCGACCTTCGATGAACGAGCTAGACATGGTCGCCTCCACCAGAACGCTCACAGTCAAGTTCCCGACCCCCAACGGAGTAGGCTGTGTCAAGGGAGAACAGCAGTTGGCCAGGCGATGCTATGAAGATGCGGTGAAGATGGGAGTCCGAGGAAAGAAAGTAAACGTGGTCTCGGGTGGCCAACCACGAGTTATCTCTGAAGCCGGGGTGAGCGACGACCTCGACCCTCGCGAGGTGGATGCAGACAGGGCCACTGGACCTATTGAAGAGCTAGAAGATGTGCGGGTCAGCGAAGTAGACCCAGGAAGATGTGTGAAGGTGGGAAGAGACCTGCTACCAGAAGTGAAGACCGAGCTCATAGAATTTCTGAAGATGAACCTTGACGTCTTCGCCTGGAATCATGAAGACATGGTGGGGATAGATCCTGACGTTATGTGCCACAGACTGAACATAGATCCCCAGCACAGGCCAGTCCGCCAGAAGAGGAGGCCGATGACTCCGGAACGTTATGCAGCTCTGAAGGAGGAGGTTGAGAAGCTGCTGGCTAACAGGTTCATCAGGGAGGCCCGTTATCCTGTCTGGGTCGCGAATCCGGTCCTCGTGAAGAAGAAGAACGGGAAGTGGAGGACTTGCATTGACTTCACCGACCTGAACAAGGCTTGCCCGAAGGACAGCTTCCCATTACCGAGGATAGATCAGCTGGTAGATGCGACAGCCGGGCACCAACTCTTGAGTTTCATGGATGCCTACTCAGGATACAACCAAATCCCCATGAGCCCGCAGGACGAGGAACACACCTCTTTTGTCACTGATAGGGGGTTGTACTGTTACAGGGTGATGCCTTTTGGTCTGAAGAACGCAGGAGCCACCTACCAACGACTGGTCAACGCCATGTTCCAGGACCAGATTGGGAGGACCATGGAGGTATATGTAGATGACATGTTGGTAAAGTCTCAAAGGGCAGCAGATCATGTTCGCGACCTGGATGAGACATTCAAAGTCCTCAGAAGTTATCGGATGAAGTTGAACCCCCTGAAGTGTGCCTTTGGGGTAGCATCTGGTAAGTTCCTTGGGTTTATGGTAAACAGCAGAGGGATAGAGGCCAACCCAGAGAAGATCAGGGCGCTTGCGGAAATGAGGTCGCCCTCTAAAATCAAGGACGTGCAAAGTCTCAACGGGCAGGTCGCAGCTCTCAGCCGGTTCATCTCGAAAGCTACTGACAAATGTGTGCCATTCTTCGAAGCCATAAAGAAGTCCAAGAACTTTGAATGGAATGAGCATTGCGAAGAAGCATTTCAGAGGCTGAAGGAGTACATAGGCCGGGCTCCCCTCCTGTCCAAGCCAAGGGATGGGGAGAAGCTATTCCTGTACTTGGGAGTTTCTGAACACGCCCTAAGCGCAGCCTTGGTGAGAGAAGAGGGGAAGATGCAGCTGCCCGTGTATTACATCAGTAAAAGGCTGGTTGACGCGGAGACCCGATATTCACAAATGGAGAAGCTCGCATACTGTCTGGTGACCGCCTCCAGAAAGTTACGTCCCTACTTCCAAGCTCATCAGATAGAGGTTCTCACTCAGTACCCTCTCAGGCAAGTCCTCCAGAAAGCAGACACTTCAGGCAGGCTCCTCAAGTGGGCCATCGAGCTCGCTCAGTTCGACATAGAGTTTCGGCCCAGAACAACATTCAAAGCCCAGGCACTTGCAGATTTTATTGTGGAATTCACAGGGCCAGTTCCGGAGCAGGAGGAACTAGTCGGTGATCAAACTTGGGAGCTTTATGTGGATGGATCCTCCAACGAGCAAAACTCAGGAGCTGGAATAATGCTGATCAGTCCAGAAGGCCACAAGATCCTGAGTGCCTTAAGGTTTGGATTCCGAGCTACCAATAATGAGGCCGAGTACGAGGCGTTGCTTGCCGGACTTCGCCTGGCAAAGGAGGTACGAGCTGAGCAGGTAAAGGTCTTCAGTGATTCTCAACTTATTGTTTGCCATGTCAGGGGAGAATATCAGACCAAGGGGAGGAGGATGTCGAAATACTTCCAAAAAGTCAAGGAGTTACTGGGGGCTTTCAAGGGGTTTGAAGTGAACCAGATCCCCAGGGCACAGAACTTTAATGCCGACGCCCTGGCCCGCCTAGCGACCTCCCAAGATGCAGATCTCCTTGAATCTATCCCTGTGGAATTCCTGCCAACTCCCAGCATCGAGGACGAAGACGCAATGATGACCATACAGGTTCGGCCTAACTCCTGGATGAGTCCGTTATTGGTTTACTTGCAGGAAGGGAAGCTGCCAGAGAACAAGCTAGAAGCTCGCCGCGTTCGAGCTAGAGCAGCCCGATACTGCATCTACGACGACAGATTGTACAAAAAGGGGTTCTCGACCCCGCTACTGCGGTGCATAGATGATGAGGACTGTGAGGCGGTGCTGAATGATATTCATGCAGGTCACTGTGGGAACCACGCAGGAGCATTATCCTTGGCCCAGAAGGCCCTCAGACAGGGGTTCTACTGGCCAACTATGAAGCAGGACGCCTTGGATCTGGTGAAGAAGTGTGATAAATGCCAGAGGTTTGCCAAGGTCCCGCGAGCTCCACCAGCCTACCTCCAACAGATGGTAAGTCCATGGCCATTCGCGATCTGGGGGATGGACCTCATCGGACCTTTGCCCACAGCTCGAGGAAGTTGCAGGCATGCCGTAGTTGCTGTCGATTACTTCACCAAATGGGCTGAGGCTAAGGAGCTAGCAGAGATCTCCACCACGAAGATAGAGAAGTTTGTGTGGGAAAACATCATCTGCAGGTTCGGAATCCCTCAGCAGCTCGTCACGGATAATGGGACTCAGTTCACCAGCGAGCAGTTCATAGACTTCTGCAACGAGCTCGGAATTGTGAAGAGCTTCTCGGCTGTGGACCATCCTCAGGCCAACGGTCAAGTCGAGGCTGTGAACAAGATCATCAAGCAGACTTTGAAAACCAGGCTAGAGGGAAGAAAGGGGGCTTGGGCTGACGAGCTGCAGAAAGTCCTCTGGGCATACAGGACCACAGTCCGCAACTCGACAGGTGAGACCCCATTTTCCATGGTCTATGGAACGGAGGCCATGATACCGGCCGAATTTGAAGTCACCAGCCAGCGAAGGGCCTCGTTCCGACCTGAAGACAATGACCAGCTGCTCACGGCCAGTTTAGACTTAGCCGAGGAAGCAAGGGAGACAGCTCGCCTGAGGGTAGCAGTGTACCAGCAGAGAGTTGCCAGGTATTACAACAAGAAAGTCCGAGCTCGAAGCTATAAAGCCGGGGACCTCGTTCTCAGGTTAGTCCTCCCCGGAGCTCGCAAGGCAAACGAGGGGGTGCTCGGGCCCAACTGGGAAGGGCCATACCTCATCAAGCAGAATCTGAAGAATGGAGCCTATCATTTGGCCGACATGGATGGATCAGAGTTACCCCGAGCCTGGAATGCTGAACACCTGCGGCCATACTACACCTAAGAACTGTCAGCCCGCTCTAACTTTGTACATGATTCTTTTTTGACGATTGTCTGTAAACATGCTTTCACTTGTTTTCTGTTGTATGTGTCATGTTTGATACAGAAAGCAAACTAGTTGAACCAGCAAATGTACATGTTAAAAAGAGCGAAGTTAATGAAATCTCTTTCTCAAGTAATCTGGCTGCAACCTATATGCCTATATATGTGTTATTATTCCTTGAAGATATCTGGGTAAAAATCCAAGGAAATTATTCACAACTAAAATGCTCGCATAGAGTCGCCGGCCAAGGCTACGAGCATATTCTGGCAATAAGTGTCCATAAAAGGCCTCAATCGAGGATGCTTCATCAATTGATGCTCGACTCGTCCATATTATCCTCACTAACAGAGGTTTACGTCGGCAAGCATCAAGATCGTTTCTTAATCATTGCCCCGCGACCTCGCGGGAGGGGGTAAGGCTACGCCTCTCAAATATAAAGCTGCCCGCGGAACCTCGCGAATCATTGCCCCGTAACCTCGCGGGAGGGGGTAAGGCTACGCCTCTCAAATATAAAGCTGCCCGCGGAACCTCGCGAATCATTGCCCCGCGACCTCGCGGGAGGGGGTAAGGCTACGCCTCTCAAATATAAAGCTGCCCGCGGAACCTCGCGAATCATTGCCCCGCGACCTCGCGGGAGGGGGTAAGGCTACGCCTCTCAAATATAAAGCTGCCCGCAGAACCTCGCGAATCATTGCCCCGCGACCTCGCGGGAGGGGGTAAGGCCACGCCTCTCAAATATAAAGCTGCCCGCGACCTCACGAAAGGGTCTCACCCTTGAACTACGAACGCTACCCCAGGCTGAAACCTCAAAGTTCGGGAAAATGCTATCATCAAGCACACTCAACGTCGTTGGAATATATTGGTTAAGGAAATTCCGAACCCCTCACCAACGGTAAGTTCCTGCCAATCCTCTAAGACTTGTCCAACTATGTTACAGACGGGATCAAATAATTTGCCCGATCGAGCTATTGGCCGAACTCAAATTCTTACGAGCTTATGTATTATTATAATTGCTGACTGCAGTTAGCGGGCTCGTAAGTTAGCATGATTTTCACGATTGTGACTTACTTAACAAATTTTTAATACTTACGATGGTATGATTATTGTCTGCTAGTTGCCAGTCATATAAGTAAGGTATGCATATCTATACTTGTACAAAATACTGAAATTGTGCAGGGAATTCAATATTATAATCCCGAGCTCCGAGCTCGTTGCCTGAGTTCAAACAAATAAAAAATTACAAGAAGACAAACAAACAAATGAAATGAAAAATGCCCTAGGCACCAGCTGGTTCATCTGAGGTTTCTACTGGGGGCTCTGCCTCAGGGACAAACTCAGGAGCTGGTAAATCAGGAAGGGCTTCTGCTGGGGGCTCAGGCATTGGAGGATCCTCTACAGCTGGAGGTACCTCAGGGACCTGTTCTGGCAAAAGAATTGGAACAGCAGATGGATCAACTGGGGGAGCAGAGGAAGTATCCGCATGTTGCGCACTCTGAGCACCTGCAGTAAGCTCTGCGAACTCCCGGATCATTTGGACCCCTTCTGACCCAAAGAAGGAGTAGTCCAAGTCCGGGTAGCGCTCCCACATGCTGAACAGGAATGCCCTCTCGACCTCTTCCTCGACCCTCTTCCGCTCCTGCGCCAACTTGGCCTCAACGCCCGCCTTGGCCTGAGCCAGTTCTCCCTCGGTCTGAGCCAGCTTCCCCTCTGTATGAGCCAGTTTCCCTTCTACTTCAGCCCGCTTCTCCTCGGACCTCGCGAGCTTCCCTTTGGCTGCAGCCAAGTCCCACTGATGCTGACCCACTTTATCCTCAGTGACCTGCACCTTTACCTTTGCAGTACTTAGCTCGCCTTTCAGCTGTCTCAGTTCGTTATGGGCCTTAGTGACCTCGGAGGTAGCGGCCTCCCTGCGAGCAGTCTCTTGTGACAGGGCCGCGTCAGCATCTTTAAGCTTGGCAGAAAGCTCTCCATGTTCCTTTTGAAGGAGGTTGACTTCGTCCTGCAACAGTCTCCTCTCTTCCTCGAACTGTACTTGGGACACCCTAAAGGCCTCCTTCTCGCCTAGCTGACTTTCTGCCTCCCTCATCAGCTTCGCAGACGCCATACCAAGCTAAAAAGGGGGCAGAAAAGATGGTAAAGGGTCTTTTGAAAAGAAGAAAATCAAAGTATAGAGGGGTGTGAACCTTACCAGCGCAGCATGACGAGCTACATAGCCTACGAGATGTCTGCCTGTAAGTTCAGCCCTCTGCAGCTTCGGGTTGCGCCTCCCCATTACTCCAGGCACGAGTTCCACGAAGCTGTTAAGATATTCCATCTCCTTTGCTGCATCAGGATTCAGCTCGGAGTCATCCCGCGATTCCCCTGCAAGCCCCGCAGATCGCGCAGGTGCCTCGAGACCTGGCTCCCTGGCGATTATAACTGCCCCGGGCTTACGAACCTCGACGACGCCCTTCTTCTTCTTCGGAGCTGGGGGTGCGGCTATGGCCTTCCCTTTTCTCTTTCTAATCAAGGCCTCAGACTCCGACTCCGTAGGTAAGCCCCCATCGCAGAGACCTCGGCCCTCTTGGCTGGAGGAGGACTTTGCCCTTCAGATGGGGCAGCCCGCTTTTGAGGGGTCGCAGCTGACCTGATTGGGGAAGGAGCAGCTGTAGCAGGCTGAGAGGGCGCTCTTTGTGAGCGGTCTGAAGAAGTGTCATCCACGTCGACGACCTCAGTCGGCCTAGCAGGTGGAACCGACCTAAGAGGAGGAACGGACATCGTAAGCTTCCCATGTTGTCTGAAGAAGAGCTGGTGGAGAAGCTCGTGCTCGGAGACCTTTGTTGTAAGGGCTGTGGTTCTGGCTCTGACTGTGCAGGAGCAGCAAGAGCGGAAGAGACCTCGGACGTTTGCCCCCTTATTCCCAGATGCTGGACTGTGTTCAGAAGAGGGCTTGTGGCAGATGGCGCGAGACCCCGCTCTACCAGCTCGCTACCGGAAGGGAAAAAGTCATCGGTTGGTTCCTTGGCTGCTGCATAAGCATTCAGAATAGAAAGCTCGTCCTGTCTAAGCTTGTAACCAGGAGCTGCGACACATACAAAGCAAAAGCCAGCTCGTTTAAACAAAAAAAAAAAAAAAAAAAAAGGGCTACTTCTAATATTATTTAAGTGCTTGTGTGCCTACTAGGTGTCATCACGAAACTCCTATTGTTCAGCCCGGCGAGCGAAGGGCATGTGAACAGGGCCCAATTCGACTTGTATTCCCCGACGTTAGACTTAGTGCAGCTCTGGGGTAAATACTCCCTGTAAGTAGAGTGTTGGCGAGGCGTGGCGTAGTAGAGTCCGTCCTTCCCAGAGATCGCCTTAAAGCTAAAAACATTACGAAGGATGCGGGGTGAGGGGAACCCTAGCTTGTACTTAACGAACGCCGCAGCCAAGGTGGTTAAGTAGGCATACGAGTTTGGGGTCAATTGAAATGGGGTGAGCTTCAGGTCATTCAAGAGATTTTTGAGGTAGCCGGGAACAGGGAACCTAAAGCCGAGCTCTATATGTTCACGGCTGATCGCCACAAAGCCCTCAGGAGGATAAGCGGCTCGATCAGTGGCCGCGGGGACGTTAGCTCTGCACCCCAAGGGGAAGCTGAATTCTTGGGCCCAAGCCTCCAGCTTTGAAAGAGTAACGAGCGAGGGCGTGTGTTTAAATGGATGGGGGTCCGTCTCCTCAGCGACCTCGTCCCCTTCTGCGACCTCCTCGTTAGATGGACCAGCTCGCGAGGTCGTAGCCTCGGCCTCACTAGTCCGACGTCCTGCCTGCTTCCTGGAAGCAGGAGCCCTGCCTCGACCAGTGCGTGAGCGACCTGACATCTACAGCACAGAAGGAATGACATCAGAACGCCTATAGCATGCTGAGCCTAACAAGACGCAGAAAAAGAATTCCTGGAGCTGTTGCCCTATTCGTCAGGTCGCACACTCGGCCCCCAAAGGGCCAGAGAAGGCCCAGGGGCACAGGCCCGTCAGGTACCCTATCACTCTAAATATATGTGTTGCTAACCCTATGTTTACAGGTACCCTACCAGGCAGTAAGGGGACACTGTCCTAAATAGCGACACATGATTAAGAGAAGGGACACCTAGATTAACAGCCAGGTCGCCCCCAGCGTACGCAGATACTCAAGCAACCAACACAACAAATCTTTAAAGGCCTAACAGGCTTACAGGGACCAACAGATGTGATACATAACAACATAACCCAGAAGCAAATCCTACAATAAACACAAAAAGCAAAGCAGGGAGAAGAACTACCTTGTTTGAACTGTGTACGACTTGCTGAGAACGGTGGCTGATTCCTGAAGTGGTGGAGTCCGAAAAGTTTGTCCGAGGGCGGATAACAAACCAGAAGAAGCAGAGAGAAAGAAATGGTGGAAAGAAGGATGCTGGAGTTGTATCAGGAAAGCAAAAAGAGAAATTTGAAGAGACCTTTGGGTTATATAAGCCAGGACGTCCGTCCCCAGCCATCCGATCCAGCACAAAGGAATAACCGCCAAAGATCCAACGGCTGGGCACCATTCTCGGTCATGTGCCATCATGCCTGTCAGTTACAAGACGTGCCCATTTAATGCATACAGTCCCGAGACACGTTTTTTCGGCTCCAACGCCTGTATGGACGCCACGTGTCGACGGTTACAGTGCGGAGATCGAAACGACACCAGAAGATTCGAAAATGGGCGCCAGTTATATATTTGAATCAGCTCCCAGTCCGCAGAACGCACAGAGAGCTGGGGGGCTTGATGTTATACCTATTTTCTGGATCGGCCCAAATGGCTCAACTCAGGCCTTATTTATTTAAATAGAAGCAAGGGCCCAGGAGGCCCAAGGCTGGAACCAGTGGCTGCCAGCCCAGCTCATGAGGTCGCCCAGGTCGCGAGCCAGCAACAGTTCCCAGGATGCCCCCTGCTCGTACCTTCAGCCCGGGGAGCCCGTGAGGTCGCGAGGTCGCGAGGTCGCATGGACCCCCAGATCGCCCTACCTCTCCTCTTGGCCACGTCAGCTCTCCTCCAGTGTGTATCACCTGGCTGACCAAAAGGCTTATCCAGGGGATACCGTGTATAGCAAGTTGTCAGAATTACCAACTCTTATGATTTCCCATCGGAAACTGCTTACACAATTACCCAGAAGCATTTAATGAAGTGAAGACTTCTTCAGGAATATTAAATGCAGATCTGTGCAAGAAGAAAATCATCATTACCTTTACAATTAATGCAGCATGGCAATGTCAGGATTAGTTAAAACTAGCCGTTGCCGATAGCGTGTGTAACTTTCTTTGTATTTTTATGTTGTCATCCCTCCTCCTTTATAAAGGTGGGAGACATTTTTACTGTACCAATAAGCTTAACATACTAGAAAACTGTCACTCTGTCGGAATTGTCCCAGAGTGGTCGTGGACATAGGTGCAGTCACCGAACCACGTAAAAATCCTCGTGTTCTTTCTCTCTCTCTCTCTTTCTCTTTAATTTCTTGCAGATCACCTTATTAAATCCGACCAACCACCGAGACCGACATTCCTTCACCTGAATTAATCACCACCAACCTTGAACTTTATTAATTACCTATTTATTACCCTTCCATCATCACGACCAGAACCGTTAATTAATTACTAAGTTCGCCGTCTGGGCCCCAGAATCTCTGGTTGACCGTTTCCGAACGTCAACAATTATGTTTGGGGAAATTTCTATATTTAGATTCAAATATCATAAGGAAAATATATATAAATATGTCATTCAGATTTCAAATTTTTGTTATTGTTCGATTTTTAGTGAACTTTATCATTTAAGAAATGAGAATAACAATTAGTTTAATTTTCAGGGTATTTTTCATAATATCTCTTGGATTATTTATATGAGATTTAATTAATTTAAATGTTATCCTGTATTTGATGACACTAGCATAGGATATGATTTAAATGAAAATTTCCAATAATTTAAATGAAAATTTTTAGATATTTCAAAATACTTTCCATTTTCTCCACAATTTCCAGCTCTACCACTACTATCCTCCTCCCTCTCTCATCACCCACAAACCTATCCAACGCCCACATCGTTTCTAATGGTGAGATGGATGGTGGAGACAACAAAGGCGTCGATGCCTTGGAATAGTGGCAAAGACAATGCGAATCTCAATTGCGAATTGATCTCACGGTAAAAAACCTCGTTGAGAATCGATAGACGGTGGAAGGCAAACGATTTGATCGAAGAATAGAGAGAAGAACAGAGAAGACAGGGACAAGGATGATAACTACTAGCGCGAAGTGGCATAAGGACAAGCTAGAGAAGTGAGTGGGGGAGGATGAGCTAGAGATGAGAGAGAGCAGACCAAGGGAAGACAAGAGAAAGTTAACTCACCTGCTTGATGGGTTTAGGTTAACCTATTCTAATGGGATAAAATGAGAGGTTGGATAAATTAGTGAAGGCTGCTTGGTTGGACTAAACATGGGTTTGGACAAATTTGTTGTCTAAACTTGGTGTCGACCTGACCAATAAGCAAGACCTAAAAGGAAAATTTTACTCTCACTCACTATGCTATCAGTTAAGTTTGACCATTAGTTAACCGACGGAATGGACTAATTTGACTTTTTTTCAAGACGTTAAGTTGATTTGATGATTTTTTGAAATATAATTGTTATGCTCATTTTCTCGACCTTAATAAATGGGCCAGTAAAAGCCCAATTGGACGTGAACAGAATTAAAGGCTCAGAAGGCCCCTACTCCCAACCGCTGTCGCGAGCTCGCCCAGATTGCGAAGTCACCCAGGTCG
Source organism: Litchi chinensis (assembly GCA_019925255.1). Taxonomy (NCBI): domain Eukaryota; kingdom Viridiplantae; phylum Streptophyta; class Magnoliopsida; order Sapindales; family Sapindaceae; genus Litchi; species Litchi chinensis. The sequence continues at coordinate 2,872,019 of CM034469.1, forward strand.
CGAGCTCGTGCTACTTTTAGATCATCCCATCGTTACTTCGCTCGCGTCAACAGGAACCCAGCTTGCTTGATTTGACAGACCCTTGGTCCACTCCAGAAGAAACCTTTTGCAGCAAGTCATTAGAATCACCAACTCTCCTGACTCCACGCCGGAAACCATCCACAATTACCCAGAAGCATTCAATGCGGTGGCTATGCAATTAATGAAGGAAATACCTCTCCTGGTGCATTTAATGCAAACGTGTGTAGGGAGAGAACAATCATCAACTTTACATTAAATGAAGCATGGCTTATGTTAGGGTTAGTTGAGATTGTCATAATTTTAACGTGTATTACATTCTTTTGTATTTCTTTTTATCATCTCTCTCTCTCTATAAATATGAGAGATCTTTACTGTATAAATAAGCTGAACAATACTAGAGTACCGTCACTCTGCCGGAATTACCTCAGAGTGCCCGTGGATGTAGGCGCAGTCACCGAACCACGTAAAAATCCTTGTGTTTTGCATCCTTCCTTCTCCCTCTCGTCTTCATTGATCACCCCATACATTCACCTAACTGTTACGACCAACATTCCTTCGACTTAATTAAGCTACACCAACCTTAAACCTCATTTACTGCTCATTTATCACACACCCACCACCGTTATCACTCTTTAATTACCTCACTCGCAGTCTGGGCCCCAGAATCTCTAGGTTGACCGTTTCCGAACGTCAACAACTTTTAGCGCTAGAAGGAGAGCCCAACAGCGACCTGGTAATTCCCTCTTCATTTAACTTTTCTTTGACCGCTTATATTTCATCAATCCATTATGGCTAGGATAAGAACGACCAGAAGTGTTGGTCCGGTTAATGAGCGACCTGAGGGCCAGGAAGATCAGCAAAGTACTCGCCCTGCTGGGGGAGAGGTCGCTCAGGAGTGGCAACATCGCCAGCAAGCCTTGGAAGATACAGTGAGGCAGTTAACCGAGACGGTCAGGGCACTAGTGGAGGTTCAGACCCACGCGGCACGGAGACAGGCAGAGGTCGCCCCAGGAAGAGCTCGTCGACAAATTACTGAGGAGATCCTGACCTCGGAGGGAGCTACAAACAGAGACAGGTTGTTATCGGAGGAATATGTGCACTCCTCAAACCTGAACGTGAGAAGAGACAGGCAGCGGGCTCGGGGGAGACAGATCGCCCCTAACCCAACCGGTATCAGAGTACAGGTGAATCAAGAAGGCGACCGCCAAGTTGAAAACAGTCATGGACACGAGCGAGCTCGGGAGGATCGTGCTATTCCCGAGCCCGGGCGAAGGAGAGGTTTAAGACAGGTAGAAGATTTTGATGAAATGCGCAGGTCGGAAGATCGCCACCTCGGAGGACAGGAGAGTATCAGTAGAAGGAACTCCGTTTGACGATCTCAATCCCCAGTCCCAATGGTAGAGGAACTGCTACAGAGGGTTCGGCAGTTAGAAGCTCGACCTGGACCTCACGGTGGAGAGGAACGAGAAGATCGCAGGGTACCATTTACCCGGGAAGTTGAGACAGTACCCCTGCCGCCCAAATTCAAACTCCTCAACATCCCTCCTTACAACGGCAAAAACGACCCCTATGACCAACTGGACGCCTTTAATGTGCAAATGGACCTTCAGACAAACGACTCGCTGGTAAAGTGCCGAGTCTTCCCAACTACTCTAGAGGATGCTCCGCGAGCTTGGTTCAAGAGCCTCTCAGCCCGTAGCATAAGAAGTTGGAGAGAGTGTCAAAAGAGATTCTTGGATTAGTACAAAGCCCTGAGGAAGCAGCTCGCGCCTACGACACCTTGCCACCATCTTCCAAAGGCACAATGAACCCTTGAAGGACTACATCACCCGATTCAGAGATGAAGTGAGTAACGTCGAGGCACCCTCAGATGAGAGTATACTAACGGCTATCTCCGCAGGGCTCAAGAAAGATGGAAAGCTGTACGAGAGCGTTTATAAGTCTCCTGTGAGAGATCTGGGTGAATTTTATGAGAGGGCAACCAAGGAAATTAGATGAGAGAAAGCTTTCGGAGTTAAGAAGCCCAGTAGTCAACGAGGTGAAGCGAGCAGTCCCTATCACGGGAAGAGGAAGAACTACAGTGGAGACAAGCAGGGTGAGCACAGACACCAATCTGCCAATGTTGTGGCAAAACGAGCCAGGCCTAAGCTGAGGGGGGGGCGACCTCGGCGTCAAAGCCGGTACGGGAGTTATAGTGTCCTGTTAGACAGGCAAGACAAATCTTCACAGCTGAAAGGAATAGTGAAAATTTCGGGAAGCCACCTCCGACAGGAGTTCCTAGTCGACGCAGGGACCCGAAGAAGTATTGTGCCTACCACAATGAGAACGGACACAATACATCAGACTGTTGGTAATTAAAGGATGCTATTAAAGAGTTGATAAGACGGGGTCTTCTGGGGAATATGTTCTGCAACCTGCGGGTAGACGACCTCAACATCATCGACCCCAACATCAAGACCTGCAAATTGAGCAACAACCACAACAACGAGCTCCGGAGCCCGAGCACGAGCTCGCTGTCAGAACAATCCTAACAATCCACGGTGGTCCCCATATGGCAGGTATTTCGAACAGGTCACATCAGAGGTACATGAGGGAAGCAGACCATACCTTGCTGGCTAGCTATAATGGGGTAGGGGGACTTACTAAGAAAGCCAAAGTGTCATCGGATGGCATTGTATTCACTGAGGAGGACGCAAGGGGAGTGCACTGACCCCAGAATGATGCCATAGTCATCCGAGCCCGGATCAGCAATATTGAAGTGCGACGAATAATGATTGACACGGGCAGCTTGGTCAACGTGATGTACAAAGATTGCTACGACCAAATGGGGCTAGGAACCGAGCAGCTGACTCCCTCACCAGAACTCCTCTATGGTTTCACCGGGGATGCAGTAGTACTGGTAGGCCAGATCAAGCTACCCCTCACCCTCGGAGAACCAGGACGGCAAGCTACTATTCTCACAGACTTCCTAATTATCAGTAGCCCATCAGCCTACAATGTGGTCCTAAGGCGACCCTCTATGAATGACCTGAACATGGTAACATCCATTAGGAAACTAACAATAAAGTTCCCAACTCCTACTGGTATTGGCTGCGTCAGGGGAGAGCAGCGATTAGCCAGACAATGCTATGAAGATGCAGTGAAAATGGGAGTCCGAGGTAAGAAGGTGAATGTGGTCTCAGGTGGCGAACCTCGAGTTGTCTCTGAAACCGGAGTGAACAGCGACCTCAATCCTCGTGAGGTGGACGCAGATCGAGCCAAAGGACCAGTCGAAGATTTGAAGGATGTATAGGTCAGTGAGACAGATTTGGGAAGATGCCTGAAGGTGGGGCGAGACCTATTGCCAGAGGTCAAAGCCGAGCTTACTGACTTCCTGAAGATGAACCTCGACATCTTCACTTGGAACCATGAAGACATGGTGGGGATAGATCCTGACATTATAAGCCACAGATTGAACATAGATCCCTAGCACAGGCCGGTTCGCCAAAAGAGGAGGCTAATGACTCCAGAACGCTACGCAGCCCTGAAAAAGGAAGTGGAGAAGCTGCTAGCCAACGGGTTCATCCGAGAAGCCCATTACCCCGTTTGGGTGGTGAATCCAGTCCTTGTGAAGAAGAAAAACGAGAAGTGGAGGACATGTATAGACTTCACCGACCTGAACAAGGCCTGCCTGAAGAATAGTTTTCCATTGCCCAGGATTGACCAACTTGTTGACGCAACGGCCAGGCATCAGCTCTTAAGCTTCATGGATGCATACTCAGGCTACAATCAAATCCCCATGAGCCCAGCCGATGAGGAGCACACATCATTTGTTACCGACAGGGGGCTGTATTGCTATAAAGTAATGCCTTTTGGGCTGAAGAATGCAGGGGCCACGTACCAGCGTCTTGTGAATGCCATGTTTCAGGAGCATATAGGAAAGACAATGGAGGTCTATATGGATGACATGTTGGTGAAGTCCAGGCGAGCTCCAGACCATGTCTGCCATCTAGATGAGATGTTCAGGGTCTTGAGGAACTACAGAATGAAGCTTAACCCGCTGAAATGCGCCTTTGGAGTGGCATCTGGTAAGTTCCTCGGTTTTATGGTTAATATAAGGGGAATAGAGGCGAATCCAGAAAAGATCAAAGCACTCATAGAAATGAGATCCCCAGCCCGAGTGAAAGATGTACAGAGCCTTAATGGTTAGGTCGCGGTCCTCAACCAATTTCTCTCAAAAGCCACCGACAAATGCATGCCATTCTTCGCGGCAATAAAGAAGGTCAAGAACTTCGAATGAACTGAACAGTGTAAAGAAGCATTCCAGAAGCTAAAAGATTATATGAACCGAACTCCACTCTTGTTGAAACCTAGAGAATGAGAGAAACTGTTCCTATACTTGGGGGTGTCTGAGCACGCCCTGAGCGCGGCCCTGGTCAGGGAAGAAGAGAGGATACAATTACCAGTGTACTATATCAGTAAGAGACTGGTCGACGCGGAGACTCGATATTCACAGATGGAGAAGCTCGCATATTGTCTGGTAACCGTTTCGAGGAAGCTGTATCCTTACTTCCAAGCTCATCAGATAGAGGTCCTCATGCAATATCCCCTCAGGCAAATCCTCCAGAAAGCAGACACTTCAGGCAAGCTCCTCAAATGGGCCATCGAGCTCGCCCAGTTCGACATAGAGTACAAGCCTAGAACAACAGTCAAGGCCCAAGCCCTCACGGATTTCATTGTTGAATTTACAGGGCCAGTACCAGAGCAGGATGAGCTAGCAGATGGACAAACTTGGGAACTATATGTGGATGGATCCTCCAATGAGCACAGCTCAAGGGCTAAAATAATGCTGATCAGCCCAGAAGGCCACAAGATCCTTAATGCCTTAAGGTTCGGATTCCAGGCGACCAACAATAAGGCCGAGTATGAGGCGTTACTCGCCGGACTCCATCTAGCAAAAGAGGTGTGAGCTGAGCAGGTAAAGGTCTTCAGCGACTCTCAACTTGTCGTTTGCCATGTCCGGGAAGAGTACCAGATTAGGGGACAAAAGATGTCAGAGTACCTCTAAAGAGCCAAGGAATTGCTGGGGGCTTTCCAAAGAATCGAAGTGAATCAAATCCCCAGGGCTCAAAACTTTCATGCAGATGCCCTAGCCCGCTTGGCGACCTCCTAGGACGCTGATCTCCTGGAGTCTATACTTGTGGAATTTCTGTCAACTCCAAGCATTGAGGACAAAGAGGTAATGATGTTCATGCAAGTCCGACCTAACTCCTGGATGAGCTCATTATTAGGCTACCTGCAGGAGGGGAAGCTGCGGAGGACAAGCTGGAAGCTCGCCGCTTACGAGCCAAAGCAGCCCGATACTGCATTTATGATGACAGGCTGTACAAGAAGGGATTCTCGACCCCGCTGCTGCAATGTATAGATGATGAGGACTGTGAGATAGTGCTGAGGGATATTCATGCAGGTCATTGTGGGAACCATGCAGGAGCATTATCCTTAGCTCAGAAAGCCCTCAGACAGGGGTTCTACTGGCCGACTATGAAACAAGATGTCATAGATCTGGTGAAGAAGTGTGATAAGTGCCAGAGGTTTGCCAAAATCCCACGAGCTCCACCAGCCTACCTCCAGCAGATTATGAGTCCATGACCTTTCGCAACCTGGGGAATGGACCTCATCGGACCCTTACCCATAGCTCGAGGAAGCTGCAAGCACGCTATGGTTGTTGTGGATTACTTCACCAAATGAGTCGAAGCTAAGAAGCTAGCAGAGATCTCCGCCTCGAAGATAGAGAAGTTTGTGTGGAACAACATCATCTGCAAGTTCGGAATTCCTTAACAGTTTGTGACAGATAATGGAACGCAGTTCACCAGCGAGCAATTCATAAATTTCTGCAACGAACTCGGAATCGTGAAAAGCTTCTCAACTGTGGACTACCCTCAAGCCAACGGTCAAGTCGAGGCTGTGAACAAGATCATCAAGCAGACTCTAAAGACTAAGTTAAAGGCAAAGAAAGGGGCTTGGGTGGACGAGTTGCAAAAAGTCCTTTGGGCGTACAGGACCACAGCTCGCAACTCTACTGGTGAAACTCCATTTTCCATGGTCTATAGAACAGAGGCCATGATCCCAGCAGAATTCGAAGTCACCAGCTAGGGAAGAGCCTCATTCCGACCTGAGGACAATGACCAGCTGCTCGCTGCCAACTTGGACCTAGTCGAAGAGGTAAGGGAAGCAGCTCGTATGAGAGTAGCCGTGTACCAACAAAGAGTTGCCAGGTACTACAACAAGAAGGTGCAAGCTCGAAGCTATAAGACAGGCAATCTCGTCCTAAGACTAGTCCTCCCCGGAGCTCGCAAGATAAGTGTTGGAGCCCTCGGACCTAACTATGAAGGGCTATACCTCATTAAGAAGAGTCTGAAGAATGGTGCCTATCACTTAGCCAACATGGACGGATCAGAGCTACCCCGAGCGTGGAATGCTGAGCACCTTCGGCCCTACTATACATAAAACTGTCAGCCCGCTCTAACTTTGTGCATGATTTGCTTTGACGATTGTCTGTAAAAAGTGTTTTCACTAGTTTTCTGTTGTATGTGCTATATCTGATGTAGAAAGCAAACTGGTTGAACCAGCAAATGTACATGTTGAAAAGAGCGGATCTAATGAAATCTCTTTCTCAAGAAAATGAGCTGCAGTTTATTATTATATATATTATTATTCCTTGAAGATATTTGTGCAAACATCCAAGGAATCATTTACAACCAAAACCCTTGCATAAATGCTCGCCAAAGCTACATATATATTATCGGACAAGAAATGCCAATAAATCTCATTCGAGGATTCTTCGTTAGCCGATGCTCGGCCTAATTATATCATCCTCGCTGGAGAAGTTTACATCAACAAATGACAGACTCGTTTTTTAGCTCGCAGCCGCTATATCTTACGACCTGCGAACTACTCGTGCCCCCTCCCCCCCCACCCCCCCAATGAGAGCAATTGCTTGCGGATGGGGAGGGGTGGGTATCCAGATGTGACCCACGGAAGGAGCTGTCATTTGTGCGCTCTGGAGGGAATCATCTGGGAAGCTCAAGTCACTACACTTTGGAAGGCTATGGCCTGTGGAAGGAGTTGCAATGAGGGTCTCACCTGTGGAAGGGGTAGCTGTCAGCACCTCGGAGGGCACTAATTGGGACCCGTTAATGGTGCCAAAGGTCTCACCCGTGGAAGGGACTGCGTTCTCCGCACCTTGGAGGGTTCAACTGAGGACCTCCAATCTGTACGAGGCTTCGCGAAGGGAGTGATTCCCGAGCCGATGCTAAAAGCACTCGCTGATCTGTTAAAATTGCCTCGCGACCTGCGAGAGGGGCTACAGCTCTCAAACAAAATTGTCTCACAACCTGCGAGAGGGGCTACGGCTCTGAAATAAAATTGCCTCGTGACCTGCAAGAAGGGCTACGGCTCTGAAACAAAATTGCCCTGCAACCTCGCGGGAGAGGCCACCCACGATAAGGGTTTGCTCTCAAATCAAACTAATACAACAAAAGTATCACAACGACCTGAGGTCTTCAAAGTTCGAGAAAATGCTACCTTAGGCCAGCCAAACCTTGATAGGAAGCGTTCTCGGATAACTGTATCCAAAACGGGCACTCCGCGAACTATGAGTATACACCCAATTTTCAGAAAACACTCGATTGAGTTACTTGCAGGATTAAATACTTACAAACTGCCACTTTGTGATTGCTGTGACTGTCTACAGGTCATAGGCCAATGAGTTAACTTATTAGCACGATCATGATGTGTTTATAATCTCAGTTATAATATGAGTGTCACTTTAATAATAGCTCATTGCGTATTTATGAGTTGCACATGCCTACTAGATACATTCTATATCTTGTAAAAAATATTGAAAATTGCAGGATTCTGTTTCTTATAAATTAAACACCCTCGAAAGATGATAGGTAGTTCTATAATTACGAGCGGAAATAAGGAAAAAATTTTAAAATTCCTATCTAAGTACTAGCAGGTGCATCTAAAGCTTGAGGATCTGAAGGAACCTCTACGGAAGTCTCCACGGTAGGAGGGTCCTGAGGAGCTGAAGATCCTTCGAGAGTAGGAGCTAGATCTAAAGGATGGCTCGTAGAGGCTGGTTGATCGGCTAGGGGAGCTGGAGGAGCACTACTCTTTTGAATACCCTGAGTGCTGCCTGTGTGCTTCACAAACCCCTGGATCGCTTCAACAGCAGGAGGTCCAAAGAACGAGTAATCTAAATATGGGTAGCGCTCCCAGATGGTGAACAGGAAGGCCCTCTCGTTCTCTGAGGCAGCTTGATCTCGCTCCTGAGCAATCCGGGCCTCGTTGCGCTTCTCTGCTTGAGCAATCTCCTCCCGAGCCCTAGCAGCCACTTCCCGAGCTCTAGCAACCTCTTCCTGAGCCCTAGCGGTCTTTTCCAGAGCTCTGGCAAGCTCCTCCTTAATCACGGCCACCTCTTGCTGCTGCTGGTTAGCTCTATTTTTTGCAGACTCTGCCCTCTTCGCAGCCACACCCAGCTCGCCCTTCACTTTCAACAGCTCCTCGTGAATCTTGCCAACTTCGGAAGTAGCTGCTTCCCTACGTGCTGTTTCCTGGGACAGAGCCACATCAGTTTCCTTAAGCTTGTCTCCAATATTTGGTGCTCCTCTTGGAGGAGATTCACTTCGCCCTACAACATCTCCCTGTCCTCCTTAAGTTGCTCCTCGGTCATTCTGAAGGCAGTCTCCGCGCCCATCTAATCCTCGATCCTCTTTAACAGCTTCATGAAAGTCATACCCACCTAAGGAAGATGAAGGCGGTAGACCCAAATCACAGAGATTCGATAAAAGCGAAGTAAAAATGAAAGGACTTGAAGCTTACCAATGCTGTATGACGGACTCCATAGCCTATCAGCTTCCTATCAGTGAAGTCCAACCTCGGGAGCTTCGGGATACGGTTTTTCAAAACATCTGGGGCACAGGAAAGAAAATCCTTGAAATACTCCATCTCTGCCTCCCTATCAGCTTGCAGATCAAGATCCTCAGTTGTTTCATCCTCAACCCGCTCGGATCGCTCCGAGGTCTGGGCACTCGAGCTCCCAGCAATGACGATAGCCCCGGGCTTCCTAAGCTCCATTACCTTCTTACGCTTTGGGGCTGGAGACTCCGCAATGCCTTTCCCCTTTCTCCTGATCAAAGGCTCCTGGTCGGGGGAGGCTGAACCCTCCTCAACGGGGGTCCTTATTCTTTTAGATGCAGGTGGAGGAGTCTGTTCCCGACCTCACGACTCCGGAATTGGCACCCCAGCAGCTACGTCAGTAGGAGGTGGAGGCTCTTGACGAGGAAGGTCTGGAGAATCGTCATCCACCGTCATGACCTCTATCTCCCTAGGCGGCGCAACAACTTGGAAAGGAGGGACCCTTAGTGTAAACCTGTGCATGTCGTCCGACGAAGTGCTTGTGGTGGAAAGACTCTCTGAAGGAGACTCGGATTCGAACTTAGGCTCAAATGCGGACTCGGGCTTAGGCTCGGGCACGGGATCAGGCTCGAGCACGGGCTCAGGATCTAGGCCGAGAGGTGCAACAATGACCGAATGAACTTCACTTTCCTGTCCTCGAACTCTTAGGTCTTGGTTTATGTCTAGAAGGGGACCAGAAACAGACGGAGCAAGACCCAGGACTACCAGATCGTAGTTCGAGGGAAACGAGTTGTCATCAGCATCCTTAACCGCTGCAAAGGTCTCTAAGAGCTTGGTCTCCTCGCCAGTAAGCTCGATCTTAAGACTGGAGACGGCTGCAAAGAAGGAACAAACTCTTCAAAAAAAAAAAAAAAAAACTTTCCGTGAGCAAGCATCTGCAACTACCAGGCGAGTAAACGAAGGAAGTATTACACAGGTCGGAAACAGAGAGGCAGGTGACCCAAATCCAGTGGGACTTATATTCGCCCACATTAGACTTAGTACAATGCTGGGACAGATACCGTTTACAGCGAGGATGGCGATATGAAATATAGTATAGCCCGTCCTTGGGCCCGGTCGAGCGATCATGAGTCCCCTTGAAGCTGTATAGGTAGCGGATAATACGAGGAGTAAGGGGTCCGAGCCCATACTTAATGAAGCCGGCAACTAGAGTGGTCAAATGGGCATAAGAATTTGGGGTGAGCTGAAAAGGGGCGAGCCTCAGATCGTTTAGTAGGGTCACAAGATAGTAGGGGATAGAGAACCTAAGCCTGAGCTCCATGTGCTCGCAGCTCGCTGCGACAAATCCAGAAGGTGGATAGGTTGCGTGATCAGTCTCCCGCGGCACATTAGCCCTACACCCTATGGGAAGATCGAACTCTCGAGCTAGGGCCTGCAGAGCTGGAAGAGTCATGTTGGAGGCAGTGTGGCGGAAGGTAGTTCGAGCTTCTCTCTCTTCAGCCTCAGTCCGGGAAGTAGAAAGCCCAGCTTGGGCAGCAGGTTTCTCCGTGACCTCACCGCTCCAAGAGGTCGCTCTCTGTGTTTCTTTAACCTGTTGTCCTACCCGCTCCCTCTGAGCGGAAACTCCATTACGAGTGCGACCACGGCGTGAACAACCTGACATCTACAGAAAGGGAACGACATCAGAGCTCTGAGAGCACACCGAATCTAACAAACTACGGCAAAATGTCCCTAAGGCCACCATCCTATACGCCAGGTCGCCCGCCCCACTACCAAGGATAATGTGGGCCCAAAACACGAGCCCACCAGGTACAATCTCCTCATAAAGTTTAAATTTCTAACCCTATGACTGCAGGGATCCTATCAAAAATGCAGGGGTGAAGTATTTGATGTACCTAAGCTACGTCGACAAATTACAACAGGCCCGAACAATCTAAAACCACAAGCAATCTCCATAACATATATCGTCTCTGTCACTACAAACTACTAGCAGTGAGATTGTCTAAATGAACAAGCATAACAACCCCTAAATATGAAACAGGCAAATGCACGAGTACAAATGTGGCGTGGAAACAGAAATGCGCACTACAAATCAAAATGAACCATCGACGCATAAAGGAATGAGAAGAGCAGGGTCAACAGACTTACCGTATAAGCTTGAGGCGGAGTCTGAACTCTGAAGTGGTGTGCTCCAAAGAAGCTGCTGGAAAAGTGCAAAAAATGGCTGCGAAAAAGATGATAGAGTGGAAGGATGTCTGTGTTTCGTCTCGAAGAAGCGAAAATGGAGAATGAAAGCGACATCTAGTTTATATATACTCAAGCTCGTTCCCCCTGACCGTTCGATCCAACAAAAGGATAACCGCCAAGATCTGACGGCTCAGCATAAGTCTCGGTCCCTCGCCATCATGCACTGATAGTTACAAGACATGCACATTTAAGGCGTACAGACCAAAGCGTGTTTTGTGGCTCCAATGGCTCTATGATCGCCACGTGTCGGCAGTTACAAGACAAAAATTGAAGCGACAACTAAAACTCGCAAACGGGCGCTAGAATTGCATTTTCAAATCAGCTCCCAGTCCGCAGACCGCACTGAGAGCTGGGGGGCTTGTGTTATGCCCGTTTTCTCGACCTTAATAAATGGGCCAGTAAAAGCCCAATTGGACGTGAACATAATTAAAGGCCCAGAAGGCCCATACTACCAACCGCTGCCGCGAGTTCGCCCAGATCGCGAAGTCGCCCAGGTCGCGAGCTCGCGCTACTTCCAGATCGTCCCATCGTTACTTCGCTCGTGTCAACAGGAACCCAGCTTACTTGATTTGACAAACCCCTGGTCCACTCCAGAAGAAACCTTTTGCAACAAGTCATCAGAATCGCCAACTCTCCTGACTCCACGCCGGAAATCATCCACAATTACCCAGAAGCATTCAATGCGGCGGCTATGCAATTAATGAAGGAAAGACCTCCCCTGGTGCATTAAATGCAGACGTGTGCAGGAAGAGAACAATCATCACCTTTACATTAAATGAAGCATGACTTATGTCAGGGTTAGTTGAGATTGTTATAATTTTAACGTGTATTACATTCTTTTGTATTTCTTTTTATCATCTCTCTCTCTCTATAAATATGAGAGATCTTAATGTACAAATAAGCTTAACAATATTAGAGTACCGTCACTTTGCCGGAATTACCTTAGAGTGTCTGTGGATGTAGGCCCAGTCGCCGAACCACGTAAAAGTCCTTGTGTTTTGCATCCTTCCTTCTCCCTCTCGTCTTCATTGATCACCCCATACCTTCACCTAACTGTCATGACCAACATTCCTTCGACTTAATTAAGCTCCACCAACCTTAAACCTCATTTACTGCTTATTTATCACACACCAACCACCATTATCACTCTTTAATTATCTCGCTCACAGTCTGGGCCCCAGAATCTCTAGGTTGACCGTTTCCAAACGTCAACAATAGTTAAAAATTTTATCATTTTGGACGAAAATGATTTATATATATAAGACTTGAATAATCAAGTATACCTGATTTTAAAAAGTAAAAACTAACAAATCAAATTCATCAATTACATTCTCTCTCTTAAAATAAATTTTCTTTCCTATTTAATTTAAATGCAATGGATGAATTTGATTAATTGATCCTTATTTTAAAAATAGGTATATTTATTTTAAAAACATTATATATATGAGACAGGATCAAGGGATACAAAATTTTGATACAAGTTTTGACACAATTTTTCAATCATTGGATTGAAAGGAAATTAATGGTATAGATTTAATTTTTTTGGAGAGAAGAAGAGTTATTGAAAAGTTGTGCTGCACCAGGAAATTGTACGTGCATCAGTTTCTCTTTCTTCATTTATGTTCTTTCCTATTTTCTCTTTTCTTTATTTATTTATTTTTTAATTGATTTTTATTTTGAAATATTTTAAACAATATGTTTGTTTAAACCTATACAATATGGATCTTATTTAAAAATTTATGTTAAGAGTTTCAAATTCATATATTATTTGCATGATTTGGTTAACTGAATAAAGAAAAAAATTAAATGAAATTTAAATTAATAATATTGTTATTTAGTTTGAAGGTAGAAATAAATAGGGTAAAGTGCATTAATTCAAAATTAACAACCAATCTATACAATTAATTTCCTTTCAATCCAATGATTGAAAAATTGCGTCAAAACTTATGTCAAAATTTATGTCCCCGATTCTGCACCTATACATACATATATATATATATATATATGTGTGTGTGTGTGTGTGTGTGTGTGTGCATGCTAGGTTGGTTTGGGTTCAGGTGATGAACCCAACCCAAATCATCAAGTTTGAAAAAAAAAAAAAAAAATTGTTAATAGACAAAAGTGTGATAATTTGTGAGTCTAAAATCTTAGGCTTTTACCAAAATTTTACAAAATACATGTATATAGTAATGTTTATAGGTAAGATCATATATTTAATTTGTTGAGATGAGTACGATTCTCAATAATTATAGTTTTGAAATGGAAGTTACGTTTTCTCAAAAGAGAAAATGAAGATAAAAATAATCAAACTTACTGACTGACTTTTTTTAATTGTAGTTTATTAGTTAATAAAACTATTTTTAGGTGTCAATTTATATTTTAAATTAATAAGTAAATGGTAATTAAAATTTAAAAATTTAGATTTTATTATAAGCACCCAAATAGAGTTCAATAATAGCTCATCATTCATATTAACTTTCATATTGCTAACCAAGTGTTTGTAAAAATACTTGTTGGACTTGGTTTTTTCTTCCAAATTCATAATTGTTGTTTTTCATTTTCTCATTGATTTTGAGCAAGCTAACATGGATTTATGAATGTCTTTAACAATATTCAATATAAAAGCTAGTACATAAAATTATAACGACAAATTAAAAGAACATAATTATACTTCGTTACTAAATTGCTCTCCAATTAATCATACTTTCTGTTCTTTTTTTGAAAGAGAAATCCTCTAACAAAACCAGTTTATAAAGAGTGGAAATTGGGAAGTATCTTCCAAAACAAAGTTATAAATCCACAGTAGAACTTCCTCCAACCAAAGTAAACTATAATATCTTGAACAAACGAAACACCCAAATTGGGAAGGAATCCATAAGCTACAAATACCTTGAACCACCAAGCTAGTCAATTATGACAAAAGTTATATTATATGCAGTTGTATATTGGTCCTTACTAGTAGTTTTATTAAAGTTTTTTTTTTAATATTATTATGGGCTACTTTTGTAGGTAGAATTTTAATAAACATTGGGTGTATAAATTTTATAGATGGCACTATGGGCACCCTATTTTTCATATTTGAACACATTGATAGTGACCAAAATGATAATTGCTCGAAAACAATACAATTTATGCGGTCAGAAGGATTACAAACTTTGAAGTAAAAGTTATGATTAGCCTACCTCGTGAAAACAGGTAAAAAATAAGTATAATGTGGGTTCCAAAGAAAAATGGATTATATAAAAGTTATTTCACCAAAAATACCTCCTTCCATCATTCAAACCAAAATGGAGGTTAATTTCCACAAGTGTTTATAACAAAAAGAACTGGTAGAGCAAAAACTCAAGAAGAGCTTGATCAAACTTCGATTAGCAAAGCAGATTGCCACTTAATTATAAAAGAATAGTGGGGATGGCATTTCCCGATATAAGAATTACAAGAACCAGCGTTTTGCTTTTCCACAAAGCCTTTGGATTCCCAAGTTGAAAACTCGAGATCAAAATAATATGAAAATCCAATGGCCAATTTTGTATTTAGTTACCTACCTAATCCTTCTCATAAACTTGAACTCTGCTTTTTTGCCCCTTTCACATAGGAAGATGTGACTTATTAGAGAGTTTTTGCGATTTGAGGTAGAGATTTAAGAAGAGACGTTGAAGGCTTTCGAACAGTGTGATTAAGTAAGATCATGAGAGTCAGAAGAGTTAAAGCCCCAGCCTGATGCGCAGAGCCCAGTGAAACTGGCACATATGAGAGAAGTGTTGAAATCCCTAACGTTACCTGCAACAACAGAAATTATCTCGTTTGATGATCAGCAAAAAGAGTGTTCTAGGTTCAGGTTTGGAATAACAAAATGATGGTTGTGAAAACACTAAAGAACTGGAAGTGTTTGAAACCAAGAATTAACGAGCACTAAACAGGCAATTACCTGAAGAGCAGCCATGCCAACAATGCTACTAATCAAAGATCGAATTGCAGGATGAATATCCAACTTTCTTGTAGCCAACCATAGGGCACCAATAGAAAATAAGGTCGTAGTGGCAAGAATACGGTGATCAAGCTGAATTAATGAAGAAAAATGTAAAACCATTTATTCAAATTTTGATTATCGTTATCGAAGTGGTAGTAATGGAAAATTATGAAACTTAAGTACCTAAAATGGTAAGATGTAATCTCAGCACATCATAATTACCTGCACTGTTGATGTATTCTCAAAGAAATTGCGA
Source organism: Litchi chinensis (assembly GCA_019925255.1). NCBI lineage: Eukaryota > Viridiplantae > Streptophyta > Magnoliopsida > Sapindales > Sapindaceae > Litchi > Litchi chinensis. The sequence goes on from CM034469.1 coordinate 2,887,414, forward strand.
ATGAGTGGCTTCATATCAAAAATATCATCGGGAATCCATGTATCCCCCATTTTCGGAAAAGTATTATAAGCATGACCCTGAAAATTCAGTATGCAAGCTTTAACTTAGGTTGTAGGCAGGACAATCACGCTATTTACTTGATCCTTGGGAAACACCAAAATTTAATGAAAGCAATTATAGCACTTACAGCATCATTGCCCGCAACAAACGCTCCTGAGATAGCAGTAATTCCAACAATGAAACTGACAGGAAGGGCAAGTTTTTTCACTTTTGCTGCCCCACAAACCCAGGCAACTGATTCAGCAGGTGGTTCAGGCATAACAACAGAAAGACCAGTCCAAAAGAGGCCACTGTAGATAACAAATGCAGAAGTAAGATGAGCAGCAAGACGGTATGGACTTACTCTTGGCTGAGCATATTCAGAGGGTGGCTCCTACAAGAGAGAAAATACTTTTATTAGTTTTGTACAAACCAGAGGCCAAAAACAAATTGCAAAATAGATAAAGGAAGGAAATACAGTGGAGTAATTCTTACCTCTAAACCACTTTTCACCATCCACCAACCAATAAAACCCTGGCCAGCACCAAGTGCAAAAAGAGCAGAGAGTCTCAATCCTAGTCCTAAGGTAATGTATCCCTTACGGAGAAAATAAGAGAATGGCAGAGCAAAAATGATACCCAGTCCCCTTCCCCACATACGGTGTGCATATTCCATCCAATAAATGAATTTGAAATCTTCAATACTCATCCCTTTGTTTACACTGTCAGAGGTCAAAAACCAGGTAATTTGGAGTGTGCAAATATGTTCAATGTGATTTTAAAATGCTTACTAGAAGAAAAATATATAAATGCTACAAAGTGACCTGCAGTGTAGTTTGTATTTACCGTTTATATTCAGGTGATTGCTTATACTTCTCAAACTCCTGCAACCACTCCTCATCTGACATAGGAGGGAAGCTACCAGTGAATTTCCAATCAGTCATTGAAAGACCGGATCGTGTTAGTCGAGTAACACCACCAAGTACCACCATACTAAAAACCCATGCAGCAGAGCCAAAAAGCCATATCCCAACTATTTTCTGTGCATGAGGGCCCCCAGTTACCAGTAGCTTCAATCCTTCCTTATTTTCCACACCCACAGATGCAGCCATGGACATGTTCCTCGCAGATGGAGTATAATTACCCTATGAACAACATTCTGTTTTAGGTAAGTTTTATACACACATATACATATACCCAAAAAGTGTAAAACAACAGCTTTCACTAAATTCAAAGATCGATCTATCGATAATTCAAAATGATAAAATCCTACACAATCATATTATTTTTAACAATACTAATGTGGCCATTCAAATTATTTGTGGCAATAAATTCAATCTCCTTAAATTTCTAATTTCACAATGCAAACAAAGCAATTCTAATTCTACCACAAAAATATGCCTGAATGAATGAACAAACTTTCCTCAAAGATGCCCAATAACACTAAATACATGAAGTGACATAACAAATTAAGTTTTGCGTAACTTAACGTTATTGAAAATCATGTCCAAACATAACCATATGATTACTTAATATCATTCTTCAAGTAAAAAAAGCCCAACCCAAAAATCATTTGAGGTTGGAGACTAACTCGATCACAACTCAAAAGACAATTTTTCTTATATGATTACAATGATAAAGCAAAAATGGGAATACTCAGAAAGCGAAATCAATCCCCACATAGGAAAACAGAGTTAAAAAGGAAATGGAGAACCTTGAAGAGAGATCTGAAGCCATAAAAGGAGGTTCTTGCAACTGTAGATGATGCCGATGATGAAGAGAAGAAGAAGAGATGACTCTATGAGAAGCTGTTTCTTTCAAGTTGGATGAAATGTTATTCAAGTGAGCTTTGTTCCTCTTTAGAATCAATCCAATCACTCTGCTTCGAAACATTTTTCTCCGCTCTGCTCTTTGTTTCTCTCACTGGGTTTAGTTGGGGTTTTCTGAGAAGAAAGAAAAAATATTGACCATAGAAAAACTTAAAACCTTAAACTAACCAAACTAGCAGTATAATGACTTTATTAACCTCACACAAAGTCCAATTTTGAAGGCAAAAATTAAACCACATGGACAAATCACAGGATCTAATTTTCTGTTAAGCATTTCATCATACACTGCGAAAATCAAAATACTCCAAGCATATTTAATATGCATATCTACGGGATTGATATTTTGATTCTTAATGTTGGTCTTTTAAGTCTTTTTAAGTTGGATGATCCATGAACTGATAATTTTAAGTCAACTAATTGAATACTGATAACAAATTTGTATAAAGATGAACTGTGCTACCAGCTATTGTTGTGTGGGGTCTCTAAAGATTTTGCCAAAAAGCATTTCAATTTACAAAAGTTCCTGTTAACCAAAATTCACATTTGTTGAACAAAATTCACAAATCCTCTGCAAAAAATTTACTCAGGGGGATGTTATTAATTAAAATGATTCTTTAATTTCTTGTTTGTGATCATAATCAGTCAAATTGGCTTTGGCAAAATACATGAAAATATAAACATTTAACATTCATTAAATTAATAATTATGGAGTGAGGATTGTTCCTTCCTCAATATCAATCATGTGTATTGATTTGCACACCCATGTATGCATGATTGATCTAGAAAAAATTGTCCAAAAAAGAGTTGGATCTTACTAGGGGTGTCTTCAATCTAGATTTCATTGGAGTTTGTTGGAGATTTTTTTTAAAGATAGACTTTCATGAATTCTATAGATTCCATTATATTTTTTAAAATTTTATTTAAGTGTTTCTTGGATTATTTAATGGATCCACTAGATTTTTTTAAAATTCTATTTAGAGTTTGTTTAATTTTTTACACAAATTAAATGGAATTGTTAATGATTTATCTTTAAAAAACAAGACTCATATGATGAATGATATGTTGTAAAACTTGACCCAACTTTTACCGCCAAGTTATATAGATTATAAATAAGTTTATATGATTATTTTATTCATATAAATCACATTAATGTAAATTTTGATATTATAGAAAATATTTGCTTTTTCTTTACATTTAATTATCGAGGCCAGTTGTTGAATTTAAAAAAAAAAAAAAAATGAAATGCTAATTTCAACAATCTCAAACTTTTAGTTTTTTTAAATATATCCTAAATTGAAAAATATAACAACTATGAAATGATGTGCATTATGGAAGTCTGAAAAAACTGTTCTCCGTAATTGCCATTGTTGTCATTCTTTGCCCTAGCATCTCTCCACATATTTGTAGTTATACTAGCTCTCCATTGGCTAGCACTTTCTCGTTATTGCTTTTGCGTTTGAAAAGCTGCTCCAAATTCCTCTTCATTAAATGGTAGTGATGAAGATGAAGAAGATTAATTATCCGATTCAATAGGAAATTCTTCAGACTGACATTCCTTGCAAAGAAAATTATGTAGTCTTGCACAAGCTAGCACTAGATTTGCTTGTGTCCAATATGGGAATAGAGGTGCGAACTTGAAAATTGTAAATCTTGATTTAAATACACTTCTTTTCAATAACATTTTTTAGAGAAGAATGACGAAGGCTGAATTTTACAACATTTCTTAAGTAAGAATGACGAAGGTAAAATTCAACCTTCGTCATTCTTCCCTAAGAAATGTTATTGAAAGTATATTTGGTGTACGTATTTAAATCAAGATTCCAATTTTCAAGTCCGCACCTCCATTCCCATATCGGACATAAGCAAAACTAGTGTTAGCTTATGCAAAACTACACAATTCTCTTCGAAGGGAATGTTCGTCTGATGAATTTCCTATTGAATCAAATAATGAGTCTTCTTCATCTTCATCACCACCAATTAATGAAGAGGATTTGAAGCAATTTTTCAAATGCAAGAGCAACAACAAGAAAACCCTAACCAATGGAGAGCTAGTATAGCTACAAATATGTGGAGAGATGCTAGGGCCCAGAATGATGATAATGACAATTACGAAGAATAGTTTCTTTGGATTTCCATAATGCACATCATTTCATAGTTATTACATTTTTCAATTTAGGATTTTTTTTTTTTTTTTTTTTAAATGAAGAGTTTAGAATCGTTGAAACTAGCAATTTTTTTTTTTTTTTTAATTCAACAACTAACCTCGACAATCAGATGTTAAAAAGAAAAAAAAAAAAAAGCAAATATCTTTTCATAATATCAAAATTTTCATTAATGCGATTTATATAAGTAAAATAATCGTATAAACTTATTCATAATTTATACAACTTGGCATTGAAAGTTGGGCTAAGTTTTTACAACATTCTACTCATCATATGAATTTTTTTTTTTTAAAGATAAATCATTAACAATTCCATTCAAATATATCAAATTTCATTTAAATCTATGTAAAAAATCCAACAAACTCTAAATAGAATTTTAACAAAATCTGATAGAATCATTAAATAATCTAACAAACTCTTATATAGAACTCTAACAAAATCAGATGAAATCTATAGAATCAATCAAAATCTATCATTTAAAAAACTCCAACAAACTTCAATGAAATCTAGAGTGAACACACCCCACTAAACAACAATTGAATATGGAAGAAAACAACAATTGAATATAGAAGAGAAAAAGAAAACAAAACAAACCTTCAATTCACCACCATCAAAAGAGTATTGTGTGAGCTTGTTCCAAAAAAATAAGAGTATGAAATCTAAGAAATCTTTAGGGGTAGGACAAGATTTCAAATAGGCTTTTTTATTTATACCTAGGTTAAAAAATCCATCAAAATCCATTAAAATCTAATTCCTTTTTTAATACATCTAGACTTATTTGGAATTCTTGAAAGTCTGAATTGAATATACCAAAATTTCATTGGAATCTTTACAAATCTAGATTGAATACATCCAAATTTTAATAGGCTTTCTAACAAGTCTAGATTGAATACATCCAAATTTTTAAAATCCTTTGAATTCCAATAAACTCTTAACTTGAATACACCCCACTACATCTCATAATCTTTATTATATATATGTGTAATAAATTTATAGGATGAACCTCAGAATCAACACCTTATCATGGGACTGTTATAAATTATTGGTCTATAATTAGAATAACCAATGGTTGGCAAAGTTGCTAATTTTCATAAGCTTAGTTAAAGATAAACAATAATGATAGAAGGACGTCGACTTCATTTCACACCATGTTAAAGTAAAGTCTGCTTCATATCTAAGCAGTATTTTTTATTCTGTGCTTTTATTTTAAGATAGTAAATATAAGTATATAACGAATATATATATATATATATATATATATGTAAAATGAAAGCACACTTAAACATTGATGAAGTTAATAAAACATTTAAATTTACATCTGTTTTAAACATTGGTAAGTTTAATTCATACAAATTTTGATTAAATTTAAGAACCTTTTAAGTACAAGTAGTTTAAGAAGATCATAATTATAACTAAATTTAAGAGAGGCAAAAGCATTCTTGTCATTTTTTTTCCCTTAACTTGTAGGACACGTCCATCTTCTATTTCCACAAGTTGACTTTGTAGTCTTTGTGACCATTACTTTTCATTCATCAATCAATAGTTTATCATACATTCTAGGGGCTGTATAGTTTTTTCACATATCATTTAATAAACCGAATTAGACTTAACACTATTATGTTTGGGGAAAATTCTATATTTAGATTCAAATATCATAAGGAAAATATATATAAACATGTCATTCAGATTTCAAATTTTTGTTATTGTTCGATTTTTAGCGAACTTTATCATTTAAGAAGCTGTATTAGACTTAATAATATAATGTTAGGGGAAAATTCTATAGGTAGATTCAAATATCATAAGGAAAAAATATATATAAATATGTCATTCAAATTTCAAATTTTTGTTATTTTTCGGTTTTTGGTGAACTTTATGTCTAGTCTTTATATAGGAAAAACAATTCCTCATTACATGAAAGTGTGTCAAAAATTTTAAAATTTCGTTATCTCATTAATGTGATTTTAATTTTTTACATAAGTTACTAGGTAAATGAAAAACGTCTAAGAAAGGTCAAAGTTTCTTAAGTCACTAAACAACAAATCTTTGAATTTGAATTTATTTTTGTGAATTATTAAAATGGATCGCATTTAAAACATAAAATTCATTATTCGTCCCAAATGAATTCAAAATCATTTTTATCTCAAAAACAAAATTATTTCCATTGAAACACCAAGTTGCCAAAAATCCTTTCAATGAGAAAAAAAAAATGAAATTAACTTCTTACTTGCACATCACCAGCAACCACTGCTGCATGCACATCAACTATGGACCAGGAACCATGCTGCTTCCTTCAACCTCCATCATTGTTGCACGGTGCTGTCGCTACAGGTCTAACCATTGCTTTAAAAAAGACCAAATGAGTGAGCGAGTTACAGAGAAGAGGCATAAAGACAGAAAGAAGGAGACACCAACTGATGATGCAACAAAAAGAGGAAGGTTTCATGAAATGCTTCTTGTTATTGTTCCAATGGTTGGGTGAAAAAAAATCTACGTACACTTCATATCATTTATTGAGAAAAAAATCAAACTTGCAAACAAATACAGAAAGATCCAGAGAGAACACGAAAACCCCGGATATAAACAACCTTGCTTCCTTGTTTTAAAATCTTAGCAGCCTTAAAAATCAAAAGGGTTGTTAAAAATCATGTGCACAAAGACGAAATTTCCAGCCATTTCCACTGCTAATAGTAAGTGTCGCAGTAACAAGCAGGTAAGGCAAGCTGAAAGTTAGACAAGCAGTCATTCCACAAGCACGAAAACATACATATGTACAATCAGTCATCTCCACAACCAGTCATCAATAAAACTAACAAAAGCATAAATTGAACACCGCCACTTGATTTCTTGCAATTGTTTGATGTATGTCATTTTCCTGCACTAATTCAAACAGATAAAAAAGCAGAATCCAAAACCGACACATACCCATTAATAAAAATGCAAAATTTAGAAAAACCCAATTAACAAATAACATCAATCCAGTTTCCAAAAAGAAAATAATAATAACAACATCAATCCAAACCCATATTGGAGACACCAACATATATTCAAAGTATAATATATGAAAAGCAAGGGGAAAAAAGAGAGAGGAGATACCTGCAAGGCTGCAGAGGACAGAAGGCCGGACCTCAAGAGAAAAGCGGCGGAGGCTGGAGTTGGGAGAAAAAGAGTGAAGCGGCTGGCAATGAAATAGGAGAAATGAGAACAGACTGCCAGGGCTTTATGGTTTTGCATATATGTGCCGGCTTGGGTCCGGTTTCTGGGTTACAGGGCAGTCCGACCCAACCCAAATCCGGATCGGTTTGTGCCAAAATCCACCCGATCCCACACATTTTTATCTTAAACCCGACCCAATTCAGAAAAAATAACCCAGTTGGGTCGGATCTATCAGGTTGGTTTAAAAACGCTCACCCCTCAATTATATGAGTTTAGATTGGGTTTAGATAATTTCCAATTCAAACGAACATGTTTGGTAAGAGGAACATGGGCTTGGAAACCAATCTCATACTCTTTTCTTTATACTGCTATGGTGGGTTAAATAAATAGGCTGGATAAAAGCATGGGGCTTGTTCTTTTTTTATTTTTTTTGAAAGTTAAAATAAGTTTAGAGATCAGTTAAAACTATACAAGATTTGACTTTGAGTACAATCGAGAGAGTAAGTCTCATACAGGAAAAAGCATCCCACATAAAGGTAGGGAGAACCACATAAGATGGAAGGAAGACCCACACATTAAATGATGTGAGATGTTTAATTTGGGTGTAGAGCTAGGCACCATTTGCACGGGGGTAAGCACACTAACCAATGAAGCCATTGCCCAGCTAACGTGGGACTTGTTCCTTGTCCCTTATTCATTGATTTTTCATGTTATTATTATTTTTTTTTCATTTTACTTTTTTTTTTCCAATCTATTGTTAAATAAATTGTTTATTTTAAAAATTAAGTTAATATATTTATTAAATATTTCTAAAATGTAATATTCTTTTCAATTAATTATAAAATAAAAATTATTTTCTCTAAAGTTGATTTTATATAGTTATATTTATTTATAAAATATAACTTAATATTTTGTATCATTTTTCAAATTAATTTAGATATTGTTAGTATATTATATATTTATTTTATTTAAAATTAATTTAATATGTTTATAAAAAAATCCTTTTAGTATTAATTAAAAAATTTTATTTCATAGTAAAATTAATTGAAAATAGATTTGTTTATTTTTAAAAATAATTTAATTATTTAAATTTGATTTTATCTAATCTCATATTACACCAAACACATCTTAGCACTAATTATTTAATTTCATACTATGCTAAATATATCACAGTACTATTTTAAGTAATACATGCAATACTTTTTGTTTTAATTGAAATAAAGTCAATGGCCTTCGACCATTGAAAATATTATAATTGTTCATGTTATGATTCTGTCATGTCATATAGTGCAACTTAGCAACCCGGTCGATGATCAAGTTTTTGACGTCGTTGCAAAGATGTGTTCGAATTAATTGGTTGCTAGATCTAGTTACTAGTTTCTTTTAGTTTTGTCTTCTTGTTTTTGTTTTGTAGGCTTTTATTTTCACTTCTATGCAAACAAAAATGACAAGATCTCAGTAATAGGGCTTTGTTTCAAAGCAAAATTTGTTCGTCTTCCTAGACATTAAATAGTGCATTTGGTAGGAGGTAACCCATCTAGGTAAAGATTTCTTTTCAATTTTTGTTTTGCATTGTCTTTCACAATTCATACCCTTGCTGCCATAAAATTTTACGTTGTCTATGATGTGTGATTTAGGTTTAGGAGTGTGAATGACAAAAGTCTTAATTCATGCGTGCATTTTGTTTTTGGTTTTATTTTTGAGTGGATTAATTGTTGTCCTTTGAAATTCATATACCCTTTGCTATAAGATCTTGCATTGACTATGATGTTTGATTTAGGTTTGAGGGTGTGAACTTTAAAAGTTTTAGCTCTTGTGTGCCTTTTTAATTTTTGTTTTGTATAGTCTTTTGAAATTTATATATCTCTTGCCATAAAATCTTGCATTGTCTATGATGTTTGATTTAGGTTTTGGGGTGTGAATTTCAAAAATTAGAGTTCTTTTGTGCTTTTTGTTTTTGGTTTGATTTTTATGCACATTATCTGCCTTTAATTGTAAATTGTGAAATTGTGAATACGTGTTATGTGTGATGTGACTATATATTATGTTTCTTGATGTTATGTACATATTTTTCATTACTTGTGTATATTTTGAGTTTTGTACATATTTTGTTTTTCTTTGAAGCCTCCAAACCTTACCAACATTGAGGAAAATGTTAGGTCTAGGTTTAAGGGTGTGGTTAGTTTTTATTAGGTTATTTTTACTTCTAGGTTGTTTATATAATTTTTATCTAGTTTATAATTTTTAGGCAAAATATTTTCTAAATTTTTAGGTTGCTAATAATTTAGGAGTAGTTTTATAATCTTTTATGCGAGTTGTACAAATTGATGTGTTATAGCTCCAATGAAACTCGTAAGATTATGTTGGCAAAATTCATGGGTAGTGAGTAAAGTGTTGTTTCAGGGGTGCTTTCATTGTTTATGCTTGATTGCTTAACTAGACTTGAGATGTGATGGGGACAATGACTTGCTAAGAAGTGTCATGATTAATAGTGGAGACTTCCCCTGCAAGACATTGAGCCATTATATTTCATTTTGAGGGTTTTTGCATTCAAATCTTAAACATTCTTCTTATGCTTTAAATTGAGTAGCTTAATCTCATTTAGGTTTTGCATTGGAAATTGATGACATGACTTACATGAAATAAATAGTTTGCTTTGCTTGTGAGTTAGACAAACTTTGAGTTGTGATACTAGACATTGTGTGTTCAAGTAGGTAAATGGCCAACACTTCCCTACTCTTATGTGTGTGATCCAATAGCCAATTTAAAACCAAACACATAATGCATCTAATAAATTTTGTTCATGATCTACAAGTTCCCATTCCAATCCTCAAAACAAATATTGTCTTACCCTTTAGAGCTTAGAATTCATTGGAGACAAAGTTAGGCAAGAAAGTGACAAAGAAAAATGAAAAGATTATTGGTGAATGTGAGATGTACTTGCAAAAGTTAAAACAAAGAAAAATGAAAAGCAAATAAGTAAGCATATAAAATGCAAAAGAAAGAAAGGAAAGCTAAAAGAAAAGAAAAATGATTTCAAAGGGGAAAAAAAAAGGTAGTTCTAAAGAAAAGAAGAAAAGAAATCAAAAGGGTGAAAAAGAAATCAAAGAGATTTGTGCCGTAATGAATACATCATTCAATTTCTTAATATGATCCTAAGTTCATTTTTTAACTATTTCATTAACCCATTCACTCATAACCATGTTACAACCTAAAGAAAAGCCTAGTTGATCTCTTTAGGGATTACACTCACTTGTGATAACGAACAATGCATAGTATGTTCTTGAGCTCCAATGTCCATCCATGAGATCCTTTGTATGTTTATAAGAGTCTTTCTACATATTTACATTCATACATAATTAACATTTTGAAATGTTCTTATTCATAACCTCAAAATTGTGTGTATGGGTGAGAGTGTTTTTGCCTAGATTTTGAGAGCTTTAAAGAGAGAAACCATGTGAGTTTTAGAGTCAAGATGAATTAGACCATAGACATTTCGATTGCATTGTTGTTGGTCCATAACATCTTAAGTTGTGGTCTAAGCTTTTTACATGAAGTGCATGGTTCCTTGGGCAATTCTATGGTAATTATTTTATAGTGAGTCAACATATATCTTTGAGTTTCAACTGAGCTATATACCATCATTTCCATTTTCTTGAGCAAGTCCATTTCTGGGTGTTGTAGAGTTTAAAATCCACACGAGGCACAACTCTTCCACTAGGGATACCTCGGGGTTTAAAGGCTTGTGATAAGTGCTAAATATCACCATAAAGGCCTATGAAAGTGGCTTAGTAAAATTTAGATAGCTTGTTTGCTATTTCTCTCTTTTGTTTTTCAGGTTCTTCTTGAAGATGAACAAATGTTAGGTAAGGGGATATCTGATCAAGCTAAAATATGACATGATTTTATGTCCCTAATCTTATCTTTTACAACGATCACTTGATCAACTTACGAGTATTTTACTGTTTTTCAAGTTATTTTGTGCAAGGTGAATAAGTTGGAAGTTTTCAAATTTTGGATGCTATTTAAGTCATTTTGGAGCATTTTAAGTAAAAATAAAGACATGTTTCCAAGGCTCAACCATTTGATACACCATTTGATGCAACCAACGGTGCAAGGAGTGGACTTTTTCTAGTGTGGTGGCACGACATGCATTGCCGGTTGCATCTAGTGGTGCAACTGACAGTTTTATTCCAGAGAGTTCCCTTAACTTACACCTTTGTTTTCATCTAATAGTGCGACTAACGGCCACTTGCCAAGTGTTATGCCCATTTTCTCGATTTGTGCAAGTAGGCCAGTAAAAGCCCAATGGGCCATGAACAGAAGTAAAGGCCCAAAAGGCCCAGAAGGCCCATTATCCCAATCGCTGCCGCAAGCCCGTCCAGATCGCGAGGTCACCGGGTCGCGAGCTCGTGTTACTTCCAGATCGTCCCATCGTTACCTCGCCCACGTCAACGGGAGCCCAGCTTGCTTAATCTGAAGGACCCTTGGCCTGTTCCAAAAGAAACCTTTTGCAGCAAGTCATCAGAATCACCAACTCTTCTGACTCCACTTCGAAAACCATTCACAATTACCCAGAAGCATTCAATGCGGCGGCTATGCAATTAATGAAGGAAATGCCTCTCCTGGTGCATTAAATGCAGACGTGTACAGGAAGAGAACAATCATTACCTTTACAATTAATGCAGCATGGCTATATCAGGATTAGTTGTAAATAGCCGTTGCTTGTAGCGTGTATAACATTCTTTGGTATTTTCTTTTTTGTGATCTCTCCCTCTCTATAAATATGAGAGATCTTTACTGTACAAACAAGCTGAATATACTAGAGTATCGTTACTCTGTCAGAATTACCTCAGAGTGGCCGTGGATGTAGGTGCAGTCGCCGAACCACGTAAAAATCATTGTGTTTTGCATTCTCCTCTCTCTTTCTCTCTCGTCTTTCATCGATCATTTCATTAAATTCAACCAACTTCCACGACCAACATTCCTTCACCCAAATTAATCACCACCAACCTTAAACCTTATTAATTACTCATTTATCACACCCCCGTCAAAACTAGCATTCTTTAATTACCTCGCTCATAGTATAGGCCCCAAAATCTTTGGGTTGACCGTTTCCGAACGTCAACATCTTTTACAGTCAGCGGGGTGCTCAAAATTCTCTTAACCTATATGTTGCATTGGCATTTAGTGCATTCGAGAGTAGCATTTTCCCAAACTTTGAGATTCAAGCCTGTGGCAGTACTTGCAGTTCAAGGGCGAGCCCCCATTGCGGGTGACTTTTTTCGCGAGGTTGCAAGGCAATTTTATATTTGAGAGGCGTGGCCTTACCCCCTCCCGCGAGGTCGTGGGGCAATGTTTTGCGAGTCTGCGGGCACCTTTATATTTGAGAGGCATGGCTTTACCCCCTCTCGTGAGGTCGCGGGGCAATATTTCATGAGTTCGCGACTGATTGACTGATAAGTGGTCCCTTGAACTTATAAGAAGAGAGCTCGTGGGTCGCAAGATCGGTCTAGGATAGCTCAAATGAAACATGGCGACGAGCTGCTTGCGAGCAGGAAGGGTGTTGTGAGGGGTATCTGCTACGATCGCACCCTTATAAGACTCACGAGTAATTCGTAGGTCGTAGGAAATAGCGGCTGCGAGCTAGAAAATGAGTTTAACACTTGCTGACATAAACTTTCCCTTTAAAGATGACATAAGTAAGCTGAGCGTTGATTAATAAGGGACCCTCGGTTGAGGGTTATGGTCATTTCCTTGCCAAATAATCTGTATGTAGTTTCGGCAAGCACTTTATGCAAGTGTTTTGGTCACAAGTGATTCCTTGGATGTTTGCATAGATATCTTCAAAGAAATATATGTATGATAATAGATTGCAGCTCATTTTCTTGAGAAAGAGATTTCATTAGTTTTGCTCTTTAATCATGTACATTTACTGGTTTGGCCAGTATGCTTTCTGCATCAAATATGACATATACAACAGAAAATAAGTAAAAGCACTTTTACAGACAATCGTCAAAAGAAATCATATACAAAGTTAAAGCAAACTGTCACCTACGAATTACTCACGAGTCTTATAAGGGTGCGATTGTAGCAGATACTCCTCACAACACCCTTCCTGCTCGCAAGCAGCTCGTCGCCCTGTTTCATTTGGGCAATCCTAGACCGATCTTGCGACCTACGAGCTCTCTTCTTACAAGTCCGAGGGACCGTTTATCAGTCAATCAGTCGCGGACTCGCGAAATATTGCCTTGCGACTTTGTGGGAGGGGGTAAGGCCACGCCTCTCAAATGTAAAGGTGCCTGCGGACTCGTGAAACATTACCCCACGACCTCCCGGGGGGGGGGGGGGGGGGTAAGGCCACGCCTCTCAAATATAAAGGTGTCCGCAGACTCGCGAAACATTGCCCCGCGACCTCGCAGGAGGGGGTAAGGCCACGCCTCTCAAATATAAAGCTGCCTCGCAACCTCGTGAAAAAAATCACCAGCGATGGGGGCTCACCCTTGAACTGCAAGTATTGCCACAGGTTGGAATCTAAAAGTTTGGGAAAATGTCACTCTCAAACGCACTCAACGCCAGTGCAATATATAGGTTAAGAGAATTTTGAGCACCCCGCTGACTGTAAGTTCATGCCTATTCTTTAAGGGTTGCCCAACTATGTTACTTGCAGGATCAGGTACTTTGCTCGATTGAGCTATCTGCGAATTCAAACTCTTATGAGCTAACATACTATTATTATTATAACTGACTGCAGTTAGCGAGCTCGTAAGTTAATATGATTTTCACGATTGTGATTTACTTAGCAAATTTTAGCGTACTTATTATAATGTGTCTATTATTTAAACCTGCTAATTACTCATCATATAAGTGAGTCATGAATATCTACACGTTCCATACTTGGACAAAATATTGAAATCTGCAGGGAATCCAATACTGTAATTTCGAGCTACAAGCTCGCTGTTAAAATTTCAACAGAATAATAATAATAATAATAATAATAATAATAATGAATGAAACAAGTAAATGAAGCTGAAGTGTTCTAAGCACCAGCTGGTGCGTCCGATAGAACTGGGAGATCATAAGAGGCTTCTACTGGGGGCTCAGGCATTGGAAGATCCTCAGAAGCTGAAGGTCCCTCAAGGATTTACTCTGGTGAAGGGACTGGGACAGCAGATGGATCAGCTGGAGGAACAGGGGAAGTATCAACATGTTGCGCGCCCTGAGCACTGGCAGCATGCTCCACGAACTCCTGGATTGTTTCGACACCGACCAGCCCAAAGAAGGAGTAGTCCAAGTCCGGGTAGTGCTCCCACATGCTGAACAAGAAAGCCCTCTCGATCTCTTCGCCGACCCTGTCCCGCTCCTGAGCTAGTTGGGTCTCAATGCTCGCCTCAGTCTAAGCCAGCTTCCCCTCTACCCCAGCCAGCTTCTCCTCGACCCCTGCGAGCTTCTCTTTGGTTGAAGCTAAGTCCTGCTGTTGCTGTTTTATTTTACTCTCAGCAACCTCTGCTTTTTTCTATGCAACACTTAGCTCGCCCTTTACCTGCTTCAGTTCGCTATGGGCCTTACTGACTTCAGAGGTAGCAGCCTCCCTGCGGGCAATCTCTTGTGACAAGGCTGCGTCAGCATCTCGGAGCTTGGCCGCAAGCTTTTCGTGCTCCTTTTGGAGGAGGTTGATTTTGTCCTGCATTATTTTCCTCTCCTCCTCGAACTGCATCTCGGACACCCTAAATGCCTCTTTCTCACCGAGCTGATCGTCTATCTCCTTCATCAGCTTCACCGTCGCTATACCCAACTGAAAGAGTAAAGAGATGTTAAAATTTGAATAGAGAAAGATCAAAGTATAAAGGGGTTTAAGCCTTACCAGCGCAACATGACGAGCTGCAAAACCCACGAGGTTTCAGCTTGAGAGCTCAGATTTCTGCAGCTTTGGGTTGCGCTTCCCCATTACTCCAGACACGAGCTCCACGAAGCTGTT
Organism: Litchi chinensis; assembly: GCA_019925255.1. Lineage (NCBI taxonomy): Eukaryota > Viridiplantae > Streptophyta > Magnoliopsida > Sapindales > Sapindaceae > Litchi > Litchi chinensis. Next base: position 2,902,574 of record CM034469.1, read on the forward strand.
GAAATACTCCATCTCCTTCGCCGCATCAGGGTGCAGCTCGGAGTCTCCCTGCGACTCCTCTGCAGGCCTCGCAGGTCGCCCAAGTGCCTCAGTGCCCGGCTCCCTGTCAATAACAACTGCCCCAGGCCTACGGACCTCAATGACACCCTTCTGCTTTGGGGCCGGGGGCTCAGCTATGACCTTCCCTTTTCTTTTCCTAACGAGGGCCTCAGGCTCCTGCTCTACAGGTGAACCCCTCTCAACAAAGACCTCAGCCCTCTTTGCTGGGGAAGGACTTTGCCCTCTAAATGCGCCAGCTCGCTTTTGAGGAGTTGCAGCTGACCTGGCTGGAGGAGAAGCGGCTGCAGCAAGCTGAGAGGGCGCTCTTTGTGAGCGATCTGAGGAAGTGTCATCCACTTCGACGACCTCGGGTGCCCTGGTAGGTGGAACCGACCTGAGGGGGGGAACAGACATCGCGAGCCTTCGCATGTTGTCCGAAGATGTGCTGGTAGACGCGCTCGTGCTCGATGACCTTTGTAGCAGGGGCTGCAGATCTGACTCAGACTGTTCAGGGGCAGCAAAGACAGAGCGAACCTCGGACCTTTCCCCTCGTATCCCCAAGTGCTGGATTATGTCCAAAAGAGGACCTATGGCAGGTGGCGCGAGGCCCCGTTCTACCAGCTCGCTATTAATGGGGAAGAAATCGTCGTTTGGTCTCTTAGCTGCTGCATAAGCGTCCAGGATAGCGAGCTCGTCCTCTCTAAGCTTGTACTTAGGGGCAGCGATGCCTGCAAAACAAAAGCAAATTCATAAAAAAAAAAAAGAACTATTATTCTAGTGGCTGTATCACTATTTCTGTAAGCTACAGGTCTCTAACTACCAGGTTCCAGCACGAAGCTTTTATTGAACAGATCCTCAAGCGAAGTACACGTGACTAGGGTCCAGTGAGACTTATATTCTTTCACATTGGACTTGGTGCAGTCCTGGGGTAAATATCCCATGTATGGCGAAGACTGACGAGGCGTGACATAGTAAAGCCCGTCCTTTCCGGAGATCCCCTTGAAGCTGAAAACGCTGCAGATGATGCGAGGCGTAGAGGGCTCGAGCCCGTGCTTGATGAACGCCGCTGCTAAAGTGGTTAGGTAGGCATATGAGTTCGGGGTCAGTTGGAATGGGGCGAGCTTCAGGTCGTTCAGAAGGTTCTTAAGATAGTCGGGGACTGGAAACCTAAATTCGAGCTCTATATGCTCGCGACTGATCGCCACAAAGCCCACAAGAGGATAAGCAGCTCGATCACTGGCCTTGGGGACGTTAGCTTGGCACCCCAAGGGGAAGCTGAAGTCTCGAGCCCAAGCCTTCAGCATCGAGAGGGAAATGCTCGAAGGCGTATGAGTGAAAGGATGTCGGTCTTCCCTCTCAGCGACCTCATCCCTTCCTGCGACCTCCCTCGGTAGACCCGCTAGCTCGCGAGGTCGTAGCCTCGGCTTCACTAATCTGGCGCCCTACCTGCCTTCTAGAAACAGAAGTCCTGCCTCTACCAGTACGTGAGCGACCTGACATCTACAGCACAGAAGGAATGACATCAGAATGCTTACAACGTGCTGAGCCTAGCAAGTCACAGAAAAGAGTTCCTGGAGTTATTGTCCTATGCGTCAGGTCGCACACTTGGCCACCAAAGGTAACGGAGGCCCAGGAACGTGAGCCCGTCAGGTACTATGTCTCCCTAAATGTTTGTGTTGCTAACCTTATGTCTACAGGAACCCTATCAAGTAGCACAGGGACATTCTCATCAAAATCCTAAGCAACGTCAACAAATGACAAAGATTCTAAATGAACCAGCACTATATAATCCACAAAGTGCGATTGCTAGCAAGAAAAGTCCAGAAACGGACTTTGCAAGTTCATCGACAATGATATGGGACACTCAGACTGATAGCCAGGTCGCCCCTAGTGAACACAAGTACTCAAACAACAAACACAATAAATTTTTAAAGGCAACGCAGGCACACAGTGACTTATAGACATGGTACGAGGACAGAAACTGATGCTACAAACCAGAAGCAAATCCTCAAAAAGCATGAAAAATCAAAGTCAGGAAAAAAAAATTACCTTGTTCGAGCTGTAAACGGCTTGTTGGAAATGGCAATTGATCCCTGAAGCAGCGGAGTCTGAAGAAGTTGTCAAGTAGTGAAAGAGGGGCAGAAGAAGCAGAGAAGAAAAATGGTGAGAATGGGGTATTAGTGCCGTATCAGAAAAGCAAAAAATGGGAATAGGAAAAGACCTTTGAATTATATAGGCGAAGACATTTATCCCCAGCCATCCGATCTAACATAAAGGCATAACCGTCAAGAATCCTACGGCCCAGCACCAATCTCAGTATATGTCGTCATGCATGTCAGTTACAAGACGTGCGCATTAAATGCGTACGGTCCCAAGGCATGTTTGTGGTTCCAACGCCTGTATGAATGCCACGTGTCAGCGGTTACAGTACAAAGATTAAAACGATGCCAAAAAGCTAGCAAATGGGCGCCAGAGTTGCATTTTCAAATAAGCTCCCTGTCTGCAAACCGCACTGAGAGCTGGGGGGGCTTGTGTTATGCTCATTTTCCCGATTTGTGCAAGCAGGCCAATAAAAGCCCAATGAGACATGAACAGAAGTAAAGGCCCAAAAGGCCAAGAAGGCTTATTATTCCAACCGCTGTCACAAGCCCGTCCAGATAGCGAGGTCGTCGGGTCGTGAGCTCGCGTTACTTCTAGATCGTCCCATCGTTACCTCGCCCGCGTCAACAGGAGCCCAACTTGCTTGATCTGAAAGACCCCTAGCTTATTCCAGAAGAAACCTTTTGCAGCAAGTCATCAGAATCACCAACTCTTCTGACTCCACGCTGGAAACCATTCACAATTACCCAGAAGCATTCAATGCGGCGGTTAGGCAATTCATGAAGGAAAGGCCTTTCCTAATGCATTAAATGTATATGTGTGCAGGAAGAGAACAATCATTACCTTTACAATTAATGCAGCATGGCTATGTCAGGATTAGTTGTAAATAGTCGTTGCTTGTAGCGTGTATAACATTCTTTGGTATTTTCTTTTTTGTGATCTCCCCCTCTCTATAAATATGGGAGATCTTTGCTGTACAAACAAGCTGAATATACTAAAGTATCGTCACTCTGCCGGAATTACCTTAGAGTGGCCGTGGATGTAGGTGCAGTCGCCGAACCACGTAAAAATCCTTGTGTTTTGCATTCTCCTCTCTCTTTCTCTCTCGTCTTTCATCGATCATTTCATTAAATTCAACCAACTTCCACGACCGACATTCCTTCACCCAAATTAATCACCACCAACCTTAAACCTTATTAATTACTCATTTATCACACCCCCGTCAGAACTAGCATTCTTTAATTACCTCGCTCGCAGTCTGGGCCCCAGAATCTCTGGGTTGACCATTTCCGAACGTCAACACCAAGCTTATAGAGTTCTAAAGCCAAAATAGTGCATCTTAGAAGATTAAAGGAGTGCAACTTATGCCGCTAGTTGCATCTAATAGTGCATCCCATGATCGAGGGTAGATTTATCTTTTCTGATTCCCATTAATCCTTTAGTTTGAAAAGGATATTAAAGGCTTATTTTCTCCAGTTTTCTAGCAGCTTGGAGAGAGCAAAGGATAGAGCCTTAGTGCTCCTCTCTTAACCATTGATGCTCATGCATCCTCCACCTCCATTTCCACCATCCAAACCAAAGTCGCTATACCATTCTGTACCATTTTTCAGAAAGGAGACTTTGTAAGAGAGTAGAAGAGGCAACAAATGCTCGAGCTTGAGAGAGGAGAGCTCCATGAATTTTACTTGAGAGGTTTCTAAGGTGATGCATGGGATTGTTACTTTGACTCCATTTTTGTAATTGTTTCCAACTCATTATTTGTAAATATCATGTATAAATATTTTATGTTGTAATGATGATAGATGTTTATGAAATGATATAATTTTTTAGTTGTTATTTCTTGGAGTTTATTAATTGCTTCATGTATGCTAGTAGGTATTTTAGGACTTAATGTTTGCAAACGCTTATTTACCATTGCTAGATTTGAGGTTGTTGGTTGATACCGAAAGGAGATGCCCACAACATGCTCGATAAAATGCTTGTCTTATTGCTACATGTATGTTGAGTTTATATTTTAGGACCTAATGCTTATATGTGCTTGGCCATCATATACATGATTTGAAGATTATGTGTTGGAACCAAAAGGAGATGCCCACAACATGTTCAATGAAACATCTAACCTAGGTGTGGTTAGTTGTGTATGCTAACCCTCCTTATTTAATGCATGACCATCCAGAGATAAGTTTAGCTAGGTTAGGGTATATTTGTGCATATCTTGAAAGAGAATGTTTAGGAGCATTTGTGATAACCAACTATCAACACATACAGCCAATAGGACTTTAATATGGTGCGACTATATATATAATTAAATAGAAATTAGAATTCCAATACCTTTTACTTGTTTATTTTCGACTAGGACTAGTTTGGTAAGTGTTATGCCCATTTTCTGGTCCAGCCCAGTTGGGCCAGTACATGCTTGTTTAATTTAAACAGGAACAAGGGCCCAGGAGGCCCAAAGGTGGAACCAGAAGCTGCAAGTTCGGACCGTGAGGCCGTCCAGGTCGCGAACCCGTAACAGTTCCCAGGATGCCTCCTGCCAGCGTTTCCAGCTCGTGGAGCCCGCGAGGTCGCTCAGGTCGCGAGCTCGCTGAAACCTCCAGATCACCTTATCTCTCCTCCAGAGTGCACCACCTGGCTGACCTGAAGGTTTTTTCAGGATACCGTGTACAGCAAGTTGTCAGTCAGTCTACCAACTCCCATGATTTCACCGGAAACTGCTTACACAATTACCCAGAAGCATTTAATGAAGTGAAGACTTCCTTAGGCTTAATTAATGCAAACCTGTGCAGGAAGAAAATCATCATTACCTTTACAATTAATGCAGCATGGCAATGTCAGGCTTAGCTGAAACTAGCCGTTGTCAGTTACTTGTATAACATTCTTTTGTATTTTTTATTGTGAGCTCCCATCCTCTATAAAGGGGGGAGACATTTTTACTGTACAACAAGCCTAACAGACTAAAAAGAACCGTCACTCTGCCGGAATTACTGGAGAGTGGCCGTGGACGTAGGTGCAGTCACCAAACCACGTGAAAATCCTTGTGTTTTCTTTCTTTCTCTCCCTATCTCTCTCTTTAAACTACTTGCTGATTATCTCATTAAATCCGACCAACCACCAAATCCAACATTCCTTCACCTGAATTAATCACCACCAACCTATAACTTCATTAACTAACCATTTCCTACCCTTGAATCAGTATAATCATCCATTAATTACCAAGTCCGCCGTCTGGGCCCCAGAATCTCTGGTTGACCGTTTCCGGACGTCAACATCTTTTGGTGCTAGAAGGAGGGCCCAATAGCGACCTGGTAATCCCCAGTTAGTTATTACTTCATTTTCATTTGTACTTGTCTACCATGGCTAGGATCAAGGCAACAAGGAGTGTCGGAGTAGCAGAAGAACGACGTGAAATCCAAGAAGAACAGAGCGCCTCACCTTCAGGAAACGAGGTCGCTCAGGAATGGCAGCAGCGCCAGCGAGCTCTGGAGGATGCAGTGAGGGAGTTGACAACAACAGTGAGGGCGTTGGTGGAAGTCCAAGCCCATGTAGTGCCAAGACAGGTAGACGCAGCACCTCCAGGCAGAGCTCACCGTCGACCTTCAGAAGAAATACCAACTCCAGAAGGGGTAGCCATAAGGGAAAGGTCGCTGACCGAAGGATCAGCCCGCTCCTCGAACTTGCACCCAAGGAGAGCCAGAGAGCGGAACCAAGAGCGGGAGATCCCACCTCGCCAGAACGAGATAAGGGCGAGGGCAAGTATCGAGGGCGCCAGGCGCGAAGAGGGTAGTCGTGGGCCAGAGCGAGTACGTGGACATCGCGCAGGTTATGAGCCCGAGCCGAGAGGGCTGCCAGACACGCAGAAGCTCTCGGTGAAGAAGGCAGGTCACAGAACCGTTACTTTGGGGAGCAGGAAAGTACCAGCAGATGGAACCCCAGTCGGCGATCATTGACCCAGGACCCAGTAGTAGAAGAATTGTTGCAAAGGGTCCAGCAATTGGAAGCTCGACCTGGAGGCCAGACTGGGGAAGAGCGGGACAACCGCCGGGTACCATTCACTCGGGAGATCGAGACAGTGCCCTTACCAGCGAAGTTCAAGCTCCCCAATATCCCTCCATACGGCGGTAGGACGGACCCTTACGATCATCTGGACGCTTTCAATGTACAGATGGATCTTCAGACAGATGACCCGCTGGTCAAATGCCGAGTATTCCCAGCCACTCTAGGGGATGCTCCGCGAGCTTGGTTCAACTGCCTTCCAGCCCGCAGCATCGAAAGCTGGAGAGAATGTCAGAAGAGGTTCCTGGACCAATATAAGGCATTAAGGAAGCAGCTCGCGCCAGCCTGCCACCTCGCTACCATTTTCCAGAGACAGAATGAATCCCTGAAGGATTATATTACTCGATTCAGAGAGGAGGTGAGTAATGTGGAAACGCCCTCTGACGAGAGTATTTTAACAGCTATCTCTGCAGGGCTCAGGAAAGATGGGAAGCTGTATGAAAGCATAAGTCCCCTGTGAAGGATCTAGGGGAGTTCTACGAAAGGGCAGCTAAAGAAGTCAGATGGGAAGAAGCCTTCGGGGCTAAGAAACCCAGTGGTCAGCGGGGTGAAGCAAGTGGTTCCCATCGTGAAAAAGGAAGAATCATGGCAGTGATAGGCCAGGGGAGCCGAGGAACCAGTCGGCCAACGTTGTGGCAAAGTGAGCTAGGCCAGGGCCGAGGATGGAGAGGCCCCGACGCCAGAACCGGTATGACAGCTATAGTGTGTTATCGGACAGGCAGGACAGGATCTTCGCCGTGGAAAGAAACAGGGAGAACTTCGGGAAGCCACCCCCGACTGGACCCCCTAACCGACGTCGGGACCCGAAGAAATACTGTGCCTACCATAACGAGAACGGGCACAATACCTCAGACTGCTGGCGGTTGAAGGATGCTATAGAGGAACTCATAAGACGAGGCCGCCTAGGAGAATATGTAGTACAGCCCGCTGGTAGGCGACCTCAACACCAATGACCTCAGGGGCAAGACCAGCAGCCCGAGCAGCAACAACCTCAGCGAGCTCAGGAACCCGAACGCGAGCCCGCTGTAAGAACAATCTTTACCATTTATGGTGGGCCTCATGTGGCAGGTACATCTAACAGGTCGCACCAGAGGTACATCCGGGAAGCCAACCATACCTTGCTGGCAGAATATGGAGGAGTCGAGGGACCCACCAAAAGGGCAAAGGCGTCCTCAGACAGCATTGTGTTCACGAAGGAGGACGAGAGGGGAGTACGCTGGCCCCACAATGATGCTATTGTAATCAGGGCCCAGATCAGCAATGTCGAGGTACGGAGGATAATGATCGACACTGGCAGCTCAGTCAATGTCATGTATAAGGACTGCTATGACCAGATGGGTTTAGGAGCTGAGCAATTAATACCCTCGCCAGAACCCCTCTACGGATTCACGGGAGATGCAGTGATACCGGTGGGTCAAATCAAGTTACCTCTCACCCTCGGGGAGCCAGGACGACAAGCCACGGTTCTTGCAGACTTCCTGATTATCAATAGCCCTTCAGCATACAACGTGGTATTGGGGCGACCTTCGATGAATGAGCTAGACATGGTCACCTCAACCAGAACGCTGACAGTCAAGTTCCCGACCCCCAATGGAGTAGGCTGTGTCAAGGGTGAACAGCAGTTGGCCAGGAGATGTTATGAAGACGCAGTGAAGATGGGAGTTCGGGGAAAGAAAGTAAATGTGGTCTCGGGTGGCCAACCGCGAGTTGTCTCTGAAACTGGGGTAAGCGACGACCTCGACCCTCGTGAGGTGGATGCAGACAGGGCCACAGGACCCGTTGAGGAGTTAGAAGATGTGCGAGTCAGTGAAACTGACTCAGAAAGATATGTGAAGATAGGAAGAGATCTACTACCAGAAGTGAAGACTGAGCTCGTAGAATTCCTAAAGAGAAACCTTGATGTCTTCGCCTGGAACCATGAAGATATGGTGGGGATAGATCCTGATGTTATGTGCCACCGACTGAATATAGATCCCCAGCACAGGCCAGTCCGTCAGAAGAGGAGGCCGATGACACCAGAACGCTATGCAGCTCTGAAGGAGGAGGTTGAGAAGTTGCTAGCTAACGGGTTCATTAGGGAAGCTCGTTATCTTGTTTGGGTCGCCAATCCAGTTCTCGTGAAGAAGAAGAACGGGAAGTGGAGAACCTGCATCGACTTCACCGACCTGAACAAAGCTTGTCCGAAAGACAGCTTCCCACTGTCAAGGATTGACCAGCTGGTAGACGCGACAGCCGGGCACCAACTCCTGAGTTTCATGGATGCCTACTCGGGGTACAACCAGATCCCAATGAGCCCGCAGGATGAAGAACACACCTCTTTTGTTACGGATAGGGGGTTGTACTGTTACAAGGTGATGCCATTCGGACTCAAGGCACCAACTCCTGAGTTTCATGGATGCCTACTCGGGGTACAACCAGATCCCAATGAGCCCGCAGGATGAAGAACACACCTCTTTTATTACGGATAGGGGGTTGTACTGTTACAAGGTGATGCCATTCAGACTCAAGAACGCAGGAGCCACATACCAGCGACTGGTTAATGCCATGTTCCAGGACCAGATTGGGAAAACCATGGAAGTATACGTAGATGACATGCTGGTGAAGTCCCAGAAGGCAGCAGATCATGTTCACGACCTGGATGAGACATTCAAAGTTCTCAGAAATTACCGGATGAAGTTAAACCCGCTGAAGTGTGCCTTCGGGGTAGCATCTGAAAAATTCCTGGGATTTATGGTGAACAGCAGAGGGATAGAGGCCAATCCAGAGAAGATCAGGGCGCTCGTGGAAATGAGGTCCCCCTCCAAAATCAAGGACGTGCAGAGTCTTACTGGCCAGGTCGTGGCTCTCAGCCGGTTCATCTCAAAAGCTACTGACAAGTGCGTGCCATTCTTTGAAGCCATAAAGAAAGCTAAGAATTTCGAATGGAGTGAGCATTGTGAAGAGGCATTTCAGAAGCTAAAGGAGTATATGGGCCAAGCTCCTCTCTTGTCCAAGCCAAAGGATGGGGAGAAGTTATTTTTGTACTTGGGAGTCTCTGAGCACGCACTAAGCGCAGCCTTGGTAAGAGAAGAGGATAAGATGCAGCTGCCCGTATATTACATCAGTAAAAGGCTGGTTGATGCGGAGACCAGATACACACAAATGGAGAAGCTCGCGTACTGCTTGGTAACTGCCTCCAGGAAGCTACGTCCCTACTTCCAAGCTCATCAGATTGAGGTCCTCACGCAGTACCCTCTCAGGCAAGTCCTTCAGAAAGCAGATACTTCTGGCAGGCTCCTCAAGTGGGCTATCGAGCTCGCTCAGTTCGACATAGAATTCAGACCTAGAACGGCATTCAAGGCCCAGGCACTTGCAGACTTTATTGTGGAATTCACAGGGCCAGTACCGGAGCAGGAGGAACTAACCGATAATCAAACTTGGGAGTTGTATGTGGATGGATCCTCAAACAAGCAAAGCTCAGGAGCTGGAATAATGTTGATCAGTCCAGAAAGTCACAAGATCCTGAGTGCCCTAAGGTTTGGATTCCGAGCCACCAATAATGAGGCCGAGTATGAGGCGTTGCTCGCCGGACTTCGCCTGGCAAAGGAGGTGCGAGCTGAGCAGGTAAAGGTCTTCAGCGATTCTCAACTTATTGTTTGCCATGTCAGGGGAGAATACCAGACCAAGGGAAGGAGGATGTCAAAATATTTCCAAAAGATGAAGGAGTTACTGGGGGCTTTCAAGGGGTTTGAAGTGAACCAGATCCCCAGGGCACAGAACTGTAATGCAGACGCCCTGGCTCGCCTAGCGACCTCCCAAGATGCAGATTTGCTTGAGTCTTTCCCTGTGGAATTCCTGCCAGCTCCGAGCATTGAGAATGAAGATGCAATGATGATCACACAGGTGCGGCCCAACTCCTGGATGAGCTCGTTAGTGAATTACTTGCAGGAAGGGAAGCTGCCAGAGGACAAGCTGGAAGCCCGTCGCATACGAGCTAGAGCAGCTCGATACTGCATTTATGATGACAAATTATACAAGAAGGGATTCTCGACACCCGCTGCTGCGATGTATAGATGATGAGGACTGTGAGGTGGTGCTGAGTGATATTCATGCAGGTCATTGTGGGAACCACGCAGGAGCATTGTCCTTGGCCCAGAAGGCCCTCAGACAGGGGTTCTACTGGCCAACTATGAAGCAGGATGCATTAGATATAGTGAAGAAGTGTGATAAGTGCCAGAGATTTGCTAAGGTCCCGCGAGCTCCACCAGCTTACCTCCAGCAGATGGTGAGTCCGTGGTCTTTCGCAATTTGGGGGATGGACCTCATCGAACCCCTGCCCACAGCTCGAGGAAGTTGCAGGCATGCTGTGGTTGCTGTGGACTACTTCACCAAATGGGCTTAAGCTAAGGAGCTAGCAGAAATTTCCATGGCAAGGATAGAAAAATTTGTGTGGGACAATATCATCTGCAGGTTCGGGGTCCCTCAGCAGCTCGTCACGGACAATGGGACTCAGTTCACCAGCGAGCAGTTCATAGACTTCTGCAACGAGCTCGGAATCGTGAAAAGCTTTTCAGTCGTGGACCATCCTCAGGCCAACGGTCAAGTCGAGGCTGTGAACAAAATCATCAAGCAGAATTTGAAGACCAGGCTAGAGGCAAGAAAGGGGGCTTGGGCTGACGAGCTACAGAAAGTCCTCTGGGCATACAAAACCACAGTCCGTAACTCCACAGGTGAGACCCCATTTTCCATGGTCTACGGAACGGAAGCCATGATACCGGCAGAATTCGAAGTCACCAGCCAACGAAGGGCCTCATTTCAACCTGAAGACAATGACTAGTTGCTCGCGGCCAGTCTAGACTTAGCCGAAGAAGCAAGAGAGACAGCTCGCCTGAGGGTAGCAGTGTACCAACAGAGAGTTGCCAGGTATTATAACAAGAAGGTCCGAGCTCGAAGCTACAAAACCGAAGACCTCGTTCTCAGGTTAGTCCTCCCTGGAGCTCGCAAGGCAAGTGATGGGGTACTCGGACCCAATTGGGAAGGACCATATCTCATCAAGCAGAGTCTGAAGAATGGAGCCTATCATTTGGCCAACATGGATGGATCAGAGCTACCCCGAGCCTGGAACGCTGAACACCTGTGACCATACTACACCTAAGAACAGTCAGCCCGCTCTAACTTTGTACATGATTCTTTTTTGACGATTGTCTGTAAACATACTTTCGCTTGTTTTCTGTTGTATGTGTCATGTTTGATGCAGAAAGCAAACTGGTTGAACCAGCAAATGTACATGTTAAAAAGAGCAAGGCTAATGAAATCTCTTTCTCAAGAAATCGAGCTACAATCTATTTTCATGAAATGCCTACGTGTATACCTAAATTATTCCTTGAAGATATCTATGCAAAAAATCCAAGGAATCCTTCACAACTAAAATGCTCAACTGGACAAGGATATGAGCATATTCTGGCAACAAGTGTCGATAAAAGGCCTCAATCGAGGATGCCGTATCAACTGATGCTTGATTTATCCACACTATCCTCATTAACGGAGGTTCACATCAAGCATTTCATTTCTTAGCTCGCGAATCAATTGCCCCGCGACCTCGCGGGAGAGGGTAAGGCTACGCCTCTCATATATAAAGATGCTCGCGGACCTCGCGAATCAATTGCCCCGCGACCTCGCAGGAGGGGATAAGGCCACGCCTCTCATATATAAAGATGCCCGCGGACCTCGCGAATCAATTGCCCCGCGACCTTGCAGGAGGGGGTAAGGCCACGCCTCTCATATATAAAAATGCTCGCGGACCTCTCGAATCAATTACCCCGCGACCTCACGGAAGGAGCTAAGGCCACGCCTCTCATATATAAAGATGCCCGCGGACCTCGCGAATCAATTGCCCCGCGACCTCGCGGGAGGGGGTAAGGCCACGCCTCTCATATATAAAAATGCTCGCGGACCTCTCGAATCAATTACCCCGCGACCTCGCGGAAGGGGCTAAGGCCACGCCTCTCATATATAAAGATGCCCGCGGACCTCGCGAATCAATTGCCCCGCGACCTCGCGGGAGGGGGTAAGGCTACGCCTCTCAAATATAAAGCTGCCCGCAGACTCACCGAATGAGCTCACCCCTGAACTACGAATGAAGCCACGGGTTGAAATCTCAAAGTTTGGGAAAATGCTGCTGTCAAGCATGCTCAACATCATTGAAACACAGGGTTCAAGGAAACTCCGAGCACCCTACTAGCTGTAAGCTCCTGCCAATTCCTTAAGGCTTGTCCAACTATATCCAATGCAGGATCAAATACCTTATTCGACCGAGCTATTTGCCGAGTCCAAGCCCTAACGAGCTAGTGCATTGATATAGTTGCTGATTGCAGTTAGCAGGTTTGAGAGTTAGTATAATTTTCACGATTGTGATTTACTTGACAAAATTTTAACACTTTGAGATAGTGTGATTATTGTCTGCTAACTACCTATCATGTAATTAAAATATGCATATATATACTTGGACAAAATATTGAAATCATGCAGGAAATTTACTATTATAAATTCGAGCTTCGAGCTCGTTGTTTGAATTCAAACAAGTGAAAAATTACAAGAAATCAAGACAAACAAGTGAAAGTAAAGTGCCCTAGACGCCAGCTGGTTTGTCTGAAGGAGCAGGATCAACAGCGGCTTCTGCTGGGGGCTCTGCCTCAAGGACGGGCTCAGGAGCTGGTAAGTCAGAAAGGACCTCTATTGGGGGCTCAGGCATTGGAGGACCTTCTAGAATTGGGGGTACCTCGTGGACCCGCTCTGGCGAAGGGACTGGGACAGCAGATGAATCAATTGGAGGATTGGAGGAAGTATCCGCATGTTGCGCACTTCGAGCACCTGCAGTAAGCTCTACAAACTCCCGGATCATTTTGACCCCTTCTAACCCAAAGAAGGAGTAGTCCAAGTCCGGGTAGCGCTCCCACATGCTGAACAGAAACGCCCTCTCGACCTCTTCCTCGATCCTGCCCCGCTCCCGATCTAACTTGGCCTCGATACCCTCCACGGTCTGAGTTAGCTTCTCTCTCATCCGAGCCAGACTTGCCTCTGCTTCCGCCCGCTTCTCCTTGGCCCTCGCGAGCTTCCCTCTGGCTGCCCCTAAATCCCAGCTGTGTTGACTTACCTTATCCTCACCAACCTGCAGCTTTACCTTTGCATCACCGAGCTCGCCTTTCAGCTGATTTATTTCGCTCTGGGCCTTGCTGGCTTCAGCCTCTCTGCGAGCGGTCTCCTGTGATAGGGCTGCATCAGCATCTTTAAGCTTGGCAGAGAGCTCCCCATGATTCTTTTGGAGGAGATTGATCTCATCCTGCAGTAGTTTCCTCTCCTCCTCGAACTGCTCCTGAGACATCCTAAAGGCCTCTTTCTCATTAATGTGATATTCTGCCTCCCTTATTAACTTCGCAGACGCCATACCAAGCTGAAACAACAAAAGAGATGGTAAGAGATCTTTTGAAAAAAGAAGAAGAAAATCAAAATCGAAGTATGAAAGGATGTGAATCTTACTAGCGCAGCATGACGAGCTACATAGCTCGCTAGAGTACGGCCCGTAAGCCCCTCTTTCTGCAGCTGCGGGCTGCGCTTTCCCATCACATCAAGCACGAGCTCCACGAAGCTGTTGAAGTATTCCATCTCATTCGCCACTTCAGGGTGGACCCCGGAGTCTGCCTGTTCGTCCGTTGAGGGCCTCGCAGGTCGCCCTGGCGCCTCTGTGCCCGGTTCCCTGCCAATAACAACCCCCCCGACCGGAGGGACCACGATGACTTCCTTCTGCTTTAGGGCAGGGGGCGGAGCTATGACCTTTCCTTTTCTTGTCCTAGTCAAAGCCTCGGACTCCGACTCCGAAGGTAAGTCCCCCTCAACAGAGACCGTGGCCCTCTTGACTGGGGAAGGACTTGGCCCCTCAGAGGAGGCAGCCCGTTTCTGAGGAGTGACAGACAACCTGATCGGAGAAGGAGCAGCTGCAGCAGTTTGCGAGGGCGCTCTTTGTGAATGGTCTGGAGAGACATCATCCACGTCGACGACCTCAGTCGGTCCAGCAGGTGGAACCGACCTGAGGGGAGGAATTGACATCGTGAGCTTTCCCATATCGTCTAAAGAGGGGCTGGTGGTGAAGCTCGTGCTCGATGACCTTTGTTGTAAGGGCTGTGGTTCTGGCTCTGATTGAGCAGGAGCAGCGAGGGCGGAAAGGACCTCAGATGCTTGCCCCCTTATTCCCAAGTCCCGGACTATGTTCAGAAGAGGACTTGTGGCTGATGGTGCTAGACCCCGATCTACCAGCTCGCTACCAGAAGGGAAAAGATCCTCGGTTGGTTCCTTAGCTGTTGCAAAAGCATTCAGAATAGCGAGCTCGTCCGGTCTAAGCTTGTACCCAGGAGCTGCGACGCCTGTATAGCAAAAGCCAGCTCGTTAAAAAAAAAAAGAAAAAAAAAGAAAAAAAAACAAAGTTGGAGAAGAACTACCTTGTTTGAACTGCGTACGGCTTGCTGAGAGTGGTAGCTGGTTCCTGAAGCGGCGGAGTCTGAAAAGTCTGTCCGAATGCAGATAGCAAACCAGAAGAAACAGAGAAAACAAAAATGGTGGAAAGAAGGGTGCTGGAGTCGTATCAGGAAAGCAAAAAGAGAAACTTGAAAAGGCTTGTGGATTATATAGGCCAGGACGTCCGTCCCCAGCCATCCGATCCAACATAAAGGTGTAACCGCCAAAGATCCAACGGCTAGGCACCGATCTCGGTCACATGCCATCATGTCTGTCAGTTACAAGACGTGCACATTTAATGCGTACGGTCCCGAGACACGTTTTTCGGCTCCAACGCCTGGATGGACGCCGCGTGTCAGCAGTTACAGTATGGGGATTGAAACAGTACCAGAATATTTGAAAATGGGCTCCAACTGTGTATTTGGATCAGCTCCCAGTCCGTAGAGCGCATAGAGAGTTGGGGGGCTTGATGTTATGCCCATTTTCTGGTCCAGCCCAGTTGGGCCAGTACATGCTTATTTAATTTAAACAGGAACAAGGGCCCAGGAGGCCCAAAGGTGGAACCAGAAGCTGCAAGCTCAGATCGTGAGGCCGTCCAGGTCGCGAGCCCGCAACAGTTCCCAGGACGCCTCCTGCCAACGTTTCCAGCTCGTGGAGCCCGCGAGGTCGCTCAGGTCGCGAGCTCGCTGAAACCTCCAGATCGCCTTATCTCTCCTCCAGAGTGCACCACCTGGCTGACCTGAAGGTTTCTTCAGGAGATACCGTGTACAGCAAGTTATCAGAGTCTACCAACTCCCATGATTTTCCACCGGAAACTGCTTACACAATTACCCAGGAGCATTTAATGAAATGAAGACTTCCTCAGGCTTAATTAATGCAAACCTGTGCAGGAAGAAAATCATCATTACCTTTACAATTAATGCAGCATGGCAATGTCAGGCTTAGTTGAAACTAGCCGTTGCCAGTTACTTGTATAACATTCTTTTGTATTTTTTATTATGAGCTCTCATCCTCTATAAAGGGGGGAGATATTTTTACTGTACAACAAGCCTAACAGACTAAAAAGAACCGTCACTTTGTCGAAATTACTGGAGAGTGGCCGTGGACGTAGGTGCAGTCACCGAACCACGTGAAAATCCTTGTGTTTTCTTTCTTTCTCTCCCTATCTCTTTCTTTAAACTACTTGCTGATTATCTCATTAAATCCGACCAACCACCAAATCCAACATTCCTTCACCTGAATTAATCACCACCAACCTATAACTTCATTAACTAACCATTTCCTACCCTTGAATCAGTACAATCATCCATTAATTACCAAGTCCGCCGTCTGGGCCCCAGAATCTCTGGTTGACCGTTTCCGGACGTCAACAGTAAGTGATTCACTCATCCATGTAGAGACGACACTTACTCATCATTGTATTACTTGTCACGACCTCGTGCGCCTGCGGATTAGCAGCATGGTGGGTGATCATCGACGATCACTATTCCCATCGCCAACCTCTATCTCTCAACGTTGTACCATTGTCTTTCGTCACCGATCGCTATTTCTCATCATTGATCACTTTCTCTCATGGTCGACCTTATACAAGTAAGAAGGTTGTAGCTGTAACTATGATTTAAGGAAGCAAGTATATTTTATAAATAAGGTTTGTTTATTCTCATGTTGTATATATTTGATTTTTCTAAAATTTTTGTTGAACTTTGGTAAGTTCTTGGTGAAAGATGGAGAAGATGGACTTTAATTGGTTTAGTGTGGTGAGCATGACCTGGGTTTGATTTTGATGTTCATTTTTTTTATTGCTATTGTTTGTTATAAAAGTTAGTTTTTTTTTTTTTAATCTAGTTTTGTTTCAATTTGGGTTCTTGTTGATGTGGTGAAATGAAAAGAACCGACCTGACCCCACTCGAACCAACTTAACCGTGTTTGATTCAACTCGGTTTCGGCCCATAAAATGAACATGTTAGATTCCCACGTTTGAGAATTGACCATAACTTGGTTCATATTTGGTTCCAATAGGAACCAAACTAAACATGTAGTTGCCCACCCTTAGCTAGAAATGATAAACACTCCTATATAATATATGAAAACCTCATTAATTAATTTGCAAATAAGCGAAAAACAACTTGATCTTTTTCCTAAATCCCAAATAATTCAAAAATTGAATTCAACTCCTATCCATAACATAATAAATGATAAAGAACTCAATCCAGAAGTTTCTATCCATACTTTGTGGTTATAGTAAATGCTCTTTTGGTATTTAAATAATAAAAAAAAAAACAGAGAGAGAGAGAGAGAGAGAGAGAGAGAGAGAGAGAGATAGGCATTAATTTTTTTTTTTGAAAAAAAAGAAGAGATAAAGGAAAAATTTAGTAGCTATTATAACTCCCAAAAGTGTAACTCGGTCTCCAATTCCTATCCTAACTTTGAATAAAGAACAAGAAAGACCAAGTACATAGATCAAAGGAAAACATCCTTACATATATTGCACAATTACTTACTTGAGTGAAAAGCCATTTGACTTCATAAAACCTTGAAATTGGAGTCTTTATATGGATTTTTAATGAACTATGAATTAGACTAGTAGTATAGAAGAACAGAAGTAAACCTAGGAAGAGATAATTGGGATTTTGATAAATATACAAATTAGTATTAGTGGAGGAAATGCTAAACATGGTTAAGTTTTGGCTTTTTTATTCCATGAAATATAATAATAGATTAATTTATGATTATATTATAATATTTCTAATTTATTAAATTTTATATATAAAGATGCATAACCAATTAAATCACTATATTAACGTATAAAGGTCTTCTGTGTTTTTTTTTTTTTTTTTTTTTTGTATAACATTATTGGTCAAAGCCAACTTATTATTAAAAAAAGAAAAAGAGTATAAATAGAGAAAATACAGAAAGCCAATATAAATGAGAACCATCTTATGATAATTAGAAACAGACCATGGAAAAAGAAAGATAGTAGAAGATTCAACCTAAACCAAATATTTGCAAATCAATCCCTATAGTAGACTTCATTAAAAACTTCACTGGAAGAACTTAATGGGAATAATGTGGCAAGAAAAAAAGAGTGTCCACCCCTCAAAGTCAAAACTAACAAAACCGATATTAATGTTTGCCAAATAGATCATTAAAAAGAATAAAACCCCAAAAGATAGGAGTTGTCCACCATCAAGTAGAATAAACAAAAGATGGTGAATGAGAAGCTAGTGCATCTATAACAGAATTTCATATGTGTCATCATGAAATCCATATCTTACAAATAGTGGAAACACTTCTCCCATGCTGGTTGCCAACGCCAAGGAACTTTAGAAGAACGAGCAAAAAGAAGAGAAACCATATAAACATAATCACTTTCCAACCAAAGCTTTGTCCAATGATACTTCAAAATATACTGAATGACATGAATAATTGCTACCAACTCCGCCTCAAACGCATAACCTATTCCTAACATAATAGCAAAGACATTTTTGAAAAACCCATGAGAGGTCCAAAAAATTCTAGCTTATTTAGCTAAACCAGAAGCCCTAAAAGTAGAATCGTCAGCATTAACCTTTATCCATTTTGGGGGAGGAGGAGACCAAACTACCTTTATAATACGAGAAGCCTTAGAAGGGCAAGCCTTGGGAGCCTTAGGTGGAGCTTACATAGAACTAATAAATCATCCACTGAATTTCAGATAACCACAGAACCAAGAGAATCTGCCTCTCATATGGAACTCTAGACAAAGGAAAGAGCCCCATGAAAGGAATAACACTTACCCTTGAAAGTAGTAAAATTTTTAGTAACCCAAATAATTTGAAAAATCGCAATAATACCGACCTTCTAAATATACTGAAGTTGAGAACAAAAATTAGTAGGCATAGCAGTTTGACACAAATCTCTAACAGTCCCAAACAAAGAAATGATATGACCAAATGCAAAAAACAAGGAATGCCAAAGACCTACTGTGTAGAAACATGGCTAATTTTAGGCATATTTTAATTTATTCATTGTTTAGATATATATATTTCTTTTTTTAAATAAACATATATATATTTACTATGATTAGTAATTATTTAGAATAAGTATATTAATTTAGTTACATATATTAGTGCATAAACAAACTAATATTTATGGAGAAAATACTACATATGGCTAAACTTTTCTTTTTGTTTTTTGTTTTTCCATTTCCTTGAAAAATAATAATGGATTAAGTTATGATTATATGTAGTAATTTTAATATTTAGAATTAATATATAAAAATGTATAACCAACCAATACACTTACACATATTAAAAGGGATTATCCTAACTATTTACATCACTATTTTAATGAGCAATGCTTTTGTTCATATGTGAAACATTGCTATATATATATACATATAGAGAGAGAGAGAGAGAAAGAGAGAGAGAGAGAGATGATAGAGAGAGAGAGCATAATTGTAACACCTTCTCCTAAGTTTGTACTGCATCCGTGTATGGAACAAGATGATTATTATTTTATAAAATAATAAAAAGGAATTTTAAGGTATTCTATGATGAAATTAAATTTTTATAGAGTTTTCAAAAGGATTGGGACTAAATTTTAGTTATAAAGTTGAGGGTAAATTGGTAAAAATAAAAGATTTTGTAAAGAATGGCAAGATGGTAAATATGAGGAAAGGACAAGGACAATGGTGGAAAACAAAAGAATTCTTTAGAATCTGGTAAAAGCATAATTTTAAAGAAGTTTAAGGGTGAAATCAAGCTTAACCCACGCCTATAAATATAGGTGTGTGGTGAGTGTGTCGGTAGAAGAAAATCTAGAAAAGAGAGAGAAAGAGAGAAAGCTGTCGTCGATAGAAGGAATGAGAGCAGATCTGTAGCTACTCCAAGCGGATTTTTGCTAGTTTTGAGGGAGATCAAGCTGATTGGAAGATCTGGTGGTTTGAAGTTATAAGTAAAAGAGAAAGCAAAGCAAAAGACTAAACAAGGGTCTGGTAAGTGAAATAGCTCAGAATGATGTTAATTTATGGTAGTTTTAATTATGATTTGGAATGATTTAGTTTCTGTCACTAAACTTGATGAGGTCGCAACTTGAGAAATTAGCGAATTGATGATATGTTGATTTATTATGTATGTGTGAAATGAGGTCGAGATGTATTTATGGTAATGTAAAACGCAAGTCTGAAGAAATGAGTGTTAAGAGTAGGCATGTGTGAGTCAAGGCAGGAGCTCGCGAGGTGCGAGCTGAAGGAGGCCCTTAGTACATTTCAGCTGGTTAAGATGGTTGACTGGGGAGCGATCTGGTCTATACCTGTTGCTCTCCACCTTGCCTATTTGGACTAGGTTGGGAGTTGAGTGAGGTCGCAGCCCATCAGGGGTATCTGGCCAAGCTAGCCTAAGATAATAGCTCGCAAGGGCGAGTTGAGAGGAGTGAGTAGAACTAGAAGAATGTAGCAACTAGCTGAGAGTGAGCTCGCTAAAATTGGTGCTCTCAGTTCAGGTTGAGTTGGGCAAAGTAGGAGCTCGCTGAAGGCGTGAGCTAAGGTGCGAGCTCGCAGCTCAAGCCAAACTAATAATATTACAGTCCTTAGCAGCTCGCATGATTTAGGAATCAGAGAATAATTCAGCTAGTTAAGTAAAAGTCTCATTTGTAACTAAGTGTAGGTGGTAGCGAGCTAAAAGGAGATCGCTGAAGCAAGGATTCAAGTGAAAAAGGATAGCAAGCAGTGAGTGTGAAAAAAATTTTCTTTATGTTAAATGTTTTTCAGATTTTTCTACAATTATTATATAAATTATTTCTAATTCATCAATAGTTCATGTTTAGCATGAAATATTAACTTAATTGAAATATAGAAAGAGTAAAAAAAAAAAAAAGAGTAAAGATTTTCAAGGACTAGTGGAATGACCCAAGCTTATTGATAGGCAGACCTTTTAGCATTAGACTCGGCCAGTATACCCCACAGTGTAGGGCAAGTGTTGGGAGGGTCAGTCCTGCTAACATCGGGGGGATAGAGTCTATCATGTTTGTCGAGTCGCCCTTTTTCACTTATGAGGTATTGCCTCGCTTGCGATGTGCGATGATAGTTCCGTCATGCAATTGCGAGATGTCTTTATAGCTTCATCACTATGCACGATCATAAATATTCCGCCACGTGACCCTCTATATTGAACAGAGCCGGTCTACCTGTTCATGTGGTTATAATTTTCCTTAAGTTCCCAATTTGTACAGATTTTAGAAAGAGAAGCATACTATGAAATTTTTTTTGAAAATAAATCATTTTAGAAAGCACTTTAGAAAAGCTTTGAAAACATTAAAGAAAAATTTATAAAATCCAAGTTTTCAAAAAATAAATTTATTTTACAGAAAAATGTTTTCGGGAGGAAATTCATAAAATTTAAATTTAGTAAAACTCTTACATACTCACTAGGCTTTATAGCTTACAAATTGTTTTAGTTTTATGTTACGAAAACCTCCCAAGTGCAGGAGCAAGAAATCAAGGTACCGGTTCGTCGTGATCAAACTAGGTGGGTTAGATGATTGACGATGTTGTAGAGTCATTTTTGAAAACACTATACTTTTAACTTTATTGTTATTTATGTTATTGTATATATATTTTGATTCGAACATATTTATAGAATTTTTATGCAAACATGATGGTATGTTTATTTTAGACAATGCTTTTAGTATATTTATGTAAATGTTTGATTTTATTTTGCTTAGAAATTATGGAATGAAATTTTCAAATACTGGATTTTTATAAGTATTTATAGATGCGGGTTCGCTCCACGACACCCTTTTTGGGTCATTTTAGTTGGACTTCAAAAGGGTCTCATGGGATGTCCGATAGGACCGCCGGGTTCATTAGAGGAAATCCGGGTCGGGTCCTGTCAATAATAATTTAAAATCCTATAATTTATTTAAGAGAAATGTTTCACTACTTAAATGATGTAACAATCTTATATATAACTACCATATCATCAATATATCATTCTAAAATTAATATGGTAGTTACAAATAAGTTTACCACATCATTTACATAAAATTTTTGGATAAAATTTTGGAAAGTATAACATTATTCTTTATTTAATAAATGTATAAATTTGTCTCCCTTAAATATATAAATCCCATAAAGTAATAGATAAATTTGTGCATACTTACTAACTGCTTACTACTACTAGATAAACTGTATTTTGTTGAAATGATGAGATTCATCTCAACTTCTCTCTTGAGTATAGGAGAATCCCATGAAAATCGTGATTTTTTTTTTATTGAAATATGAATTTTCTATAAAAAAAAACACACACACACACACATTTAAAAATAATTCTTGTTAACTCATGATTTCCTTATAAAATTCAATCTTAGTAAAACAAAAATTTGTACATTTCTCATATTGGACCAATGTATAAAATATTCATAAAATATCTAAAAAAATTAGTTTATCTGAAAAAATATTCTTGAAACATATTTAATAAATCTAGTTAATTAAAATAATCTACCCAAATGCAAAATTGTTCATCATCATGTGACCCTTCTCCACGATATGCAATAATCTGCATGAACCTGCAATAAATACATTGAAAAATGGGTTTTTATAAAAGAGTAAGCGCTAATGTTCAGTAAGTGGATATAACTTTTTAACAACTAGATAAAATCATTTCCTTTAGATAATAACTGGCATAATATACAAGTAATATAAATAAAATCTCAATGATTCATATTCAATCATATCTAAAAACAAGACTGAAATCACATCTATATTATTTCGTATCATAATAAATTGAAAACATTTATATAGATAATTTCTGCATATTTATAAAATCTCGATCTAGTACCTAGGGAACCTGGTCATTCGTGGTAGAGATGTTCAATACACATGCAGAGTAAGGGATGACATCTAGTTATACACGTGCTAGACGACTCCATAACTCCTCAGACATCTGTCATACACATGCTGGATGAATCTAGGACTCACACATGTGTAGCCTATTTAACTGTTAAAGAGGAAAGTACAACTTTGGTATATTAAAAACATCTTTGTTTTCATTTTCTGACGGTCCTTGTCATTATAAACTTTAGGCAACCAATTGATATTTGATTCGGCTAAAAGATTCCCATGAAGTTAAGTCGTTTTACTTTTACTGAAAATCTCTTATAACTTTTCTAGAAATCTCTTTTTAAATGGAAATGGATAGAAACCTTTTCTTTTTAAACGTGCATTTGTAAAACAAAGTTTGTAAAAATTTTGGCAGCATAACGGTTGTTTTTCTGAAAGTTCCATCCTACAAAAATTTCATAGATAATATGTACACTTCTATGGCAAACAATTTTTCAACTTCTGGACCTCAAACCCTCCTTTCTTTTCACAACGAACCACAAATACACTTTCAAATCACAAATAATTTGAAGTTCATTTACATAACTAGAATATAAAATATCGCTCAAAACATTTACATGATATGTACCAAAAATGTTTGCATTATATCTAAAATTACATATAATTACATATAAAAGTTACTATACAAATTTTCGAAAACATTTATAACAAATATATATAAACACAGCTGGACATGACTACATTTGTCTATTCTTGGCCCAGAGTTCCTGCTATTGAAGTACCTACACCTGCACCTGCCCTTGGGGAGATTTTGTTTATAAAATATGAAAATAGGGTGAGCTAAATGAGCTCAACGAGTGTTATGCTTTTTTTTTTTTTTTTTTTTATTTAAACTAAGCTTTTGAAAATAGCCATCTAAAAATTTAAAAACATTTATTAAATGCTTTAATACTGTAAAGTTAAAATGAACTTTCTGAAAACCTCATCTAAAATAAATGTATAAATAAACATTCAATATAAATATAAGTCATACATCGCAAACCTGAAATACAATAATATTTTGAAAAGCGAGTTTTCTAATTTTGAAAAACTATTTTAAAATGTTTTTCAAATCTAAAAATGTAGCAGCTATATAATTTCATCTTTGTTATAAATTATAAAGGATGATGGCAATGCACATTTTTTGAAAAATCTATCAGTGAAATGAGCCAACCACTAGTGTCTAAATATCATATAGTACCCTATGTATGGAGCGAAATTTACCCTCGCTTAGGCCTTCATGGAATTTACCTTTGCTCGGGCCATTTGTCTGGTTTTACGTAATGGAATTTACTCTTGCTACAGAGCCGAATTTACCTTCGTTTAGGTGGAAGCTAGCTAATAATATACCCTGTACGTGCATGGGCAACACACTAGACTGAACTGGCTAGCACGTTTCCCTCCCGTTGTTAGTGATAGACACTATCGATACTGCCAATACAAACTTAGGGTACTCAACCTCAACCGAAAATAACTGAGGTACTTGTTCTAGGCGGGATGAACCACCATCCCCAATAGGTAATAATTGGTACCATAGACTTATAAAACATTTCCATAAATGCTACTTTTTATCGTATAATCTATATTTCACATAAACTTTCTAAAATTCATAGAGGAGGTTTTCATAATTGGTACCATAGACTTATAAAACATTTCCATAAATGCTACTTTTTTATCGTATAATCTATATTTCACATAAACTTTCTAAAATTCATAGAGGAGGTTTTCATACTAAATTTATTTATTACAAAAACTAACTTTCAATCATTCAAAACATAAATTTAACTTCAACATATAAAACCATGATGAATAAGAATATAATCATTTCAAAGCATTTTGATAGGATACCCACCTATTATTAGCTCACGATAAAGTGCATTTTTTAGGGTTTCCTCGCTTCTACTTTACCTACACAATGATCACACTCTACTTTTAGGCGATGTCACAATCGAATTCATTTGTATATGCTTCCTATTCAAAATTCCTAACATCTAAGCACGTAAAACCCTTCAAACGACGTTTAAATTCACTTTAACGCATTAAATGAAATTTCTGAATCATTCTAACTATGTTGACCGAATCTTCCACAAACTTTCACATCATCCATCTCATTTAATTTTCTTATCATAATCATGCTCAAACACATGCAAAAATGATACCAATTCAAGTCAAATTCATAAAACTCACAAACCTAGCAACATAGCATGGCTTAATCGTGATATACACCACTTAGCATCCAATGGATTTCTTTCCAAATTTCATGCTAATTTTATCATCAACATAGCCTATATAATTATCCGAAACAACCAAACACAATTATCCATGAC
This sequence comes from Litchi chinensis, assembly GCA_019925255.1. Lineage (NCBI taxonomy): Eukaryota > Viridiplantae > Streptophyta > Magnoliopsida > Sapindales > Sapindaceae > Litchi > Litchi chinensis. The sequence goes on from CM034469.1 coordinate 2,927,441, forward strand.
TAGTTTGTGTCTTGGGCAAATGTATAGCATAGGGTTCCACCAACTTTTACCTTCCATTTTAACATCCTAACTTGGTATTTCAACACTTTTGCATGCATGAAACATACTTAGATAAATCATATACAATTTGAACCATCTAAACTCTTTCTTAGTTGAATGCTACCTCCACTATAACACTAGGATTTCTTCAAGTTTTTCCACATAAAATTATATGAAATCACATTAAATCTCATGGCGAGGAAGTTATCATCCTAAACAACATCAACTTGAATCTAAATCAACAAGTCATCTATACTAGTAAACTTACCAACTTCTCTTGAATCCCTAAGTTTGTTTTCCCACTAATTTGAAGTCTCAATCCTCTAAATCCATGCATAAAAATCACATTAAAACCATATACAACTCTTTAGGAACCATTGATTCAAATTTTCACCCATAAAATTCAAAGAAATCTAAACCTTACACCACTTGAAAATCACTTGATACTGCTAGAGTATCCTTCTTAGGCTTGTGCACACCCTTGGTATGACTTGAAAACCACTCAAAATTGCTCTCAAAATGATCAAACACAGCTGCTATCCTTGGTTCTGTTTTGGCTGAACAACTCTCTCTCACTCTTTCAATTTTTCTTTTGTTTTTCTCTTTTAATTTCTACCACAAGTCCACTTTATATAACCTTAATTTTACAGGATTGTCATTGGTTAAGGTTGAGAGCTTTTGATTGGTTGAAATCTAAAAACCAATTTAATTCTAACTAACTCCATTCCAATGCAACCAAATGCTAACTATTAGTTCACTTGTCTTCAAAATTACCATTATACTATACTTATCTCTACATTCACATGCCACTCACATGTCTCTTTCATATTTTCAAATTTTCCAAAATACCTTTATACATGTATTTTACTAATTTATTTAATCATGCTCCTTTTTGATAATTCCTTTGATACTAATTTCATGTTAAACTCTAATCAATCACCATACCACTTCTTATATTTGGATTTATCTTCGGTCTATCCAAAAATTCTACTAAAATTCAGTTACATATCTGGGTACTTCAAATTACTTTATCATTCCATAAATAAGGGCAAACTTTATACAATACATATACAGTACTAAAATCGGAGGGGTATATTACATTTTCAAATCTCAAACAACTCTTGTATACTAACATACGTAACTTTCTTTTTAAATATAGATATAATTCTGAATAAATAATTTTATTAAAAGCATAACTAATTATTCTTTCTCAAAATATAACATAATATTACTAAAAATATTCTAAATATTTCTTATAACAAATTCAAACTAAAATCACAAATTCTGATTGGAGTTTCTAATGCCTATACGTAAATTTACATTTCAATCGTAAAATATATTTCATATAATCATTCATTTTCAAAAAATAGTAGACATTGAGATATAAATAAGTATAATTAAATAAATCAATTTAAAATAAAAATGATCTACTCATGGAACTCCAATGCTCATATTTTGGGGATAATACAGGTTTCCATCTAATTTCTCATAAGTTTGGATCCATCCTAAAATCATATAACACTCAATTTAGAATTTATTAAAAAGTTAATAATTTTTTGAATTCTAAATCCCATCGAAATAAAATTACTTATTAAGATAAATCAAATACTCAAATATTCTATTCAAACATTTGGAAAATTTCTCCACTTTCTCTCCCCTTTTTTGTTTTCGTTTTTATTTTTTTCATCTATTTTTTTTTCTTTCTGTAGCTCGCTGTCTCCTTTCTTTTCCGGTGCTGAATTCATGTATGTGTGTGCTGATTTCCAAATAAAAGCTTATATATGCACATAAAATTGCACCGCCTAACTATTCTCTCTTTCATTTATAAACAATTCTATGCTGACCCCCATTGTTCTTCAATTGCTTACTTAATTTGCTTTCAATCGGGCGCAGGACACATGCCCATTTCCTTTTAAAATAAAAAAGGCATCATCTCACTCTTTCTTATTCAAGTGCTCTCTTTCGTCAACACGCAAGCATGACAAAACAGCATCTGTCCACTATCTTCTTTCTTTCTTAACCATAAAAGTTTTGTCCTTTTTCAAATTTAAATACTGCTTTTGCTGTCTGACCACAAAACTCCCACTATCTAACTCTCACTATCTTCGTCCTTGCTTACATCCATCTTTATATACACACGACCACCGGACCTCTCTCATATCAATTTTCGTCTTTCTTTAATCTGACTTTGCATCCATGCCCAATTTAAATTGGGCTTGCTTGGTAGCCACCGAGTTGGTGGAACTCGGCCCACTACTTGACTTTTTTCGTATGGGCTCATTTAATTGGGCTCTCTAATTGAGCCCATTTATTAAATTTATTTTGAGACCAATTTTTTTATTGGGCCACTTAGATTCGGGGTTTGATGAATTTTCAAGTAAGCAAAAATGCAAAACCAAACTTTTCAAACAGCTTAAGTCACGTATGTAGAAAGCACCAGATCAAAAGAGTACTCTAAATGCAAAACTGATAGTTAAGTCAGCATGCCTATTCTCAATTGCAGGTTGGTGTGGTGATACACTCAAGATTAAGTTTACGTTGAGTAGATTGTTTGCTATAGTTTGGTATATGACTTCCTTTAAATATCAAAAGGATTGGATTATCTTATTGGTTGGATAATCTTACATAACAATTACATGTTAAGGTTTATGCCCTAAGAGCTTGGAATATGTAAATATTTAAATAAATAGTAAATAAAATATGTTTATTTAATTTATATGTATTTATAAAATGTTTGTTTCATATGAATATCATGTAACATCGATTATTACTTATATAGTCGCAAATTAAGCATGTAAGTGATATATACAAGAGGATTTAGTTTCTGATTAGTAATTTAAAGAGTCTGTAGAAAGCAAATAAAGTTGGATATTTTGTTTGTATTAAATATATAGTTGCGGTCCATTTTGTATATGATACAATGATCTTATCCAAAACCATTCACATGGAGACATAGAAATGGAGATACCTTATATAATAGAGATTATATAAGACTAAATCATAATAAAAATGAATTTTTTAATAATATCCATTAAACAAAGAAATTCATATTTATCAACATAATGAACATACATGTATTGATTTTAATCATGAGTGTATTATAAACTCTTATTTTTTATATTATATCTTTTGATTTACATATGTGAGACCATTATAAAATGATGGTCAATAAGCTTCATTCGGAGATATGATTTAATAGATGGTTGAAAATATCTTATATAATATTGGAATCCATTTCTTCTTAACGAGAAGTAGTAAATAATTTACTTAAGTGTTGATTCGAGTATTGAACAGTAAGAACGCTCGATTTTCTATTTATAAGGAAGTAGAAAGATAAATTCATAAGTTGTTATGAATTTATTATTTATTAAAGAGTCAACGGTGCTTAATGGATCAAGATATAATTAGACATGTATAATAGACTTTAATGACCTAACTCTAATTATGAACTAATTATAAAGGATTGAACTATATGAAATAATTAAATCGATTGATACTAAAAATTAAGATTGTATAAAATATCTGCTATTTTGAGAGTGCAGCCTTAAATTTTTAGTGGAGTAACTCTAAGGATAATAATAGTAAATTATTTAATTAAAGAGTTTAATTAATTGGAGTTTAAATTATATGTCCACTTGGTCTCCTTATTAGCTAACAACCATAAAAAGAAACAAAGGGTAGAATATAACTGGATTGCTCAATTGTTACTGTCAAATATAAATTTTATGGACACGTTTACGAATTATTTGAACAATTTGAATATTTAAATATATGTAATTATTTAATTTTTGCACAGGTCATGGTTTAAATTCTAAATGGTGTCATTAAATTATTTATGATTTAGAATCATTTAATTTAATACAAAATCATGTATTTAATTAATGAAATAATAATTTAATTTAATTTGGAATTAGATTCCATATTAAATTAAATTAAATTAAAAGAGTTTTAATTTAATAAGAATTGGATTTCATGTTAAAGTAAATAAAAGAGTTTTAATTTAATAGGAATTAGATTCCATATTAAATTTAATAAAAGGAGTTTCTAAGTTAATAGGAATTAAACTTCATATTAAATTAAATAGAATGAGTTTTAATTTAATAGAAATTGGATTCCATATTAAACTAAAAGTAAAGAATTCTAAGCCAATAAGAAATTTTATTCCAGATTAGATAGAAACTATGTCTTTTAATTTATAAAGAAAATTGGATTCTTTGTTAAATTAAAAAAAAAAAAAATTCTTAGCTTACCATTATAAAAGGACGTTACATTTTGGTAATTAAAGATAATAGTAATTGCTCTTTGTACCAAAATTTCCATTGATTAAAAACACCATATTGCTACCCACCTCATAAGAAATTAAAAGTATTCGTAATTTGATTTTTCGAGATTGTGCTCATACACGATTTCTTTTATGTAGAGTCATAGTAAGAAAGATAGGGTGGTGAAAATCAATCTAACAAAAAAAAAAAAAATTGAAGTTCGTCATCAATCAAAGTTAGTCAATATTCAATCTTGTTCCTTTAATTACGTAGTACAATCATTACTAGTATCGATTGAGTTGTTTTGGTTTACGAAAATTTTGGAATTCTATGTTTCCACAATATTTTTAAATCTTTTCAACCCAAACCTTAATTACAATTATTAGACTTGTTTCAATAACTACACTTATAACCAATTCAATGAATGTAAATTTTAGGTAAAGCTACCCAACCAATAAGATAGTCAATCTCAAAAAAATATTATAATATTTTAAGAAATAATGTAATTAAACACTAAGGTACAACATACTTGGAGTGATTTAAATTCGTTTAATTTGATTTGATTTAATTAAGATACAAATAATTAATATGTCCCACTAAGTTAGCATTCTTATTTAGATAATTGAAATTCCATAGGAATTACATCTAAAATCTTATAAAATTAATCTAATTAAAACAATTTAGTATAAAATATTCAAAGTATTATTAGTGCATTTTAAAAGATTAATATGGACATAATTTTAATAGTGTTGCACTCATATAACATGCTAAGACAGTAAAAGCTTTGAAGTATTACACATACAATTCATTTAAAAATGCAATTTAAAATTTCCTACAATTGGAGAAACTAATTTCAGTACTCAAATAACATGGTACTAATAATTTTTAAGTAATGTGAAAAAGAAAAAAAGCTTAGGAATAGATGTATGTGCAACTTATTTCTACATGAAAATTGGTAAGGTAACTATTTGCCCATATTGAATATGTTGATGTAGATTGAAAGTCTAATTATCCAATTATAAGACTAAAAAAAAAAAAAAAACAAATAGTACATAGTGAAAAACTCTATATTCTTTTGTATATTTGATTCTTGAATTGTATATAACTCAAATACAGGACAAAATATATATACAGAAATCAAAGGTAAGAAATAGCAAGGGTACAGGCTGTACACTATGTTAGCTCTTTAATTGTAGGCTTATGCAGGTGAGAATGATTATATTTGACTTTGACAATTCTCCTAATTTACAACAAAGATTGGTTCCTTGGGAGAGTGATTTAAGTCTGTTTCCTTGATTGATTTTGTTTCCTTATCAGCCCCCCTTAAGGTGGAGACGGAGTGTAAGTGAAGTCCCATCTTGCTGCGATGGAAAAGAAATGGTGCCCTTGGCAAAGGCTTGGTTAGGATACCTGTTATCTGATTCGAAGTTGACATAAACCATGTGATGAGATTTCCCATGGCCACCTTTTCTAAGACAAAATGGTAATATATTTCAATATGTTTTGTTCTAGCATGAAAAAGGGGATTAACAAACATATGAAGAGCACTAAGGTTGTCACAAAATAATTGAGGAGGATTAAGTAAAGGAATACCAATGTCGCGTAATAAGAATGTGAGCCAGTTTAATTCATCGGTGGTGGAGGCCATGGACTTGTATTCTACTTCTGAGCTTGATCGAGCAACGGTAGGTTGCTTTTTAGAATACCATGAGATTTAGTTTGCACCTAAGAAGACATAAAAACCAGTTATGCTTCATCATGTCTAGAGGCACTCTGCCCAATCAGCATCTGAAAATGCATATAAAGAGATAGGACTATAAGATATAAACCGCAAGCCATAGTCTTTTGTTCCTTATAAGATAGTGAAGAATTCGCTTGACTGCCTTGAGATGCACTTCCGTTGGATTGTTGAAAAATTGACAAGCTTTATTTACTTCATGTTGAATGTCTGGTCGAGTGAATGTGAGGTATTGAAGGGCGCCAACAACACTTCTATAATATGTAGCATCTATAAGTTTTTTATTTTTTTTTATTTTTTTGAGACATGAGACTTGTCCTTGATGGCCATAGGAGTAGCATTAGGAGCAGAGTTAGTCATATCAATGCATTTAAATAGATCTTTAATGTACTTGCCTTGAGAGAGAATGACTCATCCAGTGAAGTCATTAACTTCAACACCTAAAAAGGAACTTAGATCTAAGATCTTTTATGGCAAACATTAAACTCAGTTGATAAATTAGATTAGAGATGAACAAGTCATTGTTTCCCGTCACTAATATGTCATCTACATAGACAAGAAGTAATAATGTAACCAGATTTTGACGATAAACAAACAAAGAAGAATCTGTCTTGCTGCAGTAGAAGCCAAGGTGAAGAAGAAACTGAGATAAATGATCAAACCAAGTTCGGGGAGCTTACTTTAGGTCATAAAGGGACTTGTGAAGAAGACATATATAATCAGGTTTGTGTGGATCCACAAAACTAGGAGGCTGCTCTCTATATATGGTCTTTTTGAGATTTCCATGTAAAAAAGCGTTCTTCACAGCAAGTTGTCTCATGCTCTAGTTCAATGAAGTAAAAAGAGCTACGACGAGTTAAATTGTGGTGTGACGAATAATTGGGCTGTAAGTTTCATCAAAATCAATACTGAAAACTTAGGTAATCAATACTGAAAACTTAGGTAAAACCACGGGTAATAAGATGAGCCTTGAATTGTTCAATGGAGCCATCCTTATGTTGCTTGATGCGGTAACAACAATATTCATATTTTGTGGTCGGGGAACTAGTGACGAGATATGGTTTGAATGAAGAGCCTTTAATTCCTCTTCCATGGCAGCCACCTATCCAGAATCCTTTTAAGTAAGATGATGATTTTGTGGTTTAGCATTTAATGTGACTTGTGATAGATTACATTCATAATCTTGCAAATGTCTTGGAAGTTGCCTATTGTGTTGAGGATGAACATAAGTGTTACTGACATTATTGTTGATATTGGTATCAACAATATGACCAGACATGTCATCACGCAATTTGACTACTTGCATGTCTGCTGGTTCTGTTGTAACCAATGGTTTGTTTTTTTGGTGTGCTTCAATAGTAGAAGCTATAACATCATCACTAACAAGGGCCGGACTATCATGATTGTCAAGAGATTCAGCATTGTCTTTATCACAACAACTATCAATGTTTACAATAGATGGTTGTATTGTTGAATGTGTTTTTGATTGCACTATTATAGGATCAATGATAGGTGTGATGTTGAACCATTCATCAAGAGTTGGGAATTCAAGAATTTAGCAAGTTTTAATGGTATAAGAGTTGATTCATATGGAGATGGTTTGTAGAGAAATTTATGTTCATCAAAGACAATATGCCTTGATATGTAAACTCTCTTTGTCCGAGGCTCGAAGCACTGATAACCTTTGTGAATTGGGCTGTAACCAATGAACACACATGGGTAAGTCTTCTTAACAAATTTATTTCCACCCTGATGTCTTAGAGGGGGGAAACATAAGCATCTAAACACTTGCAAGTTTTTATAATCTGGTTCCTTGTGATATAACTTAGAGTATGGGGATTGATTGTGTAAAGTTGAAGATGGCAACTTGTTGATTAAATAGACAGCAACAAGAAAGGCCTTTATCCATAAAAATAATGACAGATTAGCATGAAATAACATGGTTAAACCTGTCTCAACAATGTGTTGATGCTTCCTCTTAGTCACTCCATTTTGCTTTGGTGTTCCAAGGCATGAAATTTGCAACTGAATTTCATAATTACCAACATGATTAATGAAATCAGAGTTAAACTCTCTACCTCCATCACACTAAAAAAATTTAATTTTCCTGTCAAATTAGTTTTCTACTAGTCTCTAAAACTTGAGAAAACAAAAGTAAAAAATCTGACTTTTTCTTCAAAGGTTACAACCAGGAGAACCTTGAGAAATTATCTATAAAGATAACACAAAATTGAAAACCTTGATTTGAGGCAATGGTAGCAGGTCCCCAGAGGTCACAATGCACCTTTTGTAAAGGATAATTAGAAATATTATTATTTAAATCGAAGGATTGTTTACAACTCTTTCCAAATTGGCAACTCGTACAAATGGAGGGCTTAGTTGGCCAATTAGTGAAATCAATGACTTTCTTTCCTTTTAACAAAGATAAAATCTTTGCACTTGGATGTCCAAGGTCTTGGTGCCACAAGAACATGAGCTACCCCCTTTTATTGCTGAAAAAGCTTCTTGAAATCTTGAATCCAAAGCATAAAGTTGTCCTTGCTATGCCCTTGCCCTATTATTCTCGTGTTTTGATCCTTAATAACAAAATCAGATGATGTGAATTCAACAATGCAAGAGTTATCAATAGTAAGTTTACTTATTGAAACCAAGTTCTTTTTCAGTTTAGCAACAACAAAAACATCTTTCAAACTCAATTCTCTAGCGCATGCGTTTCCTGTATGTGTTCATCAAGTTTGTTTCCATTACCAACGTAAATAACATCATTCCCTCTATATGGTTTTAAATGAGACAGCATACCTATATTGTTGGTCATGTTTGTTGTTTCTGTTGAGTCCATATAAAGAGAAGGATAATTGTTGTTCAAGGTGAGAGCTGTCAAAGCCTGTGATAAGTCTTCTGACTGATAGAAATAGTCAAACCTATACCAACAATTGAGGGCAACATGATTCAAGTTCCCACAAATTTGACAGTTTGGTTTATCATCTTTTTCTTTGGGTTGTCCAGCTTCTTTGATCCCCTCTTTCATGGAGTTATTTATACTCGAACCTATGTTGTTGTAATGACTTGCTGGAGTGAAACCCCTACCTTTCGAAGTAAAACCTCCTCGATTTCCTCTATTGCTTCTACCAGGCCCACTTTGGCTAAAGAGTGCTTGGTTTTATTCAATGTAAATGCTTCTCTTCTTCCTTTTGAGTAGCTAGAGTCTATTCATACCCCTCAAGAGCAAGCACAAATTGGTTAATTGTAGGGTAAGGAGGTTTGGTTACCATAGCTAGATGAAAGCCTTCGTATATTGCTCCTAGTCCAAGTGCAAATTGGAAAACTTTATCAAGATCAGGAACTGGTTTCTTGATAGCTGCAAGATTGTCGCAGATTGATTTGAATACTTTTATATGATCATCTAAGGATCTCGATCCTTTCTTGACGGTCATTAATATGTTTTTCAAAAGACCTTCCTTCTCAATAGTGGTTGGCAGCAACTGTTCTTCCAGTGAACTCCATACATCGTAGGCAGTGGCATCTTCTGCAATGGATGGTTGAGCTTCTTCTTTTATTGTACCAAGCAACCATGAGATGAGATGTCCATCATTTGTTAACCATAAGGTATAGGCTGGATTCACAGTCTTGTCTTTCAGCAAGGCTTCGGGTTTTTCACCATTCTTTTCTAAATGATGAAGCGCACCGAGACTGCGAGACAGTTAAAGGATTTGTGATTGCCACATGAGATAGTTATTGGAGCCTAGTTTGATTGATACCAAACTGGCACATTGATGGAATGATTGCATTGTAAGCTTGGGTTCTTCCATAACTAATCAACAAGAAAATGGAGGAACTAGGCTATTTATGCTTGTGAGTTTCACAGCTCTCTTACCATAAAGAGCTCTATATTCTTTTGTATATTTGATTCTTGAATTGTATATAACTCAAATACAAGACAAAATATATGCATAAGAAATCAAAGGTAAGAAATAGCAAGGGCATAGACTGTATACTATGTTAACTCCTTAATTGTTGACATATGCAGGTGAGAATGATTATATTTGACTTTGACAATTCTCCTGATTTACAGCAAAGATTGTTTCCTTGGAAGAGTGATTTGAGTCTATTTCCTTGATTGATTTTGTTTTCTTATCGCATAGATCACAAACATATATATTACATAATAATAGATCACAAGAAATATTGAAATGATGACATAATTTGATATGATACACAAAGAGAAGAATGTCTGTGATTGCATTTTGGGGACATTAATGAACATTGAGGGGAAAACAAAGGACACCAATAAGACTCGTGTTGATTTGAAAGTCATGGGAATATGGTGTGAGTTGCATCCTATATGTATTATTGGCCAAAATAAGGTATCTTCAGCAGGTCACTTGTTTTCATCTTCTAAGAAAAAAGACTTATGTCCATTCTTAAATTCAATGAAGCTTCCAGATGGCATGGGCTCAAATAATCTTGCTGTGTAAGATTAAGAATTGCAAGATTTTTGGATTGCAAAATCATGATTGTCATGTTATCCTGCATTGATTACTACCTATCACATTATATGGATACTTACAAAGGAATGTTTGTAAAATGATAATTGAGTTATGTTAGTTTCCATTAGACCTAAAAACTTAAGTTGATAAGAAAGAGCCTAACTATAGTATTTAAGACTTGAGGTTATGATACGTTAATACATCATCTCACATACAACGTGGATAGATAACAGATAATAGACACATACTAACGCCTCCTACCATATAACATGTGTAATGGAAAAATTTTCAAATGAAGGGGAAGAGAGAATTTGAACTAGGGACCCCTAAACTTTAATACAATGTTAGTTACTATAAGATTCAAAAGTTTAAGTTGATAAAAAAAAAAGGGCTTAATTATAGTATTTAAAAAGGTTATGATACGTTAACAAGTTATATCTATTCATTAAGGAATTGACTTTCAAGACTTTAAAAGTGGACATGTTGAAACAACTTGATAGAGATAAAGTCTTGATATTATACAAATTATGCAAGTTGGAAAAAATATTTCCACCATCCATTTATGCTATTATGGTCCACTTACCTAGTCATCTGTCTCGTGAGGCACTACTTGCTGGGCCCACTCAATATCACTAGATGTATCTTGATAATGTTACCTAATTATTGTAAAGATTTTTATTATTTGCCGTTAAATGCTCCTACTATTCCCTTAAGGTTAATAAACTTTATTTATGTGTATTAACAAGAAAATGCATAGTCTAAAAGCCTATGTTAGAAACAAAGTCCATCCAAAAGGCTTAATAGCTAAAGGTTATACTGACCATGAATGTTTAACTTTTTGTTTAATGTACTTCTATGGTATTAAAACAAGATTTAATTGACTAATTAAAGCGAAATTATGAGGGAGATTAGGCAAATAAGATGGAGTGCTTATCTGTATTTAGATCAAATAAATTTGCTTTTTAGGGGCACTAATATATGATGAGTTAAATCTATATGATTGGGCAAATATTAATTGGTATGTGTTGAATAATTGTACTAAAGTGCAACAATATATAATGTAAGATATGTTCATATTTATTATCATATTATATGATTCAAGAATGATTGTATTATTTTTGTCATTAATGTTCATTTGACATATAGGGAACATAGAGTAGAACTTGAGAGACTTGGAGTCAGAAATATAGAAAGGAATCAAGAGATAATCCACAAATGGCTTTCAAATCGTGTAAGTATCTAATATTCATTTATTTAATTTAAAATTTTAATAAGTAAATTTTGTTGATTTTATGTTTAATTTATTTATTGTATATATGGATGCAATATTGGAATATGAAGGAGCAACTGAAGTTATTGAAATTTTGAAAAAATTGTCCACTTGATCAAATAAATTAGTTACAATACACTTGATGTGTTGTTGATGGGATTAGATTTCATATACAAGATCGTGACTGTAATCAAACAACATAAGATTGTGGATTTTTGGTGAAAAGAGACCATGAGAATAAGATTCTTGATTATTATTGAGTGTTAAAAGAAATCATCAAGGTTCCATACCTAGGACAAAATAGAGTTATCATCGTCAAATGTGTTGGTGGGACCTTAGTGGTACCAAGGGATTTTAAATTGATCAACACAATCTTATTATGAATGTTAATGTAAGAAAAACAAGGTATAAGAATGATTAATTTGTTTTGGCATTTCAGACCCAACAAGTGTTGATAAATCACAATCTTGAGGGAATTATGATATTTTGGAATAAGATGTAGAAAAGGAAGATGAGTTTGATTTTGATGATCCCTTTAATTAGAAGATATTATCAATATTAATGAAAAAGATGATGACATGTTACATTGGAATGATATGGATATGATAGATGTAGATATGGATGTTGAAGACCAAAATGAAGTTAGTGATAACTTTGTGGATGATGATCGTGCTCAAGATGATGATTCTTTCAACAATAAGGGAAAAGAGGAAGAGTAGATTTCGTCGAATGATAAGAGTGATTGATAAGAAAATTATATTTCTTTCTTATAAAAACATGGGATATTTGTAAAAACCCCCCTGAAAATCAAAATAATAAGAAAATACCCCCACTTTTTAAAATATTAGGTAAACTACCCCCCACCGTTAAAATCCGTACAAATCGTTAGACATTCCATCCACAATTGTTAAAAGTCCAAAATGCCCTCAATTTTGATAAGTTCATGAGAAAAATATTATAAAAAAACCCCCCTGAAAAGTAAAATAATTGGAAAATACCTCCCCAAACTGAGGGTATTTTGGACTTTTAACAATTGTAGATGGAAATCTCTAACGGTTTGTACGGATTTTAACGGTAGGAGGTAGTTTACCTAATATTTTAAAAAGTGGGAGTATTTCCTTATTATTTTGTTTTTCAGGGGGGTTTTTACAAATATCCCTAAAAACATTGATAACACATGATGTGTAGGGTTTCATAAGAATATATCGATCGCAATATGTTTGTGACTAATTTTTCATCAATAACCATTTTCTCAATAAAGCTTTATGCTTAATTTGGTTTATGTTTGCTCTTTGTTGAATTAGCAATTTTAATAAAATTATCATTACCCCTCAAAATATGCATTGTAATGTTCTATTGCATAATTTATTTTAAGCTTCACATTTTTGTTAAGCATACTGTAATTTTATATTATAGTATCTTTAAAATGACAAGTGGTAAGAAAAATTAAATGTACGTAGTTTATTTTAGTCCAAGATCATTTGCATTCCACTATAATTATCATTACACCAAAGTGTAAATAAATTATGACCTTCTAGACCTTAATAATTAAAGTTGTTGAGTAAATTGTATATATGATCATAAAAGTAATCGTATTTTAAGTATAATTTTCCTTTTTCATTTTACTAGTAATCTTAGCTAGATTTCAATTTTATATAAGATCTTATACAACTTAACTTAATCAATCTTTGAAAACAAATAAATTCCAATGAAAATTTTATTAAATGTATTTTAATGAAAAATCAGAATCAATTTGATGTAGTTTATTAGGAATATAAATAATTATTGTTGTATCTTAAGTTAACTATTAGTGCACGTGTGTAGTGCATTGTAGTTGGCATCTTATGGTACTAAAGTTGATCTTATGATTCTGTAATCTTTGGTAGTTGGCACCTATGGCATTGAACTTTATTGCATGACTTTGATGATTGATTTTGCTTATGCAACTAAACTCTTCAATGGCATGGACTGTAGTGTGTTTATGTTATGTTATTATTGTTTGAGTTATAACATGCAGATCCATGTTGTAACATCAAGATTGATGTTACAATGAATTTTTCCTAATAATTTACAGTATAGTTTTTTTTTTTTTTTTGAATAATTTCATTAGTGCTTTATTCTTGCTTGTATGATGTTTGTTTGACTTAGTGAATGATTTTGTGATTATTCATTACTGTTATTATCATGAATAAAGTACTTAATTTCCTTATAGATTAGGTTTAAATGAAATATTTATATGTATGGAAATTTTCTCGTTGTTGACTTATTAAACTTGGAAAATATCTTTCCATGATTATGAAAAGTATTTTATCTATCAAACAATCTTTTAAGTTGCATGAAACTTTATTTATTTCCTTTATTTCCAGGAATGGACGTGCAAGAACAATAGGAATCATAGATTCGGTCAATGGAGACAAAGTATGAAAGTTTTCTTCTTTAGTTTGATTCTCATTAAAGCATATTTTATTCTCTACATTTGCTTTCTAGAATTAACTTTTAGGTTATTTGATTGACAGAAAAAAAAATGCAGCACTAAGAGCTTAAAAAGGAGACAAAGAATAAAGGCTGTTGTATGGATTTTTGAGAGAGCATGTAGTGTGAAACATGTGAAGAACTTTGAGTGCTTCACAGTTTGTATGTGCATAGTTTTGAGAGCAGAACGATTGACATAATATTCTATCAAATTGCATGTATTTGTGACTTAAAGATTTTCGACTCTAGGTAATTTATTTGTGAGCTTTTCATGAGTGAAAACAGTGCATTGAGATATTGAGTGATATTCATTGTAACATTTAGAGAGATTTGTTCTCTAAGTTTGTGTGTTAGACTTAGACTTGTAAGGCTGACGAGTCTAAAGTAAGTACTTGTTGGGATAATAAAATGTTTAGCCACAGTGAAATGAGGTAGACTTACAAGTTGAAGGGATTTCAAGCTGTTGTCACCTATGAAGGCAAGGGAAGCTCATTGAAACAATGCCAATGAACATGCACTTCATCTTGCTTTGATTCTAAGAGAGAGTCTTAGGGTGAATAAGTCAAATAGGTTGTACCTGTATGTTCATTAATAGTTTATCTCTCTAGGTAAGCATCGTGGATGTAAGGTAACACCAAATCATGTTAAAAATATTCTTGTGTTAATTTACTTTACTGTTGTTTATTGTTTTTGTATTATAATATATAGTTTTCATGTTATGACATATAACTTAATTGACAACATAACATATTAAGTCATGACATTGAATCAACCCAACATAAGCAAAAATTAGGTAGTTTAGAGCAAACGGACATTTTTATTAACAAATATAAATTTGTAGTTGAATATGTTCCAACCTATAAACCATAAACAAATCATAAAAGATGACAAAAAAAAAAAATAAAAAACTATTTTGAAATATAGTAATAGTATAAGTTTTGATGGTTAACTAAAAGCATTTTGGTAAAACTAGTAATAAATACGAATGATTGTCACTATATTTAGGGGTCGTTTGTTTTTTCGTCTGAAGACTGAACAGTGCTGCTGAAGACTAAATATTGAATAGTGATTGAAATATGAAATATAATAAACATGTTTTTTTTTTCCTTACCTCTGAATGTATAATAATTTTATTTATTTTTTAAAGTTAAAATTATCTGAATACTAGTAATTTAACATTTATATTATTTTATTATTAGTTGATAGGTAACTTTATTTAATATAATACAAATAATTACAATAAATTATTTAAAAAATATTAAAACATTTATATATATATAATATTTTGATTCATTATTAAAATAAGATGAATTATTATAGTAGAGTCAATTAAATTTATATATTCAAATAAAAATAAACAAAATGGTCTTAAATTGAATTACTACTACAACAAAAATTGAAATTGTAAAGTAATATACACGATAATAGATTCGATAATAAAAGAATAAAAAATAATAAAAAAAAAAAACTTTGAGGTTCTATTATACATCGATAACAGATTCGATAAAAATTTTGAGATAAAAAAAAACCAAAAGGAGAAACAATAGGAGAAACTTTGAGGTTCTGTTATACACAAACATATTTTCATCAATATACATAAACCAAAAACACTAATAACATAGTGAAGTTTTAACAAATAAATACAATATGAGCTGCTCCACAAGTAGATTAATAAAGAAAATAAAAAAAAAAATCTTATCGAAATTTGATTGAAGAAATATAGTAATAAAGTTATAGGAAAATTTGATGTTGAGATGTTTAGAGTTTTTATTTTTCAATATTGTTTATTAAAGCATTAAAAGAAATTTGTATAATGTAAAACTAGGATAAACTTAGAAATATGTTATTTGAGGAAGGATACATTTGGAATAATATACTTATAAAATCATTAAGTGATTTTGTATTAAGTGAAAAGTCAAAAAATATAACTTTTTTTTTATGGTTTTTGGATTGTTTTAAGTGGTTTGACCACTTAAAAAAACAAACAAAAATCTCTTAATTAGCCTAATTAAGTACTATTAAGTATTAAGTGCAAAAAACAAATAACTCCTTAGACTTTTAGTGAGAAAATAATAGTTTCGTATGTATAAATTTTCTTACTACAATAAAAAAATATGAAAAAAGTGGGTCATATTTAAGTAATAAAAAGAAAAATCATTAAACAAACTTTACAAACAATTTTGAATAATATTGGGGCCATTATTGGGGAGCATAAATGATCATCACTATATTCATACTTGTAGTGAAAATATGTATATTCACGCTTGAATATTATTTTTCCAAACCATAAGCAAAAACTATATTGAATATTTTTCCAAACAGTAAGCAAATATCACAAATATTGGTGACAAAATAATTAATGATATAAATCCAATCACGAAATAGACTTTGGTGGCTAATTGAAGCCACTTTGAAACTATAGTGAGGGAATTGAATGTTTGTCACTATATCCAAGCTTTTAGTGAGAAAATTTAAATTTGCAACTGATCATTTGTATGGAGAGAAACATATTAGTATGAAAAATATAGTCATGAAATTGACTTCAGTGGCTAATTACAATCATTGTGGTGGAATTAGTGAGAGACATGAATGTTCGACACTATATACATGCTTTTCGTGACGAAATATGAATTGTGACTATATATTTTCTCACTAAAGTTATACGAAAATTAAAATAGATTGGTGGGAACCATATTAGTTACAAAATATAGTAACAAAATAGCTTTTGTGACACATTGGAATTAATTTAAAAGAATTAGTGAGAAATATGAACCATTGTTACCATATTTATATTGTTAGTGATGAGATGTAAATTTATAACTAATAGGGGAAAAATAATTATTGTTATAAACTCACTTTTGTAACTAGTTTTTGTCAATTTCGTAGAATTAGTGAAGACTGTAAATGGTCGTCACCATAGCCATATTTTTAGAGACAAATTGTAAATTTGAAATAATTTGTCTTTTTGTTACTTAAACATAATTACCTATAGTGATTAGTTTAGTGCAGGTTAGGTTTGTTTTTAATTTATAATTTGTGTTATTGTTCTAGTTTGCTTGAAAATTAGCAAAAGATAGATTTGGGGGTATTTGATAACACTATTTTCTTATATGATTTTTGCCCCTCCATTTTCATGTCTTTTCACTAGGTTTTGATTTTTTGTAAAATCAATGGATTTGATGTGTTTGTAGGTAATAATGCATTGAAAGGGTTTTCGAGTGTAAATGGAGAAGTTTTGAGTTGTAAAGTTGGAAAAATGCAAGAAGTTAGAACTAGTGGGTACTACCACCTCTAGTGCGACCATAGGTTGTGAGTAGTTACTTGCTACATGACCGGTGATCCAATTGGTAGCCAGTACTTGACTACTCAACAACTAATCGGTTTGACCGTTGATCGATAATCAAACTTGTTAGAAAGAAAAATTATAGGGTCAAAATTTATTCATATGATCATAAAACATTAATAGGAGGACGTAATTATCTCCTTTACAAACATTAACAATTGTGAGGCAATAGGAGAAAAATTATTATTTTTGAAATTTGAAGGCATAAACAAACATTTCTTTAATTGTTAGGGAGCATGACCAAATTGTCCTCTCTATACAAAACACACGCCACTCAATCAGCTGTCAAACCCATTTCACCTGTGTTTATCTACATTTGAAACATTTTAGTCAAGTATTTTAGCACATTTTAATTGGAAAAAAAATGGCTTGTACATGTTCAAAGTGAGAATGTAAGAGAATATGCATGAAAATGCTAGGTACACTAGACAAAATATCAAAATCCAATAATTCGAGGAAGAAAGTTTCAAGATGGTTTTCAATCAATATGATTTTGTCTCTTAAGAGCTAACTAAAGAAAAGGAAATTATGGTTTTAAGAAGAAAAATAGTACAATAGATGTTAAAAACTTGGAAGTTGGCACTATGAGGAGGTGAAGAAACTTTAAAATAATATAGCTATTTTTTAAAAAAAAAATAATAATAAAAGAAACACACACACACACACATATAGAGAAAGAGAGAGAGAACATGACATGCTGGAGGGGACAAAAGAGAGAAAGAGTGAAAGTTTGGGACCCATCCACCGCTCATATGCATGCATTCAAAATTGTGACCAAACCCATCTCGTTAACCCTAATTAACACCATCACTCTCCCAAAGCCTATACTACCCTCTCCCCCATCCCACCCCACCCCAATCCACACCCCTTCTGTAAACCCCCTATCCTTAATATTTTATCTTCTAGTGTTCTAGTGTTAGAAGTTAGAATATGGAGAAGCGTAAATTAAGTTACGAATAATACTAACAACCTTATGAGCGATATTAAAGTGTTGAACACTTATACTATGATAAGTCAATGAAGGGTAAGATAGTCATTTAGTAAATAAGAGATAAGTTATAAAAAATAATATGATCAAGTCTAAAAATGAAAATTATAGGATATTAAACTATAAGTGATAGTCAATTACTAATTAGATTAAGTTAAACATATTGATGATAGTCAAAACAAGTCAAGGGACAAACTTGACATTCTATGAAATATTAATGAGGTGAATAAACAACATTTCAAACAAACATGAGAAAGAAAAGAATGCAAGCTGCCATATGAAGTAGAGAATTAGAGAGAATGATGGTCAAACAAGTCAAATAGGATATGGAAGTAATTTAGGAAAAGTTAATGATATATATATTGAATACTTAGACCAATTTTCAGCAAAGGAGAGAGTGTTGGCGTGAGATAGAAGAACAAAACAACAGCTGTTCTGAAAAAAACACAAAACAAAACCGTGAGACAGACCAGCAGGAGGGACGACCAAGTAAGAAGGAAGAAGAAATGGAGCTTCCATCAACTACCCAATCCTCAAACCACCTCTCTAGGGTTTCTTACAAGCTAATCCCACCCTCCTAAACAAGATTTAGGTGAGATCTCATCTTCTCTCTCTCTACTTGATGAAATTGGAATTGGAATGGGTATGTTGTTAACTATGTGATTCTTGTGAGTTGTGATAGGTGTTCTACCCTTCAAACAAGTGTAGAACCCTAACTAAGTAATATAGAAGTTTACATGTCATGTTCTTATGTGTAAATGATAGGTTAGGGTATTTGGATAACAAACTTTAAAGTGAAACTTAAAGTCATAAAGTATTACACAAAGTATAGATTGGTTGTTTGATGAAAAGCTTTTGAGAGATTGTTTTATAAAAATTTGAAAGCTCTACTCTTGAATGAGTGTGTGTGTGTGTTAAGAACATCAAGAATAGTAGATAACCTCTGAGTTTTGATGAAATTGAACTCCAATTTAAGCATAAGTAAGGGTTGGAAAGCATCTAGAAATGATAGAGTTGTCAAAAAGCTAGTTTTTGGTAATTTGGGAATCCCGAGCTCAAACAATGGGATAGAGATAACCTGCACAAGTCTGACTTATATGGGGTTGTTCTAGACCTCAAATCATGCCTAGGAGTCATAGAAAATCATAGGTTTTGGAACGGAACGATTCCGATAAAAATTGCGCAAGTTATACCCAAAATAATATCGTTAGAGAGACATTAGGTGAAATAACTATGTAAATACAATTTTTATTACATTGGATGAATTTAGTTGATCATAATTAGGTAAAAGAACTTTAGATACGAAAGAAAAACCATCATCGCTTGTCCGATGCGAAAAAGTGTATCAAAAAGTATCCAAAACATGACGTTTTTCTTAGATTTGACATAGTAAACGATAGAATTTTTCGATGAAATTTTATAGGTGACCAGAATGTGAGATAAGAGGATTTTAGAAAAAAGAACAAAAGAAAACGGGGCCCCGAGCAGGCTGCTGCGTTACATTCTGTTATAGGATATCAAATGAGACTTAAAATTTTGATTTTCCGTTTCGGGTCTTTAAAAATTATACGGGTTACATGAGGGTGTCCTTAGAGGTGTATAACTGAAACTTTTGCAAAGAAATCCGAACTAGAAAGTCTTAGTTGAGTTAAAATTGAGTTGGGAAAGTTATAACGTATAAAATTGTTAAAAAAGTTAAAAGAGTAAAAGTAATGTGACTAAGTACATTGTCAACTAGTCAAGTGCTAAAATTACTCTTATTGATATAAATGTTATAGGTGACGAGTAGGCAGGTGAGGCACGAGAGGCCCGTTGAGGCGTTAGAGCATTTTGGGATCGAGATAAGTGTTATTTGCTTACGTTAGTTTAATTTCAATTTACATTGTAACTTATTGATATTCAATAAGCTCTTAAAATGGTTTTCCAAAATATAAATTGAATTTCAAGTAAACATTGTTGTCTCGAATTAAGAAATGAGATTCGAAGGCAAAAGTCGTTCTTAAAAGTTAATGCAAAGTTTGAGTTAAAAACCATGTGTATACCGTAGTATTAAAGAATTTGGCACTACGTGGCGACGTAAAAAATTCCGCTCGTAGTTGTTTAGATTTATAGTCATTGACAATAGGTTACGATATAGAAAATTCCATACCTAGTTGCAAGTGATAGTGAGTAGTTGCACCACGATATGCGATGTAGAAAATTCCGCATGTGGTCACACAAAGTATAGTTCACTAGCACTACAATTACGATGTAAAGAATTTCGCATTGTAGTTGCCTAGAGTTGAGATTTTTCCACCCTACGTCGCGATGTAGAAAATTCCGTGCGTAGTGGTCGAATTGCAATAGTAGTTTCACGTTGACGTCAGTAGAAAAATCGTCACGTGATGGTGAGAATATATTAGGGTATACACATGGTCTTTTAATGAAAAATGTTTTGAAAAATTTAAAATTTTCAATATCAATATAAGTAAAGTGTCAAGTAGAATACTAGTTTGTGTTATCATTATTATATGATGAATTAACCTCTCATTTGTATTGTGTAGCTCGCTTTTCTCATCAAGTGTTACTATAGGGGACTTTGTTGTCGAGGGATCGATATTTTGTTTTTTGGCGGGAGACTCATCCCATGTGTTGGCGTAAATTGTGTATATGGTTAAATATGTAAATTGTGGAAAACTGTTTGTATTTTTGAATTGTATGATTGTAAATATTTATGCATTTTCACATATG
The DNA here is from genome assembly GCA_019925255.1 of Litchi chinensis. NCBI lineage: Eukaryota > Viridiplantae > Streptophyta > Magnoliopsida > Sapindales > Sapindaceae > Litchi > Litchi chinensis. The sequence goes on from CM034469.1 coordinate 2,948,770, forward strand.
ATGTATAATATGCATATTCTAACTTGAGTTTGTGCATATTGTGTTATGGAAAAAGTGATAATTATATATGTTTGTAGATAAAGAAGTTGGGAGGAAATGGAATTATAGTCTAAGTGTAATTTCTTTGCAGGTAAAATTTTGGATTTGTAAAAAATGCAGCAGTTATGCTGTCGAAATTTTTCTAAAAATTGTTTTAAATGGAATCGCGAAAAATTTTATCACTCCTAACTGTTTTAAAGAAAATCAAATTCGTAAGTTTCAACGAGTAAACCGGTAAGAAAGTATCGGGGTTCGTTTCTCAAGTTTCTTCAATCCGATGAATCGGGTTTAGGAAGTCCGCTGAAGTGCCCGATGGGATCCTCCAGACAAGAGCCTAGAGAAGGTCTGGTTCAGGTCCTGTCACCTTCCCCTCCCCTCTCCCCCCCTTTTCCCCCACACACACACACTCTCTCTCCCTCTCTCTCTCCTCCTAAACTCTCACCATTATTACAAGCTCTTTGGAAAATGCTCTATTACGTTTGGTTGCTGAATTCACTTGAGAATTTTAAAGGTGATATCCAATTTCCACTCATTTTCTCCTTTTTTCTTGCACAAGCAAGTTGTAAATATTATAATCCTTTAAAGAAGAGAAAAGAAAAAGACAAAAGATTAAATAAAAAAAAAAAAAAAGAAAGAAAGCAAATTAAAAAGAGATCACTAATTGCCACCTCACCTTCTACAATCTTTTAGAGTTAGCACAAACTTTCTACATGCACTATGATTTGTCTGACGAGAACCCAATCAATGAGATGGCAACATACTGACAGTGAAAATAAGGGTTAAGGTTTGTAAAAGAGGGTTCTTAGTGGTGATTACGAGACCTAGAAAGGGGCTCCACAGAGCTCTAAGTTGATTGAGTTGGGCCTCAATCCAACTTGGTGAGTACTCACTAGAGGCAAGTAGAGCCCCGAATTTAGGGATCCTTGGATCAACTGAACATCGATCAGCAAGAACTCAACCGAGTTCAGTCATGGATTCCAAGTCGTGCTATAAACTATTTTGAAGAAGGCTTTGTACAAATAAGGCAATCTCAACCCTAGGTTGTGCCAATCTTATGATATCACACTCTATTCTAGGAGGAAACCTTACTATGACTGATTGCAATCGTCAGGTTACACCGTATATTATTTTGGAGTCCAAGCCCATTGCAACCAACTACTGCTAATAATCTGGTTTGGTACACACTATCTGAAGAAGCAAACTCTTATCAAGACTAAGGCACCACTACCATAGGTCATGAGAAGTTGATGATATCATACACTCTGAGAAAATTAGAGTTTGTTCCTACCAGTAATTGCTACCATAGGTAATCACAAGTGGCATCACTAGGTTCCAAATTATTAGTCTAGCTTAAAAGGAACCTTAACTCTCCCAACTATAGATTGAAACCTTTTATTTATTTGTGAGTAGCCAAGCTAGGAGAGAACCTTTCAACTCCTCAACCAAAGCACCTCTATCCATTCTCTACACATTAGTCCATATTCCATTTTTTAGTGTTCTATCATTCATCCATTATAAAGAGTTTTTGAAGGAAAAGGAGAGGATCAACGCAATTCTTTCTTGACCATAAGAGCTCATATGATCAAGATAGCTTGGAAGACCTTCCAATGAAATCGGTGAGTCTTTTTTTTTTTCCTTCACCTCCTTTTTGTATTTGAAATCTTTCTATTATGTGTAACTAAATTCCATTTTTAAGGCACCAATGCACCATGTATGCTATGTTTTGTGATTGATTCTTGTATATCAATACAAATTTTAATTTATTCATTGGATTTTATATAATGTCTTAAACTTTTTATCTATGTTATCAATGACCAATTCTTTACATGATTTAGGGTTAAAGCCTATTTCAAAAATTAGTGTTTTTGAATGTGACTACGTAATTAACCTTAATTAATTTCTCTTGTGAATGAGTGTGGTTAATTTATGCATGCTTGTTAAATTAACTTGGTTCTTGACTTCATACTTGATGAGTTTTTGGTTGTCATTCATTCTATGACTATAGCTAAGTGCAAGTAGGGACATTTGGTCCAACCTATAATCTGAGTGGTAATACCATTATGAGAGTTAAAAACCCTAAATTTTGGATTGAGATGTTTAATTTACTAGTTTTGCTTTTGGAAGCATTGGTAACCTAACATCTTTGCTCGATAGCTTGAGCTAGCACTTAATTAGTTTTCATTTCATTATTATTTTACACTTAAATCAATTTCAAACACTCAAAATCTCTTCTTTAATTCAATTTCAAACACTTAAAATCTCTTCTTTCAATTCAAAGCATTTAATTTAATTTTAGTTGTGTTTAAAATTACTATAGTTATTTGAATTGCACTTCCTTGTGAAATGATTTGGCACCCCTATACTAAATCTATACAATTCATCTACTTTTGAGACTTTATTACTTTGAAGCAAGGTTCCAAAACTCGTTTCTCGCTACTTGATTGACAATGCAATAAGAAGTGAGTACTTTATTACTATGCGAGTAAATAGTTTGACCGTCGATCAAAAGTCAAACTAAGTCAATTCTATAAAAAAAGTTTAAAAATTTTCCATAGAATCAAAATAAAATCATATGACCATAAAACATCATCAATCTTATCTTATGCAATCTCTAAAACCACTTTAACACAATCATATAATTGCAATATACTAGATGTCTTAAAAATTTCAGCAACATAACTACTATTTTTTCAATAATTTTACTTGTAATATATGAAAATAGCAACACTTCAAAAGTCTATCACATCTCAACTATTTAGGACATTTCGTCCTTCTTTCGATCTCAAACACAACCAACATCATATATAATATGTAAATAATAACATAGCAAGTACAAAATAGATACCAAAAGGGAAAAGTCTAAGAAAGTATGTTAAGGCCTTAAATATTTGAAAGGCAAGGAGGATGCAACCACTCTTCATCTCCATAAAAGTCTTTCATAACTTGTTCATTGTCGACTCAGTCTCAAAATCAATACTCTCCTCCCTACTCTTTAGAAACAAAATTATGTTTACCAAGTTGTCTCAATCACTCCGAACCAGACCCTACTTCATCATTATCATCACCACTTAGAACAAACCATCCTTGTGCATTAGTAGCATTAGCAGCAATTGCTAGTAGCACATCAAAATTCTTCTCAGTCTGTTTGTTCTTTTTGCTTGCTAATTGTGAATTGAAATTGACAAAGACTAGCTTGTTTAATCAACTTATATTTAGTCTATTCATTTTCTTTGTTTGTATCCACATAAGATTTAAAAATTAAAATTAAATAAATCAATAAATAATTAAAATTTAAAACATTAAAAATAAGTTATGGATATCATTCAAAATTGCTCAAATTTCTTTTACATCTAGATGAACTAGTTGCAATGAAAGAATCATATATTTTTTTTCCCATTTTTTGCAAGTAGGTGTTTGGCCTCCAAGCATGCTCCACCAATCAACTACGCTATAGAAGATAATCAAATGTATAGTTAGTTCTTTGAAGATATATTTTCATAAATATAATACTAAAAATAGAATCTATAATAGTAATTTATAAGCAAGTAAAATAACTAAAAATAATTTATATAAATTAGAATGTTCAATTTTTTACTTGGATCCTTAGAATCACTGTCACATCCTTTAATGGCCAATGGTCTCCCAAAAGAGCCCTTCTATGTCTTTTACTTTGGCCATTCACTCATGATAATTTCATCTTGAGAAGATGGATCTCTATGATGAAAAACCTCTGCACACTCCATAAAGGCATCTAACAACTGATTTTCATTGGAAATGTTTGAATCCTTATAGTGGTAATAGGTTTTAATAGAAAGATTGTTATATGCAATAAAGAATATAACTAATCTTTCATTCTTTCATCAGTTAATTTAATGATTGGCTGATAATTATTTTCGACATTATTCAAGGCCTCTCTAATAGCTCATTTAACCTTTCTCAGTTCTCTATATAATCAAGGCATTGATGGCTTTCGATCCCCATCCACTAGTCTCAACATTTTAATCAAAGGTGCAAAAACCTTTAAACAACTTGTCACACTATTCCAAAATCTCAAACTCATCATAATTTAGTAGGTTGATTTTCTTTTAGTACTTTGTGAGAATTTGCACTTCTCACATTTGTCACTATTAAACATTGTCTTCAAAGCATTTTTTTTTTTTTATCTATCAAGTTTTGTAAAGTAAGGAAAGTGGACGCAAATCTTAGATGGCCTCAATCTATGTGGACCCAAGAGATTAATTAAAATCTAATTTATTATTATTAATTTGGCATGACCTAAGTTTTAGAAATAAAAAGGTACATGGACAAATACACTATTGGTGGATATTTTTAAAAGAAATCATGAAATTTGGAAGTGAAAGGAAAAATACCATACAAATAAGTGGGGGGTAAAAATGCAAAAATATAAGTAAAAAAATTGAGACATTTTGGTAGTCCTGTGCGAGGTGAAGGACAGTGAGAAATAAGTGTAAATAGTTGCAATTGTATCATGATGAGAGTTGTTAGATTGGCTTGAGAAATAAAAAAGAGGAAATGAGGACATGTGCATTGATATGATGAAGCAAAAGAAAAAAAAAAAAAAGCGAAAGAGACAAAATGGAGTGTTTAGCCAAGAATGAGAGAGAGAGAGAGAGAGCATGAGATAGTACTTTTTTTTAAATTAAAAAAAAAAAAAGAAAATGGGCATGTGTCCATCAAAGATGCAATGCAAAAAAATTAGAGTAAAAGAAAGTCAAGCATGCGCTAGACAATTGAAGAAAAGAGACTAGATAGACATGAATTGGGGAGAGAGACGTGTGGCTGTTGGATGTGTATATATACATTGTACATATATATATATATATATATATATATACAGATGTTCAATTAGAAGCGCGCGTAACTGAATAGGATAGCAAAACAAAAGAAACAATTAAAATAGCTAAGAGGAAAGAAGAAAATAAAAAGAAAAAAGAACAAGAAGAGAGAGAAGCAAAATATAAGAAATTGATGCATGGGTGATATGAATATTTTGGTGTCCGATTATCTAGATAAGTGATTTTTATTTCAATGAGATTTGGAATATAGGAAATTAGTTTTTTTTTTTTTTTTTTATTCGTAAGTTCTATATTTAGTTTATGTAACTTTAGGGTCGATCCAAGTTTATGAGGAATTAGATGAGAATCTGTTTTAGATCCAGACTTGAGCAAAGAAGTTATATTAGTGGATTATTTATTTAAATTGAATTAATTATTTACATATGTACATTTAAGATTTTATTTATTTATTTGTTATTAGAATAAAATTATTTAATTAGTTTATTGTTTTATTTATTATGCATTATGATTTATATTTTGATTATAAAATATTTATTATTGATGATTATATTTATATTCAGAAATCGAATTATATAATTTGCATATGAAAATGATTTGAGATTTGGAAATAAATAAAATGAGATTTTTAGAACACTAATATTATACACTCCCCTCAACGGTCAGGCAGACTACATATGTTGAGTCCCAAATTCGCTCAATACGTGTATAGCAGATGTCAAAAAAGTCATTGAGTTGTCAAGAGAGTCATTGAATCACCGAATATGTGTATGGTAGATATTATTCCTTGCTTTGTATATGTATTGAGTATTTCTACCACGTACGACAATTTTCCTTAGATACTAGTTGGTGTAGATTTTCATATTACAGATTAACTATATTATGAGTTTTATCAGTATAAAAAGAGATTTACAAAACATCAATTTTATGAAAGTAGATTTGCTAAAGAGTTTATGAAATTATATAAGATTATTTATAAAATAGATTTGATGAGCTATTCAAGGATTTCTGGATATGTTATTTAGTAAGAATGAATATATATTTTAGATTTAAAAATTTTTCTAGTGTAATTTTCATAGAGCAAATTTAGAATGATTTATTATTGTTTTCATAGAAATTTTATGTAAATTATATTTATAAAGTTGTAGAGATGCTTTATAAGGAAGTTTACAGTTTTACTACGAGATCACATTTAATTTTAGTTTTATTGTTTCAGATATGAATTTATATGAATCATTAAGAAATATTTATTATTACCAGAAATATATTATATTTTATTTAGAAATATTTTAAAAAGTTATATCTACTCACTGAATATTAGCCCTCACTTTTTTATAAAACTCATTTTTTCAAGTATCCGTTACAGATTTATGCAAATTATTACATATTGTGAGAAGGGCCACATGATAATAAACAATTTTACATTTGGGCAGATTAGTTTAATTAAATATATTTCAGGAATATTTTTCAGATGGAATATCTTTTTCATATGTTTTATGAATATTTTGATTATTCAGTTTAGGGGTCCAACATGAGAAATGATTTCTTTAGATTAAATTTTATAAAACGATTATAAAATTTACGATGATTATCTAAAGGATTTTTGGTAAATCCAAATTTCGATTAGAAAGACTCTAGTTTCCATAGGATCTTTATAGACTCGAGATGGGTACTACCAAATCTAGTCTTTCCCAACCTAACTATATCCTTTTTCTTTGTAAAGGACTTCATCATTACCAACGTCTTATCATAAGTATAAATAATGATTGTCAACTGCTTGGCTTGTTTAATAACTTGTTGAACCGGGAAGCTTGCCAACACTTTGAAGCATGAGATTGATTGTGTGAGTAGCACATGAGGTGCAAAATATATTTGGCTTGTTCTCCTTCGTAATCGGTAGCAATCATATTGTTATTAACATTGTCAGTTACTACTTGAACAATATTTTCAGGTCCGACTTGTTCAATATATTCATTCGCATACTCGAAACATGTTTCACAATGTGTGCCACATCAGAACATTGCTTGGAAAAAGGAAAGCGATTCCTAACTTGCTATAATCAAACATCAATCAAACATACATTAGATTGAAGAACACATTAAGAAGCACACTAATAGCAGAAGATATTAAAATTAAATAATATAATATGCAACTAATATTATATAGTAGATAAATTATATGAAATTTATACCTATAATCTACGCACAAATTCATTATACCCCTCCTTTTCTTATCCGTCCAAACATTCATCATAATTAAGCATCCATTATGAGTCCACTCTTTGATGGGACCTGACTTGAATTCCCTCTTTCATAATTCAAACGAGCCTGTCTAGCACTCCATGGAACCCTAATTACCTCTAGCTAGCAAGACCAAAAGAATTCCATGGAGTGAACCCATAAATTTGACCATTGCTAAACGTATAAAATATAAATCATAAAATTTCATTTTTCTAAAATTAAGATTCTCCTAAAAGAAATTTCGATAGCATAACGACTATTTTTCAACATTTCCCATCATGTCAAATCACTTGAAAACAATTCATAAACACTTCAAAAATCCATTCATTTTTCTCCACTTCCAATTTGGACCTTCGGTTCATCTCAATCAAAACCTAGTCGCAATTAAACTATTTCAACAAAAATCATTTCAACTTTGAAAATATATTTTCATGCAAACAAATCAAAAGCATTTACTCATAATTCAAATATTTATATCATGCATATAAAATAGTCATCAAATATTTCGTTTACATTGAAACAACACATCATTACAAACGTAGCAAGCTTTACAATTTATTTACAACCAAAACATAAACATGCACAAGATTTTATTCAAATCAAAATATGCATAAATGTGATTTCATAGAAGCATCGATCATCTTTAGCCCACCTAGTCTGAAGTAGGAGAACGGGCACCCTGATCACTTATCCTTACACCCGGGGAGGTTTTTTATAATATAAAATCAAGGAAAAGTGAGTTAAATGAGCTCAGTTAGTGTTTAAAGTTTTTCTATTCAAACTCTTTTTTTTTTTTTTTAAAAAAAAATCTACCTCCTTAAAACATTTGAAAGAACTTTCTATTTCTTAAAACATTTTTATTTCTAAAACCATATACTTTACAAATTTATTAAACAATTTTAAAAACTCGTAATCGTGCGTAAAACATGATAAGGTTTCGTACTAAATAGAATTATAAAATGATAAAATATTTTATGAACTTTTGAGAAGTAGCTAAAGCATTGTTTTTCTAAAATCTACATCTAGTGGTGTGTTTTTCTTTCTAAAAACCGTATTAGTGGAAACCTAAAGAAGCTACAATCACATGGTGAATAATTTAACGTCGCATAATGTGAGGTCACGTGGCAAATTTGCTAGCAGTGCACATCGTGACAACTACGAAGACATCTTGATTACTACGCAACGGAATTCTACATCGCATATATAGAGTAACATAATACCCCACATGTGTAGAGGGCAACACGATGACACTACAGACTCAATCCCCCTAATATTAATGACATGCCCTCCCAACATTTGTCATACATATATGGGATATACCAGCTGGGTCTGAATCTATAAATCTATAAATTTTGGTAAATCATTAACCTTTGAAAACTTTCTTCATATATACTTCAAAGTTGAACTTTTTCATTCTATAAGCATAAAAATATAAAAACATATTGCATAAAATCCAACTAAAGCATAAAAGCTCTTTATTTCTACAATTTCATGCATAAGATATTTTCTTTTAGATCAATGCATAAAGTATCCATAAATTAACATGCTTAATAAAAACTCATAAAAGAATGCTTTAAAATAGGCTAATAAAACATTTAACATTCATAAAATATTTTTACACTCACATGCTTTCAATTTACTAGAATATCCTCCAACAACTCTCCCTTAATTTCTTTACTTCCTTTTTCACCTATAATGTACATTCTAACTTATAATCCATCACTAATTCATTTGAAACCAATACTAATTCACCCAATTGCATTCAAACTACCATGCCCTTCATCTTAGCCAATTACACTACCTTACACATATACATTATTCTTTTGATTTTTCCATACATTAATCATCTTAATTTCATCTCAATATCATCCTAAATCATTCACATGATAAAAACATAAAGTGCACCCAACATTTTCATGCTTGGCTGAATACATAGCAATCTAATCCAAACTTTTCCTTTTCATTTTCTTGATGCATATCATCTTAAAATCATGTAAAACCTCATTTAATTATATCAAAACACTAAAATCATTGTAATTCAAACCCTAGCATAAAACTCAAAACTTTAGCTTTTGGAAAGTTATTGTCTTTCCGTATAATAGTATTTTCGAACGGAAAGTGTTCGGGTGAATAACAATTTTCGAACATTAGACCTCATGAAGCAAAAAGCTCCAAAATTAGTATTAGAATCAATAGAACATGAAGTAGAGTGAAGATGGGTTCATTCAAGGAGATTTTGAGTAATTCAAAATTTATTGGACAAAAATACCCTTTTTAGAGAATAAAGGATATTGATGATTTTATATTCATAAGAATTTCTTTTGGTACGAAATGGGGTGATAAAATATGCAATTAGAGTATTTTATGGTCAATTTGAAGATTTAAGGGTCATAGAATATTTTTGAAAATTTTTATAGTTAAAATGTGAATTTAAAATTTCTAGAGGGCTAAGTAGATATTTTCCCTACTAAAGTATATCTGGATTGTGTGTGAGTATTACATACAATGAGATCTCATGAAGAAACACAATCCATGTGAAATGAAATGGGTTAATGAGAGCTTGACACTTGGAATCCACTATCTTGAAAAAATCTATATAAATGGGACTTAATGGGAAATAAGAAGCCAAAGTGAAAAGAAAGTTAGAGAGAAAGAAAGAGGAGTCAGCAGAAGTGAGGAAAGAGAAGCTTTAGGCGAGAGAGAGAGAGAATATGATCGAATGCAAGATAGATCTGATCTATTCAGATTAGTCGAGCCATTTTGAGAGAAAGAATAAGAGTAAATCAAGAGAGAACACTGTTAGAGGTGTGGAGCTCGGCCCAGAGGACGTCTCTGTCAAGTGGGAAAAGTAAGGTAAGGTTGTTGTCATTGTGGATCTTGAGTTGATTTTGAGTATTTTTAATGCCTGCAAGTCATTTGGTTTGAAAGGGAGTTCGTGATCAAAAGTGGGCAAAAAGGGTAGTAGCCTTACTTCTCGGTTGGAGTGAATTCTAAGTCTTTGAAGTGACATGCGAGCTGAGGATGAGGATTCGCTCATTTGGAGTTAAATTGACAAAGTGAGTGCTAGATCTCATATTTATTGTGTGAAATGGAATGTGTGATGTTCAGTCTGAAATAAATTGATAATACGAGCTGCCATTTATTGGTTATGAGTGTATATTGTTAAGTTGTTATTTTGGATGTGGTTATTGGTGTAAAACCTGGAAAGAGTGTTAGAATGTGGTATGCATGAGTTAGGACTGATTTAAGCTAGGATAATAACCTATCAGCAAACTGGGGGGCTGTGAGCTGGGGGATGTTGCAATCCATTTTAGCGTTTGGGTTGGTCAAGTGGCAGCAGCTCGCAATAAGGGTGAGCTTGTCGAGTTGAGTAATCATTTCAAGTCGAGCTAGCTAGGGCAACAACTCGCAAGGATGAGTGGGCTATGCCCATTCCATAACAAATTTGTTCGAACTGAGCTTAGTTCAGTAGCTTGCAAATGGGAGCTGGAATGGTGAGATAGCTCACAGAAGAGGCGAGCTGGAAGAAGCTTGTTGTCCAAGCCAAGTGAGCTAAACAGTAGCTCCCAATGGACGAGCTGGCAGTAGCTTGCAGCTCGAGCTAGATCCTTTATAAATTAGAGTGCAGTGTTTTGTATGCTGGAATGTGAGTTTTTGAATGGATTGTTGGAACTAAGAAAACACTTTGGTGTTGAAGTGTAGGTGAAGCAGTGAGCTAGCAAATGGCATAGAAGAGTGGTTATACATATTGGACAGCAAGTTGTGAGTGTGGTTTTCTTGCAAAGCATTTATAAGTTCATAATTGAATTTATTTATTGAACTTGTTTACTTTTAAATTATTATATTGAAATGATCTATGTTTGCATGTCTCCAGTTTTGTATTTATATCACATACAAGTTTTTGAATATATTATTAATGTTTATGCACTTTAATAGCAAAACAATTTATTTAGAGACATGCTAGAAAATATTTATGAGCTAAATTAAAGTATTCACTAGATAAAGAGAAAAGAAAGTTTGAGTAGCTTAAAAAGATTTTAAATGTCTATGGTTTACCCTAGCCCCAAAGATTACCGATTGAAGTACCGTATACGTGTATGACAGGTGTGGTTGGGAGCATCACTAACTATGGGGGATCTGAGTCATCGTCAGTTAGTCACCGTCTGCATGTACACAGTAGAGTAGATCTGTTTGATGTTAGAGTAGGTATCGCGATCTCTGAGGTCCCTCATCAGTGACTACATAGAGAGATTTTCTCCAATCCTAGTGACGTGTGCGAGTTCTGTTACTTGTATATAAAGGTATCATCACGAAGGATAAGTTTTCCTAGGTTACCATATAAGGCAAGTTTTAGAAAGAGAAACACGTCATTAGATGTGAGATTGCAAATATCAAGAAAGCTATTTTATGAGAAAAATTTATGAATATTATTATCATTTTTTAAAAAATAAAATTCTTATATATATTATGCTTGATTTATATTTTGTCAATTCAAGTTAAAGTATTAGTTTTCTTAGAAATCTTTTGGGAGGTGTAATCATATTTTGAAAATAAGTTTCAAAGCTGATGAGTACCCATCACTGAGTTTATACTCACCACTCATTTTCTTGTTTGATAAAAACCTTCTCCAAGTGCAAGTGCGAGCCAGAGATTCGAGGGCGCTTCGTCAAGTGTGCATAGGGACTGATACGTGATGTAACTACACTAGTTTGTTTGCTCCGCATTTTCATGTATTATATATCTTTTGAACATAATACATGTTTCATAAACTTTGAATTAAGAATGTATATTTCATGTATCTCTTATTATATTTTGTGAACCATGTGTGCACTTTGTTTTGTTTAGCTTCAGTGGATTTCTTGTTAACTTGAATGAAATCGTATTTGAAAAAGTATTTTGAAGAGTTTCATAAAGGTTTCAGCCTAGCTTCACGGGAACCTTCCAGCCGATATAAATCTCGTCTGAAGGGCCACCGTGGGATTGCCGAGCAGGCTGCCTAGTGTATAAGGAAGAAGGGCCTATCACCTAGTCTTGGCCGAAATTTATACCATGCATCCAACATCATTCTTCCACTTTTATGATCACCAAACACACTAAAATCACTCAAACATTCATCTAATGTCTTAGAATCAACTCAATTTAAGTTTTCTTGAAAAATTGTATAAAACCCTAGAATACTCACATTCGTTTCTTGCTTGTCTAATGGCTTTCTTTGAGTCTCCTTTCAATTTCACACTTGAATACAAGTTAATCTACTTCTAAACATGTCAAAAATTTCATAAATCCATCAAGTTATCATTCATCCAAGAAATCATGAAAACATCATGAAAAATCAAATAAACTTACCACTTTCACTTCCCTTTCTTTGCGCAATTCTTATCTTAACACCAAATTAGAGTGAATCTAGTGATTTTAGCATGAAAAAATGGTCAAGATAACCTTGCTTTTCTTCCTCTCCCTTTGGCCGAACACTCCCTTCTTCTCTCTCAAAATTTTCTTTCAAATTTTCTATACATTTTATACACCCTTCAACTATATATAAGCCTTTATTTGGGTTAACAATTACCCCCAAACTAATCTTAAATTTACAAGATTGCCATTAGTTAAATTTGAAGGTTTTTGATTGGTTGAAATCTAACAACCAATTCAATTCTAACTAATTTTATTCCATTTCAACCAAATGCTAACTAGTTAGTTCACTTGTCTCTAAAATTACCCATATGACATCCTTATCTCTACATACATATCACTCTCTCATATTTTCAAAATTTTCAAAATGCCTTTAATACATGTCCTTTACTAATTTATCCAATCATACCCCTTTTTGGTAATTTCTTTATATCAATTTTATGTTAAACTATAATAAATAATTTATACCACTGCTCATATTCAAATTTATCTCTAGTCTATCTGGAAATTTTACTAAAATTCAGTTATACATCTAAACACTTTAAAATCACTTTATTATTCCATAAATAAGGGTATACTTGTACAATATATTATACAAAACATATACAATGCTAAAATTGGGAGGGTATACACTCTTTTTCTTGCCTTTTCAACAACTTGGTCTCTTTCACCTTATTCAGTAAATATCGCTCCTTGACTTTATAATAAGTTGGAGGTCTATAACTCGGCCCAAACTAGCCAATTGCTTCATAAGCGCACATGAAATGTTCATTCATGCAACATGCCATGGAATGACACTATTAAGTATCTAACTAATCACCCATTTGTGCACATGATTGAGTCTCTCTTTAAAAAGCGCTTCATTGATGTTTTGTTGTCCCGTTGCCTTTCCTGAATCTAATAACAACTCTAGATTAATGGGTCCTGAAAACTTATCCATAGGGCCAACGATATGAGGCTTTTTCCTTACCTCTTATACCTCTTCTTCTTCCACCTCTCCTTATTCCTTCATATTTACTTCTCCTCTCTTTAATTTCGTCTCAATCATCTTGTTTTTCTTTTTATTTTTTTACTCTATAAGCGCATTACTACATTTATTTATATCATCCAGTTTTGCCTTTGGACATTTGGCCACATTTCTAGATATGTGACCCACATGTTCTTTCAATATATGTATCCCTCTTAATATAACATTCCCACACAATACGTACTTCATTTTTTCCATGTTCTTTGCATCAACCAACATCTCATAATCTCATCCAATATCACTTGAATTCCATTTAAAAGAATGGGTAACAGAGGCTCTTGAAGATTCATTATCCATAATTTGTGAACACCAAACAATTATTAAAGCATTACACATTTACACAACAAATATTAATTATCAAGCAAATTTATTTGAAAATGTAATAGCATCCAGTTGCAAATGAAGAGCTAATCATAAGTCTTGACCATAAATGAAAATTGAATTATGGAAAAGCGATAGAAGCAATAGCAAAACCAAGAAATAATACGAACATGGCATACTGATAAGACCAAATTAGGTGTTATGCTACTTAATTTGGAAACAAAAATGAAAAAAAAAAAAAAAAAAAAAAAAAAAAGACTCATGGTGATCCTAAACGGCAATGGTGGATGCAACAGATGGCAACTAGCCTAAGCAAAGAGAATACTATTTTGAAACCCAAAAGAAGTGAAGAATAAAATGAAACCCTAGTTGTAATGCTCTTTCCCGATTCTATTACTATTTATTTGTGCGGAATAAGGTATTGTATGGATACACAATTATTTGTGATATAATAAAAGGGATTTTAAGTGTTTAGAGGTGAAATTTAATTTTTATAGAATTCCTGAAAGGATCGGGAGTAAATTTAAATTATAAAAGTTGAGGGACAATTGGTGAAAATAAAAGATTTTTATAAGAATGGAAAAATTATAAATAAAGAAAAAGGACAAGGATATTAGGGAAAAATAAAAAATTCTCTAGAATATGGCAAAGTCATAAATTTAAAGAAGTTTATGGATGAAAAACAAGGTTGACCCGTACCTATAAATAGGTGTGAGTGGTGAGTGTGCCAGCAGAAGAGAAGAAAAATCTAGAGGGAGAGAGAGAAAGCTATCGGCAACAAGAGCAGAAGACAGAAATTGAGAGTAACGATTGTTTCGAGCCAAATTTCTATCATTTTCGAAGGAAAACAAGTTGCTGAAAGGTGAAGAACGAATTTAGAAATCAGATCTGGTAAGAACCAAGTGGTAAAAGTAAGTTTTCATGGTTTTATATCAGAAGAAGAAGTTTGTCAAAGAACAACTATGGTCTGCATGTGTTTAACGAGATTTTTGGTATGTGGATCTGGTGATTTGAAGCTGCAATCAAACGGGAAAACAAGACAAAAAGCTGAGGAGGAGTCTGATAAGTGAAGTAATTGAGAAATAATGTTGATTTGTAGTAGTTATTTACGATTTAAGATGATTTAGTTTCTGTCATGTAACCTATTGAGGTCGTGACCTAGGTTGATGGGTAGAATATGATGAAACATTTTGAATAAATGTATGTGAAATGAGGTCGAGTTGTGTTAATGGTTGTAATAATGTAAAATTTGGAAAAAGAAGTGTTGGAAGTAAGTATGCATGGGGTTGGGTAAGAGCTCGCACGGTGCGAGCTGGATGAGGCCAATAGCCCTAGTCAGCACTAGTCGACTGAAGAGCGAGCTTGTAAGGAGCGAGCTGGGCAATGCACGTTGCTCTTCATCGCACCAATCCAAGCTGAACTAAGGCTTTGCGAGCTAAACAAGGTCCATGAACCGAGCTGAGCTAGAAAGAGGTAGTAGCTCGTTGAAAGGGTGAGCTGAGCGAGCTTGTTGGAATAGTGGACGCCCGCAAGTTAGGCTAAGTTGGTCGAAGTGAGAGCTCACTGAATGGATGAGCTGCGATACGAGCTCACAACTCAAGCTGGACTGACAATATTGCAGTCTGTAGTAGCTCAAGTGAAAATATAAGTTATAGAAATGATAGAAATAATTTGGAATTGAAGTGTTCTACGAGCTAAATGGGGATTTCATTATGATTAAGTGTAGGTGACCAGGCGAGTTGAGGAGGTCGCTGAAGCAAACGTGATTTAAGTAAATAGGATAGCAAGCAGTGAGTGTGCAAACGTTTTATTAAATGAGTTTTAGTTTATTATGAAATAAGTTTTAGCTTTTTGAATATTCATTTTATCTTATAAATATTTTTATATTCTTGTATGAGAATAAATAGTTTATTTACAATGTGATATGCAACATTTTAGCACTTTTTATGTTTATAGCATAAAAGAGAAATATAATTTAAACTATAGAAAGAGAAAAAGTTTTCAAAGACTAATGAACGGTTCAAGCTTATAGATAGATAGACGTTCTAGCTTTAGACCCGGTCGGTATACCCCGTAGTGTATGACAAGTGTTAGGAGAGCTAGTCATGCTAACATCGAGGGAATCGAGTCTGTCATGTCTGTCGAGTCGCCCTTTACACTTATGGGGTATTATCTTGCTATGTGATGTACGATGGTAGTTCCCCTACGCAATAGCGGAATATCTTTATAACTTTGCCACGGTGTACGACGCTAGCTTTACACCACGTGACCCCTCCCCCCCTCCCCCTCCTCTTCCTCACACACTGAACGAAGCTGGTCTATTCGTTTATGTGATTGTAACTTCCCTTGGATTCCTCATTAGTACAGTTTTAAAAAGAGAAACATACCATGGAAAGCGATTTTTAGAAAGAAAGTGTTTTAGAAATATTTTAGAAAAATCTTTTGAAACTTTAAAGTAAATTATTTTAAACCTAAGTTTTTAGAAGTAAATTGTTTTAAAGAAAAATGTTTTCAAAAATGTTTTTCGGGAGGTCATTTTAAAAAAGATTTACTAAAATAAAAACTTCTACGCACTCACTGATCTTTATAGCTCATAACATTTTTGTTTTTATATTACAAAAACCTCTCAGGTGCAAGAACGAAGAATCAGGGTACCGATTCGCCGTGTTTAGACTAGGTGGGCTCATTGTTAGACAATGATACATGCTTACTTTTGTAATCATTAAGTTTGGATATTTATCATGTTTTATGCACACTTTTGATTTAAATAAATTTTGTAGGACTTTTTATGTTCTAATGATGCATGCATATTTTAGACTCTTGAATGTTTGAGATATTATTATTACGTTTTGAGAATTTTTTTTTTTTTTTTTTCGAAAGTGAATGCGAGATTTCATAATAAATGGTTTATATGTTTAGCAAAGTATTTATAGTTACGAGTTCGCTCCACAACATCCTTTTGACCCTTATGAGTCAGACTTTAAAAAGGTTTTGTGGGATGTCCGACAGGACCGCTGGATCCATTAGAGAGAATCTGAGTCGGGTCCTATCAATTTGGTATCAGAGCTAAAGTTTTAGAAGATTTCAAGTAAAAGATTTTTTGAACGTTGGTTTTCAGCTGAAATTTTTCAGAAACTATCTAAAGTTTTGAGATTATGATTCTAACATCCATTTCGTGTATTTTATGGTTGGATTTCACAAAATCATGCATCGTCGAGGTCGTTCATTTACTAGGAGAGCGATTGCTCAGGTACTCACACCAGATGGAGGACATGTTGACGAGCCTATCAACATGTCTATAGATCAGACCCAAGCAGGACCTTCACGACCTGCAGAGCTAGCAATTGGGAATTTGAATGTAGAACAGCTGGCTCAAGTTTTGGCAACGACATTTCATCAGCCGTGAGAGATAGGGTTTTCCATCAAATGTGCTCGGAAATTGGACACCAAGCCTTACGATAAGACTGACGATCCGAAATGCACACTATCATGGCTCGAGACTAATGAGGAGATTTTCCAAGGCATGGATTACTCTGAGGATCAGATTGTGGCATTCTCCACCTTCTTATTAAAAGATAAAGCCAAGGATTGGTGGAGAACCATTTAAAGGCGAAACGTACTTGGAGTGTCTTGGGCACTATTCAAGTAAGAATTCATGGATAAATTCTATTCGAGGAGTTACCAATATGCTAGGATTGAATAATTCTTCAAGCTGGATAGGGCAACTCATCAGTAGTAGATTACGAAAGAAGATTCTCAAAGTTGGTTCACGTAGTACCTTTTATAACAAACGACGAATAACAGAAGACCAAAAGATTCGTAGCAAGCCTGAACCCAAAGATCCGGACTTATTTAGTTTCAGTCGTCCATATGCAGTACGAAGAGTTAGTATAGGCAACCGTCAGAGTGGAAAGAAGTATTGAAGCTATGCCAAGGCCAAAGAAGACAATCTAAAAGTGCAGTTGGACGGGCAATTTCTTAGGAGGACCTAATAAGTTCAGCAGAAGTGGAGAATCGTCTGCTGGATCAGGAAGTCGTAGATCCAGTCAAGGGACAGAATCCAGTCAAGGCTTCATAAAGCAATTAGTAGGCTCCAAAAACAGTAATGAGAGTTGGAAGAACTGGTCTGTGTGCAAGAATTACAGAAGGATGCATCCAGGCGAATGCTTCAGAGGTAGCACCGAATACTATAGATGCGGACATGAAGGCCATTTCATAAAAGGCTGCCTGAATGTAGTTTCAGCCGTTAGACCAGAGATTAAAGTCGCAGCACCCAGGCAGACTGGTAGAGATCGAGGACCGGTTCAGAGGGGCTCCCAAGTTAGAGGGATTACCAGTTTAGTGGAGCAGCAGGTAGGAGTGCTTCATCTAAGGGCCAGCCAGGTAGACCTCGTACTCAGGCCAGAATATTCGCGGTGACCCAACAAAAGGTAGACACTACCTTTGAAGTGGTGACATGTATTATTTCAGTTTTCGACTGAGATGCATATGTACTAATTGACCTGGGGACTACTCACTCCTTTGTGTCTAAGAAGTTTGCTAAGACTATTGGTGTTAAGTTAGAACCCCTAGATTGTAGCCTAGTGGTGTCCATCCCTACAGGGGATTCTCTTCAAACCAAGAGAGTATTCAAGGGTAGTATAGTAGTCATTGAGGGTAGAGAGTTCCCGACGAACCTGATAGTATTGGACTTCTCTGACTTTGATGTCATAATAGGAATTGATTGGTTGTCTATACATCATGCCTGGGTGGATTGTTTCCAAAAAGAAATTAGATTTCCTAGAGCTGGGGAGCCAGATGTTATTTTTTGTGGAATACGAAAATCACTTCCTTCCAGTATCATATTAGCAATGGAGGCTAACAAGATGCTTAAGAAGTCATGTCAATGATACTTAGCCTATGCAGTGGAAGAGAGGTACGATGGAGTGAGGTTGGAAGATATCTTAGTGGTCTGAGACTTTCCAAATGTGTTCCCGAATGACCTTCTAAGTCTACCTCCAGATCGAAAAATGGAATTCGAGATATATTTGATTTCAAAAACTGAGCCAATCTCAATCACACCGTATAGAATAGCTCTAACAGAGTTGAGAGAGTTGAAAGTTCAGATGAGAGAATTATTGGATAAAAGATTCATTCAACCCAGCCATTCACCTTGGGGAACTCTAGTGCTATTCCTCAAGAAGAAGGATTGGAGCTTAAGGTTATGTATCGATTATAGACAACTAAATAAGGTGACAATACGGAATCAGTATCCACTCCCGCAGATCGACAACCTGTTTGACCAGCTACAAAGATCCAAAGTATATTTGAAGATCGATCTAAGGTCAGGTTATCATCAGCTAAAGATTCGTGAAGAGGACGTTCTGAAGATTGCCTTTAGAACCAGATATGGGCATTACGAGTTTCAAGTCATGCCATTCGGATTGACTAATGCCCTAACAGCTTTTATGGACCTAACAAATAGGATTTTCAGGCCATATTTGGATAAGTTCGTGATAGTATTCATCGACAATATCTCGGTGTATTCAGGCAGTTATAAAGAGCATACAGAGCATTTATGGATCATATTGCAGACCCTATGAGAGCATCAGTTGTATGCAAAGTTCAGCAATGCTAATTCTACCTAAATAGTGTTGCTTTCCTAGGTCATGTAGTATCAGCTAAAGGAATTAGTGTGGATCCCCGGAAGATAGAAGCTATAATGAGTTGGAGACTGCCTACTAACGTTACCGAGGTTTGGAGTTTCCTTGGACTGACAAGTTACTGTAGGAAATTTGTATAGGGGTTTTCCAGGATAGTAGCCCCATTGACCTAATTGACTAGAAAAGAGGAAAGGTTTGAGTGGTTAGATGTTTGCCAGCAGAGTTTCGACATGCTGAAAAAAAGATTGACATCAGCTTCAGTATTAACTTTACCAACAAGGGAAGATGGATTTACCATATTCAGTGATGCCTCAAGGTAGGGTTTAGGGTGTGTTTTGATGCAAAATGGTAGAGTTGTAGCATATGCTTCCAGATAGCTAAAGAAGCATGAACAGAACTACCCTACCTATGATATGGAGCTTGTAGTAGTAGTATTTACACTACGAATTTGGAGACATTACATCTATGGCATCCCTTATCAGATCTTTACAAATCATAAAAGCTTACAATATCTGTTTACTTAGAAAAAGCTAAATACAAGGCAGATGAGGTGGTTAGAGTTGATTAACGATTATCATTGTACAATAGAATACCGGTCCAGAAAAGCCACTGTAGTGGCAAATGCTTTAAATAAGCACACTATGGGTTCCTTAGCTCATTTAAAGACGGTATATCTTCCACTTTTGGTGGAATTGAAGTCGTTGGGAGTCTGGTTAGGCTTGGCATACTCAGGGGCGTTATTAGCTGCTTTTTATGTTCACCTTATTTTAGTAGATCAGATAAGGGAACAACAATGACAAGATCCCCAGTTGGTAAAGTTAAGGCAAGAAATTGAAGAAGGACGCCGAACAGATTTCATAATCAGGGAATATGATACAATGATTATGGGTCAATGTCTATGCATGTCGGACATTAGTGATCTAAAGAGGGAAATCATGGAAGAAGCTCATTATTCAGCATATGCTATGCATTCGAGCAGTATGAAGATGTATCGCACCCTGAAAGAGCATTATTAGTGGAAAGGGATGAAGAAAAAGATTGTAGAGTTCGTATCTCGATGCTTCACCTGTCAGCAAGTCAAAGCAGAGCATCAGAAATCGGCAGGATTACTACAGCCACTCGATATTCCAGAATGGAAATAGGAGAATATTACCATAGACTTTATTGTAGAGCTTCCACATAAAAGGAGACATGATGTCATATGGGTGATAGTAGATAGATTAACAAAGTTCGTCCATTTTTTGCCGATCAAGAGTAATTTCCCCCTAAGTAGGTTAGGGCAGCTCTACATAGATAAGATAGTCAGACTCCATGGTATACCGGTTTCTGTTGTGTCCGATCGTGATCCCAGGCTTACTTCTAAATTTTGGCTCAACTTGCAGAAGGCCTTAGGTACTTGGTTGGACTTCAGCATAACTTTTCATCCCTAGACGAACAATCAATCGAAGAGAACAATCCAGACACTCGAAGACATGCCCAGAGCATATGTCTTGGAATTTAAGAGAAGTTGGGATACTCATCTACTACTTGTAGAGTTCGCATATAATAATAGCTATCAGGCCGGTATAGACATGGCCCATATAAAGCTCTTTATGAAAGAAAGTGCAAAATCCAGTGTGCTGATATAAGGTAGGTGAGAGGAAATTGATAGATCTCGAGCTTGTCCAAATGACTACAGAAAAGATTAAAATCATTAGGGACAAGCTAAAAATAGTAAGTGATAGACAGAAGAGCTATGCAGAAGACCGTCGTAGAGACCTCGAGTTTGAAGTTAGAGATAGAGTATTCCTCAAAATATCCCTTTGGAAAGGCGTGCTCAGATTTGGGAATTATGGTAAGCTGAGTCTGTGCTACATCGGACCATATGAGATCATGGAAAAAGTGGGACCCGTAGCATACAAGATAGAGCTACTGCCTCAATTAAGTAAGATTCATGACGTGTTTCATGTGTCTATGCTCCGAAAGTATATTCCAGATCCTTCTCATACACTGAGGGAGCAACCGGTAGAGTTAAGGAGGAACTTAACTTATAAAGAGGAACCGGTGCAGATTTTGGATCGTAGAGAGCAAGTTCTGTGAAATAAAGTAATCTCCTTAGTAAAGGTATTATGGAGGAATCATGATGTAGAAGAGGCTACTTGGGAGCGTGAAGATCAAATGTTTCATAGAAACCCCTATTTGTTTCAGTATAATATGTAAATTTCGAGGACGAAATTTTTGTAAGGGGAGAGAAATTATAATACCCTCTCTCGATTCTATTACTGTTTATTTATGCAAAATATGGTATTGTATGGATACACAATTATTTGTGATATAATAAAAGGGATTTTAAGTGTTTGAGGTGAAATTTAACTTTTATAGAATTCATAGAAGGATCGAGAGTAAATTTAAATTATAAGAGTTGAGGGACAATTGGTGAAAATAAAGGATTTTTATAAGAATAGCAAAATTATAAATAAATAGAAATGACAAGGATTTTGGGAAAGTGAAGAATTCTCTAGAATATGGCAAAGTCGTAAATTTAAAAAAGTTTAAGGGTGAAAAATGAGCTTGACCTATGCCTATAAATAGGTGTGAGTGGTGAATGTGTGGGCAAAAGAGAAGAAAAATCTAGAGGGAGAGAGAGAAAGTTGTTAGCAACAAGAGTAGGAGATAGAAATTAAGAGCAGCAACTGTTCTGAGCTAGATTCTGTCATTTTCGAAGGAAAACAAACTGCTGGAAGGTGAAGAACGGATTTAGGAACCGGATCTGGTAAAAACCAAGTACTAAGAGTAAGTTTTCATAGTTTTATACTTGAAGGAGAAGTCTATTAAAGAATAGTCATGGTCTGCACGTGTTTAACGAGATTTTTGGCATGTAGATCCGATGATTTGAAGCTGCAATTGAAGGGGAAAACAAGGCAAAAGACTGAGGAGGAGTCTGATAAGTGAAGTAGTTGAGAAATAATGTTGATTTATAATAGTTGTTTATGATTTAAGATGATTTAGTTTCTATCGCGTAACCTGTTGAGGCCGTGACCGGGGTTGATGGGTAGAATCTGATGAAATATTTTGAATAAATATATATGAAACGAGGTCGGGTTGTGGTAATTATTGTAAGAATGTAAAATCTAGAAAAAGAAGTGTTGGAAGTAAGTATGCGTGGGGCTGAGTAGGAGCTTGAGGGATGCGAGCTGAGCAATGCCCGTTGCTCTTCATCACACCAATCCGAGCTGAACTAAGGCTTTGCTAGCTAAGCAAGGCCTATGAACCGAGCTGAGCTATGAGGTAGTAGCTCACTGATAGGAGTGAGTTGAGCAAGCTTGCTAGAATAGTGGATGCCTGCAAGTTGGGTTGAGTTGGTCGAAGTGAGAGCTCGCTGAATGAACGAGCTAGGATACAAGCTAACAACTTGAGTTGGACTGGTAGTATTGTAGTCTGTAGCAACTCGAGTGAAAATATAAGTTATAGAAATGATGAAAATAATTTGGGATTAAAGTGTTCTTTGAGCTAAATGGGGATTTCATTATGATTAAGTGTAGGTGATTAAGCGAGTTGGGGAGGTCGCTGAAGTAGACGTGATTTAAGTAAATAGGACAGCAAGTAATGAGTGTGCAAACATTTTATTAAATGACTTCCAGTTTATTATAAAATAAGTTTTAGCTTTTTTAATATTCTTTTTAGCTTATAAATATTTTTATATTCTAGTATGAGAATAAATAGTTTATTTACAATGTGGTATGCAACATTTTAGCACTTCTTATGTTTATAACATGAAAGAGAAATATGATTTAAATTATAGACAGAGAAAAAAGTTTTCAAAGACTAGTGAACGACCGAAGCTTATAAATTGATAGACCTTCTAGCTTTACACTCGACCAGTATACCTCACAGTGTATAGTAAGTATTGGGAGGGCTATTCCTGCTAACATCGGGGCGATCGAGTTTGTCATGTCTGTCGAGTCGACCTTTACACTTATGAAGTATTATCTTGCTATGCAATGTATGATGATAGTTTCGTCACATAGTAGCAAGATGTCTTTGTAGCTTTGTCACGATGTGCGATACTAGCTTTATGACACGTGACCCCCTCTCCCCCCCTCCCCCCCCACATTGAACGGAGCTGGTCTACCCGCTCATGTGATTGTAGCTTCCCTTGAGTTCCTCATTAGTACAGTTTTAGAAAAAAAGCACACCATGAAAAGCGATTTTTAGAGAGAAAGTGTTTTAGAAATATTTTAGAAAAAGCTTTTGAAACTTTAAAGTAAATTCTATTAAACCCAAGTTTTTAGAAATAAATTGTTTTAAAGAAAAATGTTTTCAAAAACGTTTTTTGGGAGATCATTTTAAAAAAGATGTACTTAAATAGAAACCGTTATGCACTCACTGATCTTTATAGCTCATAATGTTTTTATTTTTATGTTACAAAAACCTCCCAAGTGCAGGAACGAAGAATCAGGTACCGGTTCACCGCATTCAGACTATGTGGGCCTGTCATTCGATGATGCTACATGTTTACTTTTGTAAACATTAAGCTTGGATATTTATCATGTGTTATATGTACTTTTGATTTAAATAAATTTTGTAGGACTTTTTATGTTCTAATGATGCATGCATGTTTTAGACTCTTGAATGTTTGAGATATTATTATTACGTTTTAAGAATTGGTTTTTTTGAAATTGAGTGTGAGATTTCATAATAAATAGTTTATATGTTTAGCAAAGTATATATAGTTACGGGTTCGCTCCACGACATCCTTTTGAGTCTTATAAGTCAGACTTTAGAAGGGTTTCGTGAGGTGCCTGGTAAAATCGCTAGATCCATTGGAGCGAATTCGGTTCGAGTCCTATCACTAGTGCTAGATCGTTTTTCTTAAGTCTACGACACCAAAAACGATGTCATTTTAGGTTAATTAATTTATTTTTTTTTAAATTAACTCATGTTACAAAACTCACTACTCGTGACTTGACCGGCAAGTCAGCGAGCAGTGAGTACTCGGCACATACTCAGTTTGACCGTTGATCAACAGTCAACCCGTTGACCTACGATCAAACCTATAAAAAATAAAATTTAAAAATTTTCTATATGATTAAAACATAATCATATGACCACAAAAACCCTTAAAATCTATATCATGCAACCTCCAAAGCCACTCTAATACAATTACATAATTACAACCTTAAAAATTTTAATAATATAAGGATTATATTTTCAACTATTCCACCTATAATATACAAAAATAACAACACTTCAAAAATCTATCACATCTAAACTACTTAAAACCTCTCATCCTTCTTTCATTCTCAAACACAAATACACAACCAACATCATATATAATATGTAAATAATAACATAGCAGAAACCTAAGAATAAAATAGTCATCAAAAGGAAAAGTTCATGAAAGTATATTAAGGACTTAAGGCCCTAAAAATCTTAAGGGCGAGAAGGATGACGCAACCAATCTTCATCATCTCAATAAACGTCTTCCATAACTTGTTCATTGTTTGACTCAAATTTTACATTAATGTTCTTCTCCCCTCTCTCCTCCTCCTCTCCAAAATCAAAATCATCTTCATCAAGTTGTCTTGGTCGCTCCAAACCGACCCCTACTTCATCATCATCATCACCCCCTGGTGTAGAAGCCAAAATTTCATTTTTCTAGGAGAAATAATATTTTCCAAATGAATAGTAATTTAGGTGAATAGTGATGAGTGAATAGTGAATTTTTGAGTTAGACCTCGGAAAATCGAAAATTTTTAGAATGACTAACAGAGACTAATGGAACTGAAACAGAGCAAAATAAGTTCATTTAAGTGGATTTTAGGGGTTCCAAAGATTAATCGACAAAAATACTCTTGTTGGAAAAATAGTGAATATTATTGATTTTAAAATCAATTGAAATTGTTTTAAAACATGGAATTGAAAGTTAAGACACCCAATTAGAGTATTGCATGGTCAATTTGATGATAGGATGACCATGAAATATTTTTGGAATTTATTAAAGGTGAATGGGAATTAAATTTTAAGTTTAAAGATTAATTAAAGAGTGGCATGAATTGATAATCATTAAACAAGCACAATCTATGTGATTATGAATGGACCAATGAAATAATAACACATTTAAGTCAAAATGAAGACTAATTAGTTGGCATGAAACTAGATTTGGATGGATTGATTGGTGGATTAATTGGATTGATTTTTGGACCAATCAAATGAATTGTTTTATAAATAATGGCATTCTTGAAATTTTAGAGATAGTTAGAGGGCAAATTGGACTTTTGGAGGGATAAGTATATAAAATGAGATGCATGAGAGGATGAAGAAGTGGAGTCATTCGGCCAAAGAGAGCAGAACCCGTGAGAAGAAGAGCAGAACCAAAAGGAAGAAAAAAAAAAATTGCAGTCGTGAGAAAGAAGAAGAAGGAGAAGAGGCCAAAGATTCAAGAGGGTTTTCATCTACTTTTTGTCCTTGTTATCATCCATAAAGAATCAAAAAGAAGTGAAGAAGAATTTGTAAGTTAAAGTGATTTATTTTGATGTTAGTTGATAGTGATTTTAATGGGTGTTTCTTGGATAATTGATTAAATGAGTTATTGATGAAATTTATAGTTTGATTAGAGCTAGATTAACTCAAATTAAGCCTAGAAGAGGAAGGAAGCATCAAGGAGTTTTGGGTCAAGGAAAACTAGAAGGTAAAAGTTAAGGTTTGTGCCAAAATTTTAATGGAATTTAATTGATTTTGATTTTAAGGTTTTAGTGGTTCAATTGATGATTATTTGATGCATTTGGGTGTGATTGCTGAGCTTGAAATGAAGAGAATAGTTTGGTTATGTTATGTACTAGTAAGTGGTCAACTTGGGAAAATTGAGATAATTGAATTATTTTTTATGTATGGATGAATTTATATGAGATTTTATGTTGAATTGAGATGAATTTTTGGAAAGAAAAGCAAGTGAATGAATGGATGGGCATGTATACTAGTGTATGGCCAAGTTAGGTTTAAGCATATGTTTGTGTTGATTTTAATGTTTGAATGAGTTGTATGATGTTTTGGAATGGAAATGAGTTGATTCGTATCAAAGGAATGTAAGAAAAATTGAAATGGAAAGTTTGAGTGTTAAATTGGCTAAGGTCAAGAATGGGTGTGCAAATTGCCATTCAATCCTTTTGATATTTTTTGGTGATATTTAGGATGTATTTGAGTGCAATTGTGCAAAAGAAATAAAAAGGAATGGATGTTATAATATTAGTTGGAATTATGATAAAATTTGTGAAATTATTGGGTATATATATTAAATTAGAATTAAGTGTTTAATTGGTGCTTTATGTATTAAAGTTAATTGGGTGAATGGTTGGTTTCTTGAATGATTTTAAATGAAAAATTTTGGTTAGAATGTTAGTTTGGAAGATTAGTCAAGAATATGGTATTATTGTGCATGGTGTGTAGAAATTTAATTAAGTTATTAATGTGGTGTATTTATGAGTTCTAAATCAAGACTGTGGTTGCAAGGAGAACTTGAAGGAGTGGTGCATTAGTCTTGGAAACAAATTGTGAGTGGTTATATTTTTTAAAGTGTTTATGAGCTTTTGAGGAGTTATAAATTATTAATTCCATTGTTGTTTAAATAATCATTTTATAATTGTTAAAGTCACCATTGTTGTTTTAATCACAAATTTTATGATTGTGATTTATTTAAACTTTAGCATGTTATTTATTTTAGTATTAAAGCAAGCTAGTATATTTAAGTAAATATATTCCAGAATTAGACATGCTAAAATTGTTTATGAAAGTTAGGCTTTGACCTTAGAAAAATAAAATTTTAGTTTCAAACCATGAGTTATAAGGAAAGAAAGAGTTTTTAGTATATCGAATGAGATTTTAGATACCTTTGGTTTACCCTAATCCCCAGTATAGCCGGTTGAAGTACCATTGCGTGTATGACAAGACGGTTGGGATAGTCACTAACTTGGGGGGTTAAGTCTGTCAATCGCTCTCTGTACGTATATGGTAGTGTAGATCTACCTGATGTTGGAGAGAAATCGTGACCCTAGAGTTTCTTGCATCTGCGACTACACATAGTAGTATTCTCGAGCTTTAGTGGCAATGAGGAATTCTGTCACAATAAAACTAAGTTTCCTTAGGTTGCCTTTGGCGAGTTTAAAAGAGAAAAACACATCATTAGACGTGAAGATTATTAAACGAGAAATTTATTACAAGTGCGAGAAACAAAGAAATGTTTATAAGCTTTATTTAGTTTCGTAGTTTTAATAAAAACTATAAGAAATTATTAATTTTATAAATTATTTTTGGGAGGATATATATATTTTAGAAAAGAATATTTTAATTTAAAGGTTATCCACTCATTGAGTTTTATACTCACCATTCTTTTCATGTGTTTTTGAAAAATCATCCCCAGGTGCAAGTATGAGTCGTCAATCAAAAGAGGCTCTATTGGACGCATAGGTGGACTGACGCAACGAGATCACTGCATAAGTTTAAATTCGAAATTGTATGTCATGCATTGTATGCACCTTTTTGGTGAATATGTTTGTAAATAATATTTTGAGTTGTATATAGCCTTAAGTGTTAATAAAGTTAAATTTTTGGTGAATTAAATTATACTTTTATTTAAATAAAAATAAATTGAAATTTATAGATTTTAAATTTAGAAATTGTTTGTGGATGAATTGCGAAAATTGATTTAAGGGCCTAAGGCCCAGTAGTGGAGATTTGATTGATATAGAAGTGTTAAATTTTTAAATTTGTAGGATGACATGTTCAAAAAACAGCAGTTATACTGTCCAAATTTTTATAAATCCATTTTGTAAATGTTTGAAAAAAAAAAAAATTCCTCACATTTTCCGCATTAAAAGAAAGTTTTAGGAAAATTTTAAAAGTAAAAGACGTAGCTTCATAGAAACTTTCCAGTTTGATCAGATATCCGTTGAAGGATTACCGTGGGACGGCTGGCAGGCCAAGTAGGAAGAGGGGCTTGTCACCTGAAACAAGTCATTCTTGTACATCAGTAGCATTAGTATTAGCTGCTAATAACACATCAACATTCTTCTAAACCTATTTGTTCATTTTGTTTGATAATTGTGAATTGAAATTAACAAAAACCAAATTGTTCAATCGATCTGTATTCGATCTATTCCTTTTCTTCAAATGTATCTATATAAGATATAAAAATTAAAATTGAATAAATCAATAAATAATTAAAATTTAAAACATTAAAAATAAATTATGAATATTGCACATTTATACTTACCCATTCAAAATTACTCTAATTTCTTTCACATCTCAATGAACTGGTTGTCAATGAAATAATTCTTTTTGCCATTTTAAACATGTTAGGTGTGTGACTTCTAAACATGCTCCATCAAGTAACTACACTATAAAACATAATCGAAGATAGAACTAATTCTTTGAAGATATATTTTCATAAATACAATGTCATAAATATAATCTATAATAGGAATGAGTAAACAAGTTAAATAACTAAAAAAAAATTTACATGAATTAGAATGTTCGATTTTTTACCTGGATCCTTAGAAACACTGTCACATCCTCTAATAGCCAACGGTCTCCCAAAAGGACCATCCTTCATCTGATACAATATGACCATTCAGTCATGATAATTACATCTTGAGAAGCTATATCACCATGATGAAAAACCTCCACACACTATAAAGTCATTCAACAACTCAGTTTCATTGGAAATGCTTGAATCCTTATAGTGGTAATAGGGGTTTAATAGAAATGTCATCTTATGCAATGGAAAATTTAGCCGATCTTTCATTTTTTCATCAATTATTTTAATAATTGGTCGATAATTATTTTTCACGTTGTTCAAAACCTCTGCAATGTCTTGTTTAGCTCTTCTTAGTTCTCCATATAACCAAGGCATTGATGGTTTTCGATCCCCATCCATCAATCTCAACACTTTAATCAATGGTGCAAAATTCTTTAAAAAAACATACTACATTATTTCAAAATGTCAAACTCATAACAGTTTTGTAGGCCAATTTCCCCTTTTTTACTTTTTGAGTATTTACACTTCTCTCATTCCTCACTACCAAACATTGTCTTCAAAGCATTTTTTTCATCCATCAAGCTTTGCAAAGTAAGGAAAGCGGATGCAAATCTAATCTTTCTCGGCCTCACTATATCCTTCTTTTTGGTAAAAGACCTCATCGTTTCCAAAGTCTTGTGATGAACATAAATGAGATTATTAGCTGCTTTGCATGCTCAATATACTTGCTGAACCTCGAAAACTTGCCAATACTTTCAAGTATGAGTTAATGGTATGAGCGTCACGTGAGGTCCAAAATATGTTTGGCCTCTTTTCCTTCAAAATCTTGGCAGCGGCCATATTGTTGCTAGCATTGTCGATTACTACTTGAACAACATTTGTAGGTCTGACTTGTTCAATGCATGCATTCACATATTCAAAAATGTGCTCTCCAGTGTGTGTCACATCAGAACACTCTTTGGAAGAAAAGAAGCAGTTCCTAACCTGCTATAATCACATATTAATCAAACATAAATTAAATAATATAATATGCAACTAATACTGTATAGTAGATAAATTATATGAAATTTATACCTGCAATTCACACACAAATTCATTATGCTCATTCTTTTCTTATCCGTCCAAGCATCCAGGACAGGCCTCTCTCCTTACTAGGCCTGCCGGCCGCCTTACGGTAGCCCTCCAAAGGATATCTAATCCAACTGGAAAGTTCCCGTAAAGCTACACCGTTTACTTTTTAAAAACTTTCTGTTAATGCTAAAACGCGGTAAAAATTTTCTTTTTATTTGAACATTTATAAAACAAATTTATAAAAATTTTAGCAGCATAATGACTGTTTTTCAAACATGCCACCCTGTAAATTTCAAAATTTAACACTTCTATAACAACCATTTCTCCACTACTGGGCCTCAGGCCCTCAAATCATTTTCACAATCCAACCACAAACATTTCAATCTGAAATCCATAAATATATTTCCATTTCATTCAAAACAAATAGATAATTTGATTTATTAAAAACGTAATTTTATAAATACAAAGTACTATATACAACTCAAGATATAATTTATAAATACTCATCAAAAGTTGCATGAAATGTATGACATATACTTTTAACTAACTTATGCAGTGATGCTGTTGCGTCAGGCCACTTACGCGTCTGATGGAGCCTCTTCTGGTTGACGGCTCGTTCCTGCACCTGGTGAGGATTTTTATAAAATACGAAAATAGGGTGGTGAGTATAAAACTCAGTGAGTGGTTAAAGTAATCTAACTGTATGCTGGTTTAAACTAACTCCTCCCAAAAACGGTTGGAAAATAAACTTTTAGGTTCTGAAACTAAAAATAATTTCTCGCATTCTATGATTAAATTCAAATATTTACTCATTTAAATATCTCGCATACTAAAATAATTAATTCATATGCTGAAGTATATCTCGAATACAATACTTTTTAAAATGTCTTGCATGCACAAATATGAGTAAATGATACAACTTGGAATATAATACTGAAAAATCTTAAATAACTAGCATGCATAAAAATTTTATTAAAATTACAAAACTGAGTAATTCTTATAAATCTTTCTTTATTTCTCAAAATTGGAAATAGTTCTAATTTAATAACTTCACGTCTATTAACGTGCTTTTCTCTTTTATCAAAACTGAGTAAATATTTTTATAAACCTTTCTTTATTTTTCAAAACTGAAAAATCAATTCTAATTTAATAAATTCTGTATTTCTCAAAACTGGAAATAATTTCTAATTTAATAAACTTCACTTCATTTTAAAATACTTTTCTCTTTTATCTTGCCAAAGGCAACCCAGGGAAACTTAGCTCCATTGTGACGGAATCTCTCAACGCCACAAGAGCTCGGGGATGCTACTAGGCATAGTCGTAGATGCAGGAAAACTCTCTTGGGGTTACGATCCCCTCCCAACATCAGGCAGATCTACACTACCATATACGTGTAGAGGGCGACTGACAGACTCAACTCAACCCCCCCCCCCCCCAAGTTAGCGTTAGTAACTGACTCTCCTAACTGCTCTTGCCATATACGTATATGATACTTCGACCGGTAATCTTTGGGGCCTAGGGTAAACCCAAGGCATCTAAAATCTTTTTATAATAAAATCTTGCTTTTCTTTTCATAATAAAAATCTTAATTTTCTTTTCTTTGATTTCTTGAAATAAAACTTTACTTTTCTAATCTCAACCTTATAATCGAGAATGATTTTGAAGTATCTTATCAACTTAATTGCATGCATGTGTATATATCAAAAACTACTAATTTACTTTACTTAAAATAATTACACTTAAAATAAAATCTTAAAATTTAATGCAATTCATATAAAAAAATAAATCACTTGAAGTGGAAATTTAATTTTTCTGAGGCCGAAGCCTATCATCTATAAATAACTTTAGCATGCATAATTCTCGAATATAATTACTTAATATATTAGATTGCTTTAGTATTCAAATGATCATAATTGCAATTTAATAAAAATATTCATGCAATTCATATAAAATATGTAACATACTAAAATAACTTTAAAATCACATAATAAACTCTTTTATTCAAGTAACAATTAACTAACTCAATTCTCATTAAATAAATTCATAAATACTTTAAAAATAAAACCACTCACAATTCACTTCCAATTTCTTCACCACCTCTCCAACACTTCCTTTATATTCTTGAGATTTCCCTACAATTTAATCCAACCAACAATCTTGGTTTAGGATCCTTAAATACATTACAATTTCAATTTCAATAAAAATCACATGCACCAATACATAATAACCATATTCTTGACTAGCCTTTCAATCACTTTCTAACCCAAGCTTTTTACATCTAACTTATTCAAATATCCACAACTTATTTACTTTAATCCAACATATGCTTTACCAATAGATCATTTAGTCTAACACAATATATATATATATATATATATATATTCTCCGTTTTACTTTATTTTCCATGTCAAATTTCACTTCAATTTCAATTACTTCCTTTGATGCTCAAATATTCAAACACATCAAACTCAGCATCCAAACACATATAATAGTTCATTCAAGAACTTCACCATTCATTCACATAGATTTCCAATAAAAATATGTCAATTATTTTATCCATCAACATATATTCTCAAGAAATTCACTACTCCATCAACTTTCCAATTAATATTCTCATATCCATTTCTATTTATTTCTTTGACATTAAAGCACCCAAACACTTTATAACTATCATCAAAATACATACAATTTATTTGATGACAAATTTTCTCTCACATTTAATCTTAACCAACATAATTATCCAACATTCAAATTTCCATCTTTCTTGCATCTTTTTAATTCCAATCACTATAAATTCATTCCCAAACCTTATACCACTTCTTCAAATCTTAAAAATCAATTTAAATACATGCAACAACACCATAATCCATACACTAATATACATATATATATACAACAACACAATCACTTAATACTTCTTTTCAAAGCTTCATTTCCATCATCTTAAAATCCCACATATCACTTCATTAGCCATCCAAATAACCTCATCATCCCTACTTTTAGAATCTAAACACATACTAATATATAACAACTTTATTCATCCTTTTCATCTCAACAAATAATCACACAAAAACACTTCAACAATCATCCAACAACTCAACTATAACCTTAAACTAAAAGAATCACTTAATATCATCAACTTTTACTTATCAAATCCTAACCCTTACCTCTCTAAATTTGATCCAAGCTCCTTGATTCTTTCGCTTCACTTCCAAGCTTAGATGGATGATGATTAACCTTGATATAGTCCAAATAATTCATCAAAATCTCATATAAATCAACAACTATAAAATCCATCAACTAAACACAAAACAACTTCACTTACTCTCACTCTTTCTTGATGAAGATGGATGGGATTGAGAGACTACAAGGGATAGATCCTCTCTTCTCCTTCTTCTCCTTCTTCTTCTTCTTCTCCTCCTCTTCACGACTGCAGAATTTCTGTTTCTTCCTCACGGTTCCAGCTCACTCACGGTCTCTCTCTTCCATTCGGTTTCTGCTTCTATTTTTACGGTTTCAGCCCTGCTACCCGAATTGCTCTCCTTCTCCACCGACTTATCACTTCATTCAGCTCTCAATCCTCTCTACGTTATATACTCATGCCTTGTCAATGTCCAAAATGCCTCTAAACTAATTCTATAATCACACATGTGCCACTAGTCACTACTCTCTTTTCTTTTTCTCTTTCGGTTTCTGCTTTAGCACTGTTTTCAGCTTGCTTGCACGGTTTCAACTCCTCTCAATCGACTTATTCCTCTCTCGTTCGGCTATCACACACTCACTTATATGCTAGTACTCTTTTAATGCCAAACTTGCCATTAAATTAATTCCAAAATCACCTAAATGCCACTAGTTATACATGAACACCTTTGATTGTTTAATTATCTCATCCAATTCATAACTAACAACTCATCCCATCTCTTAATTAACTCTCAACTAATCACTTGCTTTTTGACTCCAAGGATGTCTTAACCTCATTGGCCTTCATCCAAGCACATGGATTGTGCTTCTTTAATACATATTCTCTCCTACACATTTAATATTACATTTAACTTAAATTTTAATCTCCTCTAACACCAATAAATTCCCAAAAATATTCCATGATCATCCTATCATCAAATTGATCATGCAATACTCTAAGGGTGTCTTAACATTTAATTTTATGCTTTGAAAAAAAATTTCAATTGAGCTTAAATCACTAAATTCTCAACGTTTCCTACGGGGGTATTTTTATCCATAAATAATCGAAACCTTTAAAATCTATTCAAACGAACTCAATTTTTCTCCGTTTCAGTTTCTAATAACTCTAATTATATTCTGAAGCTTATGATGTCCGGGGTCCATTTTTCGAAAATTACTATTCACGCATACACTATTCATCGGAAATACTATTCACCCGGAAGCACTATTCACAGAAAAATTTTTATTTAACGAAACTTAAGGAAATTTTTCTTTTCCGGGAAATCACTACTCACTCGAAAACGCTATTCACATGAAATCCCTATTCATCTGGAAACACTATTCCGTCCGAAAATACTCTTTATCCGGGAAACACTATTTCTCTCAGAGAGATGAAATTCCGGGTCTTACAATCTGTTATAATTGAGCATCCATTTTTAGTCCACTCTCTTTTCTTGCCTTTTCAACAATAACTTGGTTTCTTCCATCTTATTTGGCAAATATCGCTCTCTGATTTCATAATAATTTGGAGGCCTATAACCAGGCCCAAACTAACCAATTGTTTCACAAGCAAGCATGGAATCATCATTCATAACAACATGCCATGGAACGACTCTATTAAACATCCAAGTTGTTACCCAATTGTGCACATGATCAATCTCTCTTTAAAAAGTGATTCATTGATGTTTTGTTATCGCATTGGCTTCCTTAAAGTTTGTGACAACTCTGGATTAATAGGTCTTGTAAATCTATCTATTGGGCCAAGATGATGAGACTCTTTCCTTACCCCTCATATCTCTATTTCTTCCATCTCCTCTGATTCAGTGATATTTACTTCTCCTCTCTTCAATTTCTCCTTAATCATTTTATTTCTCTTTTTATTTTTTAACTCTATAAGTGTATTCTTACATCTATTTGTATCTCTGGTTTTGCCTTTGGACGTTTAGCCATATATCCGGATATGTGAGTCATATGTTCTTTCAATCTATGTATCCCTCCAGACATAATCTTTCCACACAATATGCACTGCGCTTTTTCTATAACATTTGGATCAACCAACTTCCCATAATCCATCCAACATCACCTGAATTCCATTTGAGAGATCGGGTAATGGAAGCTCCCGAAGATTCATTATCCATAATTGATTAACATAAAACAACCTAATCATCAAGTAAATGTTTAAGCATGAAACTTTTATACAACAAACATTAATTATCAAGCATCTGTTACAAATGTATATCAATATGCATAACATCTGTTACAAAGCAAATAATATAGAACACAACATCATAAAATGATTTGAAATTTGAAACACATAACACAAGAATTTAAATCTCATGTTCCTATCAATTTAACAAATGTACAAAACCCTAAACAAATATAGTTTGTATAATCCATCAATCATCAATTTATCATCCAGCCCTAAACAAAAATATGTGAAAAAACAAAAAAGAGTGGTGAAAGCAAAAAAAAAAACAAAAAAAACAAAACAAAACAAAAAACAAAAAACAAAAAAACAAAATCACGGTCACAGATGAAGACGGTGACTGCAATGTACAGAGTGACGGATGACAACAAGAAGATGACAGCAGCAGATGTCGCGCATCAATAGTAAAAGTATAGAATCAAAACAGAGCAATGTGCAGGTCGGTAGAATTGAAAAAGATGGAGAAGAAACGACCAAATACAGAAACCCCTTTGATCTATTTTATATATGACGCCGAAACGACATCGTTTTGGCATATGAAAACGACGTCGTTTTGGCGTCATATATTTAAAATATTTGACACCAAAATGACGTCATTTTGGCTTGCCAAAATGACGCCGTTTTGGCAAAAAAAATTTTAAAAAAAAGCTGAGTAGGCCGAGGTGGAATCAGGCCAAGCTAGGCCAAGTTAGCCCGCGTCGGGTTGATTTTTCATAGAAACCGAGTTGAACCCCTCGATCTGAGGGTTCTCGGATCGGAAGCTTACCGAACGACGATTTCTCTACAAGAAATTGGTCAACTCGACCAAGTTTTTAAAAATAATAAAAAAAAAAAAATGATATACTTTTTTTTTTTAGCATTGCAAAAAATATAAAAGAAATTATAAAAAAAAAAAAAAAGGTCCGATTAAGTTGGGCCAAGTAGGTCGAGTTGGTTGACTACCTGGCCAACTCTCCGAGTAATTGCCTAACTGGAGTTAAACGCCTGATCTAGGAGTTATTGGATTGGCAATCGCCAATGATCGATTTCTCGGTAACTTGGCCAAGTTTTTATACCATACATTAAAGATATGAAAATGATCATCATTAAGCTAAAACTCATTGTACTTTTTTGTAATATACCCCCCCCAACTGTAATACTATACATGTACAATGTAAAAGCACCTTTATTTAAGGATCAATAAAGTAATTTTAAGTACTCAAAGGTGCAACCGAATTTTAGTAGGATTTCCAAATAGGTTGAAGATAATTTCGAATGCGAAAAGTAGCATGATAATTTATTAAAATTTAACATGAAAATTGATAGCATAGAAAATTCAAAAAAGGAGCATTATTATGTTGGTTAGAGTGAAATAATCTAAGGGCATTTTGGGAATTTGAAGGTATGGAAATGTGCATGAGAAGATGACATGTATGCATGGGACAGAGGGAGAAAGAAAACAAATTAACTAGCATGGTTGCATTGTGATGGAATAGTTGAAATTGAATTGGTTTTTAAGTTTTAACCAATTAAATTTTTGAACACTAACTAGTGGCAAACTAGTAAATTCTAATTTAGTTTGTGGGCAAATTACAAGGGTAAGTTTGTAAATTTAAGCATAAATAAAGCTATTTGTTAACCCACCCAAAGCCTATATATAGTTAACTTGTTAGAAAAGAGATTAAAAGAGAAATTGAGAGAAAGAGGTGTGTATGTCGGTCAAGAACAGAGGGCACACCAGCTGCTATTCTTCTTCAATTTTGAAGCTATTTTGGGTGAATTTCAAGTCATCTAAGGGTTATTTACAAGCTTAGGAAAGTCATCTAGTAAAAACAAGCTATTTCCAAGTGGTAAGAGTCAAGTTCCATAAACTTTTATATGTAGTTTGTGTGTGAATTGTATGTAGGTTGTTTGATTAAATTTCCAAGTGAGTTTTGTGTGATTTTTATGAGATATTTATTGGATTTAGAAGATTTAAGCTTCAAATTTATGGTGGAGCAAAGTTAGGGTTGCATAGAGAATTGTGGAGCTTACTAGTTTAGATGAAACTTTGATTTAAATTCAACTAAAAGGTGTGCAGGAAATTAGTTTCACTATCATGGAAATTCATATGATTTGAGTGTGGTTTGACATAGAAAACTTGAAGAAAACCTTGATGCTATGTTGGATGAAGTTATGGTCAAGCTATGGTTTATATGGTTAAGATTGTGTTTGAATTAATTATGTAATTTTATGCATGCAAACACACTAAAATTATCAAGTTTGAAGGTTGAAATGGAAAGCAAAAGTGAATGAAGGGTCATGTTATGCAATCAGCTAAAAGGGGTATGGATTGATGGATATTTGTTCTTGATTAGTTTGAATGGTTAGATGAGTCATGTTGATGATGTAAATGACAAGAAAATTTGAAAGATGTCTATTGAAGGTCAAGTAGCACAATTCATAACCAAAGTGCATACTAGTTGTTAGAAATTGAACTTGTTAAGAGATAACTTGGTTGCCACTAAAATTCATGTGTTTGAGCATGATTTGGTGACAAAATTTAATGAAATGGATGATGTAAAAGCATGTTGAGAATTCGGCTAATATAGGAGTAGAATGGTTTGAGAATTCGAATAAATGTTTAAGTCTGAAATTCAAATGTTGGTTGAAATTTTGTGTACTTATATGTTAGAGATTGCGAATAGGGAATCAATACAAATAATCTTGGTCGTAATGTCACCTAAATATAGAATATGTTCATATGTAGGTATATTATGAACGAAGGAACCGTAAATCAAAAAAAAAAAAAAAAAATTGTGAGCAAATATTAGGGGAGTGTCTCACTAGAATACTTTGAAACGAATTTTTATTTTCATTCATCATCATGATTTTATACGTTGCATGAAAACTTATGTTTTAAATGATAAGAAATTAGCTTGCAAAATGAATAAATTTAGTATAAAAATATCTTATATGAATTTTAGAATGCTTATGCAAATTATGAAAATTACGTTAAGAAAATTATATGTATGGAAAAAAGTTCTATAG
Organism: Litchi chinensis; assembly: GCA_019925255.1. Taxonomy (NCBI): domain Eukaryota; kingdom Viridiplantae; phylum Streptophyta; class Magnoliopsida; order Sapindales; family Sapindaceae; genus Litchi; species Litchi chinensis. The sequence goes on from CM034469.1 coordinate 2,987,239, forward strand.
GCCTGTGATACTAGTGATTAGACTATTGGGTAGTTTTGTCCGCCCAGTTATATGTTACCGATTAGTACCATAACGGTGCATGGACAGTGTCAGGGCTATCTGTCACTAACAGCGGAAGGAACTGTGTCAGTTAGTCTATTTAGTGTGTGTCCATGCCATGAACTAGGTATATAAGATAGCTAGTTTTATGTGAGTGATGGATAATTCCACTCTCACCGGTCAGGAGGTGCAGGGGCCAGGGCATAAAGCCTAATTGGTTAAATCTAGATTGATCCATGCTTAGGGTACTATATGGTATTCAAGCACTAGCGATTGCTTTTCTTTCACGAATATAGTTTTTACATTACAATTACTTTTAAGATTAACGATGTGAAACGAAATTATGAAATTACATTGTTCAAAATTGAAAAATAATTCAAAACAGTTTTATGAAATTAAAAAGATTTATCTCATTACATACTGTTGTATTTCCTTTTATTTATATAACACAAATCATATTATTATTGAATGCTAGCATTGTATTTTATTTCAATGAAATGTTTTAGGAAACTTATTTTCATTTTATAAATTACTCAAGAAACAATTTTTAAATTATGGGAGGTTATTTTAGAAAACGTAGCTTTATTTAAGAAAAATATGATACTCACTGAGCTTGCATAGCTCATTTAGTTTATTTTTATAATAAAAAACCTCCCCAAGGACAGGTACAGGTGTTGGGACATCAGCAGTGGAGACCTCGATTCAAGAGTAAATGTAGTAGTCATGTGCTTCTGTGATCTTTATTTTTTATCATAAATAATTTTAAAATTTTGTATAAACATTTTTGTATATAAAAGAATGTATGTTTGTGTATATATATAACCATATCCATGCATAATATCAAAATGTTTGAATGTTACATTGCAATTCAAATTTTTACATCATCAGGTTGCTAAGTTTGTGAATCTAAATATATTTTATGTGAAAATATATTTGTGGTTGGTTGTGGAAAAATGAGAGGGCCGGAGGCCCAGAAGTTGAGAATTGTTTGAAATTAGAAGTGTATAAATCTTTTATAAAACTTTGCAAAGTGGGATTTTCAAAAATATAGACGTCATACTGTCAAAATTTTTATAAAATTGATTTGGCAATTATATATAAAAATAAAAAAGTTCTCACCTATTTTCGATCAAAAAGAGAGCTTTAGTAATTTATAGTAAAGTTCACAGAACTTTTTAACAGATAAGACGTCGACTGAAGGCTACTGTGGAGTTGTCGGTGGACTGCCTAGAGTATATAAGGAAGGGGCCCGTCATTTATTGTGATTCATATTTTGGAGGATTTAGTGGATTAAATTAAAATGCACTGCAGATTTGATATATTCATAAAATAATTTTTATCCTACTAGTTTCATAGATTATTAATTTTCACTTTATGTTATGTGTCTAATATATAATGCTCGTTCTTTTGATCTTCTAGTTGAGAGAATAACATTACGAGGTCATTTGTTTTTATCAATTTTCATTTAATAGGTCTAAATTACACATAATCAAGATTTTTGTTTTTTTTTTTTTTTTCAAATAGTCAAATTGCTTCAAACCACCTAAAAATCACTAAAAAAAAAATTAAACTTTAACTTTTATCTGAATGCCAAATAACTTAATGTTTTTTAAATATATTATTTTAAATCTATCATTCCCAAAATGACATATTTTTAAATTTTTTCTAATTTTACATTATATAGACTTTTTGAATGTAATTAATGAAATATTGTAATGATTAAAATATATATTACTTATAAGTTCAATTTTTGTTGCAATAATAATTCCACTTAAAAACATTTTTTTTATTTTTATTTAAATATATATTTAATTTTTATGTATATATAATTTTTCAAAAAATTACTTTACTATAATAATTAATCATATTTTAATTATGAATAAAAATATTGTTAATATATACACATAAAAATGTTTTAATATTTGTTAAATAATTTATTATAATTTATGTATTATATTAAATGAAGTTATACAACAACTAATAGTAAAAAATATAAATGTCAAATTATTAATTTTCAGATAATTTTAATTTTTAAAAAAAAAAGATTATTATACATTAAGGATAAGAGGAAAAAAAAAATAAACAAGATTGTTATGTTTTAGTCACTATTCAGTATTCAGTAACACTGTTTAGTCTTCAGACAAAGAAGAAAAACAAATTACCTCTAACATTTATCTTGTCATTAATGTTTAAGGAACACAAAAACTAAGTAAATATATAAAATCATGTAAACTATACTAAAAGAAATCTAAAAAAGTTGTAGCATTACTAAATGAATGTATTTTTACCCTTAAAAAAAATTGGTCAAGTTGAGAATAAAAAGGAAGAATTGATAACTACTTTGTCACGACCAATTTACATAAGGTCGCAGAAAACGTTTTATGGGTCAAGCAAGATTATTGGATTCTCACAAGAACTTCCAATCTGTGTATCATCGACACATGTTGTTCAGCAAGTGGTTGCCTAAGAACATCAGAAATAGGAGAAGTAATCATATATATCATTATCAGGTTTCTTGTTAATGCATCTTAATCATAATTATCTTATAAATTGATTGAACTAAACATGTTTGCCATGGTCATATTAGGATTAATTATGATATGATCAGCATAGGAAACATAGAAAAACATAATCACATTACATGGACCCTACAAGTTCGTTGTAATTGGAGAAAACTCCATTTAATTGTGGTTGTCCAAGCCTGTTTAGTTTACTTCCTTTAATAACTTTGCCTCCGTGGTAAAATAAACTTTTACACAGTATATTTTGCTAAATCTTAACTTGACTTATTATATTTAGGCTATGTTTGGTATGTTTCACTTTGTCGTATTAAATTAGATTGAATTGTTTTATATACAATCATGTACTTAGTTGATGATGATGATTTATATTATATTAAGTTACAATTTTTTGGTGCATAAACAAGATTATGTATTTTAATATTAATTGTTATAAAAAAAGTATATAAAATTTAATTTTGATTTTAAAAAAAAATAAAAAAATTATATATAGTAACATAATTAATAGTTATTATTATCTATTAAAATTATATTAGAAAAGACTATTGAATTTTAATATTTTATTTAATTAATATTTTAAAATTATATATTAATTATTTTAAAATATTATATAACTTAGGCATCATAACAAAATTTCAATCACAAACACAATTTCGTTGGTTTGCAGTACAATTTAATCCCCCCCTTTTCCTATGGATTACATGGGTTTGTTTCAAATCAAACACGATTTATATTAAATATTACAATACCAATTGACAGCCCAAACATCTATGATGCAGTATGTAATACACACATTTTAATTCCTTCCTTTGTACAATACTTATAAAGGAAAATCCCAAAAAACCTATTATAGTTTACAAAAATATCTATTTTATCACATATAGTTTCATTTTTGTTCAAAATCTCTTCTAGCGTTAATAAAAACATTCAAAATATCCTCTAAAAGTGTGTGAAATGAAAATAATGTCTCATGATGGTCACAAATTGATGATGAAATTATAGAGGATAAAATGTACATTTTCTGTTAATTTATTAACATTAGAAAGGATTTTGGAACAAAAATAAAATCATACATAATAAAATAAATATTTTACAAATTACAATAAGTTTTTTAGGATTATCCCTACTAATAAAGGGTTTTTCAATCAAATCTTACCGGCATTAAGGTTTCAATGCATTTGGTCAAGAAATAAGTTACATTAGAAGGAGAATTCAAGAGGATCAAATCCTCTATCTAAGAAAAAGTTAATTTATGATTTTATGTGGGATCCACATAAAATTATTTCCATAAGTTTTTAAGTAACATTATAATCATAAATTAGGAATTAAATTTATTTTATCTTTTTAATGGTTTTTTAATCAGTAACGGTACCTTAAATTTAAGTCTTATTGTTAATAATCATCAAAGCGAATAAAAAATAAAGAAAAAGGAGAGAGACAGGGTGAGAGAGATTTAGTTGAATGTCAATCTACTTTCCATAATTCACGGTCTGTTGTGTAAAATTCAAACATGAGGTTTGACAAAAGGATTGTTTAGGAATTGAATCTTCCATTCAATGCAAAACTGCTTCAAGTCTATGGAGATATATTATTTCTTGGTCCAATAACCTCCACGACACGCCATTCCATGAAAAATTAAAGGAAAAACTTTATTCTAATCCTTAAAATTTTTAAAAATATCAAATTTTAAAATTTTTTCAAAGCAGTTCTTTTCACCCCTAACTTTTCCAAAACCCTTCAAGAAAGTTCAAAACGTCTGACGTCAACTGACGGTCAATGATGACAAATAATTTAGGCAAGAAAGAAAGTCTTTTCGTGTGAAAGGCTAAGATTATGACTTGTGGATGGCTAGAATTTTAAAAATATAAAAGGAAAAAAAAAAATAGCCTTTTGGTAAAGAGGACATTTTGGTAAATAACTTTTTAAAAACAAAAAAAAATCAAACATCTAAGTTAAAATACCTTCGTCATCATTCACCAGCAAAATCAACACAAACCTAGTAAAATCAAACACCATTTATCGTTAATAGAAGCACAGTCCCACCCATAACATGTCAACCTTGCTCTCCACTGCCTTCGTCAATGCGTCGTATACATATAATAGCTTTGACCGTGTGACAACTTTCAATTGCTCCAACTTCTCTTTGATTCCTCTACAATCGATCCCCAAGAACCTCATCAACTCGAGTCCACTCAAGCAAGGCTTCATGTTAAGTCCAATAGAGCATAGGTTCATGTTGGATCCGTTCGATCATCGAGGGTTGTTTTCGGGTCCAATTGTGAAAATCAACTTTGAGTAGGACCAACTCTGGCCTAGATCACGAAAACAATCCCTGATTTGGGTCTTGCAAAAGTCTCCATTAAGTCCCTAAATCGCGAAAATGACCTAAATCAAGATCTCCATCAAGTCTCCATCAATGGAAACTAATAGTTTCTAGTTGGAAACCACTCAAGATGATGAGTCATTATATGATTTGGTGGTTTGATCTTGGTTAGTCTGGATGTGTTTGAAGATGACGTTGGGTGGGGTGCTTTGTTGGGTTGTATGTCTTAAGTAGCGATTTTCTTCCCATGAAAATCATAGGCAAGAAAGAAATAAAGGGTTTACAATGGCTGGGTGCTTAGGATTTTTGTAGTGGATGGTGTTTCGAGTCTTACAGGTGCTTACGGGTTGAAATAGGTGTTTGGTTATAGGTTCTTTCTCTCTCTCTCTCTCTCTCTCTCTCTCTCTCTCTTGGTGAATTCGGTGGTTTTGATGCTTTCTAGCAGAGAAGGTTGCTAGTGGTAGTTATGGAAAAGATGGAGAGATAAAGAGACAGTGGTGGTGAAGGTATTTCAGAGAGTAGGTATGGGTCTGGTAGTGGATATGAGTCTGAATATGGCTAATAAGTAGAATTGGAAAGGCATGGTGGTAGAGGATAAAAGGTGATAGAGTTGGACCTTTGATTGTTGATATCATGGATAGAGGAAGATGGAGGTTCAAGATGAAGAAGATGGTGATTTGGGGTTGCAATAATTTTTATTAATTTTTAAATTTAAAGGGTATATGATAATTAAAGAGTGATTAACCACCATTAAGGGTAAATAAAATCTTTATGCATTCTGTCTCCTTTAACCGTTAATTGATTGATGTTTGACTTTTTTGAAGAGTTTTGAAAACATTAGGGATAAAATGAGTTGTTTTCGAAAAAAGCTTCAAAAATCTAATATTTTTAAAAACCTCAAGGACTAAAATGAAGTTTTTCTAAAATTAAACATCATTTTAGTAGGGGTAAACCCAAAAACCATGCGTAATTTGTCTATATCTCATTTTTGTTGTACTAGTTTTATCTTTATCCAAAATTCCACCTAATATTAAAAAGTTGATAGAAAAGTTAGTTTGATGCTAAAAAGACACCTTTGGCCGTGGTTAAAAGATTTTTGTTTAAAAATAAAATAATTATAAAATAATACTTTAAAATAAAAAAATATAAACTAATAAAAATTGATTTTCTCCATTCATCTATGAGATGGATAATAGAGATCAACATACCAAATAAAAAAAATGACAAAAATAGCAACCAAAAAAAAAAAATGGATATCCAAATTAGATCTCCACCGTCCATCTAATTGGATGAACTATAGAGATCCAATTTGGATTTCCACCAACCATGGACTCTATCATCTTCATCAACCTTCAACCTCTCTAAACCATATTATCAGCATCCGAACACTTCTTAAAACACTTCTCAACAGACATAATATCTCCATTTTTCGAGTAATTTTCCACTAACTCACTCATTGAAAAATACCCCATAACCAAACACCAATCTCAAATAAACCCCATGAACAACCCATTTTCCTCCAAGCTCTTACAAGCCCTAACAATATAACTTAAAGTGAATGTGTCAGGTCTCAAGCCCTATCGCCTTAACTCACCAAAAATAGCAAAAACGGATCTAGATTGGTGAAACTAGGTCAACTAAAAATGTAGAGCATTATGGGTGATGTTATTGGGGTTTTGGGTGTCGAAAAGGAATGAGAAAGTGTGAGAGAAGTCACCAAGCATGGAGAAGTGAAAAATAAGAGCATTGGAGAGAAGATGGTTGAGTGAATGGTCGTTTTTTTAATGAAAATAGAGTAGATTTGATAGATGATGATTGGAGAGGGGAGAGAGAGAGGGAAGATTCGAGAGCTTGTGGGTGGTGGTTTTGGGTTTTCAGTTGTTGGAAACTCAATTCTAGTAAGATGATGAAGATGATCGGTAAAGTGAGAGAGAAAGTAGTGAGGTGAAGATGATAGAAAGATTGGTGAGGTGATGAGCAAAGAAAGAGTAGTGAGGTGAAAGAAAAAAAAGATTTTACTATCATCATTTTAAATTAATTTTGATTTTTTATATTTTAATTAATTTTTCATCATATTTTCCTTTTTACCCCTGAAGTCAAATGATCAATAGTTTCGCCTAATAGAATTTGTGACTGTTAAAAGCATTATAGTCATTTCACATGCCTCCAAGGGGTCTTTTAAATATTTATATTAACGTTAAGCGGGATTTTGAATAAAAATCAAACTAAATGTGGTAAAAATGAGATATAGATAAACTATGCACGGTTTATTGGGATTATCTCTTTTAATTATTCATGTATTTAGTGTAAGCTAAACCCAAAATCTTACTATTAGTGTTGGTGTGAGTAGATTTTGAATTTAGAGACTTCATAATCTATCGGTTGAACTAACCGATACCCGCAATTACGATTAACATCGAAATAATGTGCCAACATATATCTATGTAATAATTATTTTATTTTGGATTCTTTATTAATTTGATGATGTCACTGAAATTGTGAGAAGCATGAGGTCCAAGAAAATGCCTCAACTTGATGAGCTGTTGCAGAGCATAATTTGCTATATTTGTCCTGGACTTCAAATCTGTCATGTCAATGTGGTTTTTGCCACCTTGGATATATATTATGGAATAGAAAATGAAAGTTGAGGTGATCCAACTGTAAACCTCTTATTCATATCCATAACATGGTGAAATTAATTATATTCTAATACTTTAATTAAAAAAAGAATATAAGAATGAGTAAATTAGTGGTTCATAAAAAAAAAAATAAATAGAAAAAATAATAGATTGATTAAAAAAAGAAAAATTGTTTAAAATAAATCTCATGGCAAAGACTTAACCTATCAAGGTCTTTCTTCTCATTGAACGCTTGAGAAATTAGGTCATTAGTTTTATATTGGTCACATTAGTATTGTTTTAATTTAATATTAGTCATATATAGTTATCTTTGTTCTCACCTTTTAATACAAGTAGTTAATCAAGGATTAGATTGCATATTGAACAATGGATTTATCTATGTATTTTACACAGTTGTGGCTCAATTTGCATTAGATATATGTCCTTGTTAATAACTAGAAAGACAGGCGGATAAGACAAGCTAGAAATATTTGTACCAATTAATAACATGTCAAAGGAAAGAAAAGCCAAATGCTACTGCTGGTTCAAGTTGGCATTACTTTCTTTCCCATGTGACCCTCACATCTGGCCATCGTTCGACTTGAAATATGTAGAATTCACTTAATTTGCTATAACTAGAAGCAGTTGACTTCAAGTTCTATACATTTGAAGTCTTTTGATCAAATAAAAAATGATGCAAGATATTAACCACCACCTTGTTTTCTAAAAAGATATCAAAATAGCGCAATCGACCACCAACGTAGGTCATGTTTGTTAAGTTACCATCTAATCTCTTTGGGGACAAGAATTGATTGACGGTAGGAACTTGTCATGCGGACCAGATAAAATTAACACAATTGTACCTATGAAACACACAAGCATATCTAGTATTTCAACCCTAGCATTAACTCAATGGAACAGGAGAATCAGTTTTATTGTGCTCATTACCTACTTTTTCCTATATATATATATATAACTTTTTTGGACATATCTGATTTTTTTTTTAATACCCAGGGGAGAGAGATTTAAACTACTTCGAACGTCAATTTCATTGAAATGTATGACTACCATTAAAGTATGCCTACGACCACTTTTTTGGAGATAATGAAATTCTCTAAGAGTAGTCTTTTGTATAACATAAATATCTATGATTACCGTGGGACAATTAAATATAAAAAATAAAGGAGCACATAAGTAAACCATTAATTTAATTGACCATAATTAGTGGGGCCAAAACTTAATTAGAAAGAAAGAAACCCCTTAAAAAATTTAGGCAAAGAAACCCTAATCTGTATTTGCTTTATTCTCAACCACCACCACACCTACTTTAATCAAATGAAGAGATTAATTCAAACCTTTGAGCTAAATTACAAAGCAAAACCATGTGACTCTGTCCGTTAATCAAAACTATTAAAAAGTGGTGTGTTATGTGGTCCTTCTCTTTCATTAGGATATGTCATTGTTTGTCAACCATAGACACCAGAGACAGAAGAACCACCCAAAGCTAAAGACAAAAGGATGGCCTCTCTCAACTGATTCCACCAACCTGGCTAAGCCAATTCATATCATGCCCTTCATATAAATAAATATATATATTGAAACCCTATATTTATTGAATTTGCTATCGTTTTTGTAGGGACTAAGAGGTCACTTAGCACATGGCAATACCCTTTTTCTATTAGCTACATAATGCGAGATTAAAATCAAGTAGAGAAGCCAAGAAACCCTAATTGATGATGATATATATCCTTTTTAAAAAAATATGTATGTATGTTCAAAATAAGGTCGCTAGAATATTTATTCGATATTTGGCTTGAAGGACCATTTTGTTATTATGGCTGAGGACTAGATTGCAACACTAGGGCCACCATATATATGGTTACCATGTGTATATATAGGGTAAGGGGATTAGGCTACTCTATGTTCTTACACAACATATTAATAAAATATCCTCCACAAGACACAACCGTGAAAAAAGACAAAATGAGATGGATGAATGATATGTCTTTCACATATATATAAATGAGATTTACGAGTCTTGTAGTGTGTTTACTTAATGGATTAAAAAATAAGAATGAGAAATGAGAATAATTGATAGTATTTATTTACTCTAAAATTATTCAATAATGAGAATGAAATTGTGGGTCCTATATGAATTTGGGATTGTAGAATGGAAATCTCATTTGCCTCACCTCACTTAGAAATCTCATTCTCATTCTGATGTGCAAAGTAAAAAATCTCTTACACTTTTATATATATATATATATATATATATACACATGCGCGTGCACATATACATACACAAAATATATATATTATATTCACGGCTTTTTATATCAATATATATATATATATATCCTTTAATAATATTGTTAAGAAAGTCTTTTAACAATATTATTTTAAGCATATTTTTAGGTAATATTTTATATTAAAAAATCACGACTTAATATACAATATAGATGCACAATATAGATATACAATATGTTCTTTAAAAAAAAGTGATACATAATATGTTTACAATAATATTATTAAAAAAAAATTAATCTAGTATGACAAATTACATAATAAAAATATGACATTACATCTTAAATACAATTTTGTATATTGTTATTAATCCATAATTTTAATCAATGGTATTTTTGTAACTTGTAATTATTCATTTTGATTCCAAAACAAAGTAAATTACTCAATGGAAATATTATTGCTTTCGATTTCAATTCCTGCAATTAAAGTAAATAATTTATTCTTATTTTGATACATCATTCTAATTCTGAGTCATTCCATTTCTAGATCATTTTGATTTCTATTTCGATTTCTGCAATTAAAGTAAACTCACCCTAAGTTATATTTTTCTCCCTAAAACCTCAAATTATAATAATAAAAAAAATAAACAATTGTATAAGACATATAAATTTATTTATATTTCGTAGGCTATAACTATCTATTCTATCGGGAACAAATAACAAAATACCCATTTTCTCTAATTATCAACCTCTTATAATTGTCGGACTTGTAGAAACATAAGTAGGGGGAGCCAAAAAAATCTATCTAGGAATATTTTGGGGGTCAATGAAAAAACATATTATATTTACAGTGTATACAAAAAATATTATACATAAAATCCAAAAGTTACATATGTATTTATTTAGATATATTTTATAGAAATATAAAATTTTTGGGGTGTCGTGGCCCCCCACCGACACCCTACAACTACCCCGAGATTTAAGGGGTGTATTTAATCAAAAGTTTGTTGAAATTTAAAACATTTTAAAAGTTTAGGAGTATACAGTCCAAATTTAAATTGATTTCATTAAAATCTGGATACTTACATTCTAGATTTGTATTAAATCTATTAAAATATAAGTATATTTAATTCAGTTTTGTTTGAAATCCGATGAGATGTAAGTATATTAAAAAAGTTATTGGTTTCATAAATTTCATTTAAGTAACTGATTTGGATAGATTTTTAAAGTGATGATTATGAAGAAAAAAATTTACAACAAAACTTGTCATTCTCCTGGAGATTTAATTTATTGGATTTCTTAAAGAATTCTAACAAAATCAATATGGAGTCTATAGAATATATGAATTCCATCAAAATCTTTCATTATGAAAATATATATATACATCAAATTCCAATAAACTCTAAATTGAATACACCCTCCTAAGAATATAGTAATTGTGGTTAATTTAGACCGTACGTCTTGAATGAATAAAAATCATCTCTTCGTCAAATTCAAATCAGCAGTGATGTTTTATATTTACATATGTCCTAAAAGTATACACATCAACAACCCTTATTTTGTAGTTGTGAAACAAGATAACACAAAAATAAGCTACCCTTCAACAGAAAGCATGCAGTACCATTAGTTAGTTGACATCTAGAGTATAGATATATATAAAATATTAAAACCATATCCTTTTTAGTAAAGTTAATGTTATTAATAATGTAATTTTCAGTAGTTTCCACATTTAAACACTTTTAGTTTGACAACGCATATGAGTCATCATATTTACTGAGATTTAACACCACTTTTAACCAATTAACTTAAGTTAAACAAAGTCATTAACATATTTTTTCTAAGTACCACCCAGCTGGTCCCCTCTTAGCTGCAGCCTGCCATATATGTATTACTCATGTAAATTTTGAAGAGAGAGAGAGAGAGAGAGAGAGAGAGAGAGAGAGAGAGAGGGCAAAAGAGGTCAATGTCAATAGCTGTAAGGAAGCAATAGGACCAAAACCCACCATTAAATACTCCTACTCTTTCTCTATGACACAGTGCATAGAAAGAGAGAGAGAGAGAGAAAGAGAGATAGAAGAAGAAGAAAGAAGAAGTCACGAGTATTCGCATCCGAAAACATGCATGCTCTCGTGCTTTCTTTCTTTTGGAAGAAAGAAAACTGAAGCTTTCGGGTTATTATTCTTTGAAAGGCTCGAACAAAGGCCAAACCTCAACTCTACCTTCTTGTTTGCTATGTTGGTTTGAGAGATTGAAGCTGCCAGCATGATCTGGTAATCAACCTATTACATACATACATACATACATATATATATATATTTCTCCCTCTCTCTATATATAGTTTATTCACTTATTAGATAAACCTAGTTTTAGATATTAATTTTTTTCTTCTTTTTTTAAATTATTTTTGGTTTTCTTTTTTCAGTAGTACCATGAGGATTGTATAATATTGAACGATTTTTTTAGTAATTCTTGAGGATATTTGGATTAATCTGTCGAATCAACTAATTTTCCCTCTTTTTCCGTTTTAATGATATTGAGAAAAAAAGAAAAGAAAAAGAAAAGTAAATATAGTTTATTTTTGAGTATTTTGTTTAATCTTTAATAGAGCCAATCAGTAAGATCAAACCTTGATAGAAACGGTTCCATCAGGTCATCTTGCAGCTTCAATTACTCAATTCACCAACAATTATTACATATTTTAAATTGAAGACGACAATATTATTGGCTATATATGTGTGTGTATATATAGGTCAATTGCACAGCTTCATCATTCCAGGTAAACTATTCTTCCATGCTTTTACTAGTACTCATCATTCTATTACTTTCTTCTTTCTTTTTCTGTTTAACTTTCGTTTATCATGAATTTGCATCTCTCTGAATACTATAAGTAATTTAATTTATAACGAAAATCTAATTTCTTCCATGAATTAACCCTTTTTTTGTATAAATAATTAATAAATGCAGTTAATTAAATCTATATTTACATACATACATACATACATACATACATACATACATACATATATATACACATGCATACACATGTACCTGTCCAAGTCAAAGCACAATGAAGTTTAATTACTTAATTAATTCCCAAATTCCAGCTACTTATGCCAATTTCGAACATTTAAAAAAGAAAAAATTAATGAGAAAATAATATTATCACTCTCTCCGCAGATTAATTTGTCTTGACTTGCTATCAGTATCTAGAATTGACATAAAAAACAAATTCTCAAGACACAAGAAAGACATATGTTAGTTAGACAAATCTGGGGCTTTCCAAGTATTGTAGCATTGATTCTATTCCCAATGTGAATAATTGCATACTCGTTTATATGTACATATGATCTCTAACAAGTACCTTTCACCAAACTCTCTCTATATATATATAGAAAGAGAGATTTTACTATCTATGACTTCTAATTTTAAAAAGATTAAGATAAATTAATTAAATTTATCTATTATATTTAAATTAAATATCAGAGAATTTGATTTAAGAGAGATAATATAATGAATAAATTTGATTGATTCATCTTAACTTTAAAAATTAGACAGCACTAATGATAAAATTAGTATATATTAATTATTATTATTATTATTATTATTATTATTATTATCATCTTGTTAATATACATTGAATTTACTATGTAATAATTATTTTTTAGTATATATTAAATTTAATAAAGTCGATGTAAAGCTTTAAAATCATCAATTAAACATAAGTGAACATTGACTTGTTAAAAAAAGAGTTATCTAATGATTGATAATTGAAAATTTAATTTATTATGCCAATACACACGAAGTATAAAATTATATATATGATCTGAACCACCAATTAAATTTAAGTGAACCTTGATTTGTTAAAGAAAAAAGAATCATCTAACAATTGATAATTGAAAATTTAAAGTTATTATGTCAATACATAATAAGTATAAAAATTATATATATATAAAATAATTTTACTATCAGTGCCTCCTAACTTTAAAATATTATAACAAACAAAATCAAATTCATCAAAATTAAATAGAAGAGAGAATTTATTTTAGAAGATGGAATGTAATAAATGAATTTGATTTATTCGTCCTAATTTTTTAAAATTAGGAGATATTGACAATAGAATCACTATATATATATATATATATATATATGTATATATATTAGCTTTTGCTTTTCCGTTCGTATTAGTGCATATTGGTATAATAAATTTAACCTTAGTTATTAGTTGTTAGATTTACTTATCTTTATTTATTTTGATTTAGTCAACATTCACTTATACTTAATCAGTAATTAATAAATCTTGCATTAATTTTATTAAATTTAATACTTATTAAGGAGTTTATGTGTGTGTGTCTATATATCTATATATATATATATATATTGTTATTATTATTATTATGATATACACACACTTGTCCGTTTTCACTTTATTAATTGCTTACTAATATAATAAATTCAATCTCTTAGTTATTGACCATTAAATCCATCTATTATCATTTACTTAGACTTAGACAACACTCATTTATACTTAATCCATGACCTACAAAAACTATATTGATTTAATTAAATATAGTACTTATTTATTAATTGCTTACTAATATAATAAATTCAATCTCTTAGTTATCGACAATTAAATCCATTTATTATCATTTACTTAGACTTAGACAACACTCATTTATACTTAATCCATGACTTATAAAAACTACATTGATTTAATTAAATATAGTACTTATTTTATATATATATATACAGAGAGAGAGAGAGAGAGAGAGAGAGAGAGAGAGAGAGAGTGAGTGAGAGTGAGATTGTAGTGAAATGATGTATGAGTGAGTAACCTAGCCAGTACTTGTGGAAGCAATGAAATCTTCTTAATGAATGATAATTATAGGATTAGATGTCAACCCTTTTACTAAAAGTGACTACGAATCTATGTTAGAGATCATTAATTCTAAAAATATAAGCTTGTCGATGAGACCTAGCAATCACATCTACATTTTCGATATAGCATGTGAAATGATTTAATTCCTTTTCTTTGTATATAGCTTATTGAGTGGGTATGTAATTGTGTTTCTACTACAATTATGATATTGTTGACTAATACTACACAGATGTATGACAACAAAAACTATCATGCAAGGTTAAAACAATATTAACTAATTTCTCCCTTATATGTTTTGAGCATATGCATTCATACATCCATCTTTTTACATTTTTCATCGACTTCTTTAATACTAGATAGATATATAGTTTCTTAAGCATTATTGTTGTCATTTATATATATTTGACGTGTACCAGAATCCAACATATATAAATTGGTTAAAAGGAAAATCTTGATGTTTATCAGTGAGTTCCTACAAATACCTGCTTATGGACTAAATACCTAGTTTTTTATGCATAATTATATGATTTGTACATGTTTTTAAGTGATTTTTGTTTTTCCTTCTTAATCTCCAACTTCCTATCGCAACTTCTCTGAAAAAACAGTCAAAATTCCCATCCTGCAGAGAAATCATCTGATCATGAACTAGCATGAAAACTAATTATGATGTTACAAGTGATCGTAAAACATTTGTATAATATTAGCAGGAAAAGAGAAGAAAATAGAGGCAATCCAAGTTACAAATACATGCAGTTTTGTGGTTTTCCTAAAGCCTGTAAGACTAGCTCTTTGATGAGTCATTGAATCAATATTTGTCTAACCATATGTTTGCAAATATTTATACCATATGTTTTCTTCAGAAGTAAGGCTGCTGGGAAGCTGAGCGTCTTGATTCTCATATATTCTTGCTCTCTTAATTGCCCTGTCTTCTTTCTTTAACCTTTTTTTTAATACACTTGTTTTGTTTTTCATTCTTATTTTCAGGTTTGATGGACAAATCCTAAAAGAAATAAACGTATCCCTTATCCTAAGTCCTTAAATTGTCTTTTAATAATGTTACCATATCAAGCTCTTCCATATATATCACACCATTATTGTGACATCTCTATTTTCCATATATGCAAGATATTATCTTAATTGTCTTGTATATTCAACTCTTTGGCCTATGAATAGACTTCACTTCATATATTGTAAAGAAACAATGATATGTATTTTATTTATCTATATTTTATCATAGTATCAGAATTTGGAAGTCTTTGGTTTAAACTCTCTTTCCTCTTTTTATTTTGAATTCTTGTTACATATGTTATACGATTAAGGGGCGTTTAATATGTGTCCAACATCTGTCATTTGTCCAGATTATATATGAGGAGGTGTGTCATATGTCAATCTTAAGTCTTAAATACTATAGTTGATTCTTTCCTATCAACTTAAACTTTTAAGTTTTGTGGTAACTAACATGGTATCCGAGCACTGTATAGTAAAAAACAAATTGTTATAGTTCGATATAGTAATGACACTAAATATCGGGCACTCTTTGATATAGTTGGGTTATTTCTTATCCATTTAAAATTTTAAGTTTTGATGATAACTAATATGGTATCAGAGCACTGTATAATAAAAAACAAACTATTATAGCTCGATCTAGTAATGACACTAAATATCAGGCACTCTTTGATGCTACTCACGAATTTGTTTTGCCATGCTAGTTGCATATGGATATGGGAGTTCATCACAACACTACTGACTACTCCTCTTTATTGGACAATCATAGTGCTATTAAAATCGCACACAATGATGTTTTTTATGAACGTACTAAAGAAATTAAAATTGATTGTCATTTTGTTGATCTATTATGCTGATCAACCAGCTGATATTTTCATAAAAGCTTATTATCTTGGACATTTTCATAAATTGGTTTCCAAACTCAAACTCGCATTCATCTCACTATCTCGAATTTGTAGGGGATGTTACTATATCAAGCTCTTCTATATATGTCACACCATTATTGTCACATATGTGCAAGATATTATTCTAACTGTCTTGTATAGAATATTTAGCTCTTTGACTTATAAATAGGCTTCATTTTGTATATTTTAAAGATACGTTGAAATATACATTATTTATCTATACTTTATAAGATAAAATGCTAAGTCGAAGACTAAGAGCCCTTGACAATAAACCCTTTTTTTTTTTTTAATTAATCTTCTTTTTGTGGCTCTTGAACCCAAATTAATTATTAACTCTAAATAAACATCCATGCACAATATTTAACAAACGATCCATATTAGTAAGTTCAAGGTTCTTGATCTACAACAAAATTTAGGAGTTTGATTTTGATTTCTTTTTGTGGGGTTTGGGGTGGGGATAACATTTAATGTGTATGTTTATTTGCTCGAGCTTGTGTATGGAGCATGGCTTGAAATTATTTTGAGATTGAAAAGGATTTTAATTCTTAGGCGATATATATATATATATATATATATATGATTAGGTTATACCAATTTAAAATTTTAACTTAAAAAAGTAATTTCAATATCCATTAATTTATTTTTAGTTAATCAAATGGTGCAAAAAATAAATAAATTTAAGATGGTTAACAACCCTTAAATTTAATAACAATGAATGGAATAAATGTTAAAATCACTTTTTTAAGTCAAAATTTTAAATTAATATCTATATATACAGATATATATATATATATATATATATGGGGTAATTAAACCGAGAAGTGAGCTGGGGTCATAGAAAAAGGGATTATTCCACTGGAAGAAGGTTGTTGCAACAGTGTTACTCAACAATGTGGATCCCTTCAGACATTGTTGTTTGTAGAACAATCTGTTAAATTCTCCCTATTTCGCATGAAATAATTGTGGTAGTTTGGCAGCTTTACCCATGGCCAGATATTATTATGTTTGAATGAAGCAGTTCTACCCTCCTGGGTCCATGCCAAACCCCAACCAATGACAGATGCACTTGGGTGCTTCACAGACACACACATATAGAGAGACAGAGAGAGAGAAAGAGAAAGAGAGAGATTACATCATCTGCTCAGAGTGGAGACTAGAAAAACTAATTTTTTTTTTTAAATGTAGTAAAAAAATTTGTTGCTTTTTGTGAAAGAGATTTTACCTCTTTATATATATATATAATAAAACATTTACCTAATTTAAAACCACCATATCGTTTGCTCATCCCTTTCTACCTCAAATGAGAGTTCGGTTATGGAATTAGGTATACAGATTGCACAAGTAATTTTTAATTGATATTACCAAACTTCTTATCGATTTGATGTCAACTTTAAAGGGAAAAAACCCATACTAGTTTTTTTTTTTTTTTCTCAGCATTTATCATACCCAAGAAAGGGTTTTTCATTCTCTCTTAGCATAGACTATAGTGATTTAACAAGAAAGTTGACGTGAACTCCTACATGAGCAAATTTAAATTTCTATTATTAGTTGAGATGTATTAACAATAATTAATTATAATTTTTAAGTACCATAAGATTTTTTATAAATTAAGAGAGTCAAAACCCTTTTATAATAATTTTAATAGTGACATATGAGGTTGATGTGATGAATTGTCCTTTACACTTACACTATAAAATTTGTGTGTTCAATATGTTTCTACTTCCAAACCTTGATTTTTTTTGTTTTCTTTAGTATTACAAAAAATAAACTTTAACTATGTTTGACCAACTTTTTCACCAAACCTTTTTAAATATTAAGTTACAATGATCGCATCATCAAGTTGTCAATAAGTGTTTGGTTGCAAAAGATTGTCAAGACGCATAATTTGTTCAATGGGTGAATTAATATTAAATAATTATTACTCTTCCGGATGGTAATTACCAATCCATTACCACTAATTATCACATCAAAAGGGGACATAAAGAAACTAATGAACAACATATATGCTAATTATTGTAGGCAAACTTTAACATAATCATTTGGCTTAAAGGCAAATGGACTTCATTGATTTGTTAATTCTTCTTCTCTTTTAATCAATCAATTAATCAATTTCACAATTGCTTATGACTGATTAATATCATCTCAGCCTCATTCAATAAATCTACGTTTCTCAGGTAATTATTCATACATTTAAGTTAAAAGGCTTTTAGAGGCTCTCAAGTCTTGTTCCTTCCTAATGTGTTGAAATAAGATTGGCTTTGATAAAAGTTGTTCCCTAGACCCTAAAATGTCTAAAATCAATTTTTTTCCCTATATTTTTACATGGTTCAACCCAAAAAAACGTTTACATCCACAATTATGTTCTCTAGTTAATTTGGTAGAGTCATCGTATCTTATTGCTTATTTGTTTTTCATCTCTTTGCAATGAATTTTCAACCCCTATTTATAGCATGAGATGTTACAATTTGAGTACAAATAAAATAAGAAATAATTTCACATTAATTACATTTTCAAAACCGGTGTCCACCATATTAAGGATAGATTCCACCGACATAGGAATTTAATTTTATTTCCAATTTTGGTAGTTGACTCTTTCTCAATTTAAGTTGTTGCATTTCTGAAAAAATTCCTTTAACAAGCACTTCGAGCTACAAGCTAAACCTTGCTTTGAACAACCTCGAGTTGAGTATAAGGCAGCCCTAATCACAGTTGACTAGCGACTAAAGAACTAAAATAGTGATATGAGAGCTCGTTCCTGCGAGCTAAATGTTGGCGAATCGGGCCTTTAGATATTGTGTCAATCCATTAGATTAGTTCCTTGGGCTTTTACCAACCCACTTATATGGTCCCAAATATATCCACAATAGAGTCAAACCATCACTAACCATCTATCAACTAACAATTGGTTCCAACTTAGAACTAAATCGACCATCAATCTGGTTCAATCTAGTTTGAAATAGATCAACTATTGCCAGTTTCAATGGAAATCAAATCAACCTGGTTTCTATGAAAATTGGATGGACAAGAAGTGGAAACCAGATCGCTTATGGAAACAAGATCTATCTTTTTGTTGGTTATTTTTTTAACTAACCAAATTTTAAACTTTATAAGTATACAAATCATTTATCGAGTATAGTAGACAAGCAATAGTCAATCACATGAGAAGTTTTAATTTACTTTAGTTTCAAGTTTATTTAAATCCTAAACTAATAATAATTAAAATAAAGAAATTGGGTTTTGGAATTAAGATTAAACAAAACTAAATTAATGCATAAAATTAAATGAAAGAAAATCAATGAGTAAAACTTAGCTAGGACATCCTATCCACCACTAAACAATCTCTTAATTTATTATTAAAAAAAAAATTAATAAAGCAAGTTCATGACAATGCATGATGAAGACATTCATAACAAAGTAGTGGCTATACTATATGTCATATTGATTCTTTTTTAGATTATATGTAAATCATATGATATATGTGTAGATACCTATATTCCTAATTATAACCTAGTATGACATCTACTTAAGTTTAATAATTGGAACTCATTAAGAACTAGAAGAATATAAATATCACACAAATCCTACAATATGACGTCTATCCTAAGTATCTATTAAGTAATACTTCTCAATTTGTTCGTAAGCAATTAATTGTTGCCAACTAAGAATATGTCCATTTGGCATGTGGTTTATATTTTTACAACATAATTCTAAAAGTATGTTTATAAGGTAATCAATCAAAGAAACATAATTAATAGAATAAAATTAAATTAAAGATATTATTTTCATCATGCAAAATATAAAGCTTTATTGAAAAGATAAATAAAGTGAGTTCATGTTTAGGACTTCAAATTAATCCTAACTAATAAACTAACTATATAAAAATAAAATAAAAACATAAATAAAACTTTAAAAAAAAACCAAAACCTTCAGCCTTGCTCCTTTGCATCTCTCTCTCTCTTCTAGTGTGTGTTGAATAGTGTGGGGAGCTCTCATATAATCATATTTATAGGCATGGGAGAAGGAATATGTTAAAATTAAGGGTGGCAAAATGCGAGTCTGGACCCGCACCAGGCCAGACCCGCATTGGACCCTCATTTTTATTTGAGGGTCCAGACCCTACCCATACCCTCAAATAAATTTGAGGGTCTGGCCCAAATCCTACCCGCACATTTTACGGGTCTGTTCAGACCCGTGTCAAACCCGCATTGATCGGGTCAGATCCGGGTTGACCGGATGAGATTCGAGTTTGATCGGGTTGACCCGATTAAATTCGGGTCCTTTTTTTTTTTAATTTCAAAAATTTTTCATAAATTCCTTATGGACCAGCAAATTCAATAGATCAAAAATTTTAACCTGATTTTTTTTAAAATATATATATATATATATCAATTTTTTCTTCTAAAACAAATTAAACTAATTTTACATCACATAATTCATTCCACAATCATTCTTACCAATTTTTTTAAAAAAATATCACACTCAAAATTAAATAAAAAATAACATTAAAAGTTAAAATTTATCCTTAATTTACATCCCAAAAGTAACAAAAAAAATTATAAATACAAATATAAGAAATAAAATCAAGATGTTGATGGCTCTTCTTCATCTTGTTTATGACATATTTCTTCTTTCGGAACGCCACCTAACAGAACAAATCAAGTGAAAAATTAAAGATTAAATTATAAATTACAAATAATATACATAATATTAAAAATCTCATTTTTTAATGTGTTTCTACTTATTGTTTCAAACCCAAGATGGTAATAACTCATTATTTTCCGAAATCATGTGTATTCTACAAATCTTAAAGGAAGCTCATGCATGATAACCATTTTAGTTATTTTCTCCCTACCAACAGTTGGATCAAACAAAGTAGTTATTTCATCGATGACAACTAGATGCTCATTAAGACATTTTTGTACATGTTTTCTTAAACTACATGTTCCTGATCCTTGACCAACATTCAATAATTTCTCACAAAAATTACATTTAGCCATCCTAACACCATCAACTTCAACTTTAGACATGTGAGTCCAAACAAATGATGTTTCTTGCTTCCATTTGACTACTCTCGGAACACTAGACTCAACATTCTCAACATCATTATCCTCAATCGAAGTATTCATCTGACTTTCTCCATAACTAGTCATATTGTTTGATTACTTAATATATTTAAACAATTCAATTAATAAAAATATATATAACAAAACAAAAATATTTTGTTTTGGTGAAAGTACATGCGTTGTTACACCAGAGGTTTCAACTACTGCCATCAGATGTAAGTAAGTTGAAGTTACTGATTTCCAACTATATACTATTCACTCATTCACCACAAATTAAGTCAAACAGCTATATATTTAACAAAAAAAAAAAAAAACCATGGAACACAAACAGAATCAAATTCAATTCAGCCATTGATATATAAACCAAATGTTTCTACATTCAAATTCATTATACAAGACATAGCAACCAAACTATACAAAGGGACACAAATAAAAATAAAAATTCAAGTAATGGAACACAAACATTTCAGCCACATAAATCCTAACAAGTACAGCATATAACCATTTCAGCCACATTGGAACAATTCATCAACCAAACTTAGGCCCCTAAACTATCTACTTAATCAGATAATTAACTACATTTTTTAATTTAACAATTTAAAAATGAACCAAATACAACCATAAACAACAACAATGAAAACCAATTCGCAACATCAATAAGCATTTTGGGCATGGCAATGGCTCCACCTGGGAAGTAAGGATTGTAGTGCAATCCCTCTCGGATCTACAGTAGCATTTAAGAAAATTTCTGGTCAGGAAGTGAACCAATCACTAGCCTCTTTTTTTTTTTTTCATTAATTACACTTGACTAGAACAAAACATACTCTCTAGAAATATGAAAAGGAGACCTGTTAAATGAAATTATACTTAGTAGTGAATTAAAAAGTTCTTCCAACACAAATCTTAACAGCTTCAAGTTTAAGAGCATTTTTTTCATGAATGTAAATTAGCCAGGAAAAGTAAGCAGCCCATAACTTGATTGTGCTCAAAACCAAAGGCGAGGAAGAAACAAATGCTCCTGACTTGGCAATGTTCTGCCTGATATTCTAACATTCGTCTAGTCCGGGA
Source organism: Litchi chinensis (assembly GCA_019925255.1). NCBI lineage: Eukaryota > Viridiplantae > Streptophyta > Magnoliopsida > Sapindales > Sapindaceae > Litchi > Litchi chinensis. Next base: position 3,009,898 of record CM034469.1, read on the forward strand.
AAAAAAACAAATGTTTCTTGAAACCATTGACAACTTAAGGCCTCCACTCAGAGGGAAAAAAATAAAGAAATTACACACTTAAATTCCTGTGACAAATATTGGAGTGATCTGGAAACCATCAACAAGAGAACAGGACTAAGACAGCAAACCCCATAACATCTGTAGGAGCTATGATAGAAGATAAGATCAAGTGACAAAGAAACAGTTTGACAAACACCATAAGTGAATGCATAAGTTCATGCCAGCATCAAAATTTCTTTTATTTCACACACGTATACACACACATCCGCACGCGTATATATAACCAAGGGGTACTCCAATAAAACCAAATACAATTAAAAAGCTACATTTTAGTTGTGAATGCCGCGAAACCCAATGAAAGAGACTATGACGTAGAAATTATCAAAACACCAGCTGGAGGATCATGATAACTAGTTAAAAGAGCAAACACATAATTCTAGCTTAAACTAATCAAACCATTATCGTACAAACACTAACACATACAAATTTTCATCTTATCAGGTGATATTGAACCAAAATCTTATTGAACATATCTTTCTAAACATAATCAGAAGACAATCACTTAAAACACGGTGCAACAGAACAGGTCCACAATCATAAAACTTGAAAGTACAAAAACAAACTAAGCTACCCCATAACAACTCTTTTACCAACTAAGGAAAAGTCAACCCACAAAACCTGCAAAAGTACTTTGGAGATAGAGCGTTGGATGGAGTTAGTGATGGACATAGTGGCTCTAAGCAAAACATCTAAGTCGGTGTCAACTAACATCATTTACAACAAACATTCACCTTTCCACACATTTACAACAAACATCATTTAAATCAATGAAAATAGGTTCAACATCTCGAAAATCAGTAGAAAACACAAATTCTAAAGAGAGAAAAAGACTTACGCGAAATCAATGAGAGAGAAAACAAGACTGCGTTTCCTCTTCTTCTCCTTCTTCTTTGTCTTCTAGGTCTACTTCGTCTCCGTACGAAGCAAATCAAAAGCATTAAACTTGATCTTTAATGCAGTCCTAAATATCCAAACGTCAATAACATCAATAAAATAAAAATAATCAAATAATATATCATAGAAGATGGAAAGGCACAAAACCCAGATGCGAAACAACAAGCTATGAAAGATTTGGGCGGCATAGATGAATCGAATCATGACCCAGATGCGAAAGACCCAGAAAAATTTAAAAGACCTCGGTTTTTGAAAACAGACCTTGGTTTTGTTGGTCGACAATGGAGAGAGAGAGACGAAGATGTTCTGGTGGTCGGTGATAACACGACGATGATGGCGAAAGAGAGGTGCAGTCGAGCAGAGCAACGGCGGCGATGGAGATTCGAGAGAGAGGGAGAGAGAGTTGAGAGAAGTTAGGGTTTTTTCAAAAGGGAATTGGGTAGGGTTGAGGTATATAAACAACGGGTATTTTGCGGGTCTGATAGAGACCCGCACTAGAACCATATCCTACCGGCATAATTATGAGTTTTTTAGATCCGGTTCTTCTAAAGGTTTTTTAAAAAGCGGTTCGGGTCTGTACCCAAACCGCATTATTGCGAGTAAGGTTCGGGTCTGAAGACCCTGCCCATTTTGCCAACCTTACTAAAAATATGCCAAGGAAAATGTTTTTTTGAATAAACGCTATAGATATATAGCGTCACCAGGTTAGTCAGCCCAGGCATGTTTAGACATGTGTAACGCACCAGATCAACTCTCATAGGCACACGTTTCAACTATAGACATGCTTATTCAACCGCATGCAGCCACCTCATGCATAACTATACGCGCATCGCACCAAACCTCCTCAGACGCGCTTACATTCATGCAACTACATTGAATCAATCCCTGTGTAGGCACTTCCACTTGCCAAAATGACCTATCTTCTACACGTTTCACGTTGTGCAGCTTGGCAAATTGTATTCTGGCCTTAACTTCTCCAATGTTTCACTTTGCCTTAAAAAATTCTGAATTTTTATAATTTGACTTCTATTTTGATTTTTGACTTTCAAGCTTCTTTGAGCTGGACTTTTTATTTTCTTGTGTCGCAATTAATTCCAAAAAATCCTTCAATTCCATTCTTTTCTTCTCAAAACCTAAAATTAAACACAAAAACACTAAACAAATAAAAGTACCAATTCCATTAAAAGACATACCAAATAATAGATAATTCAAGAATAAAATAATGATAATTAATGACCCAATAAATAGCTCAAACCTATATTTTGCTAGTTCTCGAGTAAAACTTGAACTTTTAAAAACAACCTAAACTAAAAATACATAAAATAAAACACAATCCATTTTCGTAAGAAAACACAATGACATTGAACATATGCCACACGCCTTTAAACTCCTAGGTGCCCTTAATAGGCGGAGTTGTGTCTCTTAAGGGTTTACCAAGAACGATATCTATAAACGTTAAAATATTCCAATCATAACTCATTAACATATCACTAAATGCAAATCAATAGAAATCTCACACTTGCATGATCTTATATCAAGACTAAAGATAAGTCACTAATAATTTAAGACATAATCAAGAACAATCTCACACCTCTTTCAAAGCAATCTTGTTTTAGAACACCATATTCACATATCATGGATTTATTTCTCCTCGACTTTAATCCTCACAAGATATCTCTCATAACACTCAAGAGTCCTAAGGTAAACACTCATGCAATCATATGTGACAAAGTATATGTAAAGGCAAAACAAGCTTCTTTTATATCACATATAAATATAGATGTTGAAAAGAACTGCACTTTCAAGTGGGTAGATCTCATGAATGGAATCAAATACTAAGAACGTAGACAGAACATTATGACATACTTTAATTCTCAAAATGGACTTCTCACCTCAAAGATCAACAGGCCATATTCAAGATTACATTGGGGCTATAGTTGATTAATAAATAGGCAACAAAAGGTCTAGGTTCACAAATAACTTATGATCATACCAAAACACTTTATTCATTCTCTTCTCAACAACCTCTTCTCTTCTTTTCTATCTTTATTCACTTCATTTTTTTTTTTTTTTCCATCATCATCATCTACTTCCACCTTTGTACATTTAGGCATTGGATAACTTAATATGTGCTCCCACAGTTTATTATTATTATTATTTTTTTTTGTTTCTAGTTTTAATTTTTTTTCTTTCTTTTGGTTTTTTTTTTCACTTCATTTTTTTTTTCACCACAATGATGCTTAAAAGCACATTTCTCTATAGCTTCGACCATATACACATCATATAAACATAACACTTCAGTTCTCTTCTTCTTTTTCACCATTTAGTATGATCTCAAGCTTATAGAATATGGTAAAATTTAAATCTCAATAAGGTCATTTAGCAAGGGTAAACAATGAAAAAGGCTAAAAGTGTTTGGTTTCAAAGAGTTTATGATGCATTTCAATTCAAGGTAAGGAAGTAAGCTTTTATAAGGTGAAGCAAAAATTGTCTATATCACTTTTAAGAAGTCCATCCAATTCAAAAATCAAAGTAACTCATATTATCTACAATGATAATTGTTCTTCAGTATTCAATATAAAACCTATAAAGATCATCTATTAAGAACAAAGTGAAAAGTGTTTAAATAGCAGAAACAAATAAATCCCTAAAACATTTTAAAAGCTCAAATCTTTACCAAGGTTAGTCTCCACTAATAGTCCACAATTCATATAAACATGGTATTCATTCACTGAATTAACTAAGATCATGACATTCAATAATCTTAAATCAAGCAAAGATATTCATGATTATCCTCTAGTAAATATATCCAATCAAAACATGCATTGAGATTTCATTAACAACTATAAAGTAACTAGCCAACTTGCTATGGATAGAATTCAAAAAAAAAAAAAAATGAAAAATTTAACAAAATTTAAAAAAAAAATTGAAAATTTTTTGAAATTTTTACAAAAGCTAAAAAAATAATAATAATAATGTTTTTCACCACCCGCAAATGTAAACTAAACATTGTGCTCAATGTTTCAAATGTAAAGCATAAGTAAGAGAGAGTGAAAAACAAGAATAAAAAAAAAAAAAAAAAAAAAATGAACAAAATTATCCAAATGGCTTACCTCTCATCAAGTGCCTTAGTTAATGTCTTAGCTAGACATTCTTCTACCACTTTATTAAGTTGGTTCCCATGAGTAGGTGTGTTTCCACATTAATGGCCTTGACCCTTTATGCTTTAATTTGCTCCAAGATAGTTTGTCACGATCATTAAAGATGCACTCTAGATAACATGGTTTATGATGAATTTCCAATTTCTTATACCCATTCTGCCTTCTGAATCTCTTTTTAAAATATCTTTCTCTCTCATATAGATGAAAAAGGAATTTTCTTTTTATAACAAAGAGCTCATCTATGTTTAATGGTAATCCTTTCATCCATGTGTCTTTTACTTCTTTGTTCTTCAGATCAACCTTACAATATTCCTTCTCTATTTTGTTAGACTCAAGTTCCTTATGGATAACCTCTTTAGTATGAACCCTATTTGTGATGTCACTATACTGCATGTCCACCTCCTTCTCAATGAAGGCATTTGGCTAATTGAGTGTCCTATCCACCAACTGATAGGTAACATCGGTAGACGCGAACACACCCAAACCTAGTTCCTTAGATATGGATTGTTTTGTAACATATGGTGTAGTCTCAGTTTGAGGAATCTCCTTGGGTTCTTTTTCTTGACTCGAGGTCGCTTTAACTTCATCTTCTTCTCCATCTTCTTCCCACTCACCGTCAATAGGAAGTTTAGATGTTGAAGTAAACTCTTCATTATAGCTTTCGGTGATCTCATGTCTTTGATCTTCCTCCTCCCCTTATTCATTTTAGCTAAACAAGGTTGCCAAATGCTCAGCTTGGTTTTCCAAGTTTTTAATGCTTGTGACCATTTGATTTTCCAAGTTCTTGACGTTGATTGCCATTTGGGCATTAGCCTGTCCTGTCTTTTGTATAAAAGATGCAAGCATTTCTTTAAAATTTATACCTTGCTCAAAGGGTTTCTTAAGAAGAAATATCGAACTGTTGATTATAACCTTGGAAATATTGGGGACTATAAGGTTGCTGAAACTGATCTTGAAAATTTAATAGATATGATGGCCACATATATGATCTTTGCGTGAAACTCGGTTGACAAATCCACTCTAAGTTATAGAAGTTGGAATTGGGATGATAATATTGCTAATTGAAACCAGACACATAAAGGTCTAATGTTTGATTACTCCAACTATCATTCTACTGACTACCTCTCCAACTATCACTTCTCATGGATGGGCTTTAAAAATCATTCTTCCTACCATTATTGCACCAATTGTAGTTCCTATAGGCTTCCACTTCTCCGTACACCACCAGGCACTTTTCGATGAGTGTTCCTATTGGCACACATCTTTTGGAAAATAAGTTGTTGCACAACATGAGTTAAGTTATCTAATTGAAACCTCAAATCATTAGAAGTGTCCTTACATAATCCTTAGTTATGGTGAGCCACGGTCCAAAAAAAGAGAAAAGTAAAACTTTAAATTGAAAACTGAAAATAAAACTAAAATAAACTTAAAACCAAAGCAAATATTTCAACTCCCTAGCAACGACATCAAAAACTTGTTGGTTAATTTTTTAGTGTAACAAATTTTATACTTTCAAGTGCACAAATCGTTTATCAAGTATAGTAGACACCCAATGATCGATCTCACAAGGAGTTTCAGCTTACTTTAGTTTCAAGTTTATTTAAATTCTAAACTAAAAACAATTAAAATAATAAAAATGAGTTTCTGAATTAAGATTAAATTAATCCATAAAATTAAATAAAAGGAAATCAATGGAAGAAAACTTAGTTAGAACATCATATCCACCATTAAACAATCTCTTAATTTATTATAACAAAATTAATAAAGCAAGTTCATGATAATGGATGATGAAAACAATCATGACAAGGTAATGATTATACTATATATTGTATTGATTCTTTCTTAGATTGTATATAAATCACATAGCGTCTGTGTGGATACATGAGGTCTATTTGGGTTTAATAATTAGAACTTATTAAGAAATAGAAGAATATGATTATCACACAAATCCTAGAACATGACGTCTATCCTGGATATCTATGAATTAATAGTTCTTAATTGGTTCGTAAGCGATTAATTGTTGTCAACTAAACATATGGTCACTTGGCATGTAGTTTATATTTTTACAACGTAATCCTAAAAAAATATTTCGAAGGTGATCTATCAAAGAAACATAATTAATAGAATAAAATTAAAGTAGAGACATTAATTTCATTATGCAAAACATAAAACTTCATTAAAAAAATAAGCAAAATAAATTCATGTTTACTGTTTCAAGTTAGCCCTAATAAACCAATAATCTAAAATTAAAAATAAAAACATAAATAAAACTAAAGAAAAGAAAAGACAAAATCGAAGTCTTCAGTCTTGCTCATCTGCTTCTTTCTCTCCTTTGGCGTGAGTTGAATGGTGTGGGGAGCTCTTATATTTATAGGTATAGAAGAAGGAATATGCTAAAAATATGCTAGGGAATATGCTTTCTTTAATTAAATGCTCTGGACATGTGGCGTCACCAGGTTGGTCAACCTAGACGCACTTAGACTCGTACAACGCACCAGATTAGCACCCAATGCGTGCTTTTCATCCGCCAAACGCGCTTATTCGTTCGCATGCTACCACGTCAGCGTGTCACCATGCGCGCATCACACTAGACCTACACTTGGACCACCCAGCTTCTCCTCAGATGCGCTTACGCGCGTACAGCTACACTTTGTGTAGGCGCGCTTTTCCACTTGCCAAAACGACGTGTCTTCTGCGCGTTTCAAGTTGGGCAGCTTAAAAAATTTCATTTGTCCCCTAACGTCTTCAAATTTTCACTTTGACTCAATAAGTTCTGAAATCTTACAATTTGACCCCTGTTGATTTTTGACTTTCAAGCTTGCTCGAGCCGAATTTCTAATTTTCTTGTGTCACAGTTAATTCCAAAAGTCCATCAATTCCTTTTTTTTTCCCCCTCAAAACCTAAAATTAAACATAAAAACACTAAACGAAATAAAAGTATCAATTTCACTAAAAAACATAACATAAATAATAGGTAATTTGATAATAAAATAATAATAATTAATGACCCAACACTTTCTTCTAGAAACCCAAATAAGCTTGGAAACCTAGAAGTCAATTTGGGTTCCTATTACAAACTTAGATCGACGTTTGGGTTTTCAAAAGCTCGGACGTCAGTCAGGGTTTCAATTTCAAAACCCAAATTGGTATAACCCAAATTTGTAACACCTTCTTTCAAGTTTGTATTAAATTTATCTATAGAATGAGATGATTTTTATTTATAAAATAATAAAAAGGAATTTTAAGGCATTCTATGATGAAATTAAAATTTTTATAGAGTTTTCGAAATGATCGGGAGTAAAATTTAATGTTAAAAGTTGAGGGGTAAATTGATAAAAATAAAAGATTTTGTAAAGAATGGCAAAATTATAAATATGAGGAAATGACAAAGACATTAGGGAAAACTGAAGAATTCTCTAGAATCTGATAAAATCGTAATTTTAAGAAAGTTTAAAGGTGAAAAGCGAGCTTGACCCATGCCTATAAATATGGGTGTGTGGTAAGTAATGTCGGCAGAAGAGAAAAAAATCTAGAAATGAGAGAAAATGAGAGAAAGCTATCGCCGACAGAAGTAAGGAAGGCAGAGTCATAGTTGTGCCAAGCTAATTTCTGCCATTTTTGAAGAAAATCAAGCTGCTGGAAGGTGAACAGATCTAAGGAGCAGATCTATTAAAATCTAAATGATAAGAATAAGTTTTTATAGTTTTATGTTGGTAAGAAAGCTATCGAGAACAGTTTTTGGGTTGCAAGTGATTAACGAGATTTTTTGTATGTAGATCTGGTAATTTGAAGTTGTAAGTGAGAGAGAAAGTAAGGCAAAAGGCTAAAAAAGGGTCTGGTAAGTGAAATAGGCAAAAGGCTAAAAAAATGTCTGGTAAGTGAAATAGATGAGAATGATGCTGATTTGTGGTGGTTTATTTATGATTTAAGATGATTTAGTTTCTATCGCTAAATCTGATAAGGTCGCGACTTGAGAGTTTGATGAAGAACTGATGATATGTTGTTGAGTGTATGAATGTGAAATAAGATCGAGTCGTGTTAGCGATAATGTGAAACGTGAAACCTGGAAAGCGAAGTGTTAGAAATGAGTTGTATAAGTCAGGGCAGGAGCTCGCGAGGTGCGAGCTGGATGAGGCCCTTAGCGCATTTCAACTAGTCAAGTTAGTCGATTGGGGAGCAAGTTAAGCTATACATGTTGCTCTCCATCTCACCTGTCTAAACTGGGTTGGAGTGCGAACTCGTAAAAGGAGCTGAGTAAGGTTGCAGCCCATCAACGGTATCTAGCTAAGTTGGTCTAAGGCAGTAGCTCGCAAGGATGAGTTGAGAGGTGTTGAGGAACGACCCAAGCTAGAAGAAGGTAATAGCTCGCTGAGAAAGTGAGCTTAGCGAGCTCGCTAAAGATGAATGCTCTCAGTTCGGGCTGAGCTGTGCAAGGTAGGAGCTCGCTGAAAGCGCGAGCTGGACTCGCAGTGCTGCAGTCCCCAATGGCTTATATGAAATTTGGAGTTAAAGATAATAGTTCAGCTAGCTAAGTGAAGGTTTCATTTATGATTAAAAATAGGTGATCAGGCGAGTTGAGGAGGTCGCTGGAGCAGTGGTGCAAGTGGATAGGACAGCAAGCTGTGAGTGTGAACTATTTTAAATACTTTTCAAGTTCATGTTGCAAAATCTTTATAAATTTTCATTAATTATTTCTTAGTTTATTAATGATTTATTTTTAGCATGCAAAGATATAGTTTTGTATGATATGGTATACATAAATTATTAGCTTATTTTATGAAAAAAAAAAAAATTGATTTAAAATTTAGAAAAGAAAGAGTTTTCAAAGACTAGTGGAACGACCTAAACTTATAGATAGATAGACCTTTTGGTATTAGACCCAGTTGGTATACCCCACAGTGTAGGACAAGTGTTGGGAGGGTTAATCCTATTGACATCAAGGGGATAGAGTCTGTCATATCTGTAGAGTCGCCCTCTACACTTATGGGATATTGTCTCGCTTGTAATGTGCTATGATAGTTACACCACGTAGTAACAGGATATCTTTATAGTTTTGTCACAGTGTACGATGATAGTTATTCCGCCACGTGACCCCTCACACTGAGCGAAGCTGATCTGCCCATTCATGTGGTTGTATCTTTCCTTTAGTTCCCCATTAGTACAGATTTTAGAAAAAGAAGCATGCCCTGAAAAGCAGATTTTAGAAGGAAAATATTTTAGAAAGCATTTTAGACAAAACTTTTGAAATCTTAAAGAAGTCTTATAAAATTCAAGTTTTTAGAAAATAAATTGTTTTTAGAAAAACGTTTTCAAAAATGTTTTTGTAAGGTATTTTATAAGACTTAGTCTAAACAAAACCCCCACACTCACTAGGCTTTACAGCTCACAATCGTTTTTGGTTTTATGTTACAAAAACCTCTCAGGTACAAGAACAAGGAATCAAGTACCAATCCATCGCGATCAGACTAGGTGGGTTAGATTACTGATGACGCTGCATTGTTTCTTTTGTAAACATTGTACTTTTAATGTTATTACTAATTACGTTATTGTGTGTACTTTAAAATTTAAACAAGATTTTGTAGAATTTTCATGTAAACATGATGACATGCCTATTTCAGATAACATTTTTAGTAATGTTTATGATGATGCTTTTAGAAATATTTTGCTTAGAAATTGTAATAAAATTTTAAAATAGTTGGGTTTTCTTGTTTAGTAAAGTTATTTATAAATACGGGTTCGCTCCTGACATCCTTTTGAGTCTTATTAGTTAGACTTTAGAAGGGTCTCGTAGAGTGCCCGATAGGACCGCTAGGTTCATTAGAGGAAATCCGGGTTTGGTCCTATCAAAATTGAAGTCAATTTAGGTTTCCAAATCCATGGTCAACAACAAATATTATCGGCCATTGAGATGACATTTTTTAATTAATTTATTATTTTTTATTTAAAAAAAAAAAAACTTATTAGTTTTATTTTATGTACAATATTTTGATTTGTAAAATTATGATGTGTCAATTCGGGGTGGCTGCAGTTTGGGTTGACTAACCTAAATGTAATATGTGTCGGTCTTCTAAATTAAAAATGACTCGACCTAAAATAAAGGTGCTACATGACATAGACGGACTTATTCAAGTCATTCAATGTCTATTTGGCCTATATATGGGCTTGCAATAAACACTCAAGCTTATAAAACTAGATCCAATAGATCAGAATTTCAAAATTTAAACATCACTCATTAAATAATAATAATAATAATAATAAAAGCTTTTAGACACACAGTGTTCCAAAACTCGTTACTCGTGACTCGACCGGTGAGGCAGCGAGCAACGAGTACTCGACAACTCAGTGAGTACTTAGCGAGTACTCGGTTTGACCGTCAGTCAACGGTCAATCCGTTGACCCACGGTCAAACCTAGTCAAACCTATAAAAAATAAATTTTAAAAATTTTCTATATAATTAAAATATAATCATATGACCACAAAAACCTTTAAAATCTATCTCATGCAATCTCTAAAGCCACTTTAACACAATTATATAATTACAGCCTTAAAAATTTCGGCAATATAATGATTATTTTTTCAACAATTCCACCTGTAATATACAAAAATAACAACACTTCAAAAATCTATCACATCTAAACTACTTAAAACCTCTCATCCTTCTTTTATTCTCAAACACAAGTACACAACCAACATCATATGTAAACTAACTCATGGGGTCACGGGTGGAGTCGACGACAAAGATGGCGACTGCAACGGATGGAGCGACGGACGAGGATGACAAAATGACAGCAGCAGATGTCGCCCACGGCACACCACTTACAGAACTAGAATAGAGCAAATCGGCAAAGGTAGAAGTGTAGATGTAAAACCAAAGAAAATTGAAGAAGAAATGTTGAGAAAGAAACCCATCTGGTCTATTTTATATATGACGCCAAAACGGTGCCGTTTTGGCAAAAAAAAATTTGAAAAAAAAAAAAAAAAAAAAAAGCCAAGTCAAGCCGAGGTTGAGTCGGATCGAGTCGGGCTCAATTGACCCGAGTCAAGCTGAGTATGACCCCAAAATGGCTTCGTTTTGGAAAAAAGAAATTAAAAAAAAAAAAAATGAGTTGGCCCGAGTTAGGCATATTTTCTACAGAAACCGAGTTAAACCCTCTGATCTGGGGGTTCTCAGCTCGAAAACCAATCGAGCGGCAAGTTCTTGACGAGAACTCGGCCAACTCGGCCGAGTTTTTAAACAATGTAGACACATAATGCAATGAGAAACTCTTCCTAGATTATCTCTAAAAAGAAAGAGAGAGAGAGAGAGAGAGAGAGAGAGAGAAGAAAGAATAAGAACAACTTTAAAGTAGAGCCAATAAGAAAAGAAAAGGAATAGCTTGAACAAGAAACAAGAGAGAAAAAATAAAAATAAAAACAAAAAGCAAAGCACTTGCTCTATTTTTTTTTTTTTTTGGTTTTATTCCTTTGTAATTCATTTCACGTTTTTAGTTGTTGTGGAGATTTTCTTATATGAGTTCTTGTCCGGTTCTTAGATTTTGTTTAGATTTGGGGTTGTTTTTGTTGTTTGTATTCTCTTCATGAGTTGTTGTCGAGGTAGCTATGAAGAAACAAAATGAAATCAATGAGAGAAAAGGAAGAGAGAGAAGAGAATGGGAGGAGAGAGTGACAGAAATAGCTTTGAGATAAGAGATGAAAAATGAGAGTAGAAGTGAGGCGGCTAGGATTGAGACTTGAGAAATGTTAGCCCTTTATTATTTTTTTTTAATACAAAAGTCAGTTTTTTCAAGTCGGGTTGATTTTTTAACCCTAAATAAACCCAAAATTGAAAAAAGTTGGTTTTAAATGTTGAAAACCGATTTAACCAAAAGTAAATTTGAAAATTGATATTTTCAAGTCAATTTAAGTCAAGTCAATCCCCATTTTTTTTATTACCCATAGTGTCAATTAGTGATTGGTTTAAAATTTTCTCTTTCTAATTTTAAATTTTGGACGACACTTGTTAAAATGTTATTGATTGATAAGTTTAGATTAAATTAATAAATTTGAAACTTTAAAGGTTAAAACAGTAATTTTAAGATTGTTAAACTGATAACAAGGGTAAAATGGTCATTTTATAATTTTCATCATGATCAAAAGTTAAGAATTTAGTCAAAAGGACCAAGTTGATGTGTTTATAAAATTTTAGGGATCATGAGAGCCATTAATTTAAATAGGCTTAAAAATGTGAAGAGTTTTAAAAACTTAAGAACTAAAATGAAGTTTTTCTATTTTTTTTATACAAGTCTCCTATGAAAATTGTTATATGAATTGTGCTTTATAATAAATAATATTGTTAGGTTTCAATAGATGATTGACCTATCAGGTGTCAACCATAAATAAAAGCTTATTGATAGTAATAAGAAAAACATAAATTTGTAGGGCCACAATCGCTAAACCAAACCACACCATACAAAAACCACTTGATTTAGTTCGATTTTTAACTTAAAAAAATTACGGTTTTTTTTTTCTTAAATAAAACGATATTGTTAGGTCTAGTCTGTTATACCAATTCATCAAAACTAGACCAAACTGTGAAACTGAATACTTGTAGACATATTTTATTTTCTATATGTTACACTCAAACATAATTTTTGGGTCACAGTTTTAAAGATACCTTTGAAAATTTTATTTGGATTTAACAGGTAAATTGTTATAAGTTAAATCCCTAATTTATTATTTCATTATTTCTTCAATTTAGATAGCAAGAGGCCATATTCGTGCAATGTGGAAAACCTCCATTAACGACAACTTGGTAGCCTATACATAGGAATGGTAGTGTAATGCCAATATTTTACTTTTGAATTTGTAAGTAATGTAACATGCTTTTATAATTCTTGGGACGATTTTTTTTTTTTTTTTTTGACAAAAGTGAAGTCATCATCCATGTCTTATATTATTGCATATATTAGGTCACTACATCCTCATTCAAGACTTTATGCAAATATATACCAATTGGTGAGAATGAATTTTTTAAAAAAATTTTAATAATATTTAATTCATTAATTTATATTATAACTGTTAGGTCATTGGGTCATGGGTCGATTCCACCCAAAATGAATCAAACCCAAGTCCAAAATTCAAATTGATTTAGATTGAAATAAATAATTGCAAGGGTAGTTATAAATGGTTACTAACACAACTGCCCTTGAGAGTTATCTCACGTATTAAATCAAAGAGTGAGTGGTCACATGACATTACAACACTTTGAACATCAGAAAACACTCAGTTTTTTAACAAAAAAACATACGTAGATAATATAGAGTCAAAACACAGAACAAAGCAAGTGAGAAATAGAGAAAACTTAGCAAGGGTATTTACAATATGATTAGAACTTTTGATTCCAAATTATTGGTGATCAAAGTCAGACCAGTTTAACAATCTAAAAGTTAGGAACATTCACTACAAAATGGGCTCCTTTTCTTTTTTTCTTTTTTTTTTTAATTGAATTTTCATTAGCTATTTAGAAAGTCTTTCATTGGTATTAGAGCTTATGTTAGGTTGTTTGCTAGTAAAATTGTTCCTAAGAATCAATTTATTTGATTGATCAGTGTTTTGAAATTTTTTCTTTTGGTATAAACTTAGAAAATAGAGGCATGAATCTCAGATCTTGTATGCATGATATCTCACTCCACAAATCTCTGCTTTGTGTGATTCAAATTTTATATGAAAGTAAACAAAAAGACAATTTGTAGCAATTTGAATTGCATTTTTTTGTCAGGAAACAAGTGAGGACAAATCAAAACAAATTGGGGGTCTAAATATGGTTTTGTTTTTGAAAACCGATTTAGATTTTAGGTTTAAAGACAAATCCCACTCTCATGATTGAAAATGCAATACACCTTACCTTAAAAGTAAAAACTAAGAGCATAAATGAAGTCAATAGGCATAACACACATTGGGCTTATGCGTGATGCACAGGATTGCAAAGCCTTGTCCACGCAAATGCTACGTGGTGACACATAGGAGACATGCAGAGTCACATAAGCAGACACATGGCAACATGTAGATAACCTACCGTGTGACACTACTGATATGATGCCATGTAGCCTCTTGATATATTGCCATGTCTCCTTAATATAAAAAAAAAAAAAAAAAAAAAAGTGTGTCATGCATAAAGCATAACACATGTCCCATTGATGTAAAGTGCACCTAAGAGGCGCGCGTCCAACCATGCTACAATGCACGGCTGGCTCTACCAACACATGGCCACCATACACCAACAGCGACGACATTTTTCAGTGAGAAATAAAAAATATTTTATTTACTTTTTCTCATCTTTTTATCACAATTATTTATTAGCTATAATTGATGAGCTAAATTGCGTTCTATTATTTTTTTTTTACTTTATAAAGAGCTAAATTAAAAATGTTTTAGCTTTTATATTTAATTTATTTAACAGGCATGCTTGTGTATGTATTTTGTCTTGTGTGTTGCAGTATAATGGATCGCTTGGATTTTTCTCTGTATTATTACTTGGATTATTTTGGTACTAAGGTTGACATATCTTAGGCGAGGCATCTGATGAAATAGTTGAGATTATTGTCATCTCTAATGATAAGGAGATCATTGAGATCTCTGATGATACGCATGAGCCTGAGATCAATGAGATCTCTGATGATAATGTGCCTGAGGTCATAGAGATCTCAAATGATGAGATGCCTAAGATTATAGTGATCTCAGAGGATTAGGATAACGTGATTTACATCTCATCAAATGAGGAGGATCCGGAGATGACACTTGACTTCAACCAGTACTTAGATGTTTATTGTGATGAGATAAATTTTTGCACCACAAATCTACCTGATTGATGTCCCTTCTTTCATGATTATGTTTCACATTGTTAATGATTCGTGAACATTTTTTTAGTGTTGGTTATTAAATTTCATTTCATGGATAATTAGAAGTTATTATATGGTTTTTCATTATTTATGAAATATTGGTATTCATTTTACATGATCGTGTACAATGACATTTATGTAGGTGTCCTAAAATCTTTTAAAGAATGATATTGGAATTGTTTTGCGCAAAATAGTTATATATATAGTTTCATGAATATTTGGAAATGGATGATAATGAGTAACTTGACTACTTTTTTGGTTTCTATCCAAAGATATTTTATAAAATTTATGAGGGTATAGTCACTGCAATATTTTAATGAAATGATAATAAGTGTATTAATATAGACGTAGAAAGATATAGATCATAAGTCTCTAATTAGAATACATGTCATTTTAGGAAATGGCATTTGCTTTGAAAAACATACTTACTGAATTGAATAAGGGTGACAAATTGAATGATGATAATTATGATATTGGGCACCACAAAATTTAGTATATCCTAGAGAAGTAAGAGCACTTAAAACCTTAACCAACACCATGGTTGAACTTGAACATTATACTTTTGCTCAACATGGACAAGACATTGAGGCTTATCAGGCTTGAAAGAGCAAGAACAATATTGCTCGAATAATAATGCTACCAATATGGTTGATGACCTCATGTGTGTATATGAAGGATATGAAACATGTGCTACCAATATGGTTGATGACCTTATGTGCATATATGAAGGATATGAAACATATACAAACTTACAATTAAGAGTGACACGTATTGGAAGCGCAAGGAGCATAACATGCGACATCATTTGAGAGAGATGTCAAACATGATTCATGAGTTAAAATCTACTGGTCAGGCCTCAATTGATGAGCAACAAGTACAAGTGGTGATCTAGTCCCTTCCAAACAATTAGGAAAACATGACATCAACATGACCTATAATGAAAACATTAAGACATTTGATGATATCTCATGCCATATTAAGCTCGAAAATAAGAGCCTGGAGGTAGCTAAGACTTCGGGGTCAGCTTTATATGGTTAAGTCTAACATGCGCAAGGGTTTAAGCTCTAAGCACAAGAGGGGAGAAAATAACAAGAATCGGAAGAAAGGGAAAGGCAATTCGAACTCTAACATGGTGAGACTAGAAAGCCCAAAAAGGGTAGATATGGTGGCACAAAGAAGGACAAGAGCAAATTGAAGTGTTTCAACTTTGGCAAGATAATTCATTTTGCTCCGAAATGCACTAAGTAAAAGAACGAGGTACCATCTAACTTTAAACAATTAAATTATGCTTATGTTTCTAGCACAATATTGCTTATTGAATTTCTTCTTGTGTAGATTGGAGACTCATGAGCCATAGACCACATAGCTAGAGATAGGGGAAAATTCATAGAGTACTGTTGGATTAACTAAGGAACGACATGGACTTACTTAGGGAAGAACTCTAAGGTTAAAAGTGAGAATAGTTGGCACCTGCAAAGTGATTGTATGAGGTGGCTAAGTATTATATCTCTATGATGTCCTATATGCTCTAGAAAATCAATAGAGTCTAGTCTCTGTAATTATCCTTTTAGGTTTAGGATACAATTTGACTTTTATGGTAATTGTTTGAGGATTTATTTGGATTCATTGTGTGTGGATACTAGAAACTTGATGAATGGTTTTATTATATTAAATATCAAATTTGACAATGGTATTAATGACAATCATCAATCATTGTGTTTCATTAATTATTTCTACTAATGCTGCATATTGATGTTGATACTTGGCATGCTAGGCTAGAGTATATTAGGTAGGATCGAATGAATAAATTGGCCAAAGAAGGATTTTTAGATTCCCTTAATAAGATAGATTTACCTATATGTGAAAATTGTTTAACAAGAAAAACAAATAGAAAATCATTTGAAAAAGGAACTAAAGCTAAGAATCTATTGCAGTTAATTCATTCTGATATTTGTGGACTAATGAATGTGAGAGCTAGAAATAGTGCCTCATATTTTATAACATTCATAGATGATTATTCTCATTTTGTCATGTTTATTAATCCCCTATAAATCTAAAGCACTAGATTATTTTAAATTGTATTTAAATTTGATGGAAAATCAATTAGATAGAACTGTTAAAATCTTGCAAACTGATCAAAGATAAGAATACCTTTTTGACTAGTTTGAAACATTATGTTATGATAGGGGTATTAATAGACAGTTAATCATTCCTAAAACTCCGCAACAAACTGGTATAGCAAAAAGAAGGAATGGAGCATTATTGGAAATGGTAAGATCTATGATGGCATAAGTGAACCTCTCAATATCTTACTAAAGAGATGCTTTATTAATAGTTGTTTATAGTCTGTATAGGGTTTCTACTAAGTTAGTATCTTTCACACCTTAAGAATTATGGATAAGTAAGAAATCTTATCTTACTTATATGTGACCTTTGGGGTGCGCGAGATATGAACATGATTTTTCTAGTAAATATAAAAAGTTTGGTGCTACAGAAAAGAAGTGTATCCTTATTAGATACTTCGAATACTCAAAAGGATGTGCACTAAAAAGAGAAAACTCATATGGACATATCAATAAATTAAAGTCACAAGATGTGAACTTCTTAAAGAAAAAATTTCCTAGTAGAGGTGAGGTTGAAAAGGAATTTAAATTTTATGAATTTAACGATTCGAATGATGTTCCACATTTGAACACTCAACTAAAAGAAGGTAGAGAGTTTTCTAAACTCTCTACCCCCAATAGGAGTGATAAAGATATTTAAATAACTCCTCCGTCTATTTTCAGTGGGAGCAAAGGACTAATGAGTTAGTGCCTTCAAAATTATCAACTTATAGAAGCAATCATAATGTTGTTCCTTGTCATTAATTTGAGATTGAAGGGGGAGCTTTTATGCTTGCTTTAAATAACATTGATGAGCTAAAGAATGTGAATGAGGCTTTTAACTCCTTGTTAAAGATTTTTGGATAAAAGTCATGCAAGAAGAGATAGACTCAATGAAGAGCAACCATGTCTAGGACTTTATCAGAATGCCATTTGAAACAAGTGGGCTCTCTGTGTCAAGCATAAGGTAGATAGCTCAATAAAGAGATATAAGGTGAGGTTTTTAGCAAAAAAATATACTCAACAGGAGTGTATAAATTATGAAGAAACGTTTTCCCTTATAGTAAGGCTTGCTTCCATCCATCCACCTTTTATTAACTATTGTTGAACACATAGACCTGAAATTGCATCAAATGGATGTAAAGACGACATTTCTTAATAAAGAACTAGATGAAGAAATTTACATTGAATAGCCAATAAATTTTATTTTAAAAGGCCAAGAGAAGAAAGTTTTTAAGCTCATGAGATCCATTTATGGCCTAAAATAATCCTCCAGACAATAGTACCTCTATTTCCATAAGGTGGTTATGTCCTACGGATTTCAGATAACCAAAAAGGACTATTGTGTGTATGTTAAACTGATAAAAGATAAGTTTGTAATACTATATTCGTTTGTGGATGATACTCTATTGGTCAAAAATTGCAAGGAGTTCATAATAGACATAAACGAATGGTTATCTTTAACTTTCGAGATGAAAGACATAGGAGAAACTGCTTACATTTTAAGAGATAAAATTTATAGAGATCGTTGAAAGAGAATTTTAACTTTAAAAAAAGAGTCATATATTAAAAAGATTCTCAAATGATTTCCTATGTCTAATTATAAGTCTACGGATACTCTCATCTCGAAGGGTCAAACTCTTAGTTTTGAAATATGCTCCATGCATCTATAAGAGCGTGGAAGAATGCAAAAAGTTCCTTACTTTAGTGCCATCGAAATTC
The DNA here is from genome assembly GCA_019925255.1 of Litchi chinensis. Classification (NCBI taxonomy): domain Eukaryota; kingdom Viridiplantae; phylum Streptophyta; class Magnoliopsida; order Sapindales; family Sapindaceae; genus Litchi; species Litchi chinensis. The sequence goes on from CM034469.1 coordinate 3,028,735, forward strand.
TTATCTACGCTATGATGTGTATGAGATCTAATATCTATTATGCAGTTATCCTAGTAGGTAGATATCAATCCAATCATGGTAAAAAATATTAGATTGTTATGAAAAGAATATTAGCATATCCTAAGAAGACTGTAGATTACTCCCTGTGTTAACAAGGGGGCAATATGCATCTAGTTAGATATAGAGATGCCAATTATGAATGAGATTTGGATGAGTGAAAATCTACATCAAGTTATGCATTTTTGCTCAACTAAGGAGCTATCTCTTAGCGTAGCAAGAATAGTCATGCATTGCACTTCCGCCATGGAAGCTAAATTTATAATATGTTCAATGGTAGTCCAAGAAGCAATCTGGCTTAAGAGATTCTTGGAGGATCTAAATTCAGAAGCTGATGAGAAAAAGCCAAATACTGAAAATGCAAAATATCACAGTAAATTTAAACACATAGAGACTAAATATAATTTCATCAATGACATAGTGAAGAAAAAGAATGTAATGATTAAGTATGTTTATCGCATGAGATGGTAGTGAATCCACTTACTAAAGCTGTGACAATAGATATATTTACATCACATGTTAGGTCTTTAGGTCTACGTAAATTGTGATATTGTAATTTGTATATTAAACTATATCTATTTTATGAATTAATACATCATTTTGGTTATATAACACTAGTATATATTCATTTTAAATAGATTATGTATATGATAGTGCGTCATTAGGTTCGAGATTGATATTTTTACATGCACAGTTGCCTTGATTGCTAAAATAACAAGCTAAGATGAGACACATATATTTTAGAGGATAAAGATGAGGTTATTTTCTTAAGAGCCTAAAATATATTATATGTCATCTTGACTATCGTCAAGATAAGGTTTTATAAACTTATTTATTAAACTACTGATGATATACCCTACTATCATGAAAACTTGATTAAGGTAGTTGTGAGTTTCTTGATAATAGTTGTTTAGAAAGTGAGCTTTTAGGAACTCAAGTTAGATATCAGGAAAGCGTCTGAACTAAGATCTATATAATAAATAATTTCAATATGTGTAAAAGTCATTTTGATCTCTAAGTTTTAGAAAATCATCAAATTTTTAACTATTTATTAAAAAATAATTAAATCATCCCTAATATTTTAACAAGTGTCAAATTAGTCCCTCTAATTAGTTAACTGATAGTCAAACCTAATGAAAAATGTGAAAAGACTTGTTTATCTTTGGACTCTATTAAAACAGATAAAAAGGTTGTTATACCCCTATCTATAGTTAAATATTACAATAATATTTAATTACAAAAATATCCTCTTATGATTTTTTATGTAATTACAATAATATTATTGAATTTTTTTCAAACATCATTTAAACACCCATAAAATTAAAGAAAGAAAATTAAAAAACTTTAAAAATTAAAATTAAAAATATATATCCAATAGTAAAGTTTTCTGTTTTATGGGTTGTCCCTTTTTTTTTTTTTTATTTGAAAGAGTTTTTTGGTTATTCCTAAATCAACATGTTCAGCACGACATTCATCATCTTCATCAACCCTAAATCAACAACACATTCATCATCTTCATGAACTTAGCAATAACCCAGAAAAATCAACAACTCTAAGAAAAGAACATCAACAAAACAAATTCATGAAGAACCCAAAAAATCAACACATCTTCATCAATGGTAAATCTCTGAACCCAGAACTTCAACACATCTTCATTAACTTGCAGAGAGGCAGTGGAGACCAGCTCATTATAGTAAATATCACGGTTCACCAAACTGCACAAACCTCACAAGAAGATGAATAGCTCATTTCGAGAATCGCTTCCATCTCATTTTGGGTCTCTGTCATGGCGATGGAGACCGAAATCAGGATCCTTATGCGTTGGAGTTCCCCATTCAAATCTCCATCGTTGTGATGGAAACTGTAGAACCTTGAATTTCATTTTCCTAAGAGAAATAATGTTTTTTGGATGAATACTGATTTTCGAGTGAATAATGAATTTTTGTGTAACATGCTCTCCCGGAATCCAAGTAACCTCCTAAAGTCTACCCCTATGTTTGGATTAGTATAGATATTTAAGTATTCGAACCCGAATAAATAATTAAATTTTCGTAAGATTTTTGGATGGATCGGAGGACAGTCTATGATTTTGAAATCCAAAAATTTATTGGAACAAACGGACTCGGACAATTAATCGAATACTAACGAAGTTTTCGAATTTGAAATTTGACTCTAATAAAATTTTCAGATGGAACCGAGAGGATTCTGAATTCGAGAAAGACATTTTAGGAGATTGGAAAGCATGAATTCATGCAAGCGAGACACGTAGCGTGAGATTGGAGGAAGAATCAATGCATGAAGGACAAGTGGCAAGACCATGAGAATCATTATGTGCATGTGTGCCAAGTGTTTAACAAACAAAATGGAATGAGAGCCAAGTGTCAAAATATGAGATTAAAATACATTTTTTATTATATGTTAAATGATGATTAAAAGGAATTTTAAAACAAACAAAAATATTTCATATTTTTTTTCTCCATTGAAGTGCACAGCCACACTTTGTCTTTCGTAATATATATATATATATATATTTTTCTCTCGAGGAAGCTTTTCGCTCTTGGAACTCTCTCATTTCTCTCTCGATCTCACATGTCTTAATCTCTCAAACTCTCACATTCACGACATTCTCACAAACTCTAAATCTCTCAAGCTCATGGCACTCAAGACTCTCTCAAACTCACGGTCCCTCACTATCTAAACTCATCTCACGGTTTTTCATCTTCAAACTCTTGGCAATCTTTCATTTCCGCCTTTGCATGTCACGGTCAAGCATTTATCAACTCAATCAAAAACAACAATAGAACTCAAGCAAAGGTCTCGACTAAGGAGAGAGGGTGAAGGCCGAACTACATGCATGAGGAAGTGAAGGTATTTTTGAAGGAATAAGGCACATACATGAGACTTGGAGTGGTTTAAGAGGTATTTCCATCGATTTCGGAAGGTAACATTTAGTTTTCAAAGAATTTTGTTAAGTTTCTGGAAAGATATTAGTGAATGCATGATTGGGTTTTAGGATTTGAAACCTCGTTAGTGCGGAGGTTGTGTTGCATGTGTATTGGTATGATAATTGAATGAAAAATTGTGTTTGTGTATGATAGAGGTCACGGTCAAGGTGAGATATTGTTGTTAAAATATTGTTTGATGGTTTAACTACAATTTATGATAAGTTGTGATGTGTATGTAAGTGTAGTTGCAAAGAAAATATTAGTTTATAGGCTTACATTGAATTCGGTCATGAGAGGCTTTACGGTTTGATTGGATTGTTTTTTTGATGGTTTTACTATGTTATGGATGTGTTTTGTATGAGTTTAAAGTGCTTTGGATGAATTGGATGCCTTGGAATAATGACTTTGGTTAGTTATTTGAATTCAAACAAGGGCATTATTGTCTTAGAAAAATTATTTTCGAGTGGATTATGTGATTTTAGGGAACATTTGAATGCTGGGATAAGCTTGAAAATCGAAAATGAAATCGTTGAATATTAATTGGTCACTTCACGATTTAAGATTTCATAATTGTTCGAAAGTGATATTTAAAAGTTGTAAATGAGATTTGTATTGAATTCGTGATGTGTTCGAATGTAAATTAATGTAAAAATGCGATAGGAATGATGATAAGATATTGTAATAAATTCAACCTAATGAGGAAGTATAGATTCAAAATTGTCATTTAAATTCGTTCACACGAATTTAGTTTCAAATCGATGTGTTTCTCATGTTTAAATAATTAGCACTGCGAACGAATGTTAAATGTGAGTTATCGAAGTTAAAGCAGATTAAAATAAGGTGTTTCGAAGTTATGAATTGGTTGGGTGATTCGTTGGATTGATGTATGAATATATTCAAGCGAGTTGTAATAATGGTATCGTAGTTTGAAAATAGATTACGGAAATGTGTAGGATAATCAAAGGCAAAAACAAAATACCCCGTTGATTAGAGATATATAATGAGCTAGGGAATCCAAGTGAGTGTCCTAATGAAAATGTGTTTTGAAATGATTTTTGTTGCTATTCATGTATGATTGGATGATAATATTCATTCATGCTGTTACTGATTGTAAAACAATTTTCATACGAACAACGAGTTTTTCAAACAAGAACCAACTTGTGTGAATTACAAAAGTTTTTGTGAAATGTGAGTTTTGAAATGTGAAACTTGTGATTTGAGATGATTTATAGCATATGGTACGTACACATGTATATTATCTGATTTCCGGTATCGGTAGAGTACTCAAAGGCGATGTAGGATTCCGTTTGAGAGACGATATAGGATTCCGCTCCCCATAGATTACGGTTTAAGCTAGCTTACTACATAAAACGATGTAGGATTTCACTCCGTAGCGATGGATGATTCCGCTACGTGGTACCGGATACGTATGGCCTGAGACGATGTGGGATTCCGCTCCGTCATACGGCATGGCCTGAGACGATGTGGGATTCCACTTTGCCATGCATTAGTGTGTTAGTACCGTATGATTCGAAAATGATAGTAAATGACATGTTTTAAATAAAAAGCTTTTCAAAATGAAAAATTGTCATCACTAATAGATTACATATATGAAATGAGAAATTGAATATGAGATTGCATAGTTACTCACATTTTAGTATGTCAAAAGCATGAAAATGTGGTTGATGAATTAAATATTGGCTTTTCAAATTATTACAGTATTTATATAAATTTATGATACATATGAGAAATATAAATGAATATTCATGCATTGAAATATCTATGGTTCTTGATATATAAGCATTTATATTTTATAGCATGACTTTGTTTATGAAATGAAATTACAAAATGTTTTTAGGGAAGACATTTTAGTAATGTTTTGATTAGAAATTAATAACACTCATTGAGTTTATCTTACTCACCCTAGTTTTGTTGTTTTTAAAATAAAAATCTCCCAAGATCAGGTACAGGGGCAGGTGATCAGATAGCAAGGACCTCTCATCAAGAGTAGTTACACATATCATCGGGTGCAGCTGTGATTCCTCATAAATTTTATGAATGATAGCTGGATTTTAAACATATGGATATTTTAAATTATATGTAAATATAAATTTCATATTTGAGTTTTATATATATTTAATCATGCATACCATGTTTCAAAATTTAAACTTGTTTTGAATTAATACTTGTGTTGGGATTATGTGTGAATTATGGAAAAAGGGTCTGAGGCCTTATAGTTGAGAAATTAAGTCAAATTTTGAAGTGTACAGGTTTTTGAATATGATTTTATAGGGGGGTATTTTCAGAAAAACAATTGATGTGCTATCAAAATTTTTACAAAAATTCTTGTCATAAATGTCAATTTTAAATCAAAAAAGTTCCTACCTAATTCTGCTGGCAAACGATTTATAAAAAGAGTTTCAAAAATGGATTTTCTAAATAAAGTTTTTAAAATGTTTAGCTTCATGAGAACTTTTCAGTCGGAAGGGATCCAGTCTGGAGGGTTACTGTGGGGTTGTCGAGCAGGTCGCCTTGAGAGTAGGAGTCGGAGCCCGTCATTTTGAGTTAGACCCCGAAAAATCGAAAATTTTTAGAATGAGTAATAGAGACTAATGGAACTTAAATGAAATCGAAATGAGTCCGTTTAAGTGGATTTTAAGGGTTCCGAAGATTTATCGATAAAAATACTCTAATTGGAAAAGTTATGAATTTTAGTGAGTTTAAAACCAATTGAATTTTTTTTCAAAACATGGAATTGAAAGTTAAGACACTCAGTTAGAGTATTGCATGGTCAATTTGATGATAGGATGACCATGGAATATTTTTGGAATTTATTAGTGTTAAATGAGAATTTAATTTTAAGTTTAAGGAATTATTAAAGTGTTGCATAAAAGGATAGCCATTAAACAAGCACAATCCATGTGACTTTGAATGGACCAATGAAGTGTCGACACATTTAAGTCAAAAAGAAGTGTAATTAGTTGGAAAGAAACTAAAAGTGGAAGTGATTTGGTTGGTAATTAATGGGATGGAATAGTTGACCAATCAAATGCATTATTTTGTAACTAATGGCAATTGTGTGATTTTTAAGATAGTTAGAGGGCAAATTAGGCATTTGTAAGCTATTATATATAGTTGGATGCATGAGAGGATGAAATGAGAGGTGTTATTCGGCCATTCAAGGGAGAAACCTTGAGAGGGAGAGTGAGACTGAGAGAAGAAGAAAGAAAAGAGTTAGTGTTGCGAAAGAAGAAGAAGAAGGAGAAGGGGCCAAGGATTCAAGGGGGTTTTCACCTACTTTCTACCCTCGTTATCATCCATAAAGAATCAAGAAGAAGTGAAGAAGAATTGGTAAGTTAAATGGATTTATTTTGATGTTAGTTGATATTGATTTTCATGGGTTTTTAAAGTTTGGTGATTTAATGAGTTTTTGATAGAATTTATGGCATGAATAGAGTTAAATCATCATCAAATTAAGCTTGGAAGTGGAAGAAGAAGTGAAGCAAGTGTTGGTCAAGAGTTTAGTAAGTTATGGTTAAGGTCAAGAGTTTAGTAAGTTATGAGTTAGGGTTTGATGTATAGATTTGATGAAATTTAACTAATTTTGATTTTAAAGCTTTAGTGGTGCAATTGATGATTATTTGATGCATTTGGGTATGATTTGGAGCTTGAAATGAAGAGAAGGGGTTGATTTTTTCATACATTAGTAAATGGTCAACTTGGAAAAGTTTATGTAATTGAGTGATTTTTTATGAATGGATGAGTTTATATGAGATTTTAGTTTAAACTGAGATGGATTATTAGAAGAAAATGCAAGTTAATAAATGGATGAGCATTTATGTTAGTGTATGGACAAATTAGGTTATGCATGTGTTTAAGTTGATTTTAATATTTGAATGGGTTGTATGATGTTTTCGAATGGAAATGAGTTTATTGGTATGAAAGGAATGTAAGAAAAATTGAAATGGAAAGTTTGGGTGTTAATTATGGTTAAGGTAAAGAATGAATATGTAAATTACCATTCAACCCTTTTACTGTATTTTGATGACGTTTATGATATGTTTGAGTGCTTTGGTGCAAAAGAAATTAAAAGAAATGGATATTAGAATATTGGTTGGAATTATGATAAAATTGTGAAAGTATTGAGTATATATATTGAATTGTCATTTAAGTGGTTAGTTAGTATTTATTATGTTGAAAATTTATTGAGTAAATTGTTGGGTACTTGAATGAGTTTTAAATGAAAAGTTTTAGTTAGAAAGTTGATTGGAAAGATTAGTCAATAATATGGCAAAATTTTACATTGGTGTGTGGAACTTTAATTGAGTTATTATTATGGTGTGTTATAAATTCTAAAGTAAGGTTGTGGTTGGATTAAAGTGTAGGAAAGTTTAAAGGCCAAAGAAGACTTGAAGGAGTGGTGCATTAGTATTGGAACCAAATTGTGAGTGGTTATATTTTTAAAAGTGTTTATGAATTTTTAATAATTGAAATTGATTAGTTCAGTGGTTGTTTTAATCACAAATTTTATGATTGTGATTTAACTAAGCTTTAGCATGTCATTTATTTATTTAAGTTGCTTGAAATTTTTAAGATTATATATTGCAAATGTATTTATGTTAGTATTGAAGCAATTTAGTATATTGGATAAATACATGTTAAAATTGAACATGCTAAAGTAGTTTATGAAGGAAAGATTTTTTTAAAAGTATATGGAATGAGATTTTAAATGTCTTTGGTTTATCCTAATTCCCAATATACCCGGCCGTAGTACCATTGCATGTATGGCAAAATGGTTGGGATAGTTACTAACTTAGAGGGTTGAGTCTGAGTCTGTGAGTCGCCCTCTGCACGTATATGACAATGTAGATATGCCTGATATTAGGGGAAATCGCTACCCTAAAGTTTCCCACATCTACGACTACACATGGTAGCATTCCAAGCTCTGGTGGCCATAAGAAATTTCATCATAATAGAGCTAAGCTTCCCTGGGTTGTCTTTAGCGAGCTTAAAAGAGAAAAATATATCAATAGACATGAAGTTTATTAAATAAGAAATTTATTACCAGTTTCACGAAATAAAGAAATGTTTAAGAGATTTAATTAGTTTTGTAGTTTTAATAAAAGTTAAAAGAAATTATTAGTTTTATAAATTATTTTGGGAGGATATATATATTTTAGAAAAAAAAAAAAACTTTTTAGTTTAAAAAGCTATCCACTCACTGAATTTTATACTCACTATTCTTCCCATGTGTTTTCAAAAAATCCTTCCCAAGTACAAGTACAAGCCGTCAATTAGAAGAGGCTCCATCAGACGCGTAGTTGACCTGATGCAAAGATATCACTGCATAGGTTTATATTTGAAAGTATATGTCATGCATTACATACAACTTTTTGGTGAATATATTGTAAATTATATTTTGGGTTGTATATAGTATTTTGTATTTATAAAATTAAATTTTTGGCAAATGAAATTATATTTTTATGTTAAATAAAAATGAAATGCATTTATAGATTTCAAATTGAAAAATGTTTGTGGTTGGATTGTGGAAAATAATTTGAGGGCCTGAGGCCCAGTAGTGGAGAATTTATTGAAATAGAAATGTTAAATTTTTAAATTTGTAGGATGATATGTTCGAAAACAGCTGTTATGCTGTCCAAATTTTTATAAATTCGTTTTGTAAATATTTGGCATAAAAAGAAAAGAAAAAGAAAAATTTTCGCATATTTCCTGCATTAAACGAAAATTTAGAAAAGTTTTGAAAAGTAAACGGCGTAACTTCATAGAAACTTTCTAGTTGGATCAGATATTCGTTGAAAGGCTACTATGAAATGGCCGGCAGGCCAAGTAAGGAGAGGGGCCTGTTAGAAACCCAAATCTAGGTTCCCATTTGCACTGGAGACCCATCCAATCTCCATCATAGAGATGGACCTTAAACTCAGATCAGAACTACAATGATGGAGGTTGAGGTTAAGATGGAGGTTAATGAGCAAAGAGGCAGTGATAGAGGTGATGAAGGTTGATGAGCAGAACTGCAATGGTGGTTGACAAGCAAAACCGTGATAAGCAGAGAGGAAGCGATGAAGGTTGGTTGGGAGCATAATTGCGATGGCTTGGAGGTGAGAGATTGAAGAGGAAACATTAGAGGTAACAGTAGCAAAAGGAGAGGCCGACAAGGAGGTCGAGAATGGTGAGTAAGAGAAAATGAATAGGAGTGTGTAGGCAAGAGGAGAGGTGTGTTACATTATTAATGGAGAAGAGGTCTATTGAATTTCTTTGATGAAGAGCGTGAGTTTTTATTTTCTAGGTTCCAGGTCTTCAAAACTCTATTTTTTTATTTTATTTATTTATCTTTTTGCAGCAATTTTTTTTTTTTATTTTCAGGGTCTTAGATATGAGGTTTTTATTTTAATTGAGCTAGATTCCAATTTTTTTTTCAAGTTTTTAATTGTTTGATTTAATTTCTTTTTTATTTTATTGTTTTTAATTTAATATATGTTTAATCTCTTTTATTAATTTTTTCCCAATTTATCTAGTTTGTACATGTCACCTTCCTAGAGCGTAATTAGAAATGACAATTTTACCCCCGCCCACCATGTTGTCCATTAGACTTGACCTAAACTTGACTAACAAAAAGGATTAATTTGACACTTTTTTAAAACATTAAAGATGATTTGATCTTTTTTCGAAACACAGTTAAAAATTTGATCATTTCCTAAAAGTTAGGGATCAAAATGATTTTTATCCTTTCAATATAAAAGACATGTGTATTCTTATTAAATGACAAGATTCACTGTAACATATGTTTCATACTACATGTGCTTATTATGATCGACATGAAAAATGAGTGAATTTATCCCTAATTCCTCATTGTGTAAGTTCTATTGAAGTTTCTATAAAACTTCTACCTATATTTTCAATGACTATTTCCTTTGTCTCAAAGTAACACGGTGATGTTTGTATCGTTTGTGTGTCTTCTATGTCTATGATAATACAATTTATGAGGTATATCTATGGTGTCAATCATTTTTGTTGACTAAGGGACAAAAGTGAGATAAAAAGATTAATGAATTTTATTTTATTCATATATTTATATGTTGACAAATTATGATTTTAAATCACAATTATAATCATATGGAATATGAAGGATCGAACAGATTATGCAGAGGGGTTAAATATGTTTGAACAAATAAAATTCTATTAAATCTAGGACATGATAATGAAGAAGTTTTGAATCTCATATATAGTAGCACAATTGAGATTTAAAAAACAAGTCATTATATATATATATATATATATATATATATAGGCACAAGATCGAGGAATACAAATTTTGACACGATTTGCCGACTATTAAATAACGAAGATTTTAATTGTTTAAATCTACTCACACTTTTATATACAATTTCATTTTACATTTTAATTAATATTAAAAACTCACGTTCTTTCTCTTCATTATTATATCATCCCATGTTCTCTCACTAATATTAAAAGCTCACTAATAAATTATATTATTTTTACATATCTCTCCTCTCTCATTCATCATACACGGCGCAAAGGAAAAAAAATAATAATACCTTTTTTTTTTTCTTTTAGATCTTTATCATGGACCAAATAAAAACATTATAAATCCAATTTTTATTTAATTTTTCTCTCTATTAAGTAAACCAAATTAGGTAAATAATATACAAATTTAAAACTCTCAACATAAATTTTCAAACAAGATCTATATTGTCTATGTTTAAACAAGCATACTCATTAGAATAGTTCAAAATCATAAATTAATTTAAAAAGAAAAAAAAAAAACTTATTTTAAATACAAACATGATGTCTAAAAAAAATGATAAAAATAATAAAATTTGAAAATGAATATTCTTCTCACCCAACCTAATTTTTTGAGTCTTGAATTTTTTTTAATTCATTTTCAAATTATATATTTTTATCATTTTTTTAGACACCTTACTTGTACCCAAAATAAGTTCTTTTTGTTTAAATTGATTTCTGATTTTGGATGATCCTAATGAGTATGTTTATTTAAATATATGCAATATGGATCTTGTTTGAAAGTTTATGTTGAGAGTTTCAAATCCATATATTATTTATGTGATTTGATTCACTAAAATGAGAGAAAAGATTAAATGAAAATTGAATTTATAAAGATTTTTTTTATCCTATGGTGGATAGAGATAGAAAATATCAAAAAAAAAAAAGAAATTAGTATTATTTTTTTTATTTCTTTGTGCTGTGTATTAAGAATGAGAGGGGAGGGAAATGTAAAAATAATATAATTTAATTGATAAGTTTTTACTATTAATGAAAGAGAAGAGATGATATAACAATGAAAGAGAGAAGAGATGAGTTTTTAATATTAATTGGAGCGTAAAATGAAATTGTAAATAAAGGTGTGAGTAGATCTAAGTCATTGAAATTCTCATTATCCAATGCTCAGCAAATCGTATCATACTTTTTGTCAAATTTTGTGTCACTTAATCCTACCCAATTTATATATATTATTATTCATAGGTCTCACAATGTATTTGTTTGTATGAATGCCTCAATGCCTTATTAAAAAGGAGTTACTTGTGTTCTCTCTATAAATTTTATTTGATTTACCTTGTGTGAATGAGAGATGTTAGACTATTGGGTCATAGGTCAGGGGTACCCAAAATGATCAAAACTCGAGCCCAAAATCCAAATTGTTTTGGATTGAGATAAATAACTACAACGGCAATTATAAACATTAGCCAACACAACTGCCCTTGGAAGTTATCTCACGCATTAAATAGAAGAGTAGGGGTTACATGATATTACAACACTCTTAACTTCATACAAACACTCAGATTTTTACAAAACAACATACGTAGAAAATACATAGCAAGAACACATGACAGAGCAAGTGTGAAACAAAGAAAAGTTGGCAAGGGTACTTATACTGTGATTAAAACTTTAGATTCCAAATTATTGGTAATCAAAGTAAGTCGGATTGAACAATCCAAAAATTAGGGACATTCGCTGCAAAATATGTTCATTTTCATTTTGATTTTATTGATTTTTTATTAGAGTTTGTACCACATATACTGTTTAGAAAGTCCTTCAATAATAGTAGAATATAATATATAATAATATTGCCAATGTCAATGAATGTTCTATAGGAAAAACTATGCAATACATCTGTTTTAATAGAAGAAGATTATTGTTGGAGACCCATATAATACATATTTAATACCATTAGTAAAATAATGCTTTGCTGACAAATAATTTGTGCAGAAATTTTTCTCAGTTCTTCTGTTAAACTTTTTGAATAAACTTTATCCAATCTATTGATACCTATAAAGTCCATTCTTTTCATTAATGTATTTAGCACTTAAGTATAGACTGGTTAATTAAGGTAGATATATAAATAATTGCATGTATTAATTTCTACTTTTTGGAAAAATAATAAGGATTCTGTGTGAGAAAATAAATTATTAGTATTTAATATATAAAAATAAAATTTTTGGTGCTAATAATATGCAATCCAAAGCCCAAAACAAAGTAGGTGTTGTAGTTGAGATCATGATTGTTGCAGCTTTTCCGGTATGTATATTTAGTACTAAGCTTTCATTATTAGTCATTCGAAATCCACGGATAAACCATTAGACCGAATCAAAACAAGCCAAACCAATCCAATTGTCTGATCTGGTCTGGTCTGGTCCTAAAAATAAATTGGTCCTACTTTCTACAAGACCGAAATTCTTGATTTGGTCTAGTTCAAGCTCAAATTAGACCATGCTCAGTCCTAAAAATTTGACAAATGTTAAATAGTCATTATTGTACCTAAAAATAGCATCCAAGCTTGAACCCGGTACAATCCAATAAGGGGCTAAAGAGGCCCAAAGGACCAGAAGCCCAAAAGAGCAATATCGCTTGAGTGGTGATATTTGCACCCCTAAAAATTGTATGTACACCCCAAACTAACATTTTTTTAAAAAAAATATTTAATATTATCTTTGAGTAAACTTACTAAAAAGGTAAATATTTTGTAAGTAGATCCACAAATTATTAATTAAAATATCATATAACTTTTTTTAAATACTAATCTTAAACGTCAAATTCTTTATAAGAACACAATTTGATTGCAGAGTATATAAAATGAAACAAAATCTTCAAATGAAATTAGTTGTAAAAAAGTAAGTTTTAAATTAATTATTATTTTGTTGCTGAAAAGTTTGTTGTATATAAGTATAAGCTTCTTTTTGTAAAAAACTTCATTCAAATAATTCATCAAACACATTGTTGGTATATCTCACAATTGAAATTTTTAGTGCTGAGAAGTTGTTGTATATAAATGTAGGTTTTTGGACGTAAAAAACTTTATTCAAACAATTCATCGAACTCATGAATGACATAACTCAAGTATTGAATAGATTAAAAAAAAAAAATCAATATCACAAAAAGTCATAGTTGAATCTCCCATAGCAATTATCGGTGGCTTAATTGGGTTTGGCATTTGATCCGCAGTGTTAAATAAATTTGGGTATAAAATGGAAGTTAAAGTTCCTCTTTCAATCCAAAAGGAATGAGACACCTAAATATAGAGGAGAAGATGAAGTTTTCTCAATGCCAAAAAAATATTGATATTATAAAATTAATAAATAATAAAATAGCTATACATGAAGTGTATTTATAAAAATAGAGTATAATAAAATTAAACAAAAAAAGGAATCTTGGTAAGTTCAAAAACAAATTAAAAAAAATTTAAATTTTTATATGATGCACAGACAAAAGGGATGTACATACAATTTTGAAGGGGTAAAAATATTGTCACTCATTTCACTTAGAGGCCTGCAAGACAATGCCACGTCAGCAAGATGTGTTAAGGCCATCACATCAGGTAGCAAGAAACAAAGGAACAAGCCACCAAGGAACAAGCGGCTCGAAATACAACAGCACGCATTTTTCATTGGTACAGCACGATTCTAGAAATGAAAAGAATTCTGCATTAAACAGGAAACCATATCAAACAGAAAATTTCCATAAGTGTAGTTCAATTCGAAAATCTATGTATTAACATAGTATGACATAAAATTTTCAAATTATCTCAATGTTTTAAATAGGTAAATGAGCTAATCGAATAATATTTTCTCACATAATTGACATGACCTAAATTAGTGTGTTAAATATATCTTATTGGGTAACACCCGTTAATTTCATGGGTCATATTTGAGTTTAGACTAATGACACAATAAACCCAATGGGTCATATTTGGGTTGAGAAAAAAATCAAAGGGTATTGTTTGAATTTATGCAAACACGACATAATAATCAAATATTGCCACTCGTTGTTAGATAATTGTTGTCAAATGTTTCATTGGCTGATTTTTCCCACCGATCTGTTTATTTTTTATTTCTGGCACTCTTCTTTTTACCCTGAATAAAAGAAAAACTTTGGTTGGTCCGGTTTAATATATGTATATATTTATTGTGATGTGATTTACTTCATGTGCTTAATTCATTGTTGAATAATATGGCATAATAGTATTTATAGACTCGGATCCTATTGTTGATGGAGAAGGACTATGAAATCAAACAGAGTAATGTTTGTTGCAGTCTTGCAGTAAACAAGGCAACTACATCATGGAAAATATCATTATATCATACGACATAAAATATTGATCCATTTAGGAAAGAGAATTTAGGAGATAGGAGAGAGGAAATAAAATAAATTATTGATGCATAAAGGGTAATAAAGAAGAAAAATTACTTGATTCTGACCATCAAATCTCCTAGATTCAAGAGTTAGGGGTCATTTGTTTTTTTGTTTTTAAAACTGAATAGTCCCAAATTTATTAAAGACTTAATAGTGATTAAAATCTGAAATTTAAACAATATTTTGTTTGTTTTTTTTCTTCCTTACCTTGAATATATTGTAAACTTGTTTATTTTTTAAATTAAAATTATTTGAAAACTAATAATTTAACACTTATACCATTTTTATTATTTGTTATTATGTAATTTTAATTAATTTAATACAAACAACTGAAAATAAATAATTTAATAAACTCTAAAAAAAATTTTAGGTCTATATTAATAATATTTTATTCATAATTAAAATATGATTAAAAAATATTGTAGCATTAGTCATATTTATATATTTAAATATATTAAAATATTAAAGGATGCAACTACAAAATGAATATTTAAATTGTAAATTAAAATAAAATAGTTTAATTCCAAAACAATTTGAGATAAATTGTATGTTTTTCTTTTTAAATATATTTCTTGTAAGTATCAAGAGAAAAAAGAAAAGAAAATTTGAGTAGTATAAAATTTAGATAAATTTGGAAATATGTTGTTTTTGGAAGGATAGCTTGTAATAGAATTTTTTAAATATCTTTAAATGATTTATAATTAAGTGAAAAATCAAAATTTCTAATTTTTTTCAGTTGTGTTTGAATAGTTTCAGTGATTTAACCACTTAAAAAACAAACAAAAGCAAGTGCAAGTCATCATCATTAAATTATAAATGGAAAAAACAAATGGTCTCTTATATAATTACACTAGAGGACCAATTAAGTTTGAGACCCCCACCAAAAAGTTTTTGAAAGTTTTTCAAGTTCTTGATTTTATATATTTAAAGATAAAATAAATATATTTTATATATTAAAATATTTTTCTTTATTATTCTCAGTTTGTTTTCTCTTCTAATTACTAGAATTTTTGTTGTTTACCATTTCCAAATTTATTAATTACCATTATTGTATTAGAAATTTTTATTGTATATAAAATTTTTAGTTTGTCCTAGATTTAAGTAGTTAATCTTAGCACATCATCCCTTAGTAAGAGTGGTTGATCATTTCCTTTAATCCTAAAATATTAAAGGTTCAAGCTCCACCATTATCTTAAAACAAAAGGTGTGATAGTTTTCTATGAATTTAATCCTCCTCTTCCACTCTAAAAAAATAATAATGATAAACAGTGAATCCTAATATCCTAAATTTAATTTGTTGTATGAAAATTGTCTGTAATATAAATTTATTGCATCAAAACTCGATAAACCATAAATATCTATTAAATCATGTAGAGTTATTTTTTGCTATTAAGGACATCCAACTTCCAAACTAAATCATCATTTTTCAAAAACCAATAAATATTGTATACCTTTTTTTAACTTGAGGGGCATGTCTTTGTTCGGTAATCAAATTTATGTTTTGGGCAAATAGAAATAGTTTCGATTCCATAATCAAATACAAGATTAGTAGATAAGCAGATTTGATCATGTACAGAAAATTATCGTGAATAAAATTAATAGATATTTATATGACAAATTTTAAAATATTTTGTGAACTAGATGTAAATTGCATCTCCACATACCTCAAATGGTTCTTGTACTTTCCTTCCAAATCCTTGATGGGAGTTTGAGTCTCACCATATATATTTACCAATATATATATATATATATATATATATATGAAAAGTTTTCTCTCTTTTATTGTAGAGAAGATATCTTTTAGTGTTATGAGAATAAAATTTGACCCCCACATATAGTGTTTAATCTTGATATGTGGGTCTTGGTTGACTCATACATTAACTACTTTATATAATAAAATTCACAAAAAAAAAAAAAAGAAAAAAGAAAAAAAATCAAAAATTTGTTATCATTTTTTAACTTTTATTTTATTTTGTTAAAGTGTCCCCCTCCAATATTAATTTTTGAGTCCACCACTACAAATAGTAGGGGGTATTTATGTTTTATTTATAAACGCTTACGTAATTTTTGTGTAATTATGACCAAACGCGTCATATTTATGCAATTTCACCAAACCTCAAGTGAGGTTTGCGCAATATGCCCAATAAAAATTATATAAGTTATCATAAATCCCACAGTTGATTTATTGTAGTTCATATTACTTTAGTTATAATTTCTACCGCTGTAAAATTATGGCTGAACTCTAAATATATATATATATATATATATATGTATTTGTGAAGTAATTAAGTAGCCTACTTGATGCCTCTATCCACTTGAACATCATCTCGTATAATTAGGGGTGGACAACTAGGTATTCGATCGAATTCTTATTGGAATCGAAAATTGTTCGATTTTCAAAATTGAAAATCGAACATGAATTGTTCCAGTTGGAACTGACCATAACCAAACAAGTTTGGATCAATTCGGTTTAGGTCAGTTCCAATTGGTTGTGGGCTTATTTGGGTTTGACTAAATTTTTAAGCCCAAAAATAGACCAACCAACCAAAAATAACACCATCACACCTTCGTGAATTGCCTATGAAACATACAAAATACATACTATCAAGAAACAATCAAAATAAACAAAACCCACAAACATATCATACCACGTTGAAAATTTGAAGGTCAAAGAGAATGGGTGTATAGTCTCTAAGAAACATATAAGAAACAGATTATCATACCAAAATTGTGAAGTTAATTTTTTTTTTTTTTTTTTTGGTATAAGGTGTTGGTTAAAGCCAACTTATTATTAAAAAAAGAAAAAGAGTACAAATAGAGAAAAGATAGAAAGCTAATACAAAAATGAGAACCATCTTATGAAGAATAGAAATCGACCATGGGAAGAGAAAAATAGTAGAAAATTCAACCAAAACTAAATCTTTCTAACAAAACTAATATTAAGATTTGCTAAGTAGATCATCAAAAAAAAGAGAACCCAAAAAATCAAGAGTCATCCAGCACCAAGTGGAACAAACAAGAGTGAAAAACGAGAAACTAATGCATCCGTAACTGAATTTCCTTCATGACAAATATGTGTCACCATGAAATCTATGTCTTGTAAATAGTAAAGACATTTCTCCCAAGCTAGTCATTAATGTCAGGGAACTTTAGGAGAATGATAAAGAAGAAGAGAAACCATACTAGCAAAACCACTTTCCAACCAAAACTTCGTCCAATGATAATCCCAAGCATATTGGCATGAATAGTTGTTGCTAACTCTGCCTCAAAAACATAATCTACTCCTAACATAATAGCAAAGGCACTCTTGAAGAACCCACAAGAAGTCCAAAAAATTCCAACATAACCAACTAAACCAGAAGCTCTTAAAGTATAACTGTAAGTATTAACTTTGATCCATCCGAGAGAAGGGGAGACCAGACTACCTTTATGATACTGGAAGCCTTAAGAGCTCAAGCTGAAACATGAAGTTTACGTAGAGCTAATAAATCCACATAATCCCTAAACTAAAGGAATCTGTCTCTTGAATTGAATGCTAGACAAAAGAAAAAACCTCATGAAAGGAAGAATATTTACCCTTAAAAGTAATAGAATTTCAACTAGCCCAAATAATTCAAAATACTGTAATGATATCAGTCTTTCAAAGATTTTGAAGTTAACAACAAAAGGTAGTAGACATAGCAGCTTACCATAAATCTCTAATGATTTCTGATAAAGAAATAGTATGACCAAAAGTAGAAAAGAAGGAATGTCAAAGACCTACTACAAAAGGGTATTTGAGAAACAAATGTTCCAAACTCTCCTCTGCGGACCAGCATAATCAACAACAAGAAGGCAATATAAACCCACAACATTGTAAAGGCAAATCAATGTGCAATCTTTCATACATAATTCACTAAACTAATATAGATTTTAAAAGAGGAATAAAAGCGGCCCATATACGTCTTGCCCATCGAAGGTCAGGATGCAACAAAGATAAGGAAAAGTTGAAACAGTGACAAACCTATTATCACCTAATCTTCAACTACAATCATAGCGCTAGAGAGCTTTTAATAGGCTATCGCTAAATCCATATAATCAAGAATAAAATTGTTGATGTAAAAGTAATAAATATTTTAATAATAAATCTATATATTTTAAAATATATTATTTATTTGAAAACAAAAATTCAATTAAAACAATTACAAAAAAATCATCATCATCATTATTTCAACACCATCTTTAATTGTATTATCTGCATCGCCATCTATAATTAGATTGAATCAAGTCTTTCATCAACCCAGACCCTTATCTTCATCATCAACCTAGACCTTCTATCTTTTTCTTCAACACAGAAAATATTTTCACCTATTCAAATTTCAATGCATCCCAAATCTCTATCTTCATCAACACCATCAAGGACTAAATCTACATCAAGACTAGAAAAGTGTGTGCAAAGTAATATTTTGATGTTATAAAAATGTTTAGTAACTTATTGGTTTTCTTATGTTATTACTCTCAAGTTTGAAAATGATATAGAACTACTATGTAGTTATGTTTTATTTGCAAAAGAAAGCTTGTTTTCCATGTCCTATATGACATTGATTGTGTTTGCAATTCATTTGGAAGGACCAGAAGTCCTAATTAGGAAGTTGAGATATGATATACTTTAGAAGTGTTGTTATTTTCGTGGGTTACATCATGGAATTGTTGAAAAATAGCAGTTAGTATTGTCGAAATTTTATTAAACCACCTTACGATTTGGAAGATTTCTACGATATTTTTCTAATAGAAAGTTTTGAATCAAATACAATTTCTTAACATATCACAAGGTCATCTTTGATTTAAGAAAACAATCTGAGAGGGTCTTATCATGGCCAGACATGGAGATCATGAACAAAAATAAGTGGTCGAACATGGAGTTGGTGATCAGAGATAGGTGGCCAAAAATTGGAAATGGTGATCCGAGATGAGTGTAAGAAAGGATATGTTTTTCTTATAAATTTTTATTCTAAAGTAAAACAGGGTATTATTGTCTATATAGTGTCATTCATTGGCAAACATGGTAAATATATTAAAAATGGACAAATTTAATAAGAGGCATAGAAAAAAGCCTATTAAGTGTTATTTCTCTTGTTTTTAAAAATGACTGGAAAAAACAAAATGTTATTCTTTTTGGGAATTTGCATTTTCATCCTTGAGGTTTTGGAAACTATAAAGATTTTAAATGTTTTTTGAAAACAACTTCCATGTTCCCTAAGGTTTTCAAAACCTCTCAAAAAAAGTCTCTAGCATTAGTCAATTGATGGTCAAAGGTGATAGAAAGTTTGGGTGGAAATGGTATATCTGATATTTCACAAAAAGAGCTGTGATTGTGACACATATATAGTCAACATTAAATTTAAAAAAATAAAATAAAAATTTAACAATTAAAAAAAAAAGCTTAAAAAACAATAGAAAAATTAAAATATAAAAAAAGACGGAGATCCAGATTGGATCTCCACTATCTATTGATTAATTGTGGAATTTAATCTGTACTCACCTCCATTAATGAAGATGGATTGCACCTCCATCTCCATTAATGTTGATGGAGATCCAAACGAATCTTTATTGGCCATCTACCGCTAGAGATGGAACCATCAAAATCAAACAATCAAACAAAAACATGCAAAAACACATAAAATCAAAACCACTAGTTTTAAACACACGATTTTAGTGAACCCAAATGAAGATTTGGGTTCCAACCCAGATCTTCAACATTTGGGTGAACCTAGATTTTAACATCTGGGTTCCCTTCACTAGTATAATCTAGTCACATCAGTCCCTTCATTTCTTTTCATTTGGACCACCAATCACCACTCTACCACAACCACCGCCAATCCCTAAAAACCTAACCTTATCACAACCTAACCTAATCACTGCTAATCCCCAAAAACCCAACCGTAACCATAACCACTAGCCAACAACCACCCCTAAGGAACCCACCAGCTAACCACCACCAACATTACCAAATCCATACACCACCACCACAAAAAAAAATACAAAACAATACAAAACAAAACAAAAAACAAAAAACAAAACAAAAACAAAAATAAAAACAAAAACAAAATACCCTTCTAAAATAGGGATAGAGCTGGAGAAAAGAGGAACAACAACTTGTGAAGAGATCTAATTTTCAATCTCCTTTGATGTGATGAGATGATAGCTTGTCATCATTCTTGTCTCTATTGGGAGGAGATCCAACCGTCGTTGCTACGAGGGTAGGTCCGACCTTTGTCACTACTAGATTTAGTATAACACCCTCCCCTCGATTCCTCAACCACACGGAAATTGAAACGAAGAATGCTACGCTTATTAACTTTCAAAAGAAAATGCGTTTATTCGTTTATTTGATTTACAGTAAATCCGGCAGAGTTTTCTCTGTTTTATCAAAAAACCCAAAATTTTTAAAACCTGCAAAATCAAAGGAAAATATTTTTAAAAGATATTCACTTTGTCAACTACCAAATTCGGACCCTCCGTCTATCTCAAAACCACTTCACCACACACTTTTTCAATCAAGTTACACATTTACACAATAAAACTTCCATTAGGAAAATGAACACCACCTTTTTGAAACACCACGATATTTAACTTTCTCGAGACATTGGGTTACGTTTACAAATCTTTCTACACAACAATATACTTTAAAATTACAAAGCTTCACACATACATTTGAATGTACAATACATAAGTTCATAAAATTTTATTTCAACATATATAATTACATGCTAGAAAATATCTACCAAAATTGGAGAATCGAGGTGACTCTCTGAACAAGTTGGCAAATATCTTCTTGACAGACTATCTCTTTATCTCTACACCACTCACCTTTGCTACCTATGCGTGGAAAAACCAACGCGTTAAGCATAAACGCTTAATTGGTATACACATATAATATCAAAATCACAAAATTTTACAAACACCACCTGTAAGAGGTCTTGTTTCACAAAGCATTTAATATTCAACATAACATATATATATTTCAATCAACAATTCAAAAATTTTATAAAATGCTTTTCAAACATATATATTTAATGTAGATTCGTTATTAGTTATTATAATATCGTAAGAGTCTTTTGTAAATGTTGTCACGATACCATGGATTGGTAACGGATTTCACATTTTCTCTCCAGCATCAAACACTCCGTGTCTGCCCGTTAGAGCTCAATTTCACATTCGTATCGATTTCTGGACCGGACACTCGGTGCTTCTCAAAGTCCGTATATCGCATTGGTAAGCATTTGTAACGACGCAATACGCTAATAAGTACCATATTGACATGCCAACTACCAATCCCCACCTACCAATATACAGGTTTACTCAGACTCTCAATATTTTCAATAATTACAAAATTTTCGATTCGATTAAACTTTTTACAAATCATGTAACTATTAAACATTCTCATTCATTTTCGTTTTTTTTTTTTTTCGAAATCTTTCGAAACCTCCCTCTTAGCCCTTTACGTAAAGAACCATTTTGCCCTTGGTTTCCTTGTAAAAACTTTATTACACCGCTACATTCTTTTCATATTTCCACTTGGTCCCAAAAGGTAGATTTCTAATTTTTCTCTTTGAAATTATAATTCATTGCACATATCATCACAACACGATGTAAATAGCGCGTAAATACAAATGAAATGACAAAAATACCCTTGGCTTTCCTAGGAGTGCAATTCGACCAAAGGGGGTTATTTTTCAAAATTTCGTTTCGTCTTCAAAATTCATCTCACACATCGTCTCAATATCACCCATTAAACACATAATTAGGTTTAAAATGACAAAAATACCTCTAAACCCCTCTTTGGACATATTCGGCCATAGGGTAGGGTTTTTGTCAAATTTTGTTCCACTTGATTTTTCATCATAAAATCTCTTCCATCAACATCCAAACAACACATACATATCATTAATAACACTCAACACATCCAAGTAACAAGATCACAAGATTATAAAGCAAAATTCCCAAATTTTTAGTTACTAACAATAATCAAATTTGTGAATGAAGGTATACCAACCTTTTAGAGTTTGCATCCAAACTTCCTAGCACTCCAATTAGAAGTTCAAAACTTCTCATTGCCTTTACTAGACTCCACACACCCTAATTGATCACCTAGGGTTTCAAAAATACATTTAAAGCCATGAAAAACAAATTTACTCAAATAAATGCTTATCCAACTATCTCTACATGCCTATGAATGCATCTACATACTTACTAATCTATTTTAAACTCAAAAACCAGAAAATACTGCACTTACCTCACTTGAGCTCTTTTCTAACGAAAATACAACTTGATATCTTGAAGATTTTTATAAGAAATGGAGGTTTAGATGGGTAGGTAAAATAAAATCAAGTGATTGGTGAGTTTCAAAGCTTGAAATGAGAGGAAAAATGGAGAGAAAATTGACATATGTAGGTCGGCAGAAAAGGGTGAGAAGGAAGAAATGAAATTTTGCAAAAATTGACCCATATTTATACTAGACAACTTCTTGAAATTCTATCTTTGCCCCCACCTTTCTAAAATTCCATTCAAGCCCAAAAATCATCACACTTATCCCTTTTCAATTGGATAACCAAGACAACTCACTATTCCACTCACTTTTCAACCACACACTTGCTTAATTTCTATTGGCTCTCACAACTTTAACTTTTAGATGTCAACTTATCATTGGTTCAAGAAAATTTCACATACTATGCATTCTAAATGCACTCATTTGACCATCTAATGATAAATTTCCATCATCCAAGTTTTCCCATTAAATTCCTAATTAAATCCTCTTACTTAAAAAAATACTTTCAAAATAAATTATTAAGTAAACTATTAAATTCTCTAACAATTAAAATATATATTATTATTACACTAATTATATTTAAACTAAATTCTAATACAATTTAATGCATTCACATTCAAAATCTAATAGCACTATTTATAAGAAGATAAATATTGGGACGTTACATTTAGAGAGAGTGTAGATGAAGAATGAGAAAGAGAGAGTAGCAGGGGAAGAGAGAGACCTAAAAAAGAGAGAAGAAAGGATAGAAAGGAGAAAAGAGAGGCCAAAATGACATTGAGAGAGAGGGAAATGGGTGAGAAAGAAGAGGAGAGAGAGGGATATATGTGAGACAGAATTTTTTTAATTTAATTTTAATGTTATTTTTTTTAAGTATGCGTATATATACATTTAATTTTAATATTTTTATTTAACTAGGAGTAATACAGTAATTTAATATAATGTAACCAAAATGAGAGATGAATGAGTCATTTTGCTCTTTCCATTTGATTTGACCATCAGTTGATCAATGATAAAGACTTTTTTGAAGTACTTTGGAAACCTTAAGGTATATAAGAGTTGTTTTCAAAAGATATTTAAAATATTGATAGTTTTCAAAACCTCAAGGATGAAAATAAAATTTTTCCCTTTTCATTTGACAAAAAGAGGAAAGTTATTAGAAATGGATAAAATTGATCAGTGCAATAGCAAAAAGTGTATTAATAATTTTTTGTCTATTAAATAATATTAAAATAATTATTGACTAGTAATCTATACAATGATGTAAAAATAGGACTAAGCGACTGCCTGGGAACTAGGTGGCCGTCGATCGATCCGAAAACTATGAAATCAATGGCTATAGACAATGTTCCAAAAATCAATCGATCTGGCTGA
This sequence comes from Litchi chinensis, assembly GCA_019925255.1. Taxonomy (NCBI): domain Eukaryota; kingdom Viridiplantae; phylum Streptophyta; class Magnoliopsida; order Sapindales; family Sapindaceae; genus Litchi; species Litchi chinensis. Next base: position 3,053,107 of record CM034469.1, read on the forward strand.
TTTTTCATCAATTAATCAATGACCAACACCGTGCCGATCCGATAAACCTTAAATCGGAGGTTCTACTCGCTAGAGATAAGTAACCAGCTAGAAATCACCCCAAACACCACCAAAAAAACATGGTTTCAATCAACTAAACATCCAAAAAACAATAAAAAGAAACAAATAAGAGAGACAACGATGGAGGAAAATGAGAGAGGGGTTGGTGTGGCGTCGCACGTGGGTGGATAAGGTAGAGGTTGGGGTTGTCATCTCCACTATTCATCACTATCACCCTTGCTACGTACATGAATGAAAGAAAATGAGAAGAAATTAAAAAAATTAAAAAATTTAAAAAATTTAAAAAAAAGGGGGGAAGAAGAAGAAGAAGCAATGTTGTGTCGTACACCTAGTCCAACAATTTAAAAAAAAAAGAGAGAGAGAGAAAGAAGGGGGTAGAGGGTTGAAGTGGCAAGGGTTTTGTCATTTATGTTTATGTTTGTTTATACATTAAGGCAAATTTCATAAACGTCCTCTGATGTTTGATGAAATTACACCAACATCTGAGTTTTAACCTCTAATGTTTAAAAAAAAAAAAAAAAAAAATCAGTTTAGGCTCTAAGATTTCAAAAAATAATAATTTTCTTCCAAAAAAATACTCATCGATTACCTATTAAATAATCGATAAATCACTAACCATTACCTTGTCACTAGATTAGCAAGTGGCAATTTTTAAGACCATGCTTTTACATGGTGGATCGCCTAAGGCTACATAGGTGATACCCATTTAAAAAATTTAACCCAAAAACAAAAAAAATTGTCAAAACAATGTTGTTTTGATCTACATTAGGATCAAAAACAAAACTCCTCTCCTCTCTCTCAAACGGCAACCTCTACAAAGCTTCTCTCTCAAACTTTTCTCTCTCAGAGCCTCTCTCTCTCCATCAACAACACATTGTCGTTCATCACCACTATTGCACAAGCTCCCTCACTCTCCCTCAAGCTCCTGGATTGGGGCGTTGATGTTCATGTTTGGTTTGTTGTGTTCATCGACAAGTATACGTTCTTGGAGGACGCGAGGTTAAAGAGAATGGTTGAGACCTGTGAATGACGAGAATGGCTGTCACTTTTCAGTTGTTTAGTGGTTTCTGGTCCGGCTTGTTTTGTGCTTTTCTGGTCTTTAAGCTATGTTTGTTTTGTGTTTTTGGTCTAATTCATCTCCTATACCCATTTGTTTTGTGTTTTTCTAGTCTTGAAGCTATGTTGACTGGCGATCAACAGATTGACGATGACCGCCATTGATCCGCCTAAGTGACACCACCTAGTGCCTAGCAATCTTAGTTCTATCTTAAATTGAATGTCTACAAAACAAATCGTAGGTTGAAGTATGGAAATCTAATAAAATGCTATAAATATTATAACATTGGATAACATAAATTGCCAATAAGGAAACCCTAGGCAAGAAAAGAAGGCAGAACATGAAAAGCTTCTAGGAGGCAACGCCTCTGCGTTTTTGCTCCCCTTTAATCTCTATGCTTCGCTTTCCTTCGTGCAGAAGGGAGCAAATAAAAATCCTAAACCTCTACCAGTTGAATTTTGGGAATGTGGACAGTATGAACATGAGTCGCTATATCATGTCATTTTCATGGTAGCCTTTTCAATTCCAAATTGGTATCCACTCCAAGCCCATCTCTTCTTTATCTGCCCCATCAATCTGATGCAACTTCAAATAGATTGATATCCTCGTTGTTTCCATGGACAGTGACTTCCTTTTTGGACCTTTAGACCTTTCTTTTCACTACGAAATTGACACATCATGATCCATTTTTTAACCCTAAAATATCTACAATCTCAAGAAAATTCCTTACAATCTGCAGAATTATTTTGTTTTATCTTTTTGAAATATCCACTCATAATGAGGATGGCTTGAATTTGAAATATAATCAGATTAAACACATTCACTCTGCCGTTAAACCATAATGAATAATGATATGATTAATGAAATTATTAAACTCCATAAACCTCCCCTTAAAAAATATTTATCTAAGACCTCCAAATACTAAAAAAATTCATCAAAAATCTTCCCAACAATTATCATTGTAGATTGCAAAAACCAGTTGTACCTAAGATGAAACATAAGATTAGTACATATATGAAAGTAGAAAAATAAATAATAAGACAGACACACAATTGACAACAATTTTAGTTAAGAATTACATTGAAAAAAAGGGATTTGATTGTTGTCTTCTATGATACCCATATGGTTTTATTAACCATTTGACATGAAAAAGGGACTTGAATAGTTCTCTACTTAAACCATCATGCCTTGCAAAAACTAAGATATTGCCCCTTTTCTTTCTTAAATTCTGATAGCTGTTCATACTCCCACTTCAGGGAGTGCTTTATGGTACAACAATTTCAACATAATATTGGTACAAATGAAATAAATATTTAACATGGCTACCGCCTACACCATTTTGCTTCTAAATATTGTATGACCCTCATATGTAACCTACTACTGTAAACTTAACCAAAACATTCAAGTGAAAAAATAAGAATCATGCTTCATCCAGTGGGAGGCATTTACCTAAAATTTCTTTTTATGATCCGATGCTTCAAGGTACTTACACTTTTGAAGTTGACAGAGAATCGACAAAACAACTTCTGACCCCATCCTTCATGAGACGGTTTATCCAACTGGTATGAGGCAATTCCTTTATTCAGTTTGGTTCTTCAATATTGAACAAAGCATCTGACTGCTTTCTTCTCTTTGGCTCAGGCTCTCCTAACTGTAATGAAACGTAAATCTCTTCATCAGGGCTGTTCCTCAATGCTGAGAGGTTATTTGATTCAGGGTCTTCTTGTTGATTGTTTTGATGTATTGGGGATATCCGATTAAAACTTGGAATAAATTGATGTTCCACGTTTGGAGATGTTTTCATCCCATCTTCTATATGAAACTCAGGGCGGATACTTGGTGAGGTTAGTCCTGGAGGAAATTCACCATCAATCAAATCGTGCCGGATGTTTAAATTAAGAGGCTCCAAGTTTTCTTCTATTTTATCTTTAGATGGCATCTGCTCAGGTGGAGGTGACGGAGGCATCCGCTCAGGTGGAGGTGACTCTCCGTCACCTCCACCTGTAGAGTCAAACCCTGCTGCTGACGCATTTCTTTGATCTTGCACTGCAGCTAAATTAACAAGAAAAAAACTAATATAATCACAGTGTAGTGTTATACACCAATGCACCACAATGCAACTATAAACGAAAAGGATGACAGGGCCACCTTTCATTACTATACACCAATGCACCAAAATGCTTTTTTGGAACTTTAGCATCCACTTAGGTGAATATCATTTAACTCTCTTAAATTTTGGCTTGATTACATGCAAATGTGGTTTCTAATAAATTCTATGAAATATCAGGGAAATGTCTTATGAGATACAATACAGTGGTATCCACCAGCATTTTAGCCAAATGTAGTAGACGGTTAATGAAATTTTATTAGCATAAAGAATGAAATAAACACAAGTATGAAGACTCAAATTACGAGTTTTTTAACAATAATATACACCAAGCATTTTTACTATTTGATTGATAGTTTCCTATTAATCTTCATCAACAAACAAAACAATTAGCATCTACGCATATAACCCAGGCAAATGCAACTATTTTGTCAACATTTGTGGTTTCTTTGATTTCATACCGAACTTTAGAAATACATATCAGACAACCCGTTTATTATTCTTATGCATCAGTTACTATTACATCAATATTAGTGGTTTATTTGCTCTTATTGATGTGATAACAAGCTTATTGGATTAACCATAACATCATATCTTGAGAAAATTACTAATTGGTTCAGAGAAACAAACCTTGAAAACCTTCAGTGGTTGTGATCAGATCAAGTTCAAGGAGATCAAGAAGGCGCCCAAGATCAACTCCACTAGTCCAATTTGCTGGGGTTTGACCAACTTTTAGTTTCAACCTACCCCTATTAGCAGTCCCACCCCAAATGATCCCGACAGGATGTGGCTTCTCTCCATTCTGACCCATTAAGAGAATGAGGCTTCCACTATCACCTTCAAGATCAAACGTCTGCTGGTTCTCACCAACAACAAGAAAATCAGTAAAGAAACAGATCCCTTTCTCATCATTGTATTCAAGAGCGTAGGCCATTATGGTCCCAGTTGTCAGGCCAGAGCTTCTTCCTACTTTGATCACCTGCCTGCCGATTAGACTGTTTATTGGAGACATCAAGTCTATTTTATGGACGCCACTTATCTCACCAATACCTTTTACAGATGTAGTTACATTGTTCAGATTAAAATCTTCTGCAAAAGGAATGAAGGCTCCATCTGCTCGCACAAATGTTTCTGCAGGGGCACCAAACCGCAGTGGGCATGTGTGGGGGTCAGGACATAATGTTAAACCCATTATCACTAATGCTAAGCTACAGATAACCATGCTTCAGCATATTATTAAACAAATACAAAAGACACTCCAAAAATTAGACAAAAAATTCCAGACCAAGCCAACAGATTACAAAGCCTACAACATGCTCTCAGTTCAGATCAAGTAAGAAGTTTAATAAGGTAAGAGGCTACTCGAAAGTTTAGATGGTAGGCTAATGGAACTGTCATCCCTAACCCTCATTATTGCCAATTGTAACCACAGAGTAGTTTAAACTAGTCTATTTTAATGATCCAAATATTTGATATGCAAATATTTCAAGAGCCTGTACATGTGGTCTGACGTGTTCAAGGAAATTAATAAAGTCCAGAAGTCATCATATGATTAGCCAAAATTGTTGCCCATTAATGACAGAAAGAACAAAGTACTAATACTTATGCAGGTTTTGAGTTTACAAAAGGAGAATAAACTTGGGGGGTTTCTTATGCTTAAAACTCTACTTAACAGATCTAACTATATCTTATACCACCACTTAATAAACCGAATAATATATTTCAAAAAAAAAAAAAAAGAAGAAAAAAACGACTAATAGCCTAGTTTCAGACCACAAATAATACAATGATTACAATGGGTTGAGTTCCTCCACTTTGTCTAAGTAAACAGTACGATATCTTTTAACCAGACACAGAGACAACATATCTATTTTGATGCCTCATCAATTGGAATTAGAGACGAAGAAGAATTGTCATGTTTGTGCAGTCCACATCACAAGCAAGTTAGCTAAATCCATTCTTGCACGTGAAGGATGAGCTAGAATTACATTACTATTATTGAGTCTTTTCCTGTTGACTTAAGTTTTGAATATTAATGTTGTTTTAATAACTAAATTACTAATGGCTGTAATCTGGAACTGCATTACCTGGATTTGTTCCAGCAAAGATACCATACCAAAGATCATCTGTGATAAATGAAGTTGCCCTCTCCACCGCACCCAGATACACCCCAGGTCCAAGGCTGGGTGGCAAAGGATGAAACATTTTCTGACTTGGGTAGTCCAAATCAACTGCAACATGTCGATTTGTGAGAAAACCTACCTGTTGATTTCCTGTTCGGCTTCTAACAATAGCACCCAAGGTTCCATATGTTTCTTGACTAGCAACCTACAAAAGGATGAATAAATAAATAAAAAGAGGCAATGTGATTTCAAGAGGAAACAGATCTAGTAACTAAGTGCATAACTAAATCTCAGCAGTAAATCAGGTGTGGGACATAAATGCAAAAGAATAAATAATTAGAAGAACATTATTTTAATAAACAGCTCACCATATCCAAAATTCATTTAAGAAATGAGATGGATGCAACTAGACCATTGCTATCACTGTAAGCTATTTTAGTCCTAGTTCAAAGTATCAAACAGTTTCAGCAATCACTAGTATAACTAAAGCAATTCACTAGTGTTCTACATAGAACTCATAAATCTTCAACCACATGGATGGAAACAAGTCTTGCCAGGTTTTTTGGGTGTTGTGCTGTTATCTCTATGGAATAAGGTAGTTCCATTTCCATCCTTTATTAAGTATTGCTCAGCACTGCGGGCTAAGTTGGGGCCACATACAGTTTGTTTAGCTCACAAGCAAAAGCCAAGAACTTGCGGCAAACCATTATACATATAAAATAGTGAGAAGCCAAGTTTCTGAAAATATTGAGTAAGAAGCAGAATCTCCTTTTGTTACTTATACATTCTTCTGCATTGAAACAACTTGATCTGGTTCTTCTCAAGAGTCATCCCACATTAACCTGATCAACCCTCAAGAATAACATTTGACTCTACACCTATGACTTCAGTATTGGTGCATGGACCAAAAAGTATCATAGAATATTTATTAAAAAAATAATAATATTTCACATCCCTCATGGTGTGGCATAATTAAGTACATGATATGACATTAACAACAGAATACTTTTACAATGAGCAGAGATTTAACTCTTTTTGTCCACATTACACGGCATACAAGGTAAATCCTAAGGACCTCTCCCGGTTTCTATTTACTGGATGTCTCTGGATAACATCAAATGATGCTATTTTCTAAATGTTTGGGAAAGTATTTAAGCCAGAATAATCTCAATCAGCAGAAAAGAGTGTGATGCATATTATCTGCAAACGTTATAGCTCAATCTCTCATTTTACTTAATAACAAATAAATAAATAAATAATTGCAATTAGAAAAGTCAATTTGTGACTGTCATATCACTTTCACTGGAGACTATTTAACAACTAATCAACCACGACTAAAATGGAAAGTGAAGATAGCAGCGCACATAATCATTTGACACTCATTTGTTAGTAAGATATAGTACTCTAGAAGCACATAGAACCTAAGCTGTTGACCATCAATTTGAAATATTTAGCTGAGGAAATAACTTAATATCCTTACTGATTAAAGTAAATCAGAGAAATGGGAATCCAGGAAATAAATCCAATAATATTCTCATTTTGTCCAAGCAATGCAAGAATTTTAATCCATTTCCATAACAAGATCAAGAACCTTGGAATCAATGTGAGTCCCAGCATTGATGATGATATCATAGTCCATAGATGTATTGTGATTTATTTCAACAACCATATAAAGCATAAATAATAATAATTATATACCGATCATTTTTATCTCATCTGTGGATGCTATCTTCCTCAGTTCCTCCAAAACAAATGAATTCGATAGTCATACACACATCCATAAACATGAACTTGCTAAAGAGAAATTTCAAGCAGTGTCATAAAATGTACAGCATCATCGTTTTATCTCCCATACTACATAGTTTTTTATTTATCCCAATTCCCAAGTGACCATATTACACCTTGTGTAGATCAATCATATACATGATTCTATGATAACTTTCCAAGTTTGCATTTTGCTTCCCTACCACTATGATATAATGTTGAATTCTAGATTTTAACAATACATTTTCATGATTGATACTAACTTCTTCCAGCTTCAACTGCAGAAAATTATGGAAATGATTTTTGACATTCAGAATTACTTCATTCAGATCTCTTGAACAGTTTAATCATTGTTAAGCTACAAATACTTTTAAGGAATAATATCTTCCATCTAGAAGCCATTTCATTAATTATCTCTTTATTTATCCAAAACTTAAAAAAGGGGAAAAAATGCAACATATGGGCTGCACAAGCCCTAAAATGATATATGCTGGTGAGCTGACGAAAACTCACAGTAGATCGGTAAGAAAGTCATTTAATGTCACCAGGAGAAAAAACTTAAACCAGCATTTTTTGAGTTCCAACAACTTATAGTTGCTTTCTCACTTATATTTATTTTCCATATAGCTAAAAAAGTTAGAAATTATCTTTGTAGCAACATTCATTGAATATCCACTAAAAGCACCTTCAACATTACATTCGTTGACAAGTGTAGCTTATAAATCTGATCACCGTTTAACTCAATTCTAAAATAGCACATCTTCAATAAATCTCTTACAACCTGATGTAGGCTTTAATTAACTTGTCCTCAAAACATATATATTGTATCGACGTATTGTTTGCACATATTAGAGAACATTCATCATATTGCCAGCATGTAAAGTGTAGTCTAAAGAGGAAAACAGATACCTGAGAACCAGAACCAATACATGGATCACTTCCCCTCAAGCCATCTACAAGCTCAGTATATAATTCTTCTTTAGGAGTTGCTGCTGGCGCACCATAATACGAAAATTCCACAACATCTACATCACACCATACACCTCCTGGCCCCTGCTCCATGTGATAGAAAGGCATTTTAACTTCTCAAGCAAAAGACAAGGTCAGATGCATATCAAGACATTATTTGAGAACAAAATTCTAAATATTTCAACTTGTACCTATTTTCTCTCATTTTATGAACTTCCAAATTCTTTACAAATCATAAGTTTTGAACACATCCTCTCTCCCCACATACGTCAAATAAAATTGTAATAATAGTAATGATAAAGAAAAGCAAAACCCACTACAGGAACTAATTTGACACACAGTAGTTCATGAGCAATGCAATGTGAAGGCAATAGCACTTCTTTTTCTCACCTCTAGGGCGGTAGGTAGACATTGGATACGGCTAAGCCATTGCCTGTGAACTTTTCGAGCAACAAAGACAAGAATAGCTGGAATATCTGTCAACACACCCCGTCGAATCCGAAACCCAATAGCTGTGCCAAGACTAAACCTACGCAAAATTTTACTGTGAAATGCTCTAATGGTCATCACTTCAAGCAAGGTTGTAGCTTGCTGTCCGGATGGCAACCGTCCAAGAGTTTCAGGGAGCACTCCTTTCTGAAGATTCCCAAAGTAGTTCGCCCTATCCTCCGCTGCATCATTTAATCGACTAGACGTAGGCCAGGAGAAGTAAGCAGCATTGCCCTCAGGATGCTGACCACCTGATGCGAAAGGTTGAAGTGGCGAGGGACTTGATGAAGGCAAGTTAGGATGATGATTGAAATAGTTCCTTTCCAAATCCAACGCAGATTCGTCGGATTGTGATGATCCTCCTGAGTACTGAAATCTTAAATCCAACCTGGTCTTGTCCATCTTTCAGCCCTCCTACATCGTATCAATTTAATTGCTCTTAAAATCCCAACCTAAAGTTAAAATGATGCACATCTGGAATATAAACCAGAACATTATTATATCATTATCTTCAATCAATGGAAATATCATCGATACACCAACATAATCTTGGTTGCAAATCAAAAGTTCTAACATAAACAGATTGAAGACAAAAAGCAACAACACCAACACTTAACAGATGAAGGCAGGCATCAGATAACCAAGATTCATGATTTAAAAACTCTAATTTAACAGAAAAATATATTTTTTTTTAAAAAAAAAAAAAGGATGTACCTTGGAAGTGTCAAACAACCATACCAAGTCCATACACCTCATAAAGACAAGCAAAATAGATCCTTTAAAGATGCAAGAGATATAGGTGAAGAAAACTATGTTAAGTTTTGCGCTTAGCGAGATTTTTCACAGAGCGACAATACTAACAGCAATTCTAATCTGTACAAGGCCACAAAGCAGCAAAATGGAAACTCAAGACAACATAAGAATCAGAATATACAAGTAGCATACGACACTATGATAAGCTCTACAAGCAAAGAGACAGCAAACCCAGATACAAAATCCAGTACAATATCAGTCCACAAAAGGTCAAGACAATGAGAGCAAAGAACATTAAATTGATAACCCAGATAGCATATGACACCAAAGCAAAAAACCCCACATGCAACATGTGAAGATTCAAAACAAAAACTCACCGATCAGCAATGGTGGAGCTCTGATGGAGGACTGAAAATCAATCTTCCTCATGCCCTAGTACACAATCTCTGTGCAGAGACATCCAAATTTCCTACTTTGCATAGAGGATTGACGTGGGCGTGTGTATCTCTCTCTATCTCTATGTGTGTGCTTGTGGAGACTAGAGAGAGAAAGCCATAAATTTTTTTTTTCTTTTTTTTCTTTTTTGTAATCCAAAGAAAGAGAAAGATTGAGTCTTGTATATTTGGAGAGAGAAACCACACACAAATATCTTACATTTATAACCTCTTAATATATGCTAAAAACTATTTCCACCTCCAATCCAATCACAAATCCTTACCCTACTGTTTCATCACATTTTTGCATTCAGAGTTTCAATTTCATCATGTATATTTATCGGTATATATAAGTTTTTCTGATATTTGAGAAGTAAATTTTGGGATCATATATATTACTTAATTTCAAATGACCTTATTAGACATCTAATAAGAATGTTTTAACTATAATATTAATCATTTATTTTTAGTGGGTTCCATTATGTTAAAAATAAATTATTATAATTAATGATTCTAAAATTAAAATTTCAAGATGTTCTTTGGAGAGAAGAATCCTCCTTCAATATTTATGTGTAAGAAAAATTCTTTTATTGGACTGCCTCACAGCTGATATAGTGAAATGGAATAATAAAATAGTATTATTTCTTTTTCTCTTACCTTTCTCATTAATCTTTTCTTTTTCTTATACATTTTCTATTGATATATCTCATCACATCAACTCTAAGATAATCTCATGAAAGATTTTTTCGTGTGTCAGAGAGAAGGATTATTCAATATATTGGGGTTCTTTTCTTTTTTTTTATTTACAATGAGGGAGGGGGATCAAATTTATAGAATATTATCCACGTTTTTTTATAAGAGTATGATTTAAACTCTTAATTTCTTAGGATCAAAAAAGATACTTAATTATTTATACTTCATAGAATATTGTGTTTCTTTTCTTATTATTCTTTAGAGGGAAAAAATAAATAGATAACTCATTTCTCCTTTTTTTTTTTTTCATTCTTATTTTTTGCTGTCATTATCTTTTCAATTTCTTGCCTTTTCCTTTTGGTTGATCACATTAAACATTTTCTGGTGGGAAACAAACGCAGCCACTGAGAAGAAAATTTGGATGGAGGAGAAAGAAAATAGTTTTCTTGGATCCCCATTGATATTATAAAAACAAATTAATAAATTAATAAATTAATAAATAATGGGGTGGGGAAAATTAAGGGCCCATCCATATTTGCTCCCCAAAAGTAGCACATTCTTCACACAAATAATTCAATTCCCACCCATCCACTCGGGCTGCCCTTCCGTTCTGAAGGCTAAAGGGTTCTTTTCCTTTTGTTTCACACCCATTTATTATAACTCCCACTCATTTTTCATCACTTTGTAGATATTTGATTCTTGCTTTTCATTTATATGGTGGTCTCACTTATGATTGTCTGTGAATCAATTGGTAAAGAAAGGCTTCACCTTCACACTTGAGTTGGAATTAAAAAAAATTATCAATTGGAAACTGGGTTGCAAAACTTCCCATGAGGAATGCTTTTTACTAGGAACATCTATTTAGTTTTGAATTATTATAATAACCTTATAGTGTTAGATTTATGTTAAGCGTAATATTATATTATTTAAAATTTTATCTAAATTCATTACTTAAATGATATGATAAGTTTATTTGTAATTAACATATCATTAATATATCATCCTATCATTAATGTGGTTGTGATGTTAGACTTACCTAATTTTTTACCCAAATAAAATGATATGTAAGTTGTCAACATCATATTTATTATTACTTCATTTAATGATTTATAAAATACTAACAGTTCACATGACACATCATTTTAATATGAATTTTGATAAAAAAAAAAATTAGAAAGCCTAGTATTAGTCTATAACAAATTATCTTATTATATTATTTGAGCAGAAAATTTGGATAAACTTTTTGGAAGCCTAATATTATTCTTATATTATTGAATTGTCCATGTTTGAATAACTCTTTTACTTAAAAAAGATAAAACAACTAAAGTAGTTAATATATTTTTCCTTTATATGCATCCATTCATAAGTATTTATTAATATATATATATATGGAAAGTCAATACTATGAAAGTAAATATCTCTTGCATTTTAAAGGTAGGTGTTTTAGTCTCGACTAACCCTGGTTATCGGTGTCAAATTACATTATAATTATATATAAAAATAAATAAATATAATTAAATATGAAAATTTAAGAAAAATAATAATAATAACTTTGAAATTACATTATGGAGGAGGCCTCCATGATTGCACCCCCTCCACACCCCTGATATTTGAAGGATACCGCACAATTTGTGAAGTGGGCCATCTGATGCAACTGTGGAGGATCTGTGGTGGAGGACACTGCATTTTTGTTGAGGAGGCTGGCCTCTTTCATGGGATCCATTGATGAATTCCATGGAGGAGAATAGCTTCCTCTATCATTTTTTTTTTTTTAAGGGAAAAAATTCATTTTTATAAATTTTTATTTAGTTAAATAAAATTAAATATTTATTTATTAAAATGTTCCAATCTCTCTAATCTTCTTAGATTTGAAAGTCAATAACAATCATTTAACAATAAGAGACCTTTATGTCAATGGCAACTGGCGCCACTGGTGTAGGCACCAGCTACCCCTATGTCTTTAGTGATATGAGTTTGACACCCAAGTTACCCAACTTAAAAAGTTTTTCCATTATTATATATGAGTTATCCTTTCATCTTCATGTGGGTCTCTTTGTCACCTCCGGATGGATGAATCCCTTCCGTTTGGATATAATTCTCGGAGTCGTACCATAATATTTCTATCCCTATTAATTTTGATAGTTTATTGAGTCAGATCCAATCCTTTGAAAAAAAAAAGACCAATTTAAAATTAAAGGATTTTTTTTTTTTAATGTTAGATAATATCAAAGTCAAATATAATAAAAGAGTTATTATTCTTATTCAAATGTCAAATCATGATGTATGCCCTACATTATTAAGAGGAATTCAATTTTTTTAGAACTCTCTGGACAAGAGTTTTAAGTAGAGACTTTGACTTCGATCTTACATATGCATCCAAAAATTTATGTCTGTAAAATATATAGGTTTCTCTAATTACTTTGATAAGATTTAAGATTTTGAGGCTATGATTTAAAGGTGATTGAATAGATAATATAGAGTAAAAGTCGTCAATAAGTTGTGGGGCATGAAAATGGGGTATTGGAGGGAGAAGCCTTCAACATTCTTTAAATATGATTGCCACTTTTACTACTCTTCTTTAATGGGTTTTATCTCAATAGTGAAATTTGCAAGCATACTTTTCTTTTCTTTTTATTCTCTCTCTCTCATGTATGATGTGCTAAATATCTATTATTTTCCTTTACAAAGCCTATCTCAATAATAGACCTTTACTAAAGAGAATTGCCTTTCTAGAAGTTAAAATCAATCCCTCTCTCTCTCTCTCTCTCTCTCTCCAATCGTGACCTATTATCTCTTTCATTATCTTCACCTTATGTCACCCACATTATCTTTGTTTGCATTTCAATTATCAAATCATGATCAGTAGACTTATTTTATATTAAATATCAGCATCCAGACCAAGGTATCATATTGAATATAATGCTTATACTAGATCAAGTTACTTTCGTTGAGCAAAAAGCATCACTTTTATCTCCCTTAACTTTTAACAATAAATTATTTTAAATCCACTCATAACTAAAGTGTTTTTCTTTACATATGTAGTAGAGAGTTTGAATTCCATCATATGTGCTTTACTAGTGTGAGTGAAGAGTTTTTCTTCACTGATCTCTGAATCACATATGTAATATTTAAATTTTATTTAATTCCTAACCATTAATGTCAGTAATTTTTCAATTATACATATATAGAATAATTTTCACTTCAGTGTGCACTAAAATTAAATAAGTCAATGTATTGTATGTGAACCATTGACCATCAGGTGTATTTAGCAGTGTGAGGGAAGAGTTTTGTTTCCCTAATCTCTGAATCACACGTGTAATATTTAAACATCATTTAATTCCTACCTATTAACGTTGGTAATTTTTCGATTATACATATATATAGAATAATTTTCACCTCTGCACTAAAATTAATTAAATCAATGTATTGTTTATGAACCATTAATTAAGTAGAAATGATTGTTGATAATGTCATAGCAAGTGAAAGTAAGTAAATCTAATATATATTTTATAGGAATTTTCAAGTGAGGACTTTTTACAATGCACACTTTAATTATCTTTGATGAGATTTAATGGATTTTATTGAATCTTGATGTGATTTTTTGTATGATTGATAAAATGCGTGAAATAGACTTAAAAAAAGTTGAGAATATTTTAGGTTTTATTTTTTCCAACTTTTCAAAAGATAAAATAACTAAAAAATAGGGATATATTAGAAAAAATAGTTCAAAATTCTGAAAATTTTTCAATTTTTTCAAATGATTATTTTAATTGTCCTATGATGCATATAAAAAATGTAATCAAAATATATAAAACTTCATGAAATTTCATTAAAGGTGCTAATTATAATAAAATAAGGGGTTGCTCATAAAAAATTTACTATATAATAATAATAATTTTCACCTTAGTGTGTATTGAAATTAATTAAGTCAATATATTATATGTATGTATTGATTAAGTATAAGTAGTTGTTGACTGAGTCAAAACAATTGAAAATAAGTAAATTCAATGGATGATAATTGAGACATTAAATTTATTATATTGGTATATATTGAGGAGAAAAGAAATATGTATATAATAATAATAAATAAATAATGATTTTTTATGATTCCATAAGTCCCGATAAACATTCCTTGAATAATAGGTTTGTGCAATAGAATTTTGAAGTAGAGTTATGGGTAATTTAGAAATCATCTAAATTTTGCTTGTACTTGGAGGTGGTAGAGAGACTGAGGGGCTGGCACCTAGCAGGATCATGGCGCGCCACCCAACCCCCCTCCTCTCACCTCAAAATTTTGAAGTTTTATTTTAAAAATTAAAAAATTATTTTTAAAGTTTAAAATTTGAGTAAATATATGACACCCCTTGAACTTTGCTTTTGTACCACCGAAATCAGCCTCCCCTCCTAACAGTTCATCAACCTTCAAATTTGACAGTCAAATAGCAGGTCAAAAGGCAATTTGGACATTTGATTATTAAAATTAAATATTTTTTATAAATAAAAATAAATTAATTAAAATTAAAATTAAATCAAAATTAAGAAAGAGGTTAAAAAATTCATTCATCATCAACGATCAACCCAAATCATCATCAAAATTTAAAATTGGTATTTATAGTTTAAAATTTTTTCGTTCTGGCCCCTCTCTTTTTTTTTTTTTTTTTTTAACACAGAGATTCCTCCGAACAAAAATTCTTTGGTCCCTATCCACTTGTATCTATTCTAAGTTATAGTAGCTACCTTACTCAATCACTAACTTTACCTATTAATTGGAGTCATTGAATTGGTTGTAATGATGATTATTGAAGTCAATCCAAGGACTCTAATTGATGAGTAAAATTAGTGATTAGATATGGTAATTAAATTCTATTATTAATGATATTACCGTTTATATTCTTAAATATGTATAAGAAAACCAAAAAAAAAAGAGGACTGTTTGTGCTATCCAATAATTGAATGATTTTTTGGATCAAAATTCTGAAGGAATCAAAAGAAGCAACGAACATAAAATCAAGTTGGGAAGGAGGCATTTTCTCTCATTTGAAACCATTCATCTCATAAACAGATCCATTACATGAAAAAAAAAAAAAGTGTACAGTTTATTTAGTTCTGTAAAGGGTTTCTATTTAGAAGAATATATTGTTGGATTGAGTACTTTTTGTCACACATACAATATGTATACATACTTTGATTTGATTTTTTCACAATAATTGGTGCGTTTGCTCAAGCATGAGATTCTCAGAGAGAGAGAGAGAGAGAGAGAGAGAGAGAGAGAGAGAGGAAAATAAAAAATTATTAAATTAAAAAGGGAACAAAAAGCCCCCAAAATTGAAAATCATCAAAAAGTTCAACTATGCAATTATTGAAAGAGTGTATCAAAAGATAGGGGTTCCACCACAAACAGAGCTTGGAGGGCCTTTGTGCCCATTTAGTGAAAGCACTAGCCAAAGTGTTGTACTATTGAACTCCCCTTTGATCAAAATGCACTCTTGTTTGGCATTTCACCAAGAATAAATTAATAAATAAAATAAACAAAACAAATATTACTATAATTGCCATTGCATAATTATATCAAAAGAGAAAAAGATCAAAAGCATGCTATAAATAGAAATCTTCACATGTATGAGTTTGTTTGGGATATACATTGTCAACGTGTCATCCACAATTAATCCACATGTCCATATATAAGAGAAGATGAATTCACAATTGGGGTCCCAGGTAGTATAACATGTGTGAGAGGGTCAAAGGACACAAATTCACAGGGTTAAGTATGTGAATATGAGGAACGTACCATTAGATCAACCTCAACTTATCGTATAATTTGTTCGTTATTGAGCATTTGATACATAAAATATTGGAAGAAAATTGTTCAAAGAATTACTATAATTGCCATTGCATAATCATGTCAAAAGAGAAAAGGAGCAAAAGCATGCTATAAATAGAAACATTCAAAGCACGAGCTTGTTTGGGATATATATTATCAATGTGTCATCCACAGTTAATCCACATGTCCATATATAAGAGATGATAAGTTTACAATTGTGGTACCGATAGTATAACATGTGTAAGAGAGCTAAGGGACACGAACTCACAACCTTAAGTATGTGAATATGAGGAACATATCATCAGATCAACCTCAACTTATCGTATAATTTGTTAGTTACTGACCATTTGAAACATAAAAATATTGGAAGAAAATTGTTCAAAGAATTACTATAATTGCCATTGCATAATCATGTCAAAAGAGAAAAAGAGCAAAAAGCATGCTATAAATAGAAACATTCAAAGCACGAGCTTGTTTGGGATATATATTATCAATGTGTCATCCACAATTAATCCACATGTCAATATATAAGAGATGATGAGTTTACAATTGTGGTCCCGGTAGTATAACATGCGTGAGAGAGCAAAGGGACACGAACTCACAACCTTTAGTATATGAATATGAGGAACATACCATCAAATCAATCTCAACTTATCGTATAATTTGTTAGTTTCTGAGCATTTGATACATAAATTATTGGAAGAAAATTGTTCAAAGAATTAATATAATTGCCATTGCATAATCATGTCAAAAGAGAAAAAGAGCAAAAAGCATGCTATAAATAGAAACATTCAAAGCACGAGCTTGTTTGGGATATATATTATAAACGTGTCATCCACAATTAATCCACATGTCAATATATAAGAGATGATGAGTTTACAATTGTGGTCCCGATAGTATAACATGTGTGAGAGAGTCAAGGGACACAAACTCACAACCTTAAGAATGTGAATTTGAGAAACATACCATCAGATTAACCTCAACTTAATTATATAATTTTTTAGTTACTGGGCATTTGATACATAAAATATTTAAAGAAAATTGTTCAAAGAATTTCTATAATTGCCATTGCATAATTATATCAAAAGAGAAAAAGAACAAAAGCATGCTATAAATAGAAACCTTCAAGGCATGAGCTTGTTTGGGATATATATTATCAACGTGTCAGCCACAATTAATCCATATATCCATATATAAGAGATGATGACTTTACAATTGGGGTCCCGATAGTATAACTTATGGGAGAGGGTCAAGAGACATAAGCTCACAGATTTAATTAAGTATATGAGTATAAGAAACTTATCATTGAATCAACCTTAACTTATCATATAATTTGTTATTTGATACATAAAACATTTGAAGAAAATTGTTCAAAGAATTACGAAGTTTAAAAAATAATATGAAATTGAAAAAAAAAAAAGTTAAATAGTAACGTCTTTAGTAGTTATTTTATAACTGTAAAAAAAAAAAATGGTAATAGTAAGACTTCATGATAACATAGTAATATTGGTCTTAGGTAAGTTAGAGATGTAGCCAGAAATCTCCTTCAGGATGGGCTACAATAAAATTTTTAAATGAAATTTGATGCTATGAAAATATTTTATATATTAAAAAAACATAGATATATCTATTTAAATGAAATATAATAACTCTTACTCATCTTAAAATTCATATTATAAATAAACAAAAATAAAATCTAGATGAGATTGGAGGGATTCAAAGAACAAAGATAAAAATTTAGATGAGATCATGAGTTGGCTTGAGTGGATACAGTCTCATACACTTCTGTGTATTGCCGAGGACAATAATAGGGTTTAGATGATTTCTGGCTCAAGCAAGGTGCAGCACTGTTGCTCAGCTTAATGCAGAGCTCACAAGAGGATGTTCAAGAAAGGGCAGCTACGGGACTTGCAACTTTTGTTGTGATTAATGATGAAAATGCTAGCATATAAAGCTTCAGTCAAAGGCTGCAAATGTAAATTTCTTTATGGAAATAGACTGATATTCCATCTACTCTTTAGTCCTGTCATGTCCCCAATATATATATATATATATTTTGCCAATGTGGGCTACTAGCAACACACAGCTATGTCTCTTGGGATCAGTCACAATTAACTACATAAAAGTTCTTATTATATGCGGGCATCTACATTTATTTTGAGTAGATTCAAACCGTGCTATAGTTGATCAATTGCTAGGAGCAGAGTTAGAAGCTTTGGGTTAGAGAATTCACTACCCTATAGGGGACAAAAATTGAAAAAGCACAAAATAAATACAAAAGGTTTAGAAAAAAAAAAGTGTTTTTTAGGGAAGGGGTCCTGGCCTCTGAGGCCTACTTCCTTTGGCACTGCTACGTCAAAGAGATCAAAAGTCTCAAGTTATTGATCTAGATAAAAATAGTATGGATTGGTATCTATGTGATAATTTTGAAAATGTCTTTTTAACTTGGGAAAATTTTACTTTAGTCTCAAATGTTCAGCGAAATAGTTTTTTTACTCAATTATGCGTTTTTAATATTCATCATTTCTAACGTTTTAGCAATTCATCAATTTTGTCTTCTTGATGAAAAACTTGATAGTCAAACATGATGAAAGTTGTACAAAGACGGATTTACTCCTGATTTAAGTCAAAATAGTTGAAATGACATAATTGCCTTTTTAAAAGCTAACAAGTTCAAAATAACCATTTCTATTATTACGAAAATGTCATTGACCATCTTCAAATTAATTTGTAATACATCATCGATTCTTTTTTTTTTTTTTTTTCCAATTGAAAAAAAGTGATGGTGAAAAAATTGAAAAAATAAATTTAAAATAAATAACTAATAAAAATATATACATTTATTAAAAAAAAACATTAAATGATAATATAAGATTTAAAATTAAACTAATGAAAAACTATTGTAAAAAAGTTATATGATAATATAATATTAAAATTAAAAAAAAAGGATAATCCTAGAAAACCTATTATAGTTTGTAAAAATATCTATTTTACCACATATGTTTTATTTTTATCTAAAATCTCTCCTAATGTTAAGAAATTAACAGAAAATGTCCATTTTATCCCTTTTGACTTCATCATTAATTTATAACCATCAAAGATATCATCGTCATTTTATACACTTTCAGAGGGTATTTTGAGTGTTTTGATTAATATTAGGGGGGATTTTGAATAAAAATAAAATCATAGGTGGTAAATTAATATATTTGCAAACTACAATGAGTTTTTGGGATTATTCCAAAAAAAAAAAAATTTGTGAAAAGTTGTCTTTAACACCCCCCCTCCCCCCCCCCCCCCCCCAAAAAAAAAAAAAAAAAAAGAACAAAAAAAAAACTTGAATCAACACAATGCAACTACAAACAATAGAATATTAAGGGGTTGTTTATTTTTTTCACTTAATACTTAATGATGTTTAATGAGATCAATTAAGAAATTTTTGTTTGTTTTTTTAAGTGGTCAAACCACTTAAAACTACTTAAAAATCACTTAAAAAAAAGTTACATTTTTTGACTTTTCACTTAATACAAAATCACTTAATGATTTTATAAATATATTATTCCAAGTTTATCATTCCTAAAATAACATATTTCCAAGTTTATTCTAGTTTTACATTATACAAATTTTTTTAATGTTTTAAGAAACAATATTGAAAAATAAAAACTCTAAACATCTCAACATCAAATTTTCCTATAGCTGGATCACTATATTTCTCTAATCAAATTTCAGTAAGAATCTTTATTGATTTTTTTTATTAATCTACTTGTGGAGTAACCATATTGTGTTTATTTGTTAAAGCTTCACTGTGTTATTAGTGTTTTTAGTTTATATATATTGATGAAAATTCGTTTGTATATAATAGAACCTCAAAGTTTCTCTTCTTATTTCTCCTTTTGGTTTTTTTTTTTTTTTATCTTAAAGTTTTTATCGAATTTGTTATCGATGTATAATAGAACCTCAAAGGTCTTTTTTTTTTTTTTTTTTTGTTATCGAATTTGTTAACGATGTATATTACTTTATAATTTTAATTTTTATTGTAGTAGCAATTCAATTTAAGACCATTTTGTTTATTTTTATTTGAATATATAAATTTAATTGACTCTACTATAATAATTAATCTTATTTTAATAGTGAATTTTAATATTATATATATATAAATGTTTGAATATTTGTTAAATAATTTATTATAATTATTTGTATCATATTAAATAAAATTATTTAACAACTAATAATGAAATGATATAAATGTCAAATTGCTAGTATTCAGACAATTATAACCTTAAAAAACAAACAATATTATTATACATTCAGAGGTAAGGAAAAAAAAAACAAACATGTTTATAATATTTCAGATTTCAGTCACTATTTAGTCTTCAGTCTTCAGCATGACTGTTCAGTTTTCAGACGAAAAAACAAACAATCACTAAGTTAAAGATTGAAACTTGATACCTAGAAAACGTAAAGTAAGAAACTTTATTTGTGTTAATAGGCCAATTTGTTCAGACAAATCTACTCAACCCTAACCCTCTGCCATTTGGCTCCTTTCCTCTCCCAATTCGCCATCAACCCTTACTCAACCCTAACCCTCCATGTCCCCTGACGCCACCATCAGCTACCTTACTTAGCCTCAATTTCATCTAGAAACCTTGTTCTTCAATGGTCTTCATTTTTTTTTTTTTATTGTTTTTTGTTTGGTTTTTATTTATATAATTTTGTTCTTCACTGTCATATAAAAGATGGATGATGGAGATGCATTTTTAATATTCTATATTTAGTTTATTTTATTTTTAATTTTCACTTTACATTTAATATTTGTCATTAAATCTCTACCATCCATCACAACTTTGATGGATGGTAGAGATCTAAAGGTCTTTTTTATTATCATTATTATTATTAAGTTTGACTAATGGTCAACTGATGAAATGACCAATTTAATGAATTTTTGAATTGTTAGAGAGGATGGAAACTAAAATTGCATTAGTGAATGAAAAAATAATATTTCACTAAATAGGAGGAACTAAAGTGAAATTTTTCCTTTTAACTTTTAAATAATTTCAAAGTAAATAATTACTTTTGTCAAAAAAAAAAAAAATTACTACTATAATTCAACAAGAAACATTCTCCTACACTACCTTTTACAATTCCCTCTCAAAATTGTAATCCCTCTCAATTCATTTGTGTAATCAAAGTACCAAATTAATAAAACTTCAAATATTTGAAATCAATATTCATCTACCTTTTTCCTTTTAAAATTATAGTTAGGGAAAAAAAAAAAAAACTTGCCTAGTTAACAACAGTCCAAGTATATTCTTATATTTTTGGGGTAAACCAAAGTTTCAAAACTCGCTAGTTGTTAGTTGGTCAGCAACCTAGTGAGTAACCAATCTCGATTACTTAACGAGTACTTAGTTTGACTATCGTTCAATAATCAACCGATTGATCGACAGTCAAAACTTGTTAAAAATATATATTGAAAAAAAAAACTTTATAGGATCAAAATACAATCATATAAATACAAAACATCATAAAATCTATCTTATACAATCTCAAAAGAAATTTTAGCACAGTACTTACTGAATTAACTAGGGTTGAGTACTCACTGAGTTGACAAAGTACTTGTCGAGTAAACCTATGTCATAAAACTTAGCCTGGATCGAATACTCGCTAAGTTGACGGACTCGACCCAACTCGACGACTACTTGCTTTCGGCGAGTATAACTCCTAATTTGGGAGCTCTTAGTTTCACCGACTAAGTTCTCAATAAGTGTTAAACCCACTCGTTAAGTTTTATAACAGTGACATTAACCGATCGTATACACTTAATTTTAAATTTATTAATGAACATTTTTCTTAATATTATTTAGGGATATTATGAAAAACCCCCAAAAAGTAAATTAATCATGATTAGCCCCCATTTTTTTTATTAGATGAACCGCCTCCTCCTGTCATTAACATTTCATTCAAAATATTATATTCTTCATTCAAATCCTTGAAATGATTAAAATACCCTTGTCAAGATTCTGGAAAATCCCTATCATACCCTTTAAATTTATGTAATGATTGACATGCCTTTCAAATTTATTGATTATTAATTAATAATAATATTAAATAAAAAATAACAAAAATTTTAAAAAAAAAATTTAATAATTTTCTTAAAAAAATTTAAAATGATTTCCACCGTCCATTGAATGATGGACGGTGGACATAATTTAAATAAGTTTTTATTATTATTTTTTTATAAAAAATTTAAAACTAAATTAAAAAAACAAAATCATCACGCTTTAGTCATTCACCATCGTCTCTCTCTTTGTCTCTCCATTTCTCTCTTCTCTTCTTCTTTGTTTTCTATTTTTCTTCTTATAGGTGGGTTCAACAAACCCAGATTCATCTCGGTTTGATGAATCCAGATCATCTGATACCCAGATTCAACTAGGTTCATCGAACCCAGATTCAACGAGGTTCAAATACATATGTTTGATTTTTATATTTTTTCCTAAGATGAGTTAATAATGTTGGATTAATGGTTTGATGATGATAATGGTAGGTTGATGTTGTTGATGGTAGGCTAATAATGGGTTGATTTTGATGATGTTGGATGTTTTTGGTAGATTGGTCAAAGGTGGATGATTTTTTTTTTTCTAATAATTTTGTTGACGAAGACGAGTGAGTTGTTTAGTTTTTTATTGATGTTGATGTAATCATTGAATGTGGAGATCTAATCTCCATCATCCATTATTTTTAATGGAGGGTGGAGATCCAATTTGGAGATTAGATTTCTACTCCTAAAAAATATATTTATTTAATTAGGAAAAAAAACTTTTTTAAGTTTTTTTTTTTAATGATGTCCACTGTCCATTAATATGATAGATGATAAAGATCATTTTAAACTTTTATAAAAAAATATTAATTTTTTTGAAATAAATTATTAATTTTTTGTTTTTAAATATTTTACATTTTTTATTATTTTATTATTTTATTATTATTTTTTTAAAAAAATTTACAATATTTTTTTTATCAATTTTCCTCATTTTAAAATTTTAATGCTTTATTATATTACCATTTTGCTCTCAAATTTTAATGCCAGTTGGATTTTTTAGATGGTATGGGATGGTTTAATTGATTAAAAAAAAAAAAATTGGGGGCTAATCATGATTAATTTATGTTTCAGATAAGTTTTTCATAATATCCTTATTATTTATAGTTGTAAACTTACTAAGTGGAGATTACAAGAACTAGCATAGTTCTGGTCTGAAGAGTTAGAGATATTCATATCTTCCAGTAGAATCTTTAATATCCCAATTAGCTGTGTGGATTGATGGCGTTTAATTTAGGGATTGAATTGATTCTAGAAAATCAATTTTCATTTCCAGATCATTAGAAATTCGAAGCCATTTCTTTACAACATAATACTGTGTTGCTGTTTATGTTTCAATAGTAAGAAAATTACGATGGCATAAATAATTTCAATAAAATTTTGGTCAACGAGAATATTATACTATAGTTTGATCACTGATGTGCCACAAGTGCCCAACTTTATTAAGAGACTGTTGCAAGATCATTGAACTTTTATACCCATGATTTGAGTTGACCAGCAGGATCAATCATTAATGGAGGTGAACAGTCATATAACAGGGCTCCTCTTTAGTTTGAGTTTGATGGTGTGTGTCTATATATATATATTTATTTATATAGGTTTTTCTACCTTATCCAATTACTAATATTATTTATAAATTATAGTTTTTGGATTGATTTCAATAACTATTCTTACAACTAATCATCTACGGTATCGATACACTTAACACAAAAATGAGTGATTGTATTCTAAAATTAGTGACTGTAATTTCATATATCTTTATTACATCTTAGTACAATTAAACATATTTGATTACAATCAGCACATATGATTTTACCTGTTGACTGCTGTAAATATGATCAAACATATTTAATTATAATTAAATATAATAAATATATAATAAATTACAATTAATAATTTTATAATGTAATCATTTATGTTCTTTTAATCAAATATATCGATACCTTAGGTATATCTAAACGGATCAATATATATATATATATATAGTAATTCTATGATAAGTGTTTTTTAATTTTAAAAAATTAGGACGAACCAGTCAAATATATCAATTGCATTTGGATTAAATAAGGGAGAGAATTTATTTTAGGAGAGAAAATGCGATAGATGAATTTGATTGGTTCATCATAATTTTTTAAAGTTTTAAGAGATACTGATGATAAAATTATTCTAAATATATATAAATATATAACTTTTATAATTAGGTATAACTTATTTTAAAAACCAAGGATTAACTAATTAAATTCATTAATTACATACTCTATCCAAAAATAAATTTTCTTTTCCATTTAATTCAAATATTATGGATGAATCTGATTGGTTGATCCTTACTTTTTAAAATCAGGATTACTTGATTATTAAAAACATTATATATATAATGATTGTACTATCAATGCTTTTTAATTTTAACATATTAGAATAAACCAATTAATTTATCAATTATATTCTTTCTTAAAACAGATTTTCTCTCTTATTTAATTTCAATAAAATTTTGGTCAATGAGAATATTATACTATAGTTTGATCACTGATGTGCCACAAGTGCCCAACTTTATTAAGAGACTGTTGCAAGATCATTGAACTTTTATACCCATGATTTGAGTTGACCAGCAGAATCGATCATTAATGGAGGTGAACAGGCATACAACAGGGGCTCTTTAAGTTTGATAGTTTCCCAAAAATAAATAAATAAATAAATAAATAAATAAATATATATATATATTAATTTAAGTTTGATGGTATATATATATTTATATATAATTTTTATAATTAAGTATACCTGATTTTAAAAAATAAAAATTACCAAAAAATTCATTCATTATATTCTCTCTTCTAAAATAAATTATTTCTTTTATTTAATTCAAATATAATATATAAATTTAATTAATTAATCCTTATTTTTTAAAATCAAATATATTTTATAATAAAGTATTATATATATAATTAAATAAATTACAGGGGGTATACATAGCAAATATCATTACTCTATTTATTAAGATGGTCAAATTACCAAGCCTGATGGTGTCAATTGGATCGAATATAAATTTATCTGAATCCCCTTTTTTTGGGATGCTTTTGAATTTTTTGATTCAGGACAAAATTGGCCTGAAAATTTTCAGACCAGTTTCAATTAATACATTTGAAAAAAAATGTATTCCCATTATGCAAAATTGGATTGGGTTAGAGTTGATTTTTCAAACAACAGATGTTAATTGAAATCGGACCAAATTTGAATCATGGTTGGATTCCGATTGGTTTTATACTTTTATCTTTTCTACTATGTATTTTTTAAAAAATTATTCATTTTAATATATTTTTTTGTAATATTAAGGTGCATCAAAAAATGTATAGTGGGTTTGATTTCTACTACTTGAGATAATTAATTAAGACTTTTTTTTTTTTTTTTTTTTTTTCCATTTTTTTTATGTTGACGTTCAGAAACGGTCAACCAGAGATTCTGGGGCCCAGACGGCGAACTTGGTAATTAATAAACGGTTCTGGTCGTGATGATGGAAGGATAATAAATAGGTAATTAATAAGGTTCAAGGTTGGTGGTGATTAATTCAGGTGAAGGAATGTCGGTCTTGGTGGTTGGTCGGATTTAATAAGGTGATTGCAAGAGATTAAAGAGAAGAGAGAGAGAGAGAGAGAGAGAGAGAGAGAGAGAGAGAGAGAGAGAGAGAACACGAGGATTTTTACGTGGTTCGGTGACTGCACCTACGTCCACGGCCACTCTGGGACAATTCCGGCAGAGTAACAGTTTTCTAGTATGTTCAGCTTGTTGGTACAGTAAAAATGTCTCCCACCTTTATAGAGGAGGGGGGATGACAATATAAAAATACAAAGAAAGTTAGACACGCTATTGGCAACAGCTAGTTTTAACTAATCCTGACATTGCCATGCTGCATTAATTGTAAAGGTAATGATGATTTTCTTCTTGCACAGATCTGCATTTAATCTTCCTGAAGAAGTCTTTACTTCATTAAATGCTTCTGGGTAATTGTGTAAGCAGTTTCCGACGGGAAATCATAAGAGTTGGTAATTCTGACAACTTGCTATACACGGTATCCCCTGGATAAGCCTTTTGGTCAGCCAGGTGATACACACTGGAGGAGAGCTGACGTGGCCAAGAGGAGAGGTAGGGCGATCTGGGGGTCCATGCGACCTCGCGACCTCGCGACCTCACGGGCTCCCCGAAGGTACGAGCAGGGGGCATCCTGGGAACTGTTGCTGACCTCGCGACCTGGGCGACCTTATGAGCTGGGCTGGCAGCTACTGGTTCCAACCTTAGGCCTCCTGGGCCCTTGCTTCTATTTAAATAAATAAGGCCTGAGTTGGGCCATTTGGGCCGATCCAGAAAATGGGTATAACATCAAGCCCCCCAGCTCTCTGTGCGTTCTGCGGACTGGGAGCTGATTCAAATATATAACTGGCGCCCATTTTCGAATCTTCTGGTGTCGTTTCGATCTCCGCACTGTAACCGTCGACACGTGGTGTCCATACAGGCGTTGGAGCCGAAAAAACGTGTCTCGGGACTGTATGCATTAAATGGGCACGTCTTGTAACTGACAGGCATGATGGCGCATGACCGAGAATGGTGCCCAGCCGTTAGATCTTTGGCGGTTATTCCTTTGTGCTGGATCGGATGGCTGGGGACGGACGTCCTGGATTATATAACCCAAAGGTCTCTTCAAATTTCTCTTTTTGCTTTCCTGATACAACTCCAGCACCCTTCTTTCCACCATTTCTTTCTCTCTGCTTCTTCAGGTTTGTTATCCGCCCTCGGACAAACTTTTCGGACTCTACCACTTCAGGAATCAGCCACCGTCCTCAGCAAGTCGTACGTAGTTCAAACAAGGTAGTTCTTCCCCTGCTTTGCTTTTTGTGTTTATTGCAGGATTTGCTCCTGGGTTATGCTGTTATGTATCACATCCGTTGGTCCATTTTCTTAATCATGTGTCGCTGTTTAGGACAGTGTCTCCTTACTGCCTGGTAGGGTACCTGTAAACATAGGGTTAGCAACACATATATTTAGAGTGATAGGGTACCTGACGGGCCTGTGCCCCTGGGCCTTCTTCTGGCCCTTTGGGGGCTGAGTGTGCGACCTGACGAATAGGGCGACAGCTCCAGGAATTAAAAAAAATATTATTTTTTTGCGTCTTGGTGGGCTCAGTATGCTATAGGCGTTCTGATGTCATTCCTTCTGTGCTGTAGATGTCAGGTCGCTCACGCACTGGTCGAGGCAGGGCTCCTGCTTCTAGGAAGCGGGCAGGACGTCGGACTAGTGAGGCCGAGGCTACGTCCTCGCGAGCTGGTCCATCTAACGAGGAGGTCGCAGAAGGGGATGAGGTCGTTGAGGAGACGGACACCCATCCGTTTAAACACACGCCCTCGCTTGTTACTCTTTCAAAGCTGGAGGCTTGGGCCCAAGAATTCAGCTTTCCCTTGGGATGCAGAGCTAACGTCCCCGCGGCCACTGATCGAGCCGCTTATCCTCCTGAGGGCTTTGTGGCGATCAGCCGTGAGCATATGGAGCTCGGCTTTAGGTTCCCTGTTCCCGGCTACCTCAAAAATCTCTTGAATGACCTGAAGCTCGCCCCATTTCAATTGACCCCAAACTCGTATGCCTACTTAACCACCCTGGCTGCGGCGTTCGTTAAGTACAAGCTAGGGTTCCCCTCACCCCGCATCCTCCGTAATGTTTTTAGCTTTAAGGCGATCTCTGGGAAGGACGGACTCTACTACGCCACGCCTCGCCAACACTCTACTTACAGGGAGTATTTACCCCAGAGCTGCACTAAGTCTAACGTGGGGGAATACAAGTCGAATTGGGCCCTGTTCACATGCCCTTCGCTCGCCGGGCTGAACAATAGGAGTTTCGTGATGACACCTAGTAGGCACACAAGCACTTAAATAATATTAGAAGTAGCCTTTTTTTTTTTTTTTTTTTTTAAAGAGCTCGCTTTTGCTTTGTAGGTGTCGCAGCTCCTGGTTACAAGCTTAGACAGGACGAGCTCTCCATTCTGAATGCTTATGCAGCAGCCAAGGAACCAACCGATGACTTTTTCCCTTCCGGTAGCGAGCTGGTAGAGCGGGGTCTCGCGCCATCTGCCACAAGCCCTCTTCTGAACACAGTCCAGCATCTGGGAATAAGGGGGCAAACGTCCGAGGTCTCTTCCGCTCTCGCTGCTCCTGCACAGTCAGAGCCAGAACCACAGCCCTTACAACAAAGGTCTCCGAGCACGAGCTTCTCCACCAGCTCTTCTTCAGACAACATGGGGAAGCTTACGATGTCCGTTCCTCCTCTGAGGTCGGTTCCACCTGCTGGGCCGACTGAGGTCGTCGACGTGGACGACACTTCTTCAGACCGCTCACAAAGAGCGCCCTCTCAGCCTGCTACAGCTGCTCCTTCTCCAATCAGGTCGGCTGCGACCCCTCAAAAGCGGGCTGCCCCATCTGAAGGGCAAAGTCCTCCTCCAGCCAAGAGGGCCGAGGTCTCTGTCGAGGGGGGCTTACCTACGGAGTCGGAGTCTGAGGCCTTGATTAGAAAGAGAAAAGGGAAGGCCGTAGCCGCACCCCCAGCTCCGAAGAAGAAGAAGGGCGTCGTCGAGGTTCGTAAGCCCGGGGCAGTTATAATCGCCAGGGAGCCAGGTCTCGAGGCACCTGCGCGATCTGCGGGGCTTGCAGGGGAATCGCGGGATGACTCCGAGCTGAATCCTGATGCAGCAAAGGAGATGGAATATCTTAACAGCTTCGTGGAACTCGTGCTTGGAGTAATGGGGAGGCGCAACCCGAAGCTGCAGAGGGCTGAACTTACAGGCAGACATCTCGTAGGCTATGTAGCTCGTCATGCTGCGCTGGTAAGTTTCACACCCCTCTATACTTTGATTTTCTTCTTTTCAAAAGACCCTTTACCACCTTTTCTGCCCCTTTTTAGCTCGGTATGGCGTCTGCGAAGCTGATGAGGGAGGCAGAAAGTCAGCTCGGCGAGAAGGAGGCCTTTAGGGTGTCCCAGGTACAGTTCGAGGAAGAGAGGAGACTGTTGCAGGACGAAGTCAACCTCCTCCAAAAGGAACATGGAGAGCTTTCTGCCAAGCTTAAAGATGCTGACGCGGCCCTGTCACAAGAGACTGCTCGCAGGGAGGCCGCTACCTCCGAGGTCACCAAGGCCCATAACGAACTGAGGCAGCTGAAAGGCGAGCTAAGTGCTGCAAAGGTAAAGGTGCAGGTCGCTGAGGATAAAGTGGGTCAGCATCAGTGGGACTTGGCTGCAGCCAAAGGGAAGCTCGCGAGGTCCGAGGAGAAGCGGGCCGAAGTAGAAGGGAAACTGGCTCACACAGAGGGGAAGCTGGCTCAGACCGAGGGAGAACTGGCTCAGGCCAAGGCGGGCGTTGAGGCCAAGTTGGCGCAGGAGCGGAAGAGGGTCGAGGAAGAGGTCGAGAGGGCATTCCTGTTCAGCATGTGGGAGCGCTACCCGGACTTGGACTACTCCTTCTTTGGGTCAGAAGGG
This sequence comes from Litchi chinensis, assembly GCA_019925255.1. Taxonomy (NCBI): domain Eukaryota; kingdom Viridiplantae; phylum Streptophyta; class Magnoliopsida; order Sapindales; family Sapindaceae; genus Litchi; species Litchi chinensis. The sequence goes on from CM034469.1 coordinate 3,082,974, forward strand.
GTCCAAATGATCCGGGAGTTCGCAGAGCTTGTTGCAGGTGCTCAGAGTGCGCAACATGCGGATACTTCCTCTGCTCCCCTAGTTGATCCATCTGCTGTTCCAATTCTTTTGCCAGAACAGGTCCCTGAGGTACCTCCAGCTGTAGAGGGTCCTCCAATGTCTGAGCCCCCAGCAGAAACCCCAGTTAGCCCTGCTCCCTCAGATGAACCAGCTGGTGCTTAGGGCATTTTTCATTTCATTTGTTTGTTTGTCTTCTTGTAATTTTTTATTTGTTTGAACTCAGGCAACGAGCTCGGAGCTCGGGATTATAATATTGAATTCCCTGCACAATTTCAGTATTTTGTACAAGTATAGATATGCATACCTTACTTATATGACTGGCAACTAACAGACAATAATCATACCATCGTAAGTATTAAAATTTGCTAAGTAAGTCACAATCGTGAAAATCATGCTAACTTACGAGCCCGCTAACTGCAGTCAGCAATTATAATAATACATAAACTCGTAAGAATTTGAGTTCGGCCAATAGCTCGAATGGGCAAATTATTTGATCCCGTCTGTAACATAGTTGGACAAGTCTTAGAGGATTGGCAAGAACTTACCGTTGGTGAGGGGTTCGGAATTTCCTTAGCCAATATATTCCAATGACGTTGAGTGTGCTTGATGAGGGCATTTTCCCGAACTTTGAGGTTCTAGCCTGGGGCAGCACTCGTAGTTCAAGGGTGAGGCCCTTTCGTGAGGTCGCGGGCAGCTTTATATTTGAGAGGCGTAGCCTTACCCCCTCCCGCGAGGTCGCGGGGCAATGATTCGCGAGGTTCCGCGGACAGCTTTATATTTGAGAGGCGTAGCCTTACCCCCTCCCGCGAGGTCGCGGGGCAATGATTCGCGAATCGCGGGGCAATGATTCGCGAGGTTCCACGGGCAGCTTTATATTTGAGAGGCGTAGCCTTACCCCCTCCCGCGAGGTCGCGGGGCAATGATTCGCGAGGTTCCGCGGGCAGCTTTATATTTGAGAGGCGTAGCCTTACCCCCTCCCGCGAGGTCGCGGGGCAATGATTCGCGAGGTTCCGCGGGCAGCTTTATATTTGAGAGGCGTAGCCTTACCCCCTCCTGCGAGGTCGCAGGGCAATGATTCAAGAAACGATCTTGATGCTTGCCGACGTAGACCTCTGTTAGTGAGGATAATATGGACGAGTCGAGCATCAATTGATGAGGCATCCTCGATTGAGGCCTTTTATGGACACTTATTGCCAGAATATGCTCGTAGCCTTGGCCGGCGACTCTATGCGAGCATTTTAGTTGTGAATAATTTCCTTGGATTTTTACCCAGATATCTTCAAGGAATAATAACACATATATAGGCATATAGGTTGCAGCCAGATTACTTGAGAAAGAGATTTCATTAACTTCGCTCTTTTTAACATGTACATTTGCTGGTTCAACTAGTTTGCTTTCTGCATCAAACATGACACATACAACAGAAAACAAGTGAAAGCATGTTTACAGACAATCGTCAAAAAAGAATCATGTACAAAGTTAGAGCGGGCTGACAGTTCTTAGGTGTAGTATGGCCGCAGGTGTTCAGCATTCCAGGCTCGGGGTAACTCTGATCCATCCATGCCGGCCAAATGATAGGCTCCATTCTTTAGATTCTGCTTGATGAGGTACGGCCCTTCCCAGTTGGGCCCGAGCACCCCCTCGCTTGCCTTGCGAGCTCCGGGGAGGACTAACCTGAGAACGAGGTCCCCGGCTTTATAGCTTCGAGCCCGGACTTTTTTGTTGTAATATCTGGCAACTCTCTGCTGGTACACTGCTACCCTCAGGCGAGCTGTCTCCCTTGCTTCCTCGGCTAAGTCTAAACTAGCCGCGAGCAGCTGGTCATTGTCTTCAGGTCGGAACGAGGCCCTTCGCTGGCTGGTGACTTCGAATTCGGCCGGTATCATGGCCTCCGTTCCATAGACCATGGAAAATGGGGTCTCACCTGTCGAGTTGCGGACTGTGGTCCTGTATGCCCAGAGGACTTTCTGTAGCTCGTCAGCCCAAGCCCCCTTTTTTCCCTCTAGCCTGGTCTTCAAAGTCTGCTTGATGATCTTGTTCACAGCCTCGACTTGACCGTTGGCCTGAGGATGGTCCACAGCCGAGAAGCTCTTCACAATTCCGAGCTCGTTGCAGAAGTCTACGAACTGCTCGCTGGTGAACTGAGTCCCATTATCCGTGACGAGCTGCTGAGGGATTCCGAACCTGCAGATGATGTTTTCCCACACAAACTTCTCTATCTTCGTGGTGGAGATCTCTGCTAGCTCCTTAGCCTCAGCCCATTTGGTGAAGTAATCGACAGCGACTACGGTATGCCTGCAACTTCCTCGAGCTGTGGGCAAAGGTCCGATGAGGTCCATCCCCCAGATCGCGAATGGCCATGGACTTACCATCTGTTGGAGGTAGGCTGGTGGAGCTCGCGGGACCTTGGCAAACCTCTGGCATTTATCACACTTCTTCACCAGATCCAAGGCGTCCTGCTTCATAGTTGGCCAGTAGAACCCCTGTCTGAGGGCCTTCTGGGCCAAGGATAATGCTCCTGCGTGGTTCCCACAGTGACCTGCATGAATATCATTCAGCACCGCCTCACAGTCCTCATCATCTATGCACCGCAGTAGCGGGGTCGAGAACCCCTTTTTGTACAATCAGTCGTCGTAGATGCGGTATCGGGCTGCTCTAGCTCGAACGCGGCGAGCTTCCAGCTTGTTCTCTGGCAGCTTCCCTTCCTGCAAGTAAACCAATAACGGACTCATCCAGGAGTTAGGCCGAACCTGTATGGTCATCATTGCGTCTTCGTCCTCGATGCTGGGAGTTGGCAGGAATTCCACAGGGATAGATTCAAGGAGATCTGCATCTTGGGAGGTCGCTAAGCGGGCCAGGGCGTCGGCATTAAAGTTCTGTGCCCTGGGGATCTGGTTCACTTCAAACCCCTTGAAAGCCCCCAGCAACTCCTTGACTTTTTGGAAGTATTTCGACATCCTCCTCCCCTTGGTCTGATATTCTCCCCTGACATGGCAAACAATAAGTTGAGAATCACTGAAGACCTTTACCTGCTCAGCTCGTACCTCCTTTGCCAGGCGAAGTCCGGCAAGCAACGCCTCGTACTCGGCCTCATTATTGGTAGCTCGGAATCCAAACCTTAAGGCACTCAGGATCTTGTGGCCTTCTGGACTGATCAGCATTATTCCAGCTCCTGAGTTTTGCTCGTTGGAGGATCCATCCACATAAAGCTCCCAAATTTGATCACCGACTAGTTCCTCCTGCTCCGGAACTGGCCCTGTGAATTCCACAATAAAATCTGCAAGTGCCTGGGCTTTGAATGCTGTTCTGGGCCGAAACTCTATGTCGAACTGAGAGAGCTCGATGACCCACTTGAGGAGCCTGCCTGAAGTGTCTGCTTTCTGGAGGACTTGCCTGAGAGGGTACTGAGTGAGAACCTCTATCTGATGAGCTTGGAAGTAGGGACGTAACTTTCGGGAGGCGGTCACCAGACAGTATGCGAGCTTCTCCATTTGTGAATATCGGGTCTCCGCGTCAACCAGCCTTTTACTGATGTAATACACGGGCAGCTGCATCTTCCCCTCTTCTCTCACCAATGCTGCGCTTAGGGCGTGTTCAGAAACTCCCAAGTACAGAAATAGCTTCTCCTCATCCCTTGGCTTGGACAGGAGGGGAGCCCGGCCTATGTACTCCTTCAGCCTCTGAAATGCATCTTCGCAATGCTCATTCCATTCAAAGTTCTTGGACTTCTTTATGGCTTCGAAGAATGGCACGCATTTGTCAGTAGCTTTCGAGATGAACCGGCTGAGAGCTGCGACCTGCCCGTTGAGACTTTGCACGTTCTTGATTTTAGAGGGCGACCTCATTTCCGCAAGCGCCCTGATCTTCTCTGGGTTGGCCTCTATCCCCCTGCTGTTTACCATAAACCCAAGGAACTTACCAGATGCTACCCCAAAGGCACACTTCAGGGGGTTCAACTTCATCCGATAACTTCTGAGGACTTTGAATGTCTCACCCAGGTCGCGAACATGATCTGCTGCCCTTTGGGACTTTACCAACATGTCATCTACATATACCTCCATGGTCCTCCCAATCTGGTCCTGGAACATGGCGTTGACCAGTCGCTGGTAGGTGGCTCCCGCGTTCTTCAGACCAAAAGGCATTACCCTGTAACAGTACAACCCCTTATCAGTGACAAAAGAGGTGTGTTCCTCGTCCTGCGGGCTCATGGGGATTTGGTTGTATCCTGAGTAGGCATCCATGAAACTCAAGAGTTGGTGCCCGGCTGTCGCATCTACCAGCTGATCTATCCTCGGTAATGGGAAACTGTCCTTCGGGCAGGCCTTGTTCAGGTCGGTGAAGTCAATGCAGGTCCTCCACTTCCCGCTCTTCTTCTTCACGAGGACCGGATTCGCGACCCAGACAGGATAACGGGCCTCCCTGACGAACCTGTTAGCCAGCAGCTTCTCAACCTCCTCCTTCAGAGCTGCATAACGTTCCGGAGTCATCGGCCTCCTCTTCTGGCGGACTGGCCTGTGCTGGGGATCTATGTTTAGTCTGTGGCACATAACGTCAAGATCTATCCCCACCATGTCTTCGTGGTTCCAGGCGAAGACGTCGAGGTTCATCTTCAGAAATTCTATGAGCTCGGTCTTCACTTCTGGCAGCAGGTCTCTTCCCACCTTCACACATCTTTCTGGGTCTACTTTGCTGACCCGCACATCTTCTAGCTCTTCAATAGGTCCGGTGGCCCTGTCTGCATCTACCTCGCGAGGGTCGAGGTCATCGCTCACCCCGGCTTCAGAGATAGCTCGTGGTTGGCCACCCGAGACCACGTTTACTTTCTTTCCCCGGACTCCCATCTTCACTGCATCTTCATAGCATCGCCTGGCCAACTGCTGTTCTCCCTTGACACAGCCTACTCCGTTGGGAGTCGGGAACTTGACTGTGAGCGTTCTGATGGAGGCGACCATGTCTAGCTCGTTCATCGAAGGTCGCCCCAAGACCACATTGTATGCAGAAGGGCTATTGATGATCAGGAAGTCGGTAAGAACCGTAGCTTGCCGGCCTGGTTCACCGAGGGTAAGAGGTAATTTGACCTGGCCTATCGGTATCACTGCATCTCCCGTGAATCCGTAGAGGGGATCTGGTGAGGGTATTAATTGCTCAGCTCCTAACCCCATCTGGTCATAGCAGTCCTTATACATGACGTTGACTGAGCTGCCAGTGTCGATCATTATCCTCCGTACTTCGATATTGCTGATCTGGGCCCGGATTACAATCGCGTCGTTGTGGGGCCAGCGTACTCCCCTTTCGTCCTCCTCGGTGAATACAATACTGTCTGAGGACTTTTTTGTCCTCTTAGTGGGTCCCTCGACTCCTCCATATTCTGCCAGCAGGGTATGGTTGGCTTCTCGGATGTACCTCTGGTGCGACCTGTTAGATGTACCTGCCACATGAGGTCCACCATAAATGGTAAAGATTGTTCTTACAGCGGGCTCGCGCTCGGGCTCCTGAGCTCGCTGAGGCTGCTGTTGCTCGGGCTGCCGGTCTTGTTCTTAGGGTCGTTGGTGCCGAGGTTGCCTGCCAGCGGGCTGTACTACATATTCTCCCAGGCGGCCTCGCCTTATGAGTTCTTCAATGGCATCTTTCAACTGCCAGCAGTCTAAGGTATTGTGCCCGTTCTCATTATGGTAGGCACAGTATTTCTTTGGGTCCCGACGTCGGTTAGGGGGTCCAGTCGGGGGTGGCTTCCCGAAATTCTCCCTGTTTCTTTCTGCGGCGAAGATCCTGTCTTGCCTGTCGGACAGCACACTATAGCTTTCATATCGGTTCGGACGCCGGGGTCGCTCCGCCCTCGACCCCGGTCTAGCTCGCTTTGCCACAACATGAGCAGTCTGGTGCCTCGGTTCTCCGGGCTTGTCACTGCCATAGTTCTTCCTCTTCTCGTGGTGGGAACCGCTCGCTTCACCCCGCTGACTACTGGGTTTCTTAACCCCGAAGGCCTCTTCCCATCTGATTTCTTTGGCAGCCCTTTCGTAGAACTCCCCCAGATCTTTCACAGGGGATTTGTATATGCTTTCGTACAGTTTCTCGTCTTTCCTGAGCCCTGCAGAAATAGCTGTTAAAATACTCTCGTCAGAGGGCGTTTCCACATTACTCACCTCCTCTCTGAATCAAGTGATATAATCCTTCAGAGATTCATTTTGTCTCTGGAAAATGGTAGCGAGGTGGCAGGTTGGTGCGAGCTGCTTCCTCAAGGCCTTATATTGGTCCAAGAACTTTTTCTGACATTCTCTCCAGCTTCCGATGCTGCGGGCTGGGAGGCCTTTGAACCAAGCTCGTGGAGCGTCTCCTAGAGTAGCTGGGAATACTCGGCATTTAACCAACGGGTCATCTGTCTGAAGATCCATCTGTACGTTGAAAGCGTCTAGATGGTCGTAAGGATCTGACCTGCCGCTATATAGAGGGATATTGGGGAGTTTAAACTTCGCTGGTAAGGGTACAGTCTCTATCTCCCGGGTAAATGGTGCCCTGCGATTCTCCCGTTCTTCCCCGGTCTGGCCTCCAGGTCGAGCTTCTAATTGCTGGACCCTCTGTAACAACTCCTCTACTACTGGGTCCTGGGTCAGAGATCGCCGACTGGGGTTCCATCTACTAGTACTCTCCTGCTCCCCAAAATGACGGTTCTGCGATCTGCCCTCTTCCCCGAAAGCTTCTACACGTCTGGGGGCCCTCCGCCGCTCGGGTTCATAACCTGCACGGTATCCGCGGACTCATTCTGGCCCACGACTACCTTCTTCGCGCCTGGCGCCCTCGATGCTCGCCCTTGCCCTTATCTCGTTCTGGCGAGGTGGGATTTCCCGCTCTTGGTTCCGCTCTCTGGCTCTCCTTGGATGCAAGTTCGAGGAGCGGGCTGATCCTTCGGTCAGCGACCTTTCCCTGGCGGCTACCCCTTCTGGAGTTGGGATTTCTTCTGAAGGTCGACGGCGAGCTCTGCCTGGGGGTGCGACTTCCACCTGTCTCTGCACCGCACGGGCTTGGACTTCCACCAACGCCCTAACCGTCGTCGTCAACTCCCTCACTGTATCTTCTAGAGCTCGCTGGCGTTGCTGCCATTCCTGAGCGACCTCATTTCCTGAAGGTGAGGCGCTCTGTTCTTCTCGAATCTCACGTCGCTCCTCTGCCACTCCGACACTCCTTGTTGCCTTGATCCTAGCCATGACAGACAAGTATAAGTGAATGTGAAATGGTGATTGGATGGAGATTACCAGGGTCGCTGTTGGGCCCTCCTTCTAGCGCCAAAAGATGTTGACGTTCAGAAACGGTCAACCAGAGATTCTGGGGCCCAGACGGCGAACTTGGTAATTAATAAACGGTTCTGGTCGTGATGATGGAAGGATAATAAATAGATAATTAATAAGGTTCAAGGTTGGTGGTGATTAATTCAGGTGAGGGAATGTCGGTCTCGGTGGTTGGTCGGATTTAATAAGGTGATCTGCAACAGATTAAAGAGAAAGAGAGAGAGAGAGAGAGAGAGAGAGAGAACACGAGGATTTTTACGTGGTTCGGTGACTGCACCTACGTCCACGGCCACTCTGGGACAATTCCGGCAGAGTAACAGTTTTCTAGTATGTTCAGCTTGTTGGTACAGTAAAAATGTCTCCCACCTTTATAGAGGAGGGGGGATGACAATATAAAAATACAAAGAAAGTTACACACGCTATTGGCAACGGCTAGTTTTAACTAATCCTGACATTGTCATGCTGCATTAATTGTAAAGGTAATGATGATTTTCTTCTTGCACAGATTTGCATTTAATTTTCCTGAAGAAGTCTTCACTTCATTAAATGCTTCTGGGTAATTGTGTAAGCAGTTTCTAGCAGGAAATCATAAGAGTTGGTAATTCTGACAACTTGCTATACACGGTATCCCCTGGATAAGCCTTTTGGTCAGCCAGGTGATACACACTGGAGGAGAGCTGACGTGGCCAAGAGGAGAGGTAGGGCGATCTGGGGGTCCATGCGACCTCGCGACCTCACGGGCTGAAGGTACGAGCAGAGGGCATCCTGGGAACTGTCGCGACCTCGCGACCTGGGCGACCTTATGAGCTGGGCTGGCAGCTACTGGTTCCAACCTTAGGCCTCCTGGGCCCTTGCTTCTATTTAAATAAATAAGGCCTGAGTTGGACCATTTGGACCGATCCAGAAAATGGGTATAACACTTTATAACTAATGTTTCGTTACTTATTTATTAAGATACTTTTATGTTATTGCCTAGAAGAAGAAATTGGAAAAAAAAGAAGAAGAAGATATTTTATGTTAGAATAACGTGAAAAGTTACTTTATTTTGGAAAACTTGCATTAACTTCCCTTGTATACATGTGAAATATTAATAATTAATTTAATTATACAAATATCTCCTGCCCAAGTTGACTGATAGTTTAACTAAATCATAGATAAAATAATCTTTCACACATAAAAATAATTAAAGCCAAGGAAAATCGTGAAACTGCTAATAACATTTTCATAATTACACATCTAACAATATAAATTTATAAAACTTACCCAAAAGATAAAAAATTAAGAATCAAGATTTTGTCCAAAAGTAAAAATCACTGCCAATGGCATATTCTCCATTTCATTGACGGGGTTCCTCCATGACTTGGAGGAGATCCGTCATTGTCTCTACAGGTGAGCACAGATCGAGTCAGGTCGGTTTTCGTGAAAACCGACCCGAAATCGATTATTTTCAGTTTTCAAACACACCAACCGCCCGACCCGATCCGATTATTTTCATTTTTAACACAAACCGACCCGACCCGTTTTCGCACTGAAACCCGACCTTAACCGAACATGCTCAGATTGGTTGGAGTCGGGTCGGTTATGTCTGTTTTCATCCACTGCAGAGGACAACAAAATCCCAAGAGACTAAAAAATATATTTCAAAAAAAAAAAAAAAATTGCGGAGTTACCTCATCTTCAGCGTCTCCAGCACACCATCTTCAGAACGACAAAACACACACCATAAATCAAACTACAACCAACCGGCACTTCAAATAGAATTACAATTTCAAAGTATAATTGTAATTACAAAGTGCGAAAATATAGAAACAGAGATATATATATATATAGATATATACACAATAAAAATCTATAAACTGACCTCACCTCTCCAATGAATGGTTAGATGGCACATCCCTCTTTCATCATCAAGTGTGAAAATAACATAATATGAGAAAAATTTTCAAAACCCACTCTCGAGACAGTGGTGCTAGGAGGAGGTTTTGCTGGATCTCGATGGAGACGAAAGGACTTAGGCTGGGGAGTGGAGGAGGAGATGGAGACGAGACGATTGAGGAGTTGGACTAAGAGTTGAGAGAGAGTGGAGAGTCGGCTAGGGTGATTCAAGATTGACTGAGAGTTGAGAGAGAGTGAGTGGAAAGTGATTCAGACGAATGTTTTGAGTGGTTTAAAATGTCAGTTCCGCGTCGGTTCAGTTATTTGGACCCAAAACTGACCCGAGACAAAAAATAACCAATTTTATGCATGTAAACTGACCCGACCCGAAATTAATTTAAAAAACTAATATTTTCGGATCGAGTCGGATCCGTTTGGGTCAAGTTGGGCTAGACTAAGTCTGTCTTAGTATTTTCTGTCCACCCCTCGTTGTCTCGTTCTCCACTAATGTAAGGAGGCAATCTACTTGGCTGTTGAGTTATTTTTCTCTTTCTTTTATTTTTTATTTTTTTTTTTAATTTTTAAATTATTATTTAATGGTATTTACACTTTACAATCAATTCCTTGGTTAATCAACCTAATGGTCAACAAAGTTAAACGGTGTCAATGCAATTACCATATTAACTACTAAAGAGTGTAATTTCATATATTTTTCTTTGGGTTTGAGATAAAATTTGTCATTGGTGTATGAAAGAATAACATTATGTTGACGTAAAAAAAGGGTTAACATCTAGCTTATGTCGACATGAAATAATATGTCATGAGGTTAAAGGCTTTATATCATCTATGCTTTGTATCAAGCTTCTTGTGTCTCTAGGCTTGTTAGTCCTGTTGGGCCTGATTTGGGCTTCTAGCTAGGGTGCTATTTTTGGGTATAATATAAGTCTCCTAGCTTTCAATGCGAGTTGGTTACTTCTAGTCACATTGGAAGCTTGATTCTTTAAAATTCTTGAAAATCATTTGAATTTCTACAAGTTGATAAATTTGGGCAACATCTATCATCCATCATTCATAACCATCCTTTCCCTCATTAGTGCAACGTCTACTCATACGAGATCCTATTTCATTTCCCTTATGCAAATGTGATGTAGAGTTTTACCCCAGCCATTGGATATGTAACAGTTATGGTTGCTTGAATCTAATAGTCATAGTAAAGTGAGAAGGTGCCTTGCCTTTTACCATTTCTGCGGTTTTTGTAGAGTCCTTGAGCATGAAAAACTCTTTAGGCTTTTTTTTTTTTGCTTTTTTTGTTTCCTTGATGCTGTCGATTCCACTCCTTATGTCTCTTTGATTACTACTGGCCAAACTTCTTTTTCTTGATTTTTGGTTTTACCTTTTCTTATCATAACTTATAAGGTATGTGTTCAATATATTGCCACGATGTTTGGGGATCTGTTTATATGTTTTCCTTTGTCTATTGCTATTGTCTAACTTGCAAAGTAATTTTTGACTAACTAGCCTTCAATTTCTTGTATCTTTTTAAAGTGTGCTAGTTAGTCGATATTTAGGGTTCTCTCTTTACTTGTTTGTTTCCATATGGATTTTAGGAAGTGCTCATAGTAGGCTTTACTCATAAATGACAAGTTGTAGCCACCATAGGCTTGTGACTGGGGTCGATGACGAGCCTGAGTCATCTGATGGTCTTCCTCTTATCGGTCTTGTAGTTGGTATAGAAGAGGAAAGAAATGTGGACATTTCTGATAAGGAGATCATTGGCATAGAAGCCTTAAATGAGGTTAATTCTAATGGGGCTAAGGCAGTTTCTATTAGGAGGGTCACTTATAGTAAGTGATCTACTTGCTCTCACAACCATACTTTTACTAGGATTCCTTCGATTATGATTGAGTAAGACGTGTTAAGTTTGACTGTTGAGTTAAATTTGTCGCAAGTGTTGAACTCTTATTGCCCAACCTCCATGACCTAGCAGCTTATCCTTTGGAGGACTATACTGCCATGGGTGAGTTTCACAAGAAGGCTGTCTTTCTACTTCTTCTTCATTCTTAGTTTTGAGAGATTTCAGATAGCCTTGGGGTCATTTATTTCTAGCTCTCCCCCAACAGTTGCCTTTTTCTTACAACCCTTTTCATCATTTTCTATAACTACGGGCCATTGGTTTCTAGTCTAGATATGGTCTAACATTTGATTCAACTGAAGAAGAATCCTAATCCCTATAGATGAGTTCTATTATCTGGCCAACCAGATAAAAAACTTTAAGGGCTTAATAACTGACATCAAGTCCAATTTTGAGGAATACATGTAATACTTTCTTCTAATTTTGTTACTGTACATATGTACAGAATAATGTATTGTAATAATATATCCTCGTTTATAAAATAATAAAGGGATTTTTAAGTGCTCAGAGGTGAAATTAAAATTTTATAAGATTTTCGGAATGATAGGGGCTAAATTTAAATTATAAAAAGTTGAAGAGCAATTGATGGAAATAAGAGATTTTTCTAAAGAGTGGTAGAATGGTAAATAAAGTGAAATGTCAAGGACATGTGAGGAAAGTAAAGAATTCTCTAGAGAATGGTAGAATCGTAAATTTAAGGAAGTTCAAGGGTAAGGATTGAGCTTGGCCCACGCCTATAAATATAGATGTGTGGTGTGAGTTGCCGTGAAAGTGAGAGAGAGAGAGTTGAAGGAAAGAAAAATCTAGAGTGGAGAGAGAAGGACTGTCGGTAGAAAATGAGAGAAGAAGCTGTCGATGACACAAGAGCAAAAATCAGATCTGATTGCTGCAAGCCAAATCTAGTCGGAATTAGGCGGTAAGATCAAGTTTCTATGGTTTTATGTTAGTAATAAGTTTGTCAAGAAAAACTCGTGCTCTGTACATATATTTAACGAGATTTTTGAATGTAAATATGGAGATTTGAGGTAGCAAACGAGTGAGAAAGCAGAGTAAAAGATTGAAGAGGAAATCTGGTAAGTGAAGTAGACAAGAAATAAGTTGAATTATTGTTTAGGACGTTAAGTTTTCAGTCATGAAATCGTTGAGGCTATGACTTGGGTTGATGGATAAAAATTAATGAAATATTGTTGAATGCATGTATGTGAAATTTTAATGAGGTCGGAATGTGTGAATGATCGTAAGATTGTAAAATCTAAAAAAGAAGTGTTGAATTGAGTATGCATGAGTTAGGGCAGGAGCTAGCGAGGTGCGAGCTGGATAGTGCTTGCAGCTCATTTTCCAACCCTGATTGAGTTGGATTAGAGCGTGAGCTCATAAAGTGCGAGCTGAGTGAGGACTTCGCCTATTATGATGCTCTGGTCGAGTTAGCCTAAGGCAACAACTCGTAAAGGGGTGAGCTAAGAGGTGCTTGTGGAATAGGCTGAATTTGAAGAAGGTGCCAGCTTGTAGAAAAAGAGAGTTGAGCGAGCAGGTCTGAGTTCGCAGCTCGAGTTGGACTGGCAGTACTACAATCGGTAGCAGCTTAGATGAAATTATAAATTGTAGAGATAATAAAAATGACTTGAAATTAGAGTTTTCTGCGAGCCAATGAGAGATTTCATTTGTGATTAAGTGTAGGTAAAGAGGTGAGCTGAGGAGGTCACTGAAGTAGAAATTTCAAGTAGATTAGGAAGCAAACCATGTTTGCAAACCTCATATATATTTTCATTACTTGTTCTTTTTAGCTTATCAATGATTTTATGTTATAACATGATAAGAAAATAGTTTATGTATAAGATGGTATGCAAATTTATTAATGCATTTTATGAAGAAGAATTCATATTGAATTATAGAAAGAAAAGATTTTCAAAGACTAGTGGAATGACCCAAGTTTATAGATAGATAGACCTTATAACTTTAGACCCGACCGATATACCTAGCAGTGTATGGCAAGTGTTGAGAGAGCATGTCCTATTAACATCAGGGGGATTGAGTCTGTCATGTCTGTCGTGTCACTCTTTACACTTGTGAGGTATTATCTCGCTACACGATGTGCAATGGTAGTTCCATCATGTAGTAGCGGGATGTTTTTGTAGATTTGTCATGGTGTGCACGCTAGCTCTTAAGCCACGTGACCCCCATACACTGAGGGGAACTGGTCTGACCGCTCATGTGGTTGTAGCTTCCTTTGGGTTTTCCATTAGTGCATTTTTAGAAAGAGAAGCATACCATCAAAAGCTGATTTTAGAAAGAAAATATTTTAAAATTATGTTTTTGGAAATTATAAAATACTTTAGTATTTCCTAAACTTAATTTAAGTACGAACTTCTAAACTTCATAGTAAGATTTTAAAACGTAAATTTTAGTAAAGAAAATGTTTTTAATTAAAAATGTTTAGCAAATGTTTTCAGGAGGTACTTTTTATAAATGTTAATTTAAATAGTAACGCATGCACACTCACTGAGGCTTGGTAGCTCATAATATTTTTGGTGTTATGTTACAAAAACCTCCCAGGTGTAGGAATAAGGGGTCGAAGTACCAGTTCGCCTCGTTTAGATTAGGTGAGCCAGACGATCGACGACGCTGCATAGTCTCTTTTGTAAACATTATGACTTGGGTTTTAATTACGTAGTTGTGCATATTTTTGATAGCGAACTAATTTTGTAAAACTCTTTATGATGCATGCATGTTTTAGATATCCAAATTATTGAAATATTCTTAATTACTTTTTGAAAAATTATTTTTTTTATGAATTAATACGATATGTTATGAACTTATGATTTATATGTTAGCAAAATATTATAGTTACGGGTTCGCTCCACGACATCCTTCTGGGTTTGTTAGTTAGACTTCAGAAGGGTTTCGTGAGGTGTCCGGTAGGATCGTTGGATCTGTTAGAGGGAATCCAGGTCAAATCCTGTCAATACAAGTCTTGGATTTTTTTGATTAAGGACTTGTCCTATTACAACTTTGCACTAACCCTTGATAGGAACATGTCTTATGATCCTTGTTTTCATCTTAATTGTTATAACTGACTTTTCTTGACAAATACATACTTACTTTTCATAAGTGGCTTAAATATCTATGCTCTTTAAATTACTGAGGACGATGAGAGAGTATTGACCCAAATATGTGAGCTTGATCTTTCTGAGAGGTTAGCTAAAATGTTATTGATTTGGAGAACTATATAACTAGCAGTCTTCTTGTCATCGTTGAGGAGCTTTTTTGTACTAAAAAAGAGATTCTAAATTCGCTAGCACGTGGGTTTATCAATATGGATCGCAACTTCAAATGGCTCAATCCTTTTGTTAGGAATACTCCTAAGGGGGCTGACACTTTTGGAGGGACATCTAGCAACTATGCTCTTGCTCAATGAGGTTTGATGATGGCCCTGCCTCCCTTAGGACATCTCCTCCACCTCTTGGCCTTACTGGCGACTTTGCTAATGATCATGTAGGTTGATTATTACTTTTGGTGATGTCCAACCTACATGGGCTTTTATTGCAACTCGTCCTTCTTTTTTTAGGATAAAAGGAAGGATGTAATTCTTCCTAATGATTTGGAGGAAGTTGCTGAGTTTGACCTCATTGTCTCAGATCTAGTGGACTAGCTTGCTACTACCGTGAGGAGAACTCTTACTAAGGCCGTTACTAACTTTGTGGAGAACATAAGGATGAATGGCTATTAGCTATTAGATTTCGTAGCTTAATGTAAATAGTCAATAAGATTCTTGATTCTTCCTTATAAGTTAAATCCTTTCTAACTTGATTCAATTTATTTTTTTGTAGTTAATGCTTCTTTCAATGAGGATGTACAATTATTTCTTTGATGCATATGGCAAAGTGGGGAGAGTGTTAGGTCAATTATTACCATTATTTTACGCCTATTTTACCTATTGTTTATGATATGTTTTTGTGTAGAATTGATACTTTTAATGTGTTTAGTGTTTAAGTGTTTGAATTAGGTTTTAAGAAGAAAAGAGGATAGAATCGGAGGATTCTTAAAGATTAATGCATCTTTGAGAATTTGAAGAAATTCAAGGATATAATTATGTAAATTGCCATTTAAATCTGAATAAAAAAAGGGAAAAAAATCCAATTTAATTTAGATTTCTTTTAGTACAGGAATTCAAATTGAGGAAGAAGACCAAGAGGAATTTAGATAAGCATTAAATAATTGAAGAAGAATTAAATAAAGATTCGAAAATTGTGCTATAAGAAAATCAAATTGGGATAAAATAAGAAATAGAAATTGGAAAGGTTTTAGAAGGGAATTGTAGAATTTTTGGGCAAAAAAGCGATGTGATTTGCGAGAGCTTGTACGGAGTGCACAATTTGAATTACGTGAGTCATAATCTATCAAATTAAAGTCTCGGATGTTTAGTTTCCATAGTCACTAACGGTTCATGAATGAGAAGTTTTTAGAGAAAGTTATGATAAATTTAGTGCTTGAAGGTCAAACTCTCATGAGACCTGACAATTGCAGGACAATCATAATTCAACTGAAGCTCTTTGTTTTGTAATCCTAATCAACTTTCTAAGCATTGTCACATCCTAAACTAATTAGTTAAGCATATATGGATGAGATTAGAACAACAAGAGATAAAAATAACAAAATTTCATCCAAATCAAAAGAGGGGGTTAGAGTTTTGATTAAACTATGCTTATGTGCCTATAAATACCCAAGTTTATGCGACAATTGAAATGCATTCATAGGGTGTGGAGCTGTGGCAAAGAGCAAAAAGGCCAATTGGTTCTACTTTTTCTTTTTCTTTTATTTATTTTTATGTTTATGTAATTATTTTATTAGTTAGGACAGAATTGAAGCTCTATACATGAACTCAATTTGTTTATATTTCAATAAAGTGTAATGCTTTACATGATGAAATTTATGTATTTAGTTTTATTTTATTTTATTTATTATGTTTCTTTGATTGATCACCTTAGAAACATGTTTATAGGATTAGTTTGGAAGAATATCAACCGTATGCCAAATGGATATATTCGTTGTTGGCAATAATCAATTGCTTACGAACCAATTAAGGGGTGTTAATTCATAGATATCTAGGATAGACGCCATGTTCTAGGATTTGTGTGACATTAATATTCTTTTAGTTTTTAATAGATTCCAATTATTAAACTTTAATAGATGTCATGCTAGAATATAATTAGGAATACATATATCTACACAGACGCCATAGGAATACAAATATCTACACAGACACCATATGATTTATATAAAATCTAAGAAAGAATTATACTATATGCAATATAGCCATTACCTTGTCGTGAATGTCTTCATCATGCATTAATATGAATTAGCTTTATTAGTCTTTATAACAAATTAAGGGATTGTTTAGTGGTAGATAGAATGTTTTAACTAAGCTCTTCCCATTGATTGTTTTTATTTTAATTTTCTCTCCTAATTTAATTTAGTTTTAATTAATTCCGAAACCCCCATCTTTAATTTTATTATTTTTAGTTTACGTCTTGAATAAACTTGAAACTAAAGTAAACTGAAACTCCTCACGGGATCAACCTTTGCTTCTTTACCAGATAAACGATTTGTGCACTTGTAAGATTTAAATAAATTGGTTTATTAAAAAATCAACGAACAAAAAGTAGGGAGCGAGTTTTTCAAGCAGCTATAGAAGGTCAAGTTGAGAAGGGAAAACTCAATAAGGACCTTGATGTGGCCATATGCAATGAAGGCTTTTGGAAGAAGTGGATTGAAATCAAGAGTGCAAAGATGATATGGTAGAGACAAGTCGTTCTGGACAAGGAGAAGCTATTGTTTGACTCGAAGGTGCGGCATTTCAGAGGACAACTAACTTTTAGAAATGAAGGTTGATTTTGAAGAGAAGTTAGCCTCTAAAAGAGAGAAAACCGATTAGTTGGAATAGAAGCAAAAAGCTATACTGAGTAGAGCATGACTCACTGTCTTTTATACGGTATGGTTGAACAATAAAGATTGTGACTTCTCCCTTTTGGGTGAAAAAGTTGATTGGATTATTAAGACTTGAGTTTGGAGAGTTTATTACTAGTCAGGGACTTTGGCTTTAGGTGTAAAAGAAAATAAGAAAGAAGATGCGTCTCCTATAAGTGATCTCTTTGCCCTATTTGCTAAAGCTATTATTCTGCCAAAAAGTGGTGATGCCACTACACATTGTACGGAGGTGAGGGGTCTTGTTGAGTGTAAGCTCTTATTTTCGATTCTAGATTCCCTAGTGTTAGAAGCTAGACTAAAGGATGAAAATGTTAAATTTCATCAATATCATCCTTATGGGTGATATTAGAACGTTAGTAAAACTTTTAGAAACTAATTAACACTAATAGTGAGATAAATGCAAAGAAGAGTAAAAAGGTCATTTTATCAATAAAAGATATTTAAACAAATGACAAAATAGTCTTTGTTCAAATAAGAGTTATAGATCTAGATATAAACATGTTAATCATCTAAAACTTAGAAAAAATTAAGTGAATTGTGTAATAAACTAATAAGGGGCATTATGGTTGTTATGTGTATTTTCTGTACTCACTAAATGGGTTGGTAAAAGCCTGATAAAAGCCCATTAAATCAGCCTAATGAATTGGCTCAGCAGACGAGGCCCAAGTTATCAATGCTAAGCCTAGCGAGCTCACATCGCAGCCAGTCGATCATTATACAGTTCGCTAAATTTACAATTCGCTACTCAGCAAGGCACAGCTCGAGATCGCTCAATACAGTGTACAACTCACTCAACGATCAGTTAGATAAGAAAATCTTCCAAATAGGCAGTTACCCAATTTGATCGTAATTCTCTCATCATAATTAAAAGTTAATTCAAATTTGAACTCAATCAACGTGATCTCGAGATATACATAGTAGTTACCTGATTTGACTGCAACCGATTAGGAAGTGCATTCAATGTATAATTCTTTTCCTATTTTATTGCTACCTAAACTGTAACGTCTCTCTCTCTATAAATAGAGGTTGAATTCATTGTAATAGATATACATAAGCAATGTTTTACTGTCACTTTGCCGAATTATTGAGAGACAGTTGTGGACGTAGACCCATTCACTGAACCACGTTAAAAACCTTCTGTCTTCTGTGTGTTGCTTTTTATTCTTTGCCATCAATTCTTCTTGCTTTCGGTTTCATATATATTGATTGCAGGTATTGGAATTTGAGCTCTCGTCGACTAGAAATCAACGTCGACAATGGTCATTTTCACCAAATAGTTTCCTATATATATGAGTGTGTTAGTCACCAATACTTAGCAAAATTTTGAAAACAAAAAGAGAGAAAGAGAGGAGAGTGGGACAACAAAGGAGAGAAGAAGAAGAAAAGGGAGATCCAAAGTTTTCAAGGCAATTTTGAAGCTTCCAAACCAAATCCCTAATAGGTTTAAGCAAGAACATTAAAACCTAAGCAAGAGTAAGGTGAGATATCATCATTTTCTTGAAGTTTAATGTTGGTTGGGAATATATGATGTGATGATGGATTGGTTTGTTTATTTGATGTGTTGTTGAGGGGATTTTGATGTAAATCAAAGATACAGTCATGAATAACTAAAAAGAGAAGTTGATTTTTTGAAATCCATGCAATAAATGGAAGATAGAGTGTAGGTGGATGAAACCCTAGGTCTTTATTTAAGTATTAATTGAGTGAATTAATGGTAGCTAATGTGTTTGATGAAATGTTTAAGAGAAAATAGCTTGAAAAATTGAAAAGTTGAATGATGTGAGTGTGTGTGGATGTCACGGCCAAGGAAGGGTGTGTATGACTTCATTGAGTTGTGATCCAATTGAACTTGATTTTATTTATATTTGAGGTTAGAAAATCATATGCAATTGACAGAATTTCAAAATGAAAAGAGATAGTTACAAAAGTATGGTTAGGTTAGATGAAGGGCAATTGTAGTCTCTATACAATATCACTTCATCTTTACATTTTAATGTGACAAATGATCATAATAAAATATATATAAGTCTAAGAATCATAGTAGAAAACAAATCGAGTTTAGAATGAAAAAAGGGTAGATTTTGACGTGTAAAAGTATAAAAAAAATAGGGGTATTTCATAGATTTCACCCCTTTATAATTGAAAATTTTCAAAACCGTTTTACGGGTGATCTAAGTGAGAGATAGGGACATAAGTAAAGCAAAAACGGAAGCGAAAAAGCCCACAGAATGGACTATGAACAATATTCGGTCAAAGGGGGTCTGAAAATTTTGACTTTTCATTCCGAGCCTCTAAAAATTATATGGACTGCGTGGGGATGTCCCTAGGGGTATATAAGTTAAACTTTTGCAAAGAAACCAGAATTTTAGTGCTTTGGTTAAGTTAGAATCGAGTTGGGAAGATTGTAGTCTAAAGAGTGTATTAAAGAGTAAATTGTGTGCAAAGCAATGTGGATAGCAATGTGTAGCTCACTATAGTACACTCTAAATAAGGATGTGATGTGCAGGTGACGAGCAAGCAAAGGGAGCATAAAGAGGCCGTTGAAGCTTTTAACAAGTCGTGAACCAAGGTAAGTATTACATCACTTGCATTATTTCAATCTTATTTTAAAATGTAAGTATTATTGTTAAAAGATTTATAAAATGATTTTCCAAATACAAGTTCAGGTTTTTGTAAAAGAACCTTATATTGGATTTAGTAATAAGAATCGAAAATGAAGTTGTTTCCAGAAAGTTTGAGTGTTAAGTTTTAGTTAAAAGCGTTGAAAGATAAGTAAGTTTGTGCTTTATACACTTAGTAAAAAGAGTTTTCAAAGACCATGTATGTTCCCTCAATTTTCACACTATCTAGCACTGCGCATGCGATGCAGAAAATTTTGCACATAGCCGTCTAGATTTATAGTTATTTGCGCTACATTGCGATGCAGAAAATTATGCATGTAGTTGCAAAGAGTTATTGTTTATTAGCACTACAATATGCGATGCAGAAAATTTCGCATGTAGTTGCTCAAACTTGAGATTGTTTCACACTACGTTTGTGATGCAGCAAATTCCGCACGTAGTGGCTGAGATATCTCAGTAGCTTCACAGTTGGTGTCAGTTGAAAAATCGCCACGTGACGTATTACGTTGAGAATGGTTAGAGCATGTGGGGTTACACATGGTGTTTTTAGAAGGAAAAATGTTGTTGAAAACTATCAATATTTTAGATCAATTTATGATTAGTAGTTATGTATTTCTTTAATTTCTATATTTGGTTAAGCTGACAAGGTTTTTTATTTTTTTTTTATTTTTTATTTTTTTTATTATAGTGTACAAACTCTTTTAAGAAATTGTCGCAGGTGATCAAAATGGAAGAAATTTTCATCAAATTAGGTGGACGTAATCAAACGATACCTTACATATAAATCATGTTTATATTTTGTGAATACAAAATCGAGGAAGTGCATGTATCACATTGCAACTTTGGTAACACATATTTTGAAACTTGTAACTTTTGTAAATTATATTGTATGTAATTGTAAATTTTACATATGATACATATATATATATCCTACTATGGTTATCATTCATAATGGTTGTAAAATAGATGGTAAAAATGTATGTTTGTGGACAAAAAGAAGTTGGGTGGTGATTGAGAATAGTTAGAAGTGTAATTTCTTGCAGGAAAATTTTAAAAACCTTAAAAATACAACCGTTATATTGTCAAATTTTTAATAAAATTTTCTTAAGTTGAACGCAAAAAATTTATACCAATCCAACTATTTTCAAAGAAATAGAAATTGATTTAGTCAAAGCAAAGTAAATAGGTAAAATATATTAGGGGTTCGCTCCGCAGGTCTCTCTTAACCGTGAGTAGGGTTATAAGAGGTTAGTTGGAGTACCCGGCGAGACCCGCCAGATAAGAGCCTAGAGAGAATCTGGTTTGAGTCTTGTTATTGAGAGTGATGCCGAGAAGAATCTAGACGATAGTCGTGATAATCCTACCACTTTACCTTTTGCTTAGGGCAATGTTGACTCCACTAGTTCCTTGATCATTCTATTTTGGTTGCCTTGGTAATGTATACTTTCAATTAGTTTTTCTTTTATATTCTTAAACTTTTTATGTTCTTTTCTAGGCATCTGTTGCTATGATTTGATCTCCTAATTTGCAGCCCGTTTATGGTTTGTAAATATTCAATTGATTTTGTAAATTTTGGCTTACTTTCGAGCCCACTTATATTTTGCTACTTATTTGTTTCATTGATTATGTGCAGTTAACTTCCATTTGCTATATCTTTTATTATAGTAGCTTAACCACCTATTAAACTCAAAAAATTGAATTTAACCGAGTTGTTTACATAGCACCTTGATCCTAACTTATGTTTTGTAGTTTTTAGGGCTTAGCTTTACGCGAGTGACTTTCTTTGAACAATTCATTTCGTGATCCACTTGTTTAACCTAACTTATGTTTTGTAGTTTTTAGGCCCACTTTGGTCAATTCGCTTTGTAACCTACTTGCTCATAGAGGGAAATTTATTTATCACCTTGGGCAATTCACTATAAGATCTACTTTTACATGGGATTTTTTTTTTTTTTTGAGTCATTGAGCAATTCACTAGGCTAGTGGTTTCCCTGTAACACCCTCCATCCGATTCCGTTCAGATGGAAATCTGAGTGGAAAGATGCTACTTTAATCGATTTACTAGTTATTATTTTACGTATATGCACTAATTTTTTTTTTCGAAAATTCGACAGAGTTTCCTTTATTTTTTTGAAAAACCCAAAATTATAAAATCTGCAGATTTCAAAAGAAATATTTTTAAAATATATTCATTTTCTCAACTTCCATTACGGACTCTCCGTCCGACTCCAAAATCACTTTGTCACAAACATTTATAAATGCAACATTTAATAAAAATCATATTAATCGAAATTAAACACTAATTAAATGATAAAATAAGAATTTCTTTACAAAATCACTTTACAAACCAAAAACTTTTTCTACAATTTATATACATCTTTATTTATAAAATCACGTTAATCCATATATATGTACATGCATTTCCATATACTTTAATACTACTAAACAATACTAAAAGTAAAATTACCAAATATGGAGGGATGTAACTCGCAGAAAACGCGGCAGCTGTCTTCTCGTCTATCTCTATCTATAGTGCCCAAATTTCAATCTACGCGTGGAAAATCCAACGCGCTAAATATTTCTACTTAATGGGTTTACATATATTTTTAAATTCACCAGTTCCCATAAATACAAGATTGTAAGGAAAAATTCCACAATTCTCAATTTTCATAGTCAATCATAAGAAATTGATTTACTAGTAACCACGCACACATGAGATGCATAACAGTCATTTTTCAAGTATAACTTTACAAATCAAATTTCACCATTTTCAAATATTTGTAATAAAACACAATAAAAATTAATAGCTAACAAGTACATACAAGCATTTGTACCAGACCACTTATTCATACACAAATTACACAATTTTCCCATAACATTTTCTTAAAATACAAGTAGTAATCCAATATTTCACAATTTTCAAACTCTTATAGATAAGTTTGTAAGGAAATTGGATTACTATTCAATGCCCACATAAAACATAAATATTTTCATTTTCAAGCATATCAACACGATTTTCTTCGAATTTTTATAATAATTCACATCGGAAATACATTACTAATAAATAAATAAATATATATATATATATAAAACATTTAAAATTCATTTGTCAAACATAATTGCATGATTTTTCACTTAATATTCTTCTCAGCACCCTTCGTAAATTTTGACATGATACCGTAGACTGGAAAACGGGTTTCTTCGACATTTGACACTTAGTGACTATCCGCTGGATCATATTTCACATAATACACTAATTCTAAGAACGAACACTCGGTGCCTCGCAAGGTTTATGAATTTACTATCAACGTCTATAAGCATATCAGTGCAATACTGCTATAATCACCCTATTAGCATGCCAAGTTCTTTGGCATCAGACACTCGGTGACTACCCGTCGGATCATTTTTCACATAACATATGAATTCTAGGACCAGACACTCGGTGCCTTGCAAGGTCCAAAATTCACAATCTTTATCTCAACAATGCGGCACAGTACTGCTAATATTTCCCTCTTGGCATATCAATTTCCAATCCCCACCTACCAATGTTCAGATTTACTTGGACCTTTGATATTTTTCAATAATTACAAAATTATTACTTCAAATAAATTTTTTTAATCGCGTAAATATTTAATCACACTTGTGTATCTATTTTTCGAAATCTTTCGAAGCTTGATTCTTGGTCATTTCCAAATGAGCATTTTGCCCCTAGTTAACCTCGCAATTTAACAACACCATTCCTTTTCTTTCTCTTGCATAAATTCATTCAAAAGAGAGAATTCTCAAATTTTTATTTTCCAATCCTTGGTGTATTATATATATCATCCAATTATCATACAAATAACACATAGATGGGTGTGAATTGATAAAAATACCATTTGGTGCTTCTCTAGCTTGCATTCAGCCAAGGGTATGAATTTTTCAAAATTTGTTTTCAATTCCATAAGTCATCACATACATCATCCGAATATTATTTGTTAACACCTAAATAAGTTTGAAATGACAAAAATACCCCTAAGATCCTCTCTAGGATAGGTTCGGCCTAGGGTAAGGATTTTTGAAAATTTTTGTTCTACTTTGTTTTTTATTACAAAAATTCATTTCATCAATACCCAAAAAACACACAAATATCATTTGTATCAAATCACCACATCAAGAGAATAAAATCACTAAATTCCAATGGAAATTGTCATTATTATGCTTACTAATAAAATAAAAAACTTGGAGGTTAAAGAAGCAGGAACGGAATAAGTCCACAGTAAGAATTCCAAGTTTTTGCCTCTTCTTTCGTCAACTTCTATATGCTTCTGTCGTCTTTTTCTTCTTTTACTACTTGCTGACGGTTTCACTTTCATAATGCACAGACGTTGAGACTTTGGGTGGGTGGAGGAAACCTGAGAGTCGTCACTCAGAGCAGATTCCGCGGTGGGTGGGTCGCCTTTTCTTTCGAATTCGACGATCAGTAGCTTAGGGTTTCTTACCGACTAAATCACGACAGTGAACAACGGTGGGATCCCTGGGTCGGGTTTCCCTAGTCCCATTTTTGCATTCGAACGGTGGTGGGTTGAGGTTTAAAAGACGGCGGTGGATGGAGATGTGTGGGTGACGAGGAGCGACGGTCAAACAAAATTATTGGTCACTACGGATTGACCGACTGTCGGTACAGATGAGATGCGACGCTGATAGGGTCGACGGGTGACGGTTACGACTTCGGCAGATGGTTGTTTGTTTTCCTTCAAGGTCACCAAAATGGGTTAGGAATAGAATAAATCATTCAGTTTTTGGTAGGGAAAAAAGAGGATGGCACATTTGTAATTTTCTAACTAACCAAGAGTATTCTTATCCAAAAATAAAGCGATCTGCACAGCCTTAACAACTAAAGGGTTATTTCTCATCAGGGTCATCCAAAAAAGGTTAGTTTTCAACAAAACTCTTATTATTTTTGAAGTAGTAGTGTATAAATAAATGATAAACGAGGTCGGAAATATGCTATACCTACGTTGTTTCTGAAACAGGTTTCAACCGAAAACCTGTCCATACCCATTTATTTTAGTTCAATTCCACCTCAACTGGGGTGGGATAAGGTGAGGCGAGGTTCCTCGAGTTTGGGCAATTATGACAATCATGTCTCAGGAATCTACTCTGAGTGACAACTCTCAGGTTTCCTCCACCCACCCAAAGTCTCAACGTCTGTGCATTATGAAAGTGAAACCGTCAGCAAGTAGTAGAAAAAGAAAAAGACGACAGAAGCATATAGAAGTTGACGGAAGAAGAGGCAAAAACTTGGAGGTTAAAGAAGTAGGAACGGAATAAGTCCACAGTAAGAACACATTGCTTATGGGTTGTTGTTATTGTAGTAGCTTGTGTGGTTATATGTTATTTGCAGACTAAACATTGTGACGTTGTTAACATTTTTGATATGCTGTTTTTGAATTTTGTAAATGATTGCTATCGTACTGTCGTTGTTGGGTTTGGTATAGTGGCGATTGAATTTGCTGCATTGGGTTTGGTTTTTGTGAACTTATTCGTTGGGGTTGTGATGGTTTTCATTTGGTATAGATGCCAACATTGAGGTTTGGCTCTGTAAGCTCCAGGTGGGGATTCCCAACCTGTAGGTTGTGAATCCCAATGTTGTAGTTGGGAATTATCTATTGGTTAGGAATGCTTAACCACGAGGTTGGGAATGGTAACTTGAAGGTTGGGATTTAGGTTGAACATAATTTTCGAATGGAGGTTGAAACCCAACCTGAAGGTTGGGAGTCCTAACTCCCATGTTGTGAATCCGGACATGGAAGTTGGGATCGGAACCTGCAATGTACTATGATTCCAATCAGAAGCTTGGGTATCGCAACCTACAAGTTGGGATTCATAACCTAGAGGTTGGGATTTGGAATCTATAGGTTGTGTTTGGGATTCTAGTACATGAGTTTGGGATTCACAACATATAAGTAGGGATTTCCAACCTGAGGTTCGTTTGATCTCAACCTTAAGGTAGGGATTACAACCTTCAAGTTGGGATCAAAACCTTGAGGTAGGGATCCCAACTTTGTGGTTGAGATCAAATCTGGATGATGTATACCACATCAACTGATGATCCTAACCTTAAAGTTGGGATCCTAACCTATAGGTTGAGATCAAAACCTGAAGACAGGGATCCCAACCTCCAGGTTGGTATCAAACTGGAGTTATTGATCCCAACCTTAAAGTATGGATCCCAATCTCGAGGTTGGGATCAAATCCTAGAGGTAGGGATCCTAACTGACAGGTTCGTATCAGACCTGGACGGATCCCAACATGAAGGGATGATCCCAACCTGAATGGTTGGGATTAATACCTGGAGGTAGGGATCCCAATCTCCAGGTATTGATCCCACCTCCAGGCAATGTTTTTAAAGGCGAGGCGAGGCGGCGCCTCAAGGCGCTATCTCACTGCCTCACTCGCAGAATTGCCTCTAGGCATCCAGGTAAGGTGAAAACTATTAACAGTTCTGCCTTGGACGCCTTGAGGCGTCGCCTCGATCCGCCTCGAGGCTGAGGCGATTCTGAGGCGCCAGAAAGGGTAAAATTGGAATTTCACCCTATTTTGCACCCTAAAAATCAGATCTGCCCAATCTGTCTTTTTCTTCTGCGCCGATACACCATTTTCTCTCCATCTGGTGTTGTTTTCTCCATTTTTCTATCATTTTAGTGTGATTTGCTGTTGAAATCAGCTCTATCTATCACTAAAATACTCCTCTCAAGTCACTAAAGGCCTCTCCACTCAGGATCTTTGAAGATTTGCTGCTGAAATCAGCTCCAGCAGCCAGCTCTCTCAAATCTAAACTCTCAAGTAAGTTTCTTTCAACTTTTTTCAACTTTAAACTTATTATATAATAGATTTGTACAATGGGTCTTGGTCAAAATCACTTTATTGCTTGTTTAAGTTTGTTTGTTTTCTAAAAATGTTGTTATCTTCATCAATGGATTTTTGTTTTTGTTTGGTACAACTGGAGTGCCGAATTTCAGCTTGTATGTTATGCATTTTTGCATGTTTACTTGTAAGTTTGTTGGATATTACTAAGTATCTAGCTGTTGTATTATTGCTACTGCATTTTGATACTTATTTTTGCTTTATCCATCCTCTGTTGTATATGTATATAGTTGCTGTACTAGTGTACATTACTATATTTTTGCTTTATCCATCCTCTGTTGTATATGTATGTAGCTACTGTATATGTATATAGCTATTGTACCAGTTGTTTATGTATATAGCTGCTGTACCGGTTGTATATGTTAGTATATATGTGTGTTAAAGATAGTTATATATAAATATGGATACTTGGTTTTGTATATTGTTGCTTTTTGTTAATTTGTAAGTTGTTTTTGTACATGGTTTGTTGTAGATTTTGTGTGAAATGTCGAACCGGAAAGATCCGGCTTGGAAGTATGGCATTGAGGTTGAATTGGATGCACAGAAGCCATACAAGTACATACGCTGCATTTTTTGTGAAAAAATAATCAAAGGTGGTGTGTTTAGGTTGAAAGATCACCTTGCGGGGACTCATAGGAATGCTTCCGCATGTGAAAGGGTTACCCCGGAAGCTCGAGATGAAATTAGAAAGTACATAGCTAAAATTGGAGATGCCAAAAAGAAGACTCAATTGGAACGGGAAGAAAGACTTGATAGCTCCATCAATTTAAGCAGTCCTTATCAATCTACAGGAGGTTCAAACTCAGGTTCTGTGACCCAAAGAGGAATTAGGGGTCCAATGGATAGGTTTTTGAGTGATGGTGGAGAGGATGATGTGCAATTGGAGGGACATAGACTATCTACAGGAAGTGCAAAGGAGGCACGTTATCGAACGTGTATGGATATTAGTAGGTTTTTCTTTGAAAATGGGATTGCATTTAATGTCGTCCAGAGTCTTTCGTTCATTAATATGTGTCGATCAATTGACAATTATGGACATGGTTTAAAACCTCTTTCACTACATGAGATGCGCACTAAATTTTTGGATGACGAAGTAGGCGGCACGATAGCTATTGTTGATGACATAAAGAAGACATGGTCACAAACAGGGGTGTCAATATTGTCAGATGGTTGGAAAGACATGAGAGGAAGACAATTGGTGAACTTTCTTGTGAATAATCCGTATGGTATAGTTTTTTTGAAATCAATTGATGTAAGTGATATGGTGAAAGATGCAAATTTGATGTTTAACCTACTAGATGATGTAGTTGAAGAAATAGGTGAAGATCTTGTCATTCAAGTGGTGACAGATAATGCATCCAACTATAAAAAAGCAGGTGAAATGTTGATGGCAAAAAGAAAACATCTATGGTGGACGCCGTGTGCTGCTCATTGCATTGACTTAATGCTTGAGAAAATTGGAGAACTTCCTCAACACAAACGTGCTTTGTTAAAAGCAAAAAAGGTAAATATCAAATTATCAATTTTTTTATAATACTTTATTTTTTTTCCTTTAATTATTTTGTAGTTGCTTTTTGCTAATATTTTTATTATTGTTTTATTATAGGTGAGTAATTTCATCTATAATCATGGGTGGGTGTTGGCCTTGATGAGGAGCCATACGAATAAAGAGTTGGTTCGTCCTGCTCCTACAAGATTTGCGACTGCATACTTGACTTTACAAAGTATGTACAGTTTGAGGAAGCCATTAGAGACGATGTTTAGTTCAAAAGAGTGGCAAGAGAGTACTTGGAGTAACAAACCGGAGGGAAAAGCAGTAAGGGATATCATATTCAGGGATAGGAGCTTCTGGGGTAGTATTTCTTATGCATTGAAGACAACTAAGCCCATTGTGAATGTGTTACGGATGGTAGATTCTGAAAATGTGCCTACAATGGGATTTATTTATGATGCTATGGATATAGCTAAGGAGGAAATAGCTAGAAACTTCGAAGGTAATTTAGGGGCTTACAAGGAGATATAGGACATTATTGATGAGAAATGGGAGTTTCAGTTGCACCGCCATTTACATGCAGCTGCGTACTTTTTGAATCCCCAAATCCATTATAGTGAAGATCCTTCAACTCATCCAGAGATTAAGAGAGGGTTCCTTTTATGTGTGGAGAAACTTATTGCCGATGAAGAGGACAAAATTAAGGTTCATGTTCAAATGGATGTCTACAAGAAAAAAGATGAGATATTTGGATATACATTGGCAAAGAACACTGTGTTCAAACGTAGCCCTGGTATGTGAAGTTCTCATTTACCATTACTAATTTGTATATGAAATTTGTACTATTTTTTTAATTCCTAAATGATTATTTGTAGCTGATTGGTGGCATGCATTTGGAGTTGACACTCCTGAACTTGCATCTTTTGCTGTGAGGATTTTGAGTCTTATTTGCTCGTCCTCCGCTTGTGAAAGGAACTAGAGTGCCTTCAATATGGTATACCTTTCTAAATTAATACACACACACACACACACTAATTTAATATATACTAAATTAATTTTTCCTTAATGCTCATTTTCTTTAAACATTTGTGTAGATTCATACAAAAAAGAGAAATCGATTGCATACGAAGAACTTGAATGATTTGGTGTACATCATGTACACCAGAAGATTACAACATAGGTACTTGAGAAAAAAAGCACTAAAACCTGGTGAGGATCCCTTGGTTATTAGTGATGAGATGCCTTCTGATTGTGAATGGGTGAATGATGAATCCTTAGGAGTTGACATGAGTCAACCAAGTGGCAGCAGGCAAAGAAATAGAAAGAGTAGTACAAGTAAGTTATTCTGTAACTAAATATAGTAAGTTCTATACTTCTATTTAGAGTTAATGATATGATAATCACTAAATTTTTATTATATATTATTTGTTAGACAAACGGAAGAATATACGACTAGAGGCTGAAGAACCCGAGTGGGAGGAGGATGAGACTAGTGATGAGGATGGTGACACAAGAATTAGATATGATGATGATTCTTTGGAGGATGACACACCACATGATGATGATGAAACCTTACCTCCAGATTCAACCTTCCATCCAGATTCAACCATGCCTCCATATTTTGATCCAAATTTTAGGCTACTAGATTCAAATGAGTCTTTGTTTAATTCTAGTGGTCGTTAGGATGATCTGAATTATTTTATATTTTATATGTTAGGATTTATATGGATGATATGGATGATTTTGTGTGTTAGGATGATATGGATGATCCATGTTTTGGTTAGGATTTATATGGATGATATGGATGATCCATGTCTTGGTTAGGATTTATATGGATGATATGGATGATTTTATGTGTTAAGATGATATGGATGATCCATGTTTTGGTTGTGTTGGTTTTGTTTTGTTTGATACTTATGTTTTTAACATTGATTTTCATTAAATTCTAAACTGTTATTGCTGATTTTTTATGTTATGGTTGTTTTTAATTTTTTTTTTTTTTTTTTTTAATTTGGAGTCGAGGCGATCGCCTTAATCGCCTCAAGGCGACCGCCTCGCCTCGCCTTTCGCCTTTCGCCTTTCAAAACATTGCCTCCAAGTATGAACCCAACATCAAGGGATGATCCTTACCTCCAAGTAGGGATACCTACCCCCAGGTTGTGATCAAAACCTATAGGTAAGGATCCTAACCTCCAGGTTGGGATCAAACCTGGAGGTTTGGATGCCAACATCAAGAGATGATCCCAACGTTAAATGAGGGATCCCTACCTCTAGGTTGAGATCAAAACCTTTAGGTAGGGATCTCAACCTCCAGGTTGTGATCAAACCTGGTGGTTTGGATCCTAACATAAAGAGATGATCCCAACGTTAATGTAGGGATCCCTACCTCCAGGTTGGGATCAAAACCTGTAGGTAGGGATCCCTACTTCTAAGTTGGGAGTCCGGTCCTAAATCCCAACGTTTTGTTTGTTATTCTATTCCCATTTTGTATATTGAATTCGGTTTTTATAACATGGTAGTACGGGTTTTGATCCCCTACACTTTTCCCTACTTTATTTTGGGATTCCCCACCTGGAGATGAGTTCCAATTTGCAGGTTGGGACAATCCCTACTTTATGCCTACTTGATTTTGGGTTTCCCACTTTATGCCTTCTGGCTGGAACAGACAATTCGTGTGCTTTATTGTTAGCTTGTACATGCATGATTGACATGAGACAAATCATCCTTTGACATTACTGCTTTAGCTGAGATGTGCTATTGGTAAAAGAAAATTTGTATCTTCATTCTTGCAATTTTGTTATTTGCCTCAGGTTTCTGAGAAGAGATGGTATTGGCTTAAAGTTTTTGCTTTGGTTACAATCAAAGATTGGGATGCCATAGAGAAGTTTTCAAAGGAAAAGAGACCTTCGATTGGTAAAGTTATATCGTTACTGTTGCATTTGTACCTGATTAGAGATTTAATTGATTGTTCGAGTTGTTAAGTAGTAGTAGCAAATGTGTATTGATTTCAACTTATATTCTTTTCCATCTATTTATGTATGTGTACTAATCATAGCCCAACTTGGTCTAGAAAAACCTAAAGGATAGCAGCCTGATTAACCCATATGTGTGGAAAGCTTATACATTCAGACGTTATGTATTTGATAACCTGTGTGTGTTTTTTATTTTTACAAGAATTATGACATCTTCTTATTAAATTGTTAATATGTAATTCAAATACCCACGAGATCATATTATAGGACGAACAAATTGTTTTTGTTGCACTTAATTTCATTTGATGTATTATATTGTTGTGAACAATATTACATGGTCAATATTGCTATTATTGATTGTTGCTCCTGCTTGTTATCAAGGCTGTTAGGTGAACCTAAGCTTCATCCTAACTTACCCTTTATCCTAATCTTATGACGCATAACATGCCGCAACAAGAGAATGGTTGGAATGATTTTATTTTTACTTTTACTTTTTCCAAAAACCAGCACATGCTTCAAACAACTTAGGTGAGGAGAGAATCCAAATTCATAAAGCCGTTGGGTTGACAGATACAATATTGCAGATTCTCGAGAAAGGGCGGAGGTTCCCTACGCTTGGCTCACTTACTTGCTGGATATAATTATGAACTATAAATTATGCTTCTTGTATATACATTGTCCGATTGTATGTAGCCAAGCTCACCTGTAAATAGGTATTACTTGCCTTAGCTCAATAACATAAAGGTTAAAGTAATGGCTTCATAACTTGGGATCTACACCTGTAGGTTGTGACATTGTTGATGTTGTAAGAAAATCGCATGACTTTTATTACTTCTGTAATATACATTTACATTGGACCAGTGTAATATATGTTATATGTTACAGTTGAATCATAAAATGTGGTGAGGGATTTCTAATGGGTTTTTTTATACTTGTAGGTTACTGTAAAGATGGATTCTGCTATTACATGCAAGATCACAGATGTACAACATTTTAGTTCCAAAGTTACATGCTTCTCTAAGTTGGGAGCCATCAAAGTTATAGCTGACAAGTTAAGTGACGTCCAATTGGCAATGTTCAAGAGGTCTTGCTTCGGTAAACCGTTTGACATGAAGGAGCTTAAGTTTGCCGGTCAATTAGTGCATAACTTGCTGCTCCGACAAGTGGAATGTGATGATTCGGAGGAGCTGTGGTTTGCACTTCCGAATGACAGTCTGATTCGGTTCTCCATGCAAGAATTTGCAATTGTCACAGGGCTTGATTGTGGGGCATACCTGATAGATGGGTCAGGTGAGGAAGGTGTATCCGCTGAGCTGTTTAGCCGCAAAATGTTTAATGGTAGCAGCAAAGTTTCGAACAAAAGTCTAGATGCCACTTTTAGGGGTGCATCTTCAAACAATGACGAGGACATCGTCAAACTTGCGTTGTTGTACTTCTTAGAAACGATGTTACTTGGGAAGGATCCAAAGAACCAGATTCGAAGGGAGCATATCCACTTGTTGGATGATATGAATGCATTCAACAAATACCTATGGGGTCGTTGCTGCTATGAGATGACATTGAGTGGCATGAAAAAATATTTTAAGAAAATGGCTGCCAACATGGGAAAACGTAATAAAGGGCTCAAGTACAAGGCAGACGGTGCATTCTATTCTTTGTCAGGTTTCCTATATGCATTTCAGGTACATCTCATTTGTTTTTGAATTTATTTTGCTTTGTTAAGTTTGGTGCATTTGACAAGGACGTTTGATGTTTTTTTTTGGACTCGTAGGTATGGGCATGTGAAGCAATTCCGACAATTGGGCAACAGATTGCACTTAAATCCACAAATTTGGTGCCTCAAATCCTGAGTTGGAGTTCTACTGTTATCCCAAAATCAGGGGAAATAGTTATGTTGTTGCATTGCTCTGATGTATGTAAATATATTACTGATTTGAATTTGTGTCATCCACTATAATTGATGTTTTCAATCATTTGTGTTTCCATGTCATGGCAGCTGCAAGCGCACCCTACGTTAGAGGCGACGACTGCAGAGGAAAATGAGGATTACTTCCAATATTTTGTGACGAAGGAGAAGGGTCCAGCTGAGGGGTGTTCTCATAGCATTGCCTCTGATAGTGATGGCAATGGGCAGTATGACAACACTGACAAGGCCAGTGTTGGTGGATTTCTGAAGGCGCAGCCTTGTGGAAGAGGACCGTCTGATCAGGTACAATAGTTGTTAGCTTTTATTTTGGTTTTATGGCATGTACTCAGACTAAAAGCCGTCACCGTGACATAAACTGATTTGCCTACAGGCTGGCAAGGATAACAATAATACGAAGGATGACCAACTACATACCATCCACAAGCAGTTGCAGCAGTTTCAACAAGAAACAAGGAAATCACTACAGCACACAAACAAGAACCTAGAAGAGACAATGCTTCTAGTACAGGAAACAAACAAGAAGGTTGACAAGATTGTGGAATTTTTATTTAGAAACACAGCTGTTCCTAAAGAACATAACCCACCTGTAGCAAAGGTACACTTAAAAATAAGATAATGGCAACAAGATCCGCGAGTAAGTAATATGGGATGACATCTAAACATATCGTTGGACTTTTGCTTTATAGGAGAATGATGAGCTAACGGGTGAAACCCTCGAAGACACTACTGGGGTGGAAGGAGAACTGCCAGTTCCGGTCGATAGGAGTATAGACGGTCTTACCATGGGGAAGTGGACAGATTTGGTGAGAAAATGATAGTGAACCCTGAGGTGGCACCTAAAGCATGGCAGGCATCGCCTTCGATTGGTTCGAATGCAAGTGTGAAGATAATACCACAAACCAAATATATCCATATGAATATAGTAAGGTCACCTTTGGTCGGTTCGGACGTAAGTATGAAGATTATACAACAATCCAAATTTATTAAGAGAAAGCGGAAAAAAGGTCCACAAATTTCATCTCCATTTCAGGAAATTGAAGTTGTTCCAGAAAGTGCACCAAATTCGAACCTTTCCAGTTCCGTCCGATTCCGAAGTGCAAGCTTTTAAATCATGGTAGGACGAAGATGTACCGAACGCGTTGTATGTTTATGTCCTTCTTACTTTATTTTTACTATCTTTTACAGTGGTATGTGCTACATTGATAACAAGTTGTCAACCACTTGAATGTGACTGCAGACCTATGGTTTGCTTGCCAACAAGAGACTGCAGCCAACAGTGGTTTCAGGCCTTGTCCAAACCCGATGTCTGGTTGGCTGATTCGGTGCGTCAAATGAATATCGCAAGTAGGTATGTCATACATATATAACTCATTAGCAACATTCACATTTTCCTCGTGTTTCAGCATATGGATGCAGCTTTCTGCTTTATTCGATGGAAGTCGATGAGGTGGCCTACGACCAAGATGGAAGCATTCACAACAACAGATATTTTGTTTGGGGTAAGTATATTGTTTCGCTTGGACATAAGCAACATTTGTCATGCATCATACCTTTTTCCCTTACTAATTGAATTTGGAACTTTAATATATGTAGCAACATTTGCTAAGTAAGTGAGAGTGTTATACTAAGAAAAAACTTAAATGGGAAGATGATGACATGTGCATTAGATACGTAATGGGGAGGTGTCTGGCAGCAAAGATGCATCACGGGAGGTAGCCTGTCGTCCATGGACTGGACTGTCGATGGTACCATACTGAATTTCTTGCATTGCAGTTGTCACTTTTACTGTTATGTTACATACGCAAACTGAATTGTGGTTCTGTTCTGCTTGTCATGTCTGTAGCTGTACATGCCATTGAATTACAGGGGTGTACATTGGGTCCTCGTCAAAGTACACTTCAATGAGCGAACTATTACCCTCTTTGACTCACTGGGCTCATACGTACGCAATTACAAACAATTTTTGCAACCCATACAAACACTATTGCCACTGCTCCTTCAGAAGACTGATCACTATAGGACAGATACACACATGACTGCAGACTGGTATACGAAGGACGGATGGACACTGTCACGATGCGACGACACGCCACAACAAGAAGCAGGGTAAGAGCTGTACCATTCACATTGTTTATTTACATTATTTCTACCTATATGTACGTTATGTGCTAACTGGTTTGTTGTCACGTTTATGTAGTAGTGGTGATTGTGGGATATTCGTTATCAAGTTGGCCGAACACATGGCTCACGGTCTGTTGGTGAACTCATTCGACAAATCCCACATACCAGATTTTCGGTTATAGCTAGCTCTTGATTTATGGAAATGGTCTCGTCAATTACATGGCGGTAATAATATTTGAATGCTTACCAGTCCACTGTAGAGGTTTTAAATGGTTACTTTGACATCAAGTTGAAATAGTCCAACTTACTCAAAAATCTGTTCCTTATTCATGTGTTGACCAGGTTAGTGGTTCGGTGTCTTCAGTAGTCAGACAGATACGGTTGAAGATAATGTTCCATGAGTTCTGACAAAAACTGTAACTACTATTTTGGCACACTGCTTTAACAGATTGTATGCTTATGTTTGGCCAAGTAATCTTAGTAAATAGTAGTTTAAAAACTAGAATGGTTTCATGGTGGTGTTGTCTTCCTTTTTTGAACGGAATATCAGTATAGGTATATACACCGCCGATGTGTTAACGTATGTTCTGTAGCTTTGATTCGTCACTGTTAACCATGGATTATATTGTACTTGAGTTGTTGACATTTTGATTACTTGGTATGATGTTTTACATAGGAGTTAAAATGCTTTGCAAAAGAATGTGAAATTACTCGTGTTGTGGCTATTACCCATAAATGTACTTATATGTTAAGGGAAAACCTCAAATTTTTGTATACCTATTTTGATGATCTACATGTGGGTTGACTGCGGTTTGTAATTGCGTTACATAACCCATCAATAATCTATGCTAAATATTGATAATTTGCTACTGCTGAAACATGGCATATTGCCATTACATCTGACAGTAAGCAGTTGATTTCCACTAAGCTTACGACATGATAGTACCTAGTTGATTTTCAGTAAGCTGACAGTATGACAGTAAGCAATGCATTTGCAGTAAGCTGACATCATGACAACGATGATGAGGCGGTTTTTGCTCCTGCTGCTGGAACATGGGATGTAGACGCTTGATTGGAACATAGAAAGGATTAAAAATGATTGAATTGAACATATGATGTATTTCATGTAAATTAAATTGATCTCGACCAAGACTAATGTTAGGTTTGGTTTTTTTTTTTTTTGCTGTAGTATTGGAATGGACACAAAATAAATTAATTATTGTATATACATTGTATGACAGTAATTACTATAATATTATAATGTACATGAACTCTACAATTGCTTATGTAATATCACTCCAGCTGTGGTTTGCTATGTGCATTGTTTTTATTGTGTTAGTATTGCATCAAGTGCAGATTTGTGAACAAAATAAGTATATTAACTTATTGCGTAGGTGTTGAGGATTTGATTCTCAACAAATGCATTTTATAAACTTATACGGCTAAGTTACAAGTTTATATGTGAACAAATAATAATAAATGTACTGATGGACCTTTAACTTATTTGGTGTACACAACTTACTCAAAAAATGGAAAACTCCTTTAAATTGAAAATCAATACATTATCATGAAATGTCAGACAAATGAGACATCTATTGCACTTCATAAATCATAACATATACCAATAATAATTTTTCATTTCGTAACACTTTTAGCTAATACAGTAGAGAGAGTATTTCTCAGATTCCTTGCAGGAACAATGTGACTCCTTAAAAATACATTACAATAAGATATGAGATTTAGTAATACTGAGTTTGGAAGGCTGCTTCTGGTATGGATGGTAGCCTCATGCAGTAATTGAACAACAGTATCCTCCCCAAAACAAATAAAAAAAATTTCCCAATAAGTTCAACCATGCATGCTAGGAAAAATCTGGCCAATCACCAACATGAGAATGCTGATGCAACAAACAGCAGAAACGTAGTCATTGTTTTCAAGTCCAATGCAAAACCTTTCTTTGAGGAGAGGCGATGCAGGAATTTGAGCAGTGTGTACCAAGTGTTGTTAGGCTGTTTCTAGCAGTTGTACCTGCAAAACACATACCGAAAGCAGCAACACTATTGTCACAGCTATCATGAATGGGGAAAAATAAAATACAAGATACGGCAGCATCCCATGTAGACAATGCAAATTATAAACAATATACTCATTGTACATCAGCTCGGAGGCCTTAACATTTGATGGAACTGGTTTGCCACAAGGGACAGTGACATCATCTCTCCACTTAACATATTCAGACTCCTGAGGTATCTTCTTCCCAAGTCCTTTTGTTGAGTGTTTTCCTTCAGGATGTTTGTCCATATATTGAATCATAGCAAGGAAGGAAATTCAGAAACAAGAAATGCGTACATGAGAGTGTTATTAAATTGTTGTTCACCACCCACAAGCCATATAAAGCAAATCTATAAGTAAATAACTTAACTTATACACAACAATAAAGACCCCTGCAAGGAAAAACTACAGTTACTGTTTGGAGCACATAACAAATAATAAACAATGTCATCGAATTTAAGCAATGTACAGATACTACAGGTTGAAATAACCATGTAAAACAACACTAATAGGGTAACCATACAGCCACATCGTTCAAACTAAAAAGATAACCTTGATACACACAAATATGAATCTTCAATAATTAACCAAACCCAACCAACCCCTACATATTCCACACATCAGGGTAGGCAAGCACAAGAATTAAGATACACATACAACCGTGAAATTGATCTGACCTTTGCTTTCTTGAGCTCATTGACTTCCCCTAAGGCCACTATTTTGAGTAAGCATTACTTTGCCCACAGGATTTTTCTTATCAAAATAGCAATACTGAGCTGAGCACTTTTACTGACCAAGTGGGCAAAGTAAATCCCCTTGCCAAACTGTTTTACATAAAGTATGTAACTATCAGTATATTGCAGAATAGTATGTAAAGAATTCACTATGAAGGCAGACACATTTGCACATATATGCACAGACAAACACAGAGAGAGAGCGAGAGAGCGAACCATATAGCCAATTGGTGCTTCAGGAGGGGCTATCCTCAGTCCTTGGCTAAGTATTCCGACAAAATTTGTTAGCCGTGAGAGATGAAAATTTATACCTTTAGATGCTATCCTCTGTTATCACGTTCCTGATGCTTTTATATACCGTAAGTCTTAATATAAACGTTATTACTTTAAAAGTATAACCATAAAAAATAAAACTAATAATAATAATATTATTATTATATTTTAAAAAAATTAACATAACAAGGTATTTTTCCTCCTTATTTTATATAATTTTGTTGCAACTTACCATGCCTGAGAAGCATTTTATTCTTAAGCTTTTGCCGGTAAGGAGCAAATTTATCAAATTCTCCTGCCCTTTCAACTGACAAAACTTCTATTATGTTGAAGTGACCACTTCTGTAGACAAGGTCAACATCATCCCACCTTTTTTCTGCAGTACATGCTTCTAACAGGGTGTTGAATGTGTAGATGTCAGGTATGATGAGATCCTCGTTATCACATCCACTGCTCATATGATTGCTGTCTTTTAACAATTTTCAAACAGCTTTTTTGCTTCTTCAAACCAACCTTGTTCCAGGTAAGCTTTAAGCATTATGTTGCAAGTAACCAGATTTGGAGAGCAAAAGTCCTTCATTTCTCATTACTAAATGAGCTTATTTGCAAAAAGGTCATTTATCAAATCCTTAAATTGACAACAAAGGCCCTGTCAACAGCAATGTAGCAAATCAAGTACAAGATCATTTACCCAAAAATTTAAAAGCATTAGGTTGAGAAGTTTACCAACCAAAAACCTCTTTTAACGTGACAAAAAGTTATCAGGCGAGGGAAATCTACATCTTTTAAGTTGCAAACATCATTGATGCAATGCACAACTTGTTTTGGTCAACCATCATACTGCTGCAGTCTGCTCCATCTCTGTCATTTGACATGTTTCTGGTGAAACCATTTGCTTTCTTGACGCTCTTGACCCTTACTTTAACAATATTGGGACAGATTCAGCCTGCGTATCCAAACTCGTACAACATTCAGCCTGTGTGAAAAACGCCAACCTACAGCGATGAGGCTGAAATGATGACATCCATCTACAGCATTTCAGGTTACCACTAAAATACAAACCAATTACATAATAGACAAAACAAATACTTTAAACCAATTGCAGTACACTTTACATTATCATTAAGGAGTTGCTATCTTACACTATAAATTCTACAACCCATTTCCGTGCAGTTTCTGATCATACTGGAATTGGTGCCCTACACTTTTGTCTGTTGTGTCCGAAGCCACCACATCTACTGCACTTTGTTTGCTTCTTAGCTTCACCTTTCGAAGGTTTTCTTTTTGTGGTAGGTCGTCCACGCGACTTACGACCTTCAGGTGGTAGGACAATAGGAACTTCAACATGTTTAGGCCAAATCCAGTCATCTTCACGCCCAACTGGATGAATTGAAGCTGCATAAGCTTCTACTAAAGTCTCCATGCTATAGTACAGAGCACAGTAGTCATAACAAGATATGTGGCGACTACTACAGGCTGCTAGTGCATGTGCACATGGCAGTTGGTCTAGCTGAAATTTTTTGCAGTCACACATTCTATTCTGCAGGTTCACAATTGGGTTCAAATATTCATCTATGACAATATACTTTTCTGAATCAATAGGACGCACATGATAAGTACATGCTTTCTTCATCCTCTGTCGCAGCTTCGCTTCAACCCATCTGGTCATTGGCGTAGGCATTTTTGCAGCTTCCTCACGCCTTTCCCAAAACCATATTTGAAGTACACCACGTATATGCTCGATTAACTTCGTGATCGGTAGCTCTCGTGCCTCATTCAAAATGACATTCAAACACTCTGCAATGTTTGTTGTCATTATGGAATATCTTCTACCATCAAACTCACATCTAGCCCATTTGGTAGGTTCCGCAAGCATCAAATACTCAGCTGCCTTGTTATTAACTCCTGCGATTTGGGACATACGCACACTAAACACTGCAACCCGGTATGCTTTGGCAGCCTTGTAAAACAATTGCTGCACATCACCACCTTTACAATTGGCCTTCATGTTTTGCCCCAAGTGATACATACATATTCCGTGCAATGCCCTTGGAAACGAATGTGCAATAGCTGTTGCTATACTTGTGTTTCGGTTTGAAATGAACACAAGATCCGCAACTTCTCCAATACACCCATGCAACTTTGTCATAAACCAAATCCATGCATTATCATTTTCTGAATCTCCAATGCCAAAAGCTAATAGGTACACTTGGTTATTTCTATCCATGCAAGTCGCAATAAATAGGGTACCTTTATACTTGGATTTTAGGAATGTTCCATCAACGACTATAACGTGCCGAATGGAAGTTCTAAATCCAGCAATAGAACCTCCTAATGCCATGAAAAAGTACTTGAATCGATTGAAAGCATCACATTCAATGTGGGTGACAGTCCCTGGATTTTTCATTTCCAACATCGCACAATACAACGGAAGCACACTATAAGACTGTTCTGGTGATCCCCTTACTAATGTCATTGCAACCTCTCTAGCCCTCCATGCTTTATTATAATTACAACTCAGCCCATACCTTTTCTTCATGTCCTTAACTATGTCGTTCGGACGGTAACACTGAGAAGCACCCTTATACTTCCATTTTATGCAATGCCCAATCAATTTACTTGTTGCTTGCGGACGGTGAAAAACGAGCGCATCAAGAGAACAACTGTGGTCCGGATTGTACTTCCGCACACGAAAAGCTTCTGACCCAGCAAGTTTTGTTGCACGCAGCCACCACTTGCAACTTTTCTCCACACAAGCCATAACCAATAACTCTTTCATGGATTTCTTCACTCTTATATTAAACTGTCTACCCACGGCTAACATTCTTATATTCAGTTGTAGCTCCTCCTTATTGGAGAATATATCACCAGGCCGAACTTCTTTAACACTGTTGGACATACTATTAATACGATCACCATCTATTGCCTCAAGAATCGAAGATGTTGTTGCAACATGACCATCCTATTCAACTTGTTCTGATTTTAGCTTCTTCTCATTTGAACTGTCAACCCTATCAATTGGTGATGGTTCCGTAGGTGCCAATGGAGATGTACACACATCTGCAGCTTCAGTTCCTAAATGAACAAATCTAAGGTCTGCATTGTTATCAACCTCGATCACATCTTCATCGCTCATTATCAGTTCTGCAGTATCCGGTACTTCATTGCCCAAACATTTTTCTCTAGCATCTTTTACTCCAACTTTTGTGGCCCATTCTTCCTCACCTACTAATATCGCTGCTGTGGAGTCACCTTTACGTTCCATTGTAATGCATAATGGATTCCTCGTCATGACATCACTCACTTCAGCGATAAAGAACTCAACATCACTATCATTCAACACATCAATTGGTGGGGCGGCATCACACATTTTATATTTGAACTTCATCATAATTGCAAATTCAGCTACGCTTATATCAAGTGCATGACATACTGCATCATGTAATTCTTCATATGTTGCTTCTTCGACAACAAAATTCCTTTTGTCTTCCCACCTTCGTACATAACGTTTCCTCCCTTATTCATCCACTCACCATTGTATTGCACTGCAATCCGAACTTTATCCATGTCCTTCAACCTGTCAAATGAAGGCAATATTATGGTCAGTACTTATATCCAAACATTGCTTCCTCCTGGTTTGTGCCAAACAAGCACTACAACTCTCACAATCTCTCGAATAAGTGCAGGTTGTATTTTTTAATTTTTCCTCCAAACAAATTGCATTTATGTCAACAAAAAAAAATATTTGTATAGATTCTCAGCTGAATTCCTTTTCACGTTCAGGTTGAGATTCTTTTTCACATTGGATTCTCAGTTGAATCTTTTGATTCCCAACCTTGACGTTTACATTCTCAACATGAGTTAGGTTGGGATTCTCAATCTACACTGATGTCTCCCAACCTAAATGCCGTCCCAACCATTGGTTTTCATTCAACCCACTACTTACATTACCAATATCAAACACCACGAATGAAATCGTTTACAACATTCCAACTAAACATTCAACATTAACGACTACCAATTCAATCTAACTTACTCATTCTATTAATACCCACAACATCACACACAAAATACACCAAACATACCCACAGAAGAGCAGGTCAAATAAACTTACCACATTCGGATATCCATAGCAAGTAAAACTGGTTAAATAAACTTACCACCCGCAGAGAAGAAGTCGCTACAATAGACAAAATGTCTG
Organism: Litchi chinensis; assembly: GCA_019925255.1. Lineage (NCBI taxonomy): Eukaryota > Viridiplantae > Streptophyta > Magnoliopsida > Sapindales > Sapindaceae > Litchi > Litchi chinensis. The sequence goes on from CM034469.1 coordinate 3,125,391, forward strand.
ACAGCCATGGAGTAGTACAATGTTGTCCAAAACCTCACTTACCCCTTTTGTCCGCCGTAGAAAGAGAGAAGACACTTTGGGTGTCGAACTGAGAAGATAGTAGGATGTGGAAACTAAGAAAACCGACTGAGGTGTGGGAAGAGACAAAATGGAAGGCTACATTCGGCGGTAGGGTAACATCACACTAAGTAGACGCAAATGGAAAAAGAAGCAAATAGGTTGTCCATGCATTTGAGAAGTTGTCTGGTTAGCATGCATGGAAGCTCACAACACACTAACAAGAGGCAAATGGAAGAAGAGCCAAGTTAACTGCATGCATTTTAGCAGCTCACGAGTTAGCAGGCATGGAGGCTCACAACACACTAAGAACAGGCAAATGGAAGAAGAGAAAAATGGGTTATGCATGTATTTCAGTAGCTGGGCAAACTGGATGAAGAGACAAATGAGTTATGCATGTATTTCAATAATTGGCAAGTTAAGATGCATTTTATGGTGCTCATTTTCCTTTGGGGCATTTTTGTCCATTCCATGTCTTTTTTTAAGAATATAAAATTATAAGGTCAGTTTTGAGGTTGTTCTATCCAATTGAGTCATTTCATACATTTTCTCAAATAATATTTAATATACTTAAGAAATAATATTTAATGTATAGTTTATGTTGTGTAATATGGACTTATCACCACTTTAATAATTATTAGATATTATTTGATTTATCACTACATTATTATTATCACTTAATTTAACTATGATTTAATTGTAAAGATAATTCTCCTAATGTCTATCTCATCAATTGAATTACTTTTTCTTCTTCTCTCTTATTTTGGTTAGTATTTTATTCAATATTTATTGCTTTTAGATATATTTTGACATGTTACTTACATGAATTAGTATGAAAGATTTCATTTATATGATTTGCTTTCTACTATTTGAATCAAATAATCTTACTAAGATATAAAAAATACCATTATTTGAGATTCCATATCTAACAGTGATATTGGTATTATTTGGAGTTGTATTTTAGTTCTTACTTTTATTTGATCCTTTCTTATAATTTTCTTATTTAAATTATACTTATATATATAGTTAATCAAGGAGGGAATGTATATATTTTTTGGAACTTGAAGTTTCCAAATTATTTAGAATCATAAGTTCTGGATTCCCAAAATATTTAGAGCCAGAAGTTTTAAAATTTTCATAATTATCTGAAATAAGAAATTTTAAATTTTTAAGTTGTTTAGAACTAGAACTTCTAAATAATTAAATTGATTGGAATTAAAGATTCTTGGGTTAATTGCACAAACCTAATAGAGGTATTTTTAATGAAGATTTAAGCCTCTAGTTCTAAATCTTTATTGTTGTTCTCAAGTGATTTTATGTATTTTTGATTGTTTTCAAGTAAATAAGCTTTGGAAGAGTATTTGAATGTATTAGGAGGATTTTGGCATGAATTCGAGATAAAAACGGAGTTAAAAATGGTATATATCAGAGTATGGCCACTTGCTATAGCCATTTCATACTGAGCGCAAGTAGTAAGAAGACGTAAGTAGACCAAAGCCAAGTGCATTGCTAGAATAGGTCACCAGTTGTTTCTAGTGACAAGATGTAGCCAAACCAAAGTTGAGTGCCTCGCTAGAATAGGTCATTGGTTGTTTCCAACGATCGCAAGTCACAATAAAAAAGGGTAGTTGGGTCTTTTTAAGTAAGATAAAGCCCTGATTGAGACCAGCTATAAAAAGGGACACAATATCAGCAAGAAGGGAGCTTAGAGAGCTCAAAGGATATAGCCTTAGTGCTCCTCCTTCTACCTTTGATGCTCAGCTATCCTCCATCTCCATTTACCTTTTAGGCCACTACCATTACACATTCTTTACCATTTTCTAAAGAAAAGATGTTGCAAAAGGGGAAAAAAAGAGGCAAATGCTAGAACTTGGAAGAGAGGAGCTCCATGATTCAAACTCAGATAATGCCTATGGAAATTCATAGGTTGTTTCTTTAACTCCTCTTTTGTATTAGTAATAACTCCATTTGTACATAAATATTGTACATAGACATTTTGTAATGGGATGATGATGGATGTTAATTGAACGAAGTAGATTTGTTTATTATACATTGGAGATTGCTTGTGTATGTTGAGTAAGTATTTAGCACTTAATAGTTGTATGTGATAGGCAACCATATGCATGATTTGAAGTTATGTGTTGAGACTAGAAGGAGATACACATAATATTCTCGATAAAATACCTACCCTATGTTTACGAGAGGAAAATAGGTTGTTCATGTGACAGAAAAGTAGACCATGAGTTACTCAAGTGACAAATGAGTATTGTCATCAATATAGACCAATCCACTTAGGTAGTGGATTATCTTAAACTTAAGGAACTCTTGTTTATTCGATAGCTATCAGAAGATAGGTGTTAGTAGATGAGAGTATGTTTAATGCATTATCAAAAGAGATATATTGAGAGGATTAGTTATAAACTAACAACACCACAACCAATATATCTTCAATGTTATGATTATTAATATCAATAATTAGAAGGAAACTAGAATTTGAGCACCTTTTACTTGTTTATACTTTTTTATTTTTGACTAGGACTTGTTTAGTAATTGGTTCACACATCTACATGGACATGATACTCTACTCACTATGTATAGTATGTCATGGATTCGTATGCTTGCAAATAGCATAAGTTATGATTAAGTTTTTGGTGCTATTGTCGGGGATGTATTCGAAAAGGTTGTTAAATCTAGTTCCTTTTTTTTTTTTTTTTCAATTTCGTTTTTGTTTTGTTTTGTTGTTTTTTTTGTTTGCTTGTGCAGATTTTTATTATTATTTTGAAGCAAAAAGACATAGTCTTAAGAATGAGACTTCACTTCAAAGCCAAAATTCGTCTCTCCTACCTAAATGTTAAATCATGTGCTTAATGGGAGCACTGTTCCAAAAATTGCCAATTAACAGCGATTTTTAGCCAGCTAATTGTTGATCGGCCCCTTATCAGTCTAATAACCCCTAGATCGGGGGTCCTGCTCGCTAAAGGTGAGTACTTGACTCAGTTGGCAATCTATCGATCCAACTCGACCCAACTTGGCTTAGAACCAATGAACCCAACCACTGCACTCGATTGGAAATCACCCTAAACACCACCAAAAAATCATGATTTTTATCCAACAACCACCATAATATATAAAACAAATAGAGAAACAATGAGAAGGAAAGTACACCAGTGGAGGAGAGTGAGAAAGAGGTTAGTGCAGCATGGGTGGATGAGGTCGGGTCAGGTTTTGGTTATTAGTGTGACGTGGGGTGAGGTGAGAGGGGAGGGAAAGAAAGGAAGGTGAGACTGTGAGAAGAGGTTGGAGGCATGCATGAGGTAAAAGAAAGAATCTAATTAAGGTTAGTTTAAGAAGATATATATATATATATATATATAATGGGGTAAATTATACAAACCGTCCTTGACATTTAAAAACAGAAAACAATTTGTACCCTCAGATTTGAAAGTAATAATTTTCAAATGAAGAAAGTGGCCTAGTGGATTTCTTTTTTATTTTTATTATTTTTTTATTTTTATTTTTTTTACGAATGAATAGGTGAGTGTGCGTTTTGTATGGTAAATAAAATGAGGTTTTTTTTTTCCCTGTTCAAAAGAACAATGAGAATTTCTTGGTTTGGGTAAACTTTTAATTATTATTTTAAATATTCATAAACAATTGGAAGGTTTGAATGACAAATACAAGTTATGATAGTTGTCTCTTCGTTCTTAATTTATTATGCCCGAACCTCATCAACAATTAATAACCTTTAATATTCATAAATTAATATTTCAAATATTTATCAATTAAAATTTAAACATTTGAAAAAAAAAAAGAGTTAATGACAATTAATAGGGTGCAAGAGCACCTTCCTTTATTATTTAAAATGTGAAAATAAAAATCAAATAAGAAAAAAAAAGAGTTAATGACATTTAATAGGGTGCAAAAGCACCTTCCTTTGTTATTTAAAATATGAAAATAAAAATCAAATCTTTCTCTAACATACAAAATTCATTAAAAGAATAATCAAAATATTCTTGGTTTGAGTAATTAATAACCTAAATATTCTTGGTTTGAGAAATTAATAAGCTAAATAATTAAGAAGTTAAATCTTTTAAGTTATTTTTACAGGTTTGACCTAGTTTGACCATCAGTAAATAGTACTCACCAATTAATTATCGAGTAACCGATAAATTGCTAACTGCTGCCTTATCGGTCGATTAGCGAGTAATAATTTTTTGAACATTAGGTGGGAGGCAACCCACCTTAGTAAATATTCCTTTTCAATTTTGGTTTCATATTGTCTTTTGAAATTCGTGCCTTTTTGCCATAAAATCTTTCATTGTCTATGATGTTTGATTTAGGTTTAGGGATGTGAAGTTCAAATATTAGTTCTTGCATGTTTTTTGTTTGACTTTTGAGTGGATTACTTTATGTTAATTTTAAATTACAAAATTGTAAATATGTGATGCCTCTATGGATATATTTTATGTTTCGATTATTTGTACATGTTCTTGATTTTTTTGTTTTCTACATATTCGTGAGTACTTGTTGTTAAGTCAAGTCTTGTAAATATTATGTTTTTCTTTGAAGTCTCCAAACCTTATTAACATTTAGGACAATGTTAGGTCTAGATTTAGTGGGGGGTTAGTTAATTTATTAGGATGCTTTTGTTTCCAGGTTGTTTTATAGGTAGGTTTCTTTTAATTTTCATTTTTTTAGTAATTTTTTTTTTTCAAAATTTTAGGTAGTTAAAAGTCTTTGTGTGATTGTACATATTGATGTGTTATAGCTCTTATGAAACATGTAAAATTGTGTTGGCAAAGTTCATGGGAAGAGAGTAGAATGTTGCTTTAGAGAGCTTGGTATGTTCATGCTTGTTTGTTCAACTAGGCTTTAGATGTGATAGTGATGATGATTTGCTAAGAAGTGTCATGATTAATACTGCAGACTTCCCGACTAAATAATTGAGTCATAGCATTTCATTTAGAGGGATGTTTTTTTTTCTAATCTTGAACACTCTTCTTGTGCTTCAAATTGAGTAGATTGATCTCATTAGGCTTTGCATTGGAAATTGATGACATGTCTTACATAAAATAAACAGTTTGTTTTGCTTGTAAGTTTAACAAATTTTGAGATATGACATTAGACGTTGTGTACTTAAGCTAATAAATGGCCTAAACATTTCCTTAACCTCGTGTGTCTGCCCTACTAGCCATTTTGAACCCAAACACACAATGAGCCGAATTTTTGTTCACGACCTACAGATTTTCATATCCAAGCTTGACATACATTAGTTTGACCCTATAGAGCTTTGGATCTGCATTTGAGTTGCAAATTGAGATGTAATATTTCAACCCCTCTAAAATTTTATATGCACCCTAAAATATAAATTATTTTAAAAAATTCCAACATTGTACTCGATATTATTGAAAAATATCTCTAATTCGTGAAGTCAATGCTTGTGACAGCCTCTCATGCCAAAGCAGTGGCATGTAATCAGGTAATGGGGTTTGTTTTTCTCTGGTTCACGTTGATGGCCTTGGCTCAGTTCAAGCTGCTGCAAAAGATCAGGTCTAAGAGCTGAAGGATGATGCAAAAATTCTTTTATCAACAAAGTCTATATTGTTTGAATGTTACGGTGTTTGTGTGACAAGTACAGATGGGTTGACAAAAAGTAAAAAAGAAAGCTGTGTTTTAATGTGTACTCAGTATGTTGATTTGGGTTTAATTGTGTTATTGTTTTGTTTTTGATAAAAACTCTAGCATATTATAGGATGTAGACACCAACTAGCATAAATGTGGAGGAAGGGGATCGAAGAAGTGGAGGAGGTAGCAATAAAGAAGGGTTGTCTAGTTAATGAGAAGAAATTAGGGAAATTAATAGTGCAAACTAGGAAATAAGAATTTTAATCGAGCCCATGATGATGATGGTTGTAGAGATTAGGAAGAAGAAAATGATATGTTAGTAAATTGTGGGATGTGATTACAGTCTTTTAATATTTCTAAAAAGTTCAATGGGGTGAACATATAAAAAGGGGTCCATATAAATCATTTTTGGGGTGTCAATATTGCCACTCATGCAAGTTAGGCAAAGGTTGGGGAATAAAAATGAATAGTATTATTTTACAAAATGGGTATACAGATAGTGTTAGTGTTAACAAGGGTAGATCAGTCCACTTATTATTATTATTTTTTTTAACACAAAGTAAGCCCATGTGGGTTAAGTTTTTAATAAACAAATTTATTATACTTTGTAACTACACAAATCGTTCAACTAAGTATAGTGATAAGTAAGGGTCAATCTTACGAGGAGTTTCACCTTACTTTAATTCTAAGTTTATTTAAGACCTAAGCTAAAGACAAGTAAATTGAACAAAAGGGTTTTTGGGTTTGAATTAAAATTAAATTAAATTAAATTAGGATAGAAAATTAAAATAAATGAAATGAATAATAAAAGCTTAGTTAAGACATCCTTCCATCACTAAACAATCCCTCAAGTTGCTAAAAAGATGAATAAAGTAAATTCATGATAATCATGATGAAGACATTCACGACAAGATAATGATCATACTACATGTCGTATTGATTCTTCCTTAGTTAATATGCAAATCGCATGTGTTTACATAATTGCATATATTCCTAATTATAATCTAGCATGATGTCTACATAGGTTTAATAATTGAAATCCATTAAGAACTAGAAGAATAAGGACATCACACAAATCTTAGAACATGGTGCCTATCCTAGTTATTTAGAAATTAATGACCCTCAATTGGTTCGTAAGCAATTGATTATTGTAAACAAAGAATATATTTGTTTGGTGTGCAATTTATATTCTTACAACACAATCCTAAAAATATGTTTCAAAAGTGATTAATTAAGGCAACAAAATTTAGTAGAATAAAATTTAACTAAAGAAATTAATTTTATCATGCAAAACATTAAACTTTATTGAAAAGATAAATAAATTGAGTTCATATCTAGGCCTTGAAGTTAGTCCTAGCTAATAAACTAACTACATAAAAATAAAAATAAGTAAAACTAAGAAAAGAAAAGATAAAACCAAAGCCTTCAGCCTTGCTCCTCTACTTATCCCCCTCTTCTGGTGTCCCTTCAATTGAATGGTGAAAGTACCTATTTATAGGCACCCAATCCCTAGGAGCCAAGATTTCCTCAATTGAGAAGGATTTCACTTCTAACTTTGATTTGGAATCAAGTTTTCTATAGAAAGTGAATCCCTTTTATTTTTGGTCTAAAACACTTTTTAACTTGCTTAATTCATTTAATTAGGATGTTTTAAGTTTTAGGAAATTGATTAGGAATGCTAGAAGAGGACACTCGAATTTCTTATATTTTCCCCCGTAACTGTTAGGTCTTATAACAGCCTGATCTTCATGCACTAAACCGGTCATAAATTTCTTTAAAAAATTCCAATTAACGAACCGTTAGCGGCTCTCGAAACTAGACATCCGATGTTTTGATTTGATAGGTTATGGCTCATGTAACTCAAACTATGCACTTCATATAAGCTTCCATAAGTCATGTCATGTTTTTGTTCACAAAATCTGTAATTTCCTTCTAGAACATTTTCCTAATTCCTTGAGCTGCAATTAATCTTCCAAAATCCTTTAATTTCATCATTTTTCTTCTCAAAATCTAATTCAAAACATAAAAACATAATAAAAAAAAATAATTAAAAGTATCAATTCAATACAAAAATATAACATAAATAATAGGTAAGTTGGGTATAAAATAATGACAATTAATGATCCAACGGCTCATTTTTGTCAAGCCCATTAACAAACACATTCGACATTTCTTTTTTTTAAAGATCTACTTACAGTGTAGGCAACTCAATTCTAGGCCCTTGTCAAACGGACACTTTTTTCATATTGAATGGATTATAAATATATGTAATAAATTTTAAAATAAAATTTAATAGGTGTACATGCTATTTTAGTGGGATGTAAATACCGTCATTTATTATTGTTCCACGTCAACAACTGTAATGTAAATATGCTTCATGCGAAGCCCATTTACAAACACATTGTATGGTAAATCCACTTCATGCGAAGCCCATTTATAAACACATTTGACATTTTCTTATATATTATTTACCGTGGAGTGACTTGAACCTAGGTTATTATTATATTGAATAGTTAAATCCACATTGGACACTATAAACACACTCAGTTGTAGTGAAATTTTGTCCATGAACATCAATTTAGTGATGTTAGTGGCACCGAGACTCATTTGCAATTTATGAGTCATTCTAAAAACCAATTAAAGAATCATTGATGTACTTTGTGTAATAATAATTAAAAGGAAAAAAGAAATTATGAAGGATAACAACTCGTTATAATAATATATATCGTGACAAATTAAGCAATTTTTTTTTTAATCGTATGATATAATTTAATATTCGAATACATATATTAAAAACCATTATAGTTCATTGAAGGAAACATCGGCCAGGTACATTGAAAGCGAGGTTACAATATTATTCTTTTGGTCAATTCCTAAATTAAAAATAAAGTAAGGCGTAGGCCAGTTGCTTTCGGCCTCAAACATGGGCCGCTAATCCTGCAATCAATTCCTAAATTAAAAATAAACCAGGGTGTACCATTCTCCCACAATAGTGTGAACCAATCACAGTAAATTGGTTGCAGGCCGCTTGCTTTTAGCCTCAAACATGGGCCACTAATTCTGCAATCAATGATTCTAATGATTTGTTTGATGATCCATTTTTCATCATAGCCATCCTGCTCTTTTCTTTCATCTCTTTGACCTTTCTTCTAACCTCATCACCACCGTCCATCAAGCGTCGCAACCCAGTCTCCAATTCCCCTGCCAACACCAGATCACAACCATCCCTATAATCCAATCTAATCTCCACCGCTAATCCCAATTCCTTCACCAAATAGAATGCATTCATTTGTTGCTCGGCGTAAATTGGCCACGTGGCAATTGGGACACCATACCATAGACTCTCGAGTGTCGAATTCCACCCACAATGCGACACAAACCCTCCGATTGACTGGTGGGCTAATATGGTCACTTGCGGGACCCACCCACAAACCAATCCAATCCCTTTTGTCCGATCCAAAAACCCTTCGGGTAATACCTCTTCGAGGTTAGCATACTCCCCAGGTAGGTAAATGGTATCCTTGGGCGGTTCACGAATCGACCATAAAAACCTATATCCAGCTCGGTCCAATCCAGTCGCGATCTCTCTCAATTGAGGTACACGGAGACTTCCCTGGCTTCCAAAGCACAGGAACACCACCGACGAAGGAGGCTGACCATCAAGCCATTTCATGATCTCTTCATGATGGACCCCGTCCGGATGCCACTGGGCGGGTCCACCAACGTCAAGAACTGGTCCAATTGGATAAACCGGCGGCATCCCGGTTACAGAAATCGAGTTAACCGCATACGGTTCGAGTTCTAGAAGCGTATTTACAACCATACCCTTGGTTTCTATGTACCTGCGCGCATGGTATAAAAACCACGCATGCCCATCTTGATTTCTTTTCAACGTCGAAGTGGGCAAGACTTGGGGAGGCAGGGGGTTCACGAAACTCGGTATGACCAACTCAGTTGACTGGTCTTTGGGAACAAACAACTCAGTACCCGAGTCGACAAACTCAGAGGCGAGTTGAGTTTCCAGAGTTGGCAAGTACAGCAAGAACCCCAAGAAACTGGCCGGAGATGCGAAGTAGAGATACGAGGGAACACGGAGTTCGTTGGCGACGTCGATCATGGAAGTACAAAACATGTCAACGAACAACCCAGCAACTCGGACTGAGTCGGACTCGGCCTTCATGATATTAGTGATTGCATGCTTTACGTGGAGTTGCTGCCTTTTAATGAGGATGCAGAGGTAACCAAGAGAGGACTGGTAATCATCAGGTGAGAGAGGGTCCACCGTAGGCAGGTAGACGAAATGGACACGATCGGACAGGGAGGCACGTGATTGGACGTAAGCGTTGACGACGGGCCGTTCGGAGATGGTTATGATGAGAACGGTGGCAGAGAATCGGGAGTCGTGTTTGGTAAGATGGTTAGCGAATTCCACGACCGGGACGAGGTTGCCTATGCCTGGAGTGGACATGAAAACCAGCTCGAGTTTCTTCATCGTGGTGGGAGGCTGTGGCTTAATGGAAGAGAGAGAGAGAGAGAGAGAGAGAGAGAGATTGGTCAAGTTTGGTGCACATGTAAGTGAACACTGCCTTGGATTTTATAGAGCTGCCGCCTTTGAAATGTAGGACAAATGACCAAAAACTGCCTGTAGTTTAAGAAAACTCTATTTTACCACATTTAGTTTAAAATTTACCTAAAATTCCTTCCGATGTTAATGTAAATAAGGGTTAATCATATTTTTTCTCTTATAAATTGAATTAATACTAAAAATTATCCCTCTTTGCTAGTTTTTTTTTTTTTTTTTTAAGTATTAATTCGAACTATAGGGAAAAACACTATTTTTCAAATAAATAATGAAAATACCTCTTCGAGGCGAGTGAAAAAACAACAATAGCTTTGACCGTCATTGGTTTTATTAAGTTAAAAATATTGGTCGTTTGACTCTAAGGGGTGAAAAAAATACGATAAAAAATTAATTGACATGAATAAATAAAGGGAAAAAAATCATTTTAGCCCTTAAATTTTAGGAAAAGGATAAAAATTTTAACCATATTTCAGAAAAACATTAAATGATTTCTAACTTTTCAAAAAAGCGTTAAATTAGTTCCCCTCTTGTTAGTCGATTAACAGTGAAAGCTAATGGACATTTTAGTGGGCAAGGGTAAAATTATCATTACTAATATATTAATATTTGAATTTTATTTTTTCATTAATTGAAATAAATTAGAAATGTTATTTCTAATATTTAAACAACCTAAATTAATTGACCATCAGTCTCATTCTAGAGATTGGATTAGATATTGATTTCGGATCCTTAACATCTCTTCGGATCCATCTAGCTCATTTCGTCGTCTGATTCATATTACAAACACATTAACCACAAACCGATTTTAATATAAAAAAAGCATCATTTGCTTGAAAATTAAATTAACATTTTCAAAATAAAATATTAACTTATTTACTTTCCAACAAGGTGGTGGCAAAGGGAAAGACAGTCGATGGCGGAAGACATGAAGGAAGAGAAAGTGGTGTTGTTGCTTATGGAGGAGGAAATAAGAGGATTGATACAGTCACTACCGTTGAGAGATGCTAGCGAAGATAAAGAAGAAGGCTCCTTGCTTGCCCTTGGACAAGTTCGAAGGTTGCGATATCGAGATAGACACTACAGAGCAGCGTTTGGTGGTAGATGGAGAGAGCATGGTAAGGTTATTTGTTCGAGAGATGGGTGTGGATAACTCTATTCCATTTCGAGACATAAGTATCTAAGACAGGAATTTCGTTGAGCAGTTGGTGGGTGGTAGTAGTGGGAGTGGATCTTGCAGCAGAGATTTGCAAGTGGTGGGTGTCGTTGTAGTGGGTGTCAGATTACAAGTAAATTGACTTGTGTGTGAAAATTGAGGATGAAACCACATCCATTACAAGCATAAGGTGTGATGTGAGTTAGGGTTGTTTAATTAAGAACATCACAAGGTGTTTGACCATTTCATTGTTGGCTCAGCGATAGCGATATAATCAATTTCAAAACCACTAGAACCTACATTCGATATATCCATACTAGGGGTGGCCATGATCATGTTCGGGTTAGATTCTACTGGAACCAACCCGAACATGATAAGTGGGCGGGTCGAAGGTTTTGGGTCCAAACATGGTCTAGTAAAGGGAAGAAACCGACCTAAACTGAACACTCAATGTTCGGTTCGGTTCGGGTCGGGTTCTATATTTGGGCCTAATTTTGGACTTCATTTTTTGGGTTGAAATTTTTATTATTTTTAAGTGTTTTTTGAGTCTATTACTATTGAGCCTTTAAATTTAAGTATTTTTGAACCCTTTAGGCCTACTTTGTCTTGTGGGTGAAACCAAAAAAATTAGATAAGTGAAGAAAAATATTAAGTGAGTGCAACATGCTAAGAAAAAAATTAGATGGGTGCAACATGCCCTTAAATACAAATGCTACCAATTGCTTTCAATGTAAAGGAAAAAAAAAATTTCAGAATGCTTTTACATCCTGCATACTGCCACAACACATATTACACCCCTAATTCAATCTCCATGTCCACTTAAATCTTGCCTACTGCCTTCAATGTAAAGGGAGAAAAAAAAAAAAAATTCAACATGCTTTTAATTTTTGCCTACTGCCACAACACACATTACACTCCTAATTCAATCTCCACATCCACACATTACTCAAAAAATTAGGTGAATGCAAAGATTAACCTGCCTACTGCCAAAGGAAAAAAAATAAATTTCAGCATGCCCTTAAGTCCTCAACAATATCCAATGTTTACATCCACACATTACACCCTCAAGTCCTTAACAATATCCAATGCCCACATCTACACATTACACAAAACAGCAGGCATAAACATACAAGAAAATATATTTAAAAAAAATACAGCAACATAATACACATAAAAATACAACAATTTGGAAACAACTCCAAACTCTAAAGGTTAGCTCTAAGCCCAACTCCAACCAATCAAAGATTAGCTCCAAAGTTCAAACACCTTTTTATAGTCATTCAAAACAAATTTATTAGTACACAAAGACTAGACATATAATAAATAAACAATGATATGAAAAATAACATAAACTATAAAATCTTACCATCAAATTTCAAGACAAATCCAAATCATCCAATGAGGTTGAAACTTCATTTGCAACTTCGTTGAAGGACACTACATCAAAAATTAAGTAAAATCAAATGATCAAGTAATATTTATATAAACATAAGCATAAAACTTAAAATATAAATGTTAAACAAAATTATAAACTACTGATTTTAACGGTTTGGTAAAATTGAATATTTTTAACATTATTATCGTCATATTCCACATACTCATTTACATTAACAATTTCAGGCTTTGGGTTCAAAGCACTCAACCAATTTTGATAACAAATCACCCTTCCACCATTTTAGGAGTTAATGAACTCCTAAATGGATCTAGAATATGACCATTCGTGCTAAAAGCGGATTTTGATGCCATCATTGAAACTTGTATTGCCATCACATCCTTTGCTATACTTGCCAAAGTTAGGTACTTAGTACAAGAATTCTTCCACCAATGCAACAAATGAAACATCTCATTATCCACGGCCTCACATTCTTCCAACAAATACAAATCTAAGTTAGTCTTCTTTTTCACTCTCGCACTCCGCTGTTTTTGTTTGATTGCTCATTATCCACGGCCTCACATTCTTCCAACAAATACAAATCTAAGTTAGTCTTCTTTTTCACTCTCGCACTCCGCTGTTTTTGTTTGATTGCCCATAATTTATCTGCTAAAGTCATGTCTTTACAAGTCTAAGTCTTCTAACTATCACCACGAGGCACAATTGAATCACCACAATGATGATCATCTTCTTCCCCACTAGAGTGCATTGATTTATAATAATTAAACAACTCTTCCAACAACCTTCTTATTTGTGAGGTAATGGATTGTGCCTCTGCCAAAGGATAAAAAGTCTTTAACCGATATTGGATATAATCCAATTCCAACCTAGGGTCAAGCACTTTCGCTGCCAACAACATCATGTTGGTTTCATCCAACCCTCCCTAATACTTAAAAAAACGTTCATGTTGGGACAATCCTAATTAGAAGCGGATCAGATAAACCTTCCAACTCAATGATTGTTTGAAATATTGAACACCAATTTGAAAAATATTCATTTGCTATCATTTGTAAAGAAGCACTAAATGTCAAAGTAGTTTGATAAAAGGTCCGTAAGAAATCAACAAATACTATGTAACAGTCCTAGTACTCCAAAGAAGGTGGCCCAACCCCCTTTTTTCCATTTTCATTTTCCAAAAGTAGCTAACATAATACCCATCCTCATCCTCCAATTGGTTAAAACCTTTTTCAAGTTGGGCACTGTCTAACATCAAGTATGTCGAGTTCCACCTTGTAGGACAATCCATAGATACCAAACCCGACTGCCCAAGCTTCTCATCTTTAACACATTTTTTAAACCTTACTAATCTACTAGGAGAAGATCTAACATACTTCACTACATTTCGAATGGCTGCAATTGACTCATGGATATCTTTCAAACCTTCACCCACAATCAAATTCAATATGTGGGCACAACATCTAACATGTAAATATTTTCCTCCTAAAATTGTTCCATGCACATGCTAACTATTTAATTTCTGAATCAAATAGTTCAAGGCAATTGAGTTTGCACTTGCACTGTCAATAGTAATGGCGAAAATTTTATCAATACCCCAATCAAGCAAAACCCTCTCAATATACATTTTAATTGATTCCTTTCCATGATCTTCTATTGGAGTGAAACTCAAAATTCTTTTCTGTAACTACCACTCATTATTAATAAAGTGAGATGTCACAACCAAATAATTAATATTTTGAATCGAAGTCCAAGTGTCCCTGTTTAGACAAACTCTCACTTTACTTTACTTGATCTTTTTCTTTAATAGTTCATTCTCGTCAACATACAATTTGTACATATCTCTCACTAGCATTCTGCTAGATGGTATTTGAAATTGAGGGCACAATGCTTCACTATAGCTTCGAAATCCCTTGTTCTCCACAAATCCAAATGATAATTCATCTTGTACAATCATCTCCACCAATCTTTTCGTACATTTCTCTTGATTAAAGGAATATGTAGTCAAATTACTACCATATCCTTTTAATGTTCTTTGCCTTACTAATGTTTTTTGGGTGACATCAACTTGTTTAGCTTCGAGTACCTTACACCTAAATTTAATATGTTTGTTCATGTTTGTGGTCCCATTAGAGAAGAAATCACAAGCATATGTAGCCCCATAATATTTACACCTAGACCTTCTTTTCCCCTCACAAGTTTCATAAATCTCAAAATGCTTTCAATAATCTGCCTTTAACCTTTACTCTTCTTCTCTATTTTTTTTACTCACTCTAAGATTATGATTTTTTCCAATCGAACTAACTCCATCATCATCAAATTCAGACTTGGAACCGCTGTCTACACTTTTTTCCATCTATTCACAACAACAATAACACACAATGAATAATATGAATAATTAAACTAGTCAAGTCAACGCACATATATAAAATCAACAAAACTAAAGTAAAATTCGTCAATTTGCTCGTTTTGTTCTAAAACACGAAATCAACAAAACAAAAACAACAACTAGGATCCAAGTAACTAAGCAACATGATTTTTATTAAAACAAGATTTTTATCTTAAAGGATATAATATGTAATTTCAAGTCACAGTAGCTAAGCAACAAATAGGATTCAAAACAACAAACATAAAATCATGAAAACATAAACACCCAATCAAATTTCAACGAAGTCTAAAGCCGCTAAACATGTAAAAATCAAGATTCAAGCAGCAAAATGAGAGTGTGAATTGACTACACTCATCAAGTTGCATGTTGTTAGTGTTTGGGGCTGTAGGGGATCGAAGTTGGAAGTACCAAGTTGGCAAGTTACAACTTCAAAATTCAAAAGAGATTGATGAGTGAAAGTGTTGTGAAGCACTAAAATTGAAATAAGAAACCAAAGTGAAAGAAGAGAAGAGTTTCACGACAAGGAGAGCTTATCGAAATGGTTCTTGAAAAACCAAGGTGGGTGACAGTAACGATAGGGATAAGAGCTTTACGGTGACGGCGAGGAGAAGAGCTTCATGGTGACGATAAGAAGAGGTGACGGGGAAAAGAGCTTTATGGCAATGACACTGATAAAAAGAAAAGATTCACTGTTATAGCCACAGTGAGAAGAGCTCTACGATGGTAATAGATGGCGAGAGATAAAAGATGAGAGGAGTTTTATGGCGATAACACCGATGAGGAGAAGAGCTTCACTGCTATGGTCATGATGAGGAGAGCTCCATGGTGGTGATAGACGATGAGAGATGAGAGATGAAAGTACCTTTATGGCGATAACGTCGATGAGGAGAAGAACTTCACGGCCATGATTGTAGCGAGGAGAGCTTCATGGAGGCGATAGACGGTGAGAGATGAAAGGAAGAAGAGAAGAAGGGGGATACGACGGCAGCAAGGGTAAGGGAAGAATGGATTGTCGATCTAGGGTTGGGTGTGGCATTATATAGGGGCATACGAAATTACGCATGTAACCTTATTCAGAGGTCGGGTCGGTTTTGACCATGTGGAACCGACCCGATCTGTGAAATATGGTGTTTTCCAGTTGAACAGTCTAAACATCTTATAATTGAATATGGAAACTGACCCCAACACCCAAGGGTTGTTCGAGTCGATTCCATGTTTTTTTGCCCACCCCTAATCCAGATAACCCCAAGTTGTAGTTGGAGATCCATCATTGGATGGAGTTTTTAATTTCTTTGTTTTAATTTAAAAACTGTTTTTTTAAGTCAAGTAAAACAAAAAAAGTTTTTTAATTACATATATGCATATATGAATTTTAAAATAGTGATGTGTATAATTGGTGGAGAATTTTTTACTTTTTTATTTTATATTTTTGATGACATGTGTTAAATTTTTATTGGTCAGTAGGATAATAATTTTAGGCTTAATTAATGATAGAGGGGTAAAATAGACTTTTCGTATTTTCTGTTATAATTGACTATTAATTTCTTTGTCAGAGGGAGTAATTTGATATTTTTTGAAAAGTTAAGGATCATTTGATGCTTTTTTAAAATATAGTTAAAAATTTAGGGATTCGAAATGATTTTATTCTAAAATAAATAATAAACATCTTTAAAAAAGATAAATAAATAATCAATATTACAATAATAAGATAAAAAAAATTATAAAAAGGTCTCCATCCCAAATATGGAGGCCATTTGGGATGGTCTCCAAAATAAACCCAAAATTGAACCTAAATTCATACACACAAAATGACACGCAACTGACCAAGCAAAATCAAAGCAATAGGGACGAAGAGAATCGTGTCCAAAAGGGAAGTGCTTGATGATCGGTGGAGAGGCATTGAACAAGAACAGGAACACTACGACAACAACGACCCCTGCAATCAACGCAATCTGCACCTCCATAGAGAGGAATGGTGCATTAATGGAGACTAGTTGGATGGTCTCCAATGAAGGCAATGGTCTCCAAACAGTGGATTTATTATATCCGATTCTGGTGGGATTATTTTTGTATTTGGGGATTGCTAATTCCATTTGATTGCATAGTACCACACCTCAGATAAGGACTAAAATAGCCTAATCTCATGTTTATCCGACGTATCAAAGCCTAAATTTGTAAGTATCAATGTGAAGGATAAGATTTTCTATATTACATTTTTGGGTATAACTACAATACATGACCATTATATTTAATGTGCAGTTATGATGAGTCAATTAATGTGCAGTAATGAGAAGTAATTTTCTTTTTTAATTTTTCAAATTGTGATTACCATGGTTTATAATTAGCTTATTTAAAGATAAAATGCTTTTAGCTATATTCTTGTATCATTAAAATAAAACCTTCTAATTAATAATATATCCATTTTAGTAATTTAATATTTGAATAATGTTAAATAAACAAAAAATAAAATTATTCAAATTCATACCTAAGTAATATGATATATGTGTTATCAACACTACATAAAACATCAAATGATTTAGTGATTAATATGTTAATTACAATGCATATGCTAGATCATTTCACCATAAATTTGGGTTAATCTTTTTAGCTTTCTAGTATCTCTTGCGATAACAATTTTTTTTTTTTTTTCCAATTACAGACCAAACTAATATATATGTTCTCGAAGTTTGACATTAAGGCGGGTCCTGTGACCCTCTTTCGAAGTTTTTTTTCACTATGGATACCTGGTTGTATTTGTAATTAAAGGATTTTGAAATTTCAAAAGGTAATCGGTCCAGCAGTTACCAGGTTACCATTAGATAAAAATGTGACTGGTTCAACAGTTTAATAGGTTACTAGTAGGTCAAATTTAAAAATATATATATATATACCTCAGGTGTATTGAATGGAACCTGATATATATATATATATAAATATATATTACAAAAACTTTATTTCTAATAAATTTCATTCTCCACTGACAGTATATACATTCAATTAAAAACATGAAGAATAGTGAGAGAAAATCACAATACATACCTGATTTTGTAGCGAAATTTGATCTGAATCTCTAGTTGTTTAACTGGGATCGGATTTCAATCATGAAATTGGATGGAAATCTCAATTCACAATGTAATATACCTTGCCTTCGCTTTTTGCTCTCTATTTTTCACTTTTGCTCTTTGTTTTTGGTTTCCTCTTTGCCTGTATGTTTTGCACACACGAAAAAAAAAATAACTGTTGTCCATTTTATATTAGGAGTAACTGCAACATGTAGTTATTTCTTAAACCACCAAAAACTGCCCACAAAACTGCCAACAAAACTGCCACCAGCAGTTAACAAAACAAATCCAATTCTATTGGATCCTGGATCCCAATGTTGGATTCGGGTTTGGATTTTGGGCCATCTTGGGTGAACCCGACCTAAGGCCCACATAACCCAACATCTCCCACTCACACAAGATGGGCCAAGCAGAACTAACAGAGAAAAACACTGGTGACCCATTTATAATGAGAAGTATAGGTATTCATAAAGGTAAATACATTATGTGACCTATGAACAATGAAATCTATGATAGGACTTACTTTTCAAATCTCAATTGTACTTCTATACAAAAGATTATCAATGTGTTTATTATTATGTCATAGATTTAATAGAATTTTATTTGTTCAAACATAACACAACATGCTTGATTCTCTAATACTTCATATAATTACAATTGTGATTCCAAATCACAACTTGTAAACATATAAATATATGAAAAATAAAATTCATTAAATCTTGCTATCTCACTTTCGTCTCTCGATCAACAAAAATGACTGACATCATAGCAATGTTCCATAGGCCGCATTATCATGACCATAGAAAATACACTAATGATACAAGCATCACTCTGTTACTTTGAGACAAAGTAAATAGTCACTGAGGACATAGATAGAAGTTTTTACAAACTTCAATGGAACTTACACAATGAGGAGACATAGGTAGAAGTTTTTACAAACTTCAATGGAACTTACATAATGAGGAATAAGGGATAAATTCACTCATTTTCAATGTTGGTCACAATAAGCATATATGGTATGAAACATATGTTACAATGAATCTTGCCCCTTAATAGGGACGCGTATGCCTATTATATTTAAATTATTCACTATACAGATCTTAGTTCAGACGCTCTCCTAACGTCTAATATGAGTTTCTAAAAAGTTCGCTTTCTAAGCACCTTTTGCTAAGAAACACACATCTGGCTTAATCAGGTTCTCATGATAGTGATGATACATCACGAACGATTCTATTATTGACATTTAGTATAGAACCTCATCTTGGCTATGACCAAGATGACATTTCATATATTCTAAGTCTTTGAGAGAACAAACTCCAATTTATTCTCTAAAATATATGCGTCTCATCTTGGCTTGCTTTCCTAGCAACCAAGGCGGTTGTACGTGTAAGAATACTAGTCTCTAACCTAATAACATACTTTATATAATTCAAGTGAAATGAATATGTGCTAGTATTATGTAATAAATCTAATATATTTATTCACAAATAGATATAGTTCAAAGTGACAATTACAACGCTATAATCTACGTAGACCTCAAGACCTAGCATGTGACTTAAAAACATCTCTCGTCACAGCTTTTGTAAGCGGGTCAGCAATCATCTCATGCATAGATATATATTTGATCATTACATTTTTCTTTGTCATTATATCTCTAACAAAATTGTATTTAGTCTCTATATGTTTCGATTTATTGTGATACTTCGCATCTTTAGTATAGGTAATGGTTGCCTAACTATTACAGTAAATGGTAACTGGCTTCTTCGCATCAGCTTCTAAAATCAGATCTTTAAAAAATCTTTTAAGCCACGCTACTTCTTGTACTGTTGCTGAACACGCTATAAATTCAGCTTCCATGGTAAACAACGCAATACATGACTATTTCTTGCTACTCCAAGAGATAACACCTTGATTGAGCAAAAATGCATAACTTGAAGTAGATTTTTGCTTATCCAAGTCACCTCCCCAGTCAGCATCTGTATATCCAACTAAACGTATGTTACCACCTTGGTAGCATAAGGAGTAGTTTACAGTTTCTTTCAGATATGCTAATATTCTTTTCACGGCGATCCAATGTTTCTTACTATGATTGGATTGATATCTACTAACTAACCCAATTGCATAGCAGATATCAGGTCTCGTGCACATCATAACGTACATGAGACTTCCGATAGCACTGGAATAAGGAACTTTTTGCATTCTTTCACGCTCTTGTGGAGTCTTATGGCACATTTTGAGACTAAAAGTCTGTCCCTTCGAGATGGGAGTATCGATAGGCTTACAATCAGCCATATGGAATCGTTCGAGAATCCTTTTAATATAAGACTCCTGTGATAAAGCCAAAATTCTTCTTAAACGATCTCTATTAATTTTAACTCCTAAAATATAGACAACTTCTCCTATGTTTTTTATCTCGAAAGTTGAGGATAACCATCCCTTTATGGTCATCATAAACTTTTTGTCATTTTCGGCTAATAAAATATCGTCCACGTATAAAGATAAAATTATGAATTTTTCTTTTACCCGTTTAACATAGACACACTGGTCTTCTTCAGTAATCTAGAATCCATAGGATATTACTGCCTTATGAAAACCAAGGTACCATTGTTTGGAGGATTGTTTCAAACCATAAATAGATCTTTTGAGTTTACAAACCTTTTGCTCTTGACCTTTTGAAACGAAATTTACTGGCGGTTTCATTTAAATTTCTTCCTCCAGTTCTTCATTGAGAAGAGCTGTCTTTACATCGATCTTATATGATTCTAGTTTCATGTGTGCAACGATAGCTAATATAAGGTGAATTGAAGCAAACCTTACCACAGAGGAGAAAGTTTCTTCATAATCTATACCCTTTTGTTGAGTATATCCTTTTGTTACTAATCTCCCCTTATACCTTTTTATTGAGCTGTTTGCCCCTACGCTTGATATGGAGAACCCATTTGTTTCCAATGGCTTTCCGATTAGGTGGTAAATCAATTAAGTCCCAAAAGTGGTTGCATTTCATTAACTCCATCTCTTCTTGTATAGCTTTAATCCAAAATTCTTTAGTAGGTGAGTTGAGAGCCTCATTTACATTCTTTGGCTTATCACTATCATGTGAAGCAAACATAAAAGCTTCCTCTTCGATTCCAAATCGACGACGAGGAACAACTTTACGGTCGCTTCTACGAATTGATGATTTCGAGAGTACTAACTCATTAGTCCCTATGCTCCCATTGGGAACAAATGAAGGAGCTCTTTCAACAACTTTATCACTCCCACTAAGGATAGAGTATTCAAACAATTCTTTATCTATCCCACTAAGGATAGAATATTCAAACAATTCTTTATCTATCTCTAGTTGAGTGTTCGAATGCACATCATTATAAGATTCATTCAATTCGTAAAATTAAAAATCTTTTTCAACTTCACCCCTGCTAGGAAATTCATTCTCTAAGAAATTCACGTCACGTGATTCCAATTCAATTATGCTTTCATATGAATTTTCTCCTATGAATACATATCCTTTCGAGTACTCAAAGTATCTGATAAAGATACATTTCTTTCCTCTAACACCCAACTTTTCATATTTACTAGACAAGTCATGTACATATCCTACACAACCCCAAGGTCGCATATGGATGAGATTAGGTTTTTTATCTGTCCACAATTCATAGGGTGTGGAAGATACTGACTTGATAGGGACTCTATTTAGAATATAAGCAGCTCTTAGTAGTGCATCTCTCAAATAAGATATTGGGAGGTTCGCTTGTGCAATCATAGATCTTACCATCTATAACAAAGTTCTATTCATTCTTTTCGCTACACCATTTTGTTGCGAAGTCCTAAGAATAGTCAATTCCCTAAAAAATACCTTTATTTAGACATAATGTCTAAAATTATTCAGAGAGGTATTCTTGTTCTCGATCAATTCGCAGGACTTTGACTGACGGATCCTAATCTTACTCTTCAGATGACCCGCACGACACCCCATGGTAACCCTCCAGACGGGATTTCCTCTGACTGAAAGATTCCCGTGAAGCTAAGCCTTTTTAAAACTTAACTTAGAAATCTCATT
The DNA here is from genome assembly GCA_019925255.1 of Litchi chinensis. Lineage (NCBI taxonomy): Eukaryota > Viridiplantae > Streptophyta > Magnoliopsida > Sapindales > Sapindaceae > Litchi > Litchi chinensis. Next base: position 3,147,703 of record CM034469.1, read on the forward strand.
TCGGAAACTCTTTTTACAAAAAGGTTGTCAGCGGAATAGGGTGGGAACTTTTTCAATTTAGAAATTATATTTATGCAAAGCGTTTCTGTGAGAATTTTGACAGCACAACGACTATTTTTCTGAAAAATGTCACCTGGTGAAATCGAAATCAAAACCTATGCATATTGTAAAATAATCATTTTCTCAACTACAGGGCCTCAGGCCCGTCTTCCACAAAACACATACATTCGCAATATAGATATCGATTTCAAATTAAGTTTATATTTCTAAAACATGACATGCATGATCGAATATATATATATATATATATATATACATAAAACTCAAGTATGAAATTTATATTTACATATAGTTTAAAAACATCTGTAAGTTCAAAACTAAGTATTATACATGAAAGCAAAAAGATATCACAGTCACACCCGACGATATGTGCCACTACTCCTGGTGAGAGGTCCCTACTGTCTGGTCACCTGCACCTATACCTGATCCTGGGAGATTTTTATTTTAAGAAAATAACAACACTAGAGTTAGTATAATTCGCTTAATGTATATCATTAGTATCTATGCAAAATATTACTAAAATGTCTTTCTTAAATATCATTTTGAAATTCCATTTCATGAATAAAGTCATGATGTAAAATATATATGCGACTATATGTCGAGAACCCGAAAGATTTCAATGTGTGAATATTCACCTATATTTCTCATATTTAAGTACTCATTTCATACTTGTAATCTATTAGTGATGGCGATTTTCTTTTTGAAAAGTTTTTTGTTTAAAACATGTCATTCACTACCACTTTCGAAGTATACAATACTAACACACTAATACATGACAGAGCGGAATCCCACATCGTCTCAGGCCATATCGTATGACGGAGTGGAATCCTTCATCATCTCAGGCCATACGTATCCGGTATCATGTAGCGGAATTATCCATCGCTACGGAACAGAATCCTTCATCATCTCAGGTAGTAAGCTAGTTTAATCGTACCCTATAAAGAGCGGAATCCTACTTCGTCTCCCAGGTGGAATCCTACATTGCCTCCGGATACTCTACCGATATCGAAAATCACTTAATATAAGTAGGTACCGTATACTAAAAATCATCTTAGATCACAAGTTTCACCTTTTACCACTCATATTTCATGACAACTTCTATAGTTCAGACAAGTTGGTAAACTTCATTTTCCGTGTACCTCTATACATATATATAGATAGTCAATTTAAGATCATTAACAATACGATTATATACATTCACATATAATTGTAATGTGAATACAAATAATTCTTAACTCAAAATACTTTCGTTAAAACACTTACCTGGATTCCCTAACCGGTTAACTTTTCCTAACAACGGGGAACCTCCGCTATCCGCTTCTGAAAATCCTACACATTAATCACTATCGATTTTTCAAACTACAATTCAAATGATGTTATTAGCTTGAACCTATAAACATGAAAATTCAATGAATCACTCAACGAATACATTAATTCGATACGTTGCTTGATAATCCATTTTCTCCTCAATTATTCTTGAATAACATTCATTTATGATTCTAATAATTTAAACACTATAAGTAAATCAATTCGAAGCTAAAATTGTGCGAACGAAATTTTGCAAAAACCTTTCCTTTAGTCTCACTTAAACAATAACCTTAGCATTAATTTTTTTTTTTTTAAGCTTTCAATTCATTTTGCATTTAAACAATCACAATTCAACACTAGTTTATTTAAATTCAATAAATATCACTTTCGAATGTTTTCAAATTCTAAATCCGCAATATAACCGTTCAACATTTAACAATTTCATATTCAATTTCCGAGCTTATCCAAGTAAACAACTACTTCTAAGATCTCATAACCCAAAACAAAGACACTTTAAATTGACCATAATACCCTTAAGGCCGAATGTGTAATTTCTTTCAAAATCATAACTCTAAGTTATTTCACATCTTAAAATTCATCTAACATACTTTCGAATCATCAAAATTCAACTCCAACTCAAGTAATGCATAATGGCCAAACTTACACATGATTAAATATATATATATTTTTATTTTCACAACTCATTCATCATCCAAACCATTCACAACCCAATCTCTTCACTAAAGAGATGGTATATCCTAAAACCCAAGCATGCATTTTCATCAAAAACTCTTCCGATAACTTATCGAAATTGCTCAAAACTAAATCTTACCTTTCGAAATTGATGAGAATGCTTCCAAGAGTCTTCAAACCTCTTGCATGTGCTTTATTTCTTCAAGAACTATATCATCTAACACATGCATGGTTCGGCCTATCAATTCCTACCATAGTCGTGACTTCACTTGAATGGATTCACTAGATTTTTGCTTCTTTACATCAAAACCGATTGTCATAAGGAAAGATTGAGTGAGAATCTCAGCCAAGATAGATGAGAATGAGTGGGAGATGAGAATGCTTACTTGATTGAGTTTGTGAAAGCTTGACCGTGACATGCAAAGGCGGAAATGAAAGATTGCCAAGAGTTTGAAGATGAAAAACCATGAGATGAGTTTGGATAGTGAGGGACCGTGAGCTTGAGAGAGTTTTGAGTGCTTTGAGCTTGAGTGGATGATAAAACAAATGCCTTGACCGTGAGCTTGAGAAAATGAGTTCTTTGTGTGTGACCGTCCAAAAGCACTAAGGAATAAACAATTACATTCTTGATTTCTTTTGCTTTCTTTTAATATCAATTAACAATAAAATATGTATATAATACACTTACTTGACATTTATCTATTACTAATTAAGCATATATGGCATTTGTCCTCCGATCCCCACACACGAGGGACACTTGTCTCACACGTTGTTCCAAGTTCTTACAATACACTCCTCGGATTCAAACTCCTCTCGGTTCCGTCTAGAAATTTTCTTAAAACCCCATTTAAAATTTGAAAACTACATTAGTATTCGATTGTCATCCGAGTCCATTTGTTTCAATAATTTTTAGATTTAGAAATCGTAGATCGTCCCCGAAACCCTTCGAAAATCTTACTAAAATTTAATTATGTATCTGAATTCAAATATTTTTAATACTTTAATTTTCCATATTCAGAGGTAGGTTCTAAGGACTTATTTGGATTTCGGGAGAGCATGTTACATTGACAGTTCTATTTAACTGATTCTCCACCATATTTAGATATAATCTAAAACAATCCAATGCTTCAGATTTGTGGGAGATCAAATAAACATGACCATAATGAGTGTAATCATCTATGAAAGTTATAAAATATGAAGCACAATTTCTAGCTCTAACATTCATAAGTTCACAAATATCAGAATACACTAACTGTAATAGATTCTCAGCACTAATTCCTTTTCCAAATGATTTTCAAGTTGTTTTTCCTGCTAGACAATTTTCACATGGAGACAAATCTATGTTATTGAGAGAACCTAAAAATCCCTCTTTGGCCAATCTATTCATTCGATCTTGGCCAATATGTCCTAGTCTAGCATGCCAAGTATTAACATTAGCATTTGCAATGTCAGAAGAAGCAATTAATGAAAAACAACCATTATCATTATAATAACTGTTCATCTCAGTATTTAATATAATAAAACCATCCAATAAATATCTAGTGCCAATCCTGACAGAATCTAAATTAATGTTCATACAATCACGATGAATGTTTAAAACATATCCTAATTTAAGAAATACTGGTACGGAAATCAAATTTCATCGAATATCAGGAGCAAATAATACATCATGGAGATAGAGTACTTAGCCTTCATACAAAATAAGCTTGCAAGTGCCAATACCTTTCACCTCAACACGTGAGTTATTCCCCACATATATCTATCTTAATCCTTAACTTATTGGATGATACTCCACAAATGCTCCTCGATCTCTAACTACATGATCGGTCGCTCTTAAGTCTACAGTCCACAGAGGACGAGATTTAGTGAATAATACTGAACTAGAAACATAAGCATGATTAAATATGTCATTGTAATATTGTACATTTTCCTTCTTTTACTCAGTACATTCACAAGCAAAATGGCCTAACTGGCCGCAGTTGAAACAGATAATTTTGGCTTTGTCCTTCTTAGCCTTAGCGCTTGCCCTTCTTACGCTTTTCGGTCTCGTTCTTTTTAAACTTGGAATTTACATTCATTTTCTTGAAGTTCCTCTTCCATCCCTTGCAATTAAAGCCTAAGCCTTTGCACTTGTTGGATTCAACCATGTAAAGCTGATTGGAAGCCTTAGCTGCTTCTAAGCGCTCGTCTTCCAATTCAACATGACGTGCAATATCATCAAATGTCTTGATATTGTCATTATGAGTCATGTTGATCTTCATGTTCTCCCAGCTAGAGGGAAAAGACTGGATCACAGCCTGTACTTGTTGCTCATCAGTGATATTATGCTTAGTAGTCTTGAGCTCACAAATTATGTTTGACATCTCCTTAAAGTGCTACCTCATGGTATGATTCTAGCGCTTTCTATAGGTGTCAAACTTAATAGTGAGCCTCCTCAACTTAGTGGTTGAAGTATCACCATACTTGTCTTTTAGAGGTCATCCACATGTCTTGGGCAGTCTCATAATCTTCATACATGCACATGAGATCATCATCCATGCTGCTCAGAATCGTAATTCGAGCAATGCTATTCTTCTTTTTCCAAGTCTGATAGATCTCCATGTCTCTTCTACATTGAGCATATGTACCTGACTAAGACATTACCATAGTGTTTGTCAGGGTCTTAAGAGCATCTTGCTTTTCGAGAATATATTGAATTTTTCGGTGCCAAATATTATAATTGTCACCATTCAATTTCTCTCCCTTGTTTAGTTTAACAATAATATTATTTGAAGTTGAAGCCATTTCCTGAAATGATATCCATTTCTATTTAGAGACTAACTTTCTATATCCTTCTATATCTATACTAGCACATTTACTATCATTTCACTATAATAATGCAACAACCATACACTCATAAATATGAAAAAGGAATCCTTGGATAGGAATAAAAAAGGTAGTCAAGCCACCTATCATCATTCAGTTTCAATTATTCACCAAACCATACTTATAAGTGTATTTGCGCAAAACAGTCCTAATGTCATTCCTTAATATGATTAGGACACCCACATAGATATCATTATACATGTTGCTATATGAATAAACAAGATTTTATAAATGATAAATAGAGAAATACACTATCCATAAACTATACATAATCCGAAATATTTAACATAAATAAAAACGCTATATACAATACAATAATGATAAGAGAAATACATCATCAATCAGACATATAAGAAATATATGAATCAATCTCGTTATGATACTCTCTCATATACTAATCGAAATCAATCGTCATCTTCGGATCCTCCTTGTCTGATGAGATTTCTATGACCTTAATCATCTCGTCATCAGAAGCATCCATAACATTGATGTCCTTATCATCGTCTGATATCTCTACAATCTCAATATCATCCTTGTCATCCGAAATGACTATAACATCGACCGAATAAGTAGAAGGCACATAATCTGGAGGCTCAATGCCCTCTTCATCATCAGATATGACAATAACATCAGTCGAATAATCAGAAGGCATATAATTCGGAGGCTTGACACCTTCTTCGTCATTAGATATGAAAATAACATTGATCAGATAATCAGAAGACACATAATCCGGAGGCTCGACGCCCTTCTCATCATCAGATATGACTATCATATCGTCTAGATCATTAAGAATATCGACGAGGTTGAGACTCTCAACTATCTCGATGACTTCCTCGACTTCCTCATCAGAGTCAGTAAAATAATGAATAACACGATAAGCCATTTACAAAAATTTATTATGTTAAACATATCAATCAATTTAGCATAACTAACACTAAATACAATGATTAAATTTTATTAATATAATAGGAGAAATAAGAATTTAATTTAATTTAATAAAAAATTTATTATTTTTCCTTTTTTTAATATTATTTTTTAAATTTTTTTTCAAATTTTCTGGTGATTGGAACCGCCGTCGCTTGTGGCGCATGAAGTTTACGCGTCGGCAAGCGTGGGTCACCAGTCGCATGTGCAGCGCAAACACTAGTAGTAACTGATTCACTCATGACACGTGGCAGACTCTGGCGCACCCATACGTCCTGACATGTGGCTCCTCCATATGCTTCCACGTCGTGTGATACGTGGCACAACCTGGTCCGTCCATTCAACGTAACACGTGGCTGTATAAGATATTGCCATGCCACTCACACGTGTCTTTACTAGAGTGTGACACGTGGTGACACGTGGCCAAATAATATTGTGCCACAAATTATACACGTGGCTTACTCTGACTGGTCCATTTTTTCTCCACGTGGCTCAATCAGAGATTGACACGTCACTTATATGATGCGGCCTCTCCCCCGAACGCCACGTGGCAAGGTACTATTTATCTTCTTCATCTGGTTGAGTGTATTTTTCCAGAAATTTAAGTTTTCAAAGTCAATTTCAAATGTGTTTTTCTCTCTCGTTTCTCATCCAAATTATTTATATAATATACTGTTGGAAAACTCTTTTCAAGCCATTTCCAATGGTATAAAAATTACACCAAAATAATGAAACTTACTAACATTAAATAATAGGAACAGTTTCGGGTTCATCCCAGTGTTCTTAAAAAAACTACATTTTAAATGTCCTAAACTCGATGTATAATTAAGTTTTATGTAATTTAACATCATTTTACCGGCAAATAACACAAACAAAAGCTTTGATACCAATAATAAATTTCATTCTCCACTGACAGTATATACATTCAATTAAAAACATGAAGAATAGTGAGAGAAAATCACAATACATACTTGGTTTTGCAACGAAATTTGATTTGAATCTCTAGTTGTTCAATTGGGGTCGAATTTCAATCACGAAATTGGATGGAAATCTCAACTCACAATATAAAATACCTTACCTTCGCTTTTTGCTCTCTATTTTTCACTTCTGCTCTCTGTTTTTGATTTCCTCTTCGCATGTATGTTTTGCACACATGAAAAAAACAAATAAATGTTGTCCATTTTATAGTAGGAGTAACTGCAACATGTAGTTATTTCTTAAATCACCAAAAATTGCCCATAAAACGACCAATAAAACTGCCACCAGCAGTTAACAAAACAAATCCAATTCTGTTGGATCCTGGATCCCGGTGTTGGATCCGGGTTTGGGTTTTAGGCCATCTTGGGTGAACCCTATCCAAGGCCCACAGAAGTCAACAATTTCTAAGAAATTTACAATAAATAAACCTTTTACAAATAAAGGTTTAGTCCCTTCGTTTTATGAATGGCCGGTTTAGGTTTACCAAATTATAATTTTGGAAAGAATCTTAATCAAACGTTATTTCTTGTGTCTTTTATTTTATAGTCGTCAATCAACTTTATTTCCAATTAATTATTAATGAACATCACTTTAGTCAAATTATATTTGAATGAAGTATCTTATTCTTTCGGTGGAATGCAAAGTTAAAGCGATTTCTTCAACTTCGGATTTTAATAGTTGTGGAGCAGACCTAATTGTATAACTTTACTTCCTTAACGATTTAAATATTTTAGACTTTAGAGAATAATTTATTCATCTTAGTTATGTTTGAATATTTTATTCACTCTACCGAATGGTCATGTGTGATGTTTTTAAGGCTACAAGAATGTATTCATGAAATTAGGTATTGTGTGACTTGGCCAAATTATAGGTCATGTTATTGGTGTAGAAAAATCAAACTTCAATGGTTTTTTTTTTTTTAAGTCTTTTAAGACCTTATTTTAATTGATGAATTAATTATATTTTATAATTAAGATATTGAGTTTTGTTTGTTTTTCCATTTAGATTTTCTAAACTTAAATATTAAGTGATGAGATTATTACCATTATACTCTTTGCCTTAATTTTTTTTCATTATTTAAATAAATTATTATTATTTGAATATATATTAATTTTTATTTATAATATTTTATATCTTAATTATTTTATTTTACATCAATAAAACAATATTATAATTAAAAGAAAAAGAAAGAAAACTGACGAAGTAGACATTTGTTTTGCTTAAAATAGTGCTTGGGTTGAAAGTCTGTAATCGGCAGGCCTAAAGGTCTAGATAGGAAGTGAAGTGAAGCAAAGCTTATTAACCACAAGACATATTAGCAAGTGCCATGTCAGTTGAAACATGTAATGGGGTTCAACTATGTTAAGGCAATAACTCGGCTCATATTAGCCAGCTTGCATAGAAAATTACTCGAAGGCGTATTGGTATAACAACATATGACAGGCCACCGGTTTACAATTGCCTAAATAGTATAAGTTTCCAAAAACAGAAGACTTTTTGTAGCCAACCAAAATTGGTATATTTCCTTATTACAGTAAATCTCTAGAAAAGGAAATAGAATTCCAACAAATAAGAAGGTCCTTATAATGCATAAAAGATCTGTTCAAAAGCTACCTAAAGTAAACTTTCGTTCTAATATGGATGTAATAATTGTAGTCCTATGTAAAATAGGAAGGAGGATCTTGGTCTTTCTTATATTTTGGTGACCAAATCATATGTAAATAGGGAATTTTAGCACTACATAAAAGTGTCACTTACCTGTGCACAGACACACATCCATACATACTACCATTTGCTTGTTCACCCTTAGCAAAACCTCTGCTAAAACCTAGTCTATCCTAAACATAAATAACATAACTGTAGACTTAGATATCATTCTAAAGGGCCGAACCAATACATATTACGAGTTGCTTGTTTGCCCTTAGCAAAACCCCTGCTAAAAACTAGTCTATCCTAAACATTAATAACATAATTGTAGCCTTAGATATCATTCTAAAGGGCTGAACCAAGTTAAAAACTCGTTAGTCTCTTTGCTTTTGTTCTTACTCTTATTATTTTATTCACTCATCATTGTTACTTCCATCTATCCATTATTCACACTCAATTCACATCAACTCAGGTGTTGATCAGTTTTAGACGTCAATATTTTGGCACTTGAAGAAGAACCAGAAAGGTTGTTAATTTAGTAGGTTTTTTTTTTTTTTTTTTTTTTTTTTTTTTTTGAAGTTTACATTGCAGAAGTGCATGACTAGGTGGTTTCCAAAGCTTAGGGGTGGGAATGGATTCAGTGTAGCACACATCTGACGCTGGAAAGTGGTAAGAAGAGGATTATGCTCGTAACTATGTCAACTTAGACCTTGTAGCATATCGACACCAAGGGTTACATAAAATTTTCCCTCAATTAATGTGGCAATTAGACTAATATATGCTTTGAACCTTGGAACCAAAGTGAATAGGCAAGGCAAGTTAAAGGATATGTTATAAATGATAACTCAAACTATCTAATTGCTCATCTAAAAGTAGCAAGCAAATCCCCTACTAAGTGAAGGTCCACTCTAAGGTGAAGGACTACAGGTAGGTCAACATCCTCCCCAACAAAAGAATAGGAATGAGAATCGCAAGTAGGGTGCACAGAATGAACATACCAGAGTAGCATCCCTATAGTGTAACATTACCAACAATGTAAAAGAGATTGTAGAAATATCAGAATTATAGAAGGATCACATACCACTTAGGGTGAACTGTGTGATTATGAGAGATTGCTTAGGGTACTTGCCCACTTAAAATGATGAGAAAGTTGAAATTGAGACCGTCACCATGAAGAGAATCAGTTAAGTGGTGAAATTACCAATGAGCCATTACCAAATCATTTCAGGATGCCAATTATCACTCTATGTCAATGAGAAAGCAATCCATATGATAACTTTGATGCTTTTAATGTGCATATAAACCTGTCAAAAACCAATGATAACATAGAGTGCAATTGTTTCCCAACCACAAAAGTGGTTTAGAAAAATCCTCGTTGAGAGCATAACAAGTTGTGAATAATGCCAAGAGTTGTTCTTGCAACACTATCAAGTTTCAAGGAAGTTGTACATGTTGTCATGTTATATGGCGACACTATTTCAAAAGAAAGGGGAAGCTTTGAAGGACTACATAGCTCGTTTCTATAAGGAGCTTAATTAAATTGATAATCATTAAGACGAGAGCATCCTTATTGTGATTTCAATAGTGGTAGATAAAAATGTAAAGCTTTATCACATCATCTATAAGAATCTTATCAAAACTCTTAAGACTTTTATGATCGAGTTGCTATATGCATTAGACTGGAGGAGTCTTTAGATGCCTTAGATCTCAAGGCACAAGAACAATCAAGCAAGAACAAACTAAAGAAGAGAAAAGGAGACAACATGAGAGCAAAGGAAGTTCATAAGTCAGAATGATACTTATGCTGAGTTGACTAACTGAAAAGACCATCCCAATTCCTATCTTGAATCTAGGAGAATCCTGTGAAAACTGGAGTTTTTCTATTTAAAATCTAGAATCTTCAAAAATCCTTTAAAAAAATCATCGTAAATCTCATAATCACTTCATAAATATAATTTGAACAAATTAAAAATGTTTATATTTCTTGTGTTGGACGCTTGAATTGATTATATAAAATGTTCATAAAATATCAAGAAAAGATATTTCACTTATAAAAATATTTTGAAAATACATTTAATAAATTTGACTGGTTAAAGATAATATACACTAGTGCAAAATGTTTATCATTATATGGTCCTTTTCATGATTTGTAATAATTTACACGAATCTATAGTGGATATCTGATAAAATGGGTTTCGTAAAAGAGTGAGCGCTAATGCCCAGTGAGTGAATATAATTTTTTTAAAAATATTTTTGAATAAAAACATAACAAGTTGTTGGTAACTACAAATAATTCTCATTGTAAAAGAGTGAGCGCTAATGCCCAATGAGTGAATATAATTTTTTTAAAATATTTCTAAATAAAAACATAACAAGTTATTAGTAACTACAAATAATTCTCAATGGTTAATGCACATTCAAATATGAACAATAAAACTGAATTCAAATCTTATATCATAATAAAACCATAAACATCTATATGAATAGTTTTTGATAAGTTTACAAAAAATAATCTGTATAAAGCTTTTGTAAACTCCTATTCTTGTTATTTCATTCCCTAGTATTAGAAGTTAGAACATAGAAGTCGTCAATATTTATATTAAGAAAATCTCATAAAGGGTAAAATAGTCTTTTTCTATAAATAAAGAGATCAATATCAAAGAAGGAAAAAATAGTCATTGTTCTAAATTATGGTTCTATGTATGTGTAGGTGTGATTAGAATAAACTAGTGTGGAAATTATGAAATTTATGAAAGGAGTAAGGATATCATGGAAGTTAAGCAAAATTGGAGGATATTTTGGTTAAATTTTAGGAAGTGGCATGACATGTAAATAAGTATCAAACTTTGAGGGCAATATTGTAAAATTTCATTAATGGCATGAATTGTAATTATGTCCTAAAGTTGAAGGGCAATTAAAATAAGAAGTGGACAGCTATATATGTGGAACCCTATCTCGGGCCTTAGCTCGCTCAGCCTCAGTTGTATCTTGAGGCCTACTCACAAGGTACTGTTCCCCTTCTAAGGATTTTCTTTTGCCTCCCCAGAGTCTCAAACCTGGTGCTAGAGGGCTTAACACCAAATGCCTAGCTACTCTGGTACCAATTGAGCTAGCTATTGATGGAACCCTTCCCGAATCCCTTCTCTGGACCCGTGAAAGACCCCGTAGCACTCCGACAGAACTCCAACGAACCCTAACTTTAGCTCGAAGGACTCCTATCGGAGAACCGATACTTAGTTAAAACTTATTTTGAACCTATTTGTTAGGTGGCAAGGGTAAAATTTTTTTGTTTTTCTAACGAAAATTCGGCAGCATGCCGACTGTTTATTGAACTATGCCACCCTGTAAATTCAAAAGTAATTTAAAGACACTTCTATGACACACAATCTCCACTACCAGGGGCCTCTGGCCCTCACCCAAAATCAATCACAACATAATTAATCACAATTATGAAATCGATGGAAATCTAAATTTTTCTTTTTAAAACATTTTCATAAAACATGCATCCAACAACTGATATTTACGTTTACAAATTTACATCATTTACAACATGATTTATGTACAACACATGCATGACAAAAATACGAGCTATACAATGGGGAATAGTCGTCTGTCAGTCTATCCGCGCGTCTGTCTGAGCCTCATTTGCTGGACAACTCGTTCTTGCACGTGAGGGAACATTTTAAGAAACACATGGAAATCAAACGGTGAGTATAACTCAGTGAGATAAACATTAAACAACTTCATAAACTAAAGTATTTTTTTGAAATACTTTTGAGCATTTCATAGAGAAACTATTTTTGAAACTCATTTCGAATTTCTTTCTAAAACTTTCTCATTTCTCGCCTTGATGGTAACCCAGAGAAACTACTCCTGTGTGGCAGCATCAAATCTCTAGCTAGCCACTAGGAATTAAGGAATTTGCCTTATGTAGTCGCCAATGCGCGAACTCTAGGCATGCGTTACCCCTACGCAATCGGTCTGAACTACATTACTCTATACGTGTAGAGGGTGACTCAACTAACTCTCATCTCTTAGGAGTTGTCCAGACTTTATTCTCAATTAGTGACTCTCTCTCATCTACCATGCACACATAAAGTACTCCACTGGGCCTTTAACTGGGGCTAGTATAAACTATAGGCGTAATAAAATACTTTTACTCAATCTTTTAAAACAAACTTATTCTCAAGGCAAACTGCCTAAAATCTTTAATTCTTATACATTCTTGATACAAATACAACTCAATTAAAAATTCACATGATATAATCACAATACATAATTCAATTATATAACGAAATAATTACAAATAACTATTAAATGAACTTTGAACTAAACTACACTTGAAACGATTGAGTTTCTACTCACAAAACGGCTTCCGATCAAAAGCAAATCTCCTCCGAAATCCTCCGATACACTCTACCTTTACCCTAAAACATTGAATACTCAATTAGAATCACATTATTAACACAAAGCTAGAAATCACTTAAAACTCACCTAACTCTATTGACTCTACTTTACGTCTAAACCTTCGCAACTAAGTTTCTACTTAACCGATGCTTTCGTATTTCGATTTCTTTGCACAAGCCTTATTTATTATCACCTATGGACACTTCAGAATACTTAAAATGGTCGTCAGAAGCCTTGAACACAAAATCACTGCTTTTGGACCCCCTAAAACCGAGACTATGCTAGGGCCTATTCTAGCAATTTTCTTCGCTTCGTTTTCACTCTAATCATCTCCCTAACTCGCACTTAGGTCACTCGTAAAATGGTTTCAAAAAATTCTAAGTATTGAGGGGTGAAACCTATGAAAAACACTTCTTTTTCGACACTTTTAATGCACATTTTTACCCAACACTAGCAATTAACTTATTTCTTTCACAACTAACATTCTTTTACTCCAATATGATCAAACATATCCAATTTAAGCATTAAAAGAACACTTAGGCATGAGATTTCTTCATGCCCTTCAACTAAACGAAAAACACTAACTCTACACTTTATCTTTTTCAATTCTATCACTTCTAATAGGTTTCTTAGCATCTAAATTGCATAAATTAAGTCTCAAATGGATGAAAGCAAAATGGGTTACACAAACCCTAAGCTTGACTGAATTTATCATCACCAAAAGGCCATCATCATTCTTTGAATTTCAACACGAAAATCACACCTACTACATCACTAATCAATCTAGATTGAACCCCTAATCTCAAATTTAACTTTTGAAGCAAAATTAAAATGGGTTTCTCACACAAGCAAGGTGAACTAACTCAAGAAAACTCATCTATTTATGCTTTGCTTTTACTCTAAGCTTGCTCCAATGACTTTGCTTGATGACTAGGTGAGGATTGATGGTGATTTGCTTGAAGAAAATGGCATAAAATCACTTACTTCTTCCTTTGATGATGGACAGCTCCCTCTCTCTCTTACTCTCGGTTTTTCAATGCCAAATATGAATGAAAAATTGCCATTCCATCAACTTTATATAATGGAGCCAAAATTGCAAGTTAGTCCCTCTTAAAATCACCAAAGTAACCCTTAAACTTCTCTTAATTTTATCTTGACCCATAACTAGATAAGGTTAACTTTAATTGGTCCACTTGTCACCTTAAAAATCACTAATTTCATTCACCAATTAAATGGCCCCAAATGGCTCACCAAATACCACCCATTTCAAGCTAGTTTTCCACCATTTTTAAAGTTTGATCAAGCTATTAAAAGGTCAAGAACAAGTTTAGAAAGGTTCCCAAGCAAGATCTCTCCAAAATTAAATAGGTAAGATTGAGTTTTGATTGAGAAACTTGGATGTAAAGCCTATTATGGTGCTATCACGACCAGTTCTAGTATTGATAAGATTTTGATGGTTTAGTTCAAGGTTTTGAGACACAAAACAAGTGGAGAAGTAAGCCAAGACATCAAGGAACACTTGGTAAGTGGTTTGGATAAATATTAATGTGATTTGAATAAGTTTTGATGGTGATAAGTAAAGATGAAATGTGCTGGAAAAATTTTGGTGAAAATTGTCATTGAAATTTGTGTGAGAAGCTTGATGATATCTTGGGATATAAATTGCTATGTTTATTAGTGGTGTTAGGGTTTGGGTAGGATGAAACCCTAAGTAGTAATTAAAGTATATTTGTAGCAAATTTACTTGTAGATTAAGTGTTTGATAAATTATTTAAGAGAATTAACAATGAAAAACTTGAAAAAGTGAAAGAAGTAAAGTGTTGGGTGTGTTAGGGTAGTTCGGCTATAATGGAGGAATATGTGATTCCTTTGAGTTTTGATGTATATAAGCATGAATTAATGAATATTAAATGCTATGAAATCATTTGGAAATTATAAAATTGAAAAATGAAAAGAGATAGTTCAAGAATGTTATTTAGGCTAGATGAAGGGCATTGTTGGTTACTATGCAATGCCACTTCATCTTTGTATTTTAGCATAATGAATGATCATAATTAAGTATATATAAGCCTAAGAATGATGGTAGAAAGCAACTTGAATTTAGAATGTAAAAAATGGTAGATTTTGACACGAAAAAGTGTCAAAAAATAGGAGTATTTCATAGGTTTCACCCCTCTATAGTTAGAATTTTTCGAAACCGTTTTACTGGGGACCTAAATGAGAGATAAGGAGATGATCCAAGTGAAAATGGAAGTGAAACAGCCTGCGAAATGCGTTGTGAATAGTATTTTGTTTCAGGGGGTTCAAAAATTTTGACTTTTCGTTCCGGGCGTCTGAAAATTATACGGACTGCGTGGGGATATTCCTAGGGGTGTATAAGTTAAACTTGTGCAAAGAAACTGGAATTGGAAAGCCTCAGTTAAGTTAGAATCTAAACAAGAAAGTTGTAGTCAAAAGTGCATGGTAAAGAGTTTTTAAAGTTAAAAGCAATGTGTGTAGTTATGTATAGCACATTATAGTGTATTTTAAATAAGAACATGTTATGCAAGTGATGCACAAACTAGCGGAGCAAAGGAGATTCAGTAAAGCTCTCTAGTAAGCTTGGAAATCAAGGTAAGTATTTCTGACTTACACTATTTTAATTCTAGTTAAAATATAAATATATTTCATCTAAAAGGAATTGTGTAATGAATTTCAAAATCTAAGTTCGGATTTTGTATAAAAGTTTCTTATATCGGATTCAGAAATGAAAATCAAGAGGAAAGCATTTTTAAAAAGATTTGAAAGTAAAGTTTAGTTGATTTTTTTTATAAAGGAGTTTGGTGCTTAATGCACTTGCAAAAAAGGCTCACAAAGGCCATGTGTATTTCCAAGATTTTCTATATTAGATAGCACTACGTGGTGATGCAGAAAATTTCGTTCGTAGTTGCTAAGATCTTCAGATTTTCTAGCGCTATGTTTACGACACAGAAAATTCCGTACGTAGTTGTCTAGATTCATAGTTTATCTTACACTGCAATGTGATGTAGAAAATTCTGCACGTAGTTGCAAAAGTTAAAGTAGTGGGCACTATAATATGCGATGCAGAAAATTCCATGTAGTTGCTCAGAGCATAACTTATTTAGCCCTATACTGTGCTTCAGTAAATTCCACGCGTAGTGGTTGAGTTTTGGGATACAAATGGTGCTTTTAGAAATAAAGTGGCAATTTAAACCTCATAAGTATCAAAACGAGTTGTGAGCATTTGTAACATGATTTTATGTTTATTACATTGCTTAAATTAACAAATTTTCTTTGTTGTAGTGTACAAATCTGTTCAGGAAATTGTTATCGAGGAACGAAGTGAAAGAGCCACCTCATCAAAGAATATAGGTGGGCAAGAAACGAAAAATGCATATGTAACTCATGTTTATATTTTGAATGTATTAAAATGAAGAAATACATATATCATATTACAAGTTTGGTAGCATGCATTTTGAAATTGTACATTTGTAAATCATGTTGGAAGTAGTTGTGAATTTTCATATATGATATATATATCCCACTATGAGTTCATGCATATAGGTTGTGAAAAAGTATGGTGAAAATGCATGTTTGTGGATAAAAGAAGTTGGGTGGTAAATGGAAATAGTCGAAGTGTATTTTATTACAGGTAAAAATTTTGGAAACTTTAAAAATACAACCGTTATGCTGTCGAAATTTTTATAAAATTTTCTTCAATTAAATGTGAAAAATTTATACCAACCCAATTATTTTCAAAAGAAATAGAAATTGATTTAGTTAAAGTAAAGTAAACGAGCAAAATATCTTAAGGGGTTCGCTTCGTGGGTCTCTTGACCGAGAGTAAGATTATAAGAGGTTTGTTGGAGTGTCCGGTAAAACCCTCCAAATAAGAACCTAGAGATATTATAGTTTGGGTCTTGTCAGTTTCTCTGAAAGCAATTTAATCATTTTGAATCTGCTTTGTACAACTTGAAAACTATTAAAATATGATAACACAATATGATAAAATATATATTCTTTCTTACTAATTTATCAATAATCTTTGAATAACTCATTAATTTTTTTTTTAATAAATATTCTTATACCATTTCTACACTCTTTTCATCAAATCTATTTCTGTAAATTGATTTTTGTAAATCTCTTTCTGTACTGATCAAGCTCAGTATATAATTTTTGTAATTTTAAATATTTACACCAACTAGTATCTAGGGAAATTTGTCATATGTGTTAGAGATACTTAACACACATATAAAGCGAGGATAACATTTGTCATATACGTGCTGAGTGACTCTATGACTTCTCAAACATCTACCATACATATGTTGGGCAACTCTTTCGAACTTACATGCATGAAGCCTGCTTGGTCGTTAGAGGAGAGGGTACAACCGTAGTATTCTAAAAGTCTTATTTCAATCATTTTCAAATCTCAAATCATTTTCATATGTAAATTATATAATTTTATTTCTGAATACAAATATAATTCTTAATAAATATTATTCTCAAACATGAATAAATAATACTTAAATTATTTTGGAATTTTTCATATAATAAACTCAGGGTGTGTTTATTTGTTGGATTAGGGAATGAGAATAATTGATGATGTTTACTTACTCTAAAATCATTCTGTAATGGGAATGAAATGATGGGTCCCAAATGAATTTAGGGTTGTGGGAATCCCGTTCCCCCCACTCTACTTGAGAATTCCATTCTCATTCTCCTTTTAAATTAAAAAGACTTTTATGCCCTATATTAAATGAGGTTGTGGAACTTTTTGGAAGTTATTCTTTTATTCATTTTTTTTTGTTTGTTTAATAGATTATATAGTATGCATTGTTAGTAAATAAAATTGTTTATTTTTATAATATTATTGGGTTATATGAGAGTTTAGAAATAATTACATAATCAATAATCATAGCAACTACAATGATGGAGCCTAACATAACACTTTTAACAAAGGTTTACATATATATATATGAAAAATAAAAATTATCACTATATTCTTATTTGAGAAATAATATAATATTATAGAATTTTTTGTTTAAAAATAATAATAATAAAAATTATAATGTGATTTCATATGTTATGGATAGTTTGGAATTCTTTAACATTAACAAAAATAAATAGTAAACTATAGATATACAATATACTTACATTAATATTGTTAAGAAAGTTTATTTATTTATTTATTTTTTTATGAAGTATAAAATATGGTTAATCATGAGTATTTTTGTAACTTATAATTAATCCATTCTAATTTCAAAATAAAGTAAACAGTTCAATGATAATACTGTTGATTTCGATTTTAATTCCTGTAATTAAAGTATATTCCTTATTCTGATTCCAATATATTCTTTCGATTTTAGACCATTTCAATTCCCATTCCAATTCTTGTAATTGAAGTAAACGCACCATCAAGTTGGAAAATAATAAATTTTGATTGGAATTTCAAATATGTAAACATATATACGTATACAATTAAATCCTAATTTCAAGCATATAGCAAACTTAATAATTCAGAAAATTAATTAAATAACAAATAACTCATTTCTAATGATCCATAATTAATAAAATCTTATATATAACTATAAATTATCAATTCAAAATAAATAAAACGATATACTCACATAACTCCTTTACTTATATCTGGATTTAAAACGGATTCTCATCAGATTTTTCATAATCTTAGATTTACCCTAAAAATCATATAAACTCAATTTAGAACTTATTATAAAATTTACTAATTTCCTAGACTTCAAATTTCATTAAAATAAAATTACTTATCTGGATAAATTGGACATCCAAATATTTAGATTTCCCACATAGAATTTTCTCCTATTTTTTTTCTCTTTTCTTCTTCCTTCTCCTCTTTTCTTCTCGCCATTTTCTTTCTTTTCTTGTTGCCGAACTCATCCTCTATGTTTTTGGTTCTATGAAAGTTTATATATATCTATATATATATATATATAATACTAACCAACCCACTAATTCTCAATTTAAAATTCTTTTTTTTTTTTTTAAATAATCCAACCAACTAATATTACTTTGGCCCACTAGTTCTTTTTCTCATCAAATTTATTTTCACTCCACAAACCACACTCACTTTCTTATTCTAATCTAGTCTTTGTTGACTTTGCTTGAAATTGAAGGCCAAATATTAATTTAGCTTGGCTTGATGTCTACTAAATCGGTGGACACTTAGCCCACTAATTTTTTCCTTTTCTTTGGCTCATCCACTTTCATAAATAAATTTGGTATGACTATTCTTTTCTTTGTTACTTAGCCACCACCATTTTGTCTCATTCAAGTTCCTTATCTCTATCTTTGACATTTCAATGCCTCTCTTCACACTTGTTTTCTCTTAAAAGACATAGCTCACTAACTCATTTCTTTTGTCTTATTCAAATTGTTGACTATTGCTTGATTTCTCATTTCATTCTCTCGTTTTCTATCCATGTACTGTCACACCATATATATATATCCAACTAAACTATGGGGCAAATTTAAGTAGATCAAGGGGGTGTATAAAGCACATAAAGTCATAAATAATTGGGCCCTAAAAATTAGGCTCCTTTAAAAATTCAATCCAATTAAAATTTGAACTTCAAATAAATTTTTTGGATCCATTAGGATTCAGGCCTTTAGTCTTCATTACTTAAATTGCTTAACCAGTTTATATGGTGACACTTGTCCCCATTTTTCTTAAAATATTTTGCAACTAATCATCCCTTGTTTAAATCTCATATTTTTACTTTTTTTTTCCAATCTTCAATTTGTTTTTGTGTGCCTACTGATAGCCATTTACTTGGCTTGACTTGGGTGTTGTCCACCAATTATTTATTTATTATTCACCCGCTTGTGTGCTCTCAATTCTTTCTCTATCTTAATTCTATTATTATTTTTTTTTTTAAAAACCCACCTATCATTTGACCTTAATCTTTTCTGTTGGCCATCATATTTATTAAAACATTTGTCTTGTAAATTTTCATTTTACACCCCACCTATTGCTATAACCTTTTTTCTTTTACAGCCAACTTTCTTAATTTTTTTTTTTTTTTAAATGTCCACCAATAGGATATTTGTCCATATGCTCTTTTATTTATAAAACTTGGGCAGAGCCACATTAATTACAATAAACTAGATTTCAATTAATCTTTTGAGTCTACTTGGATTGGGGTCTTACACTAACACTAGGGAAAGATCTATATAGCCAAAAGAAATCGAGAGAATTTCTGCAAGCCTGTGCTTGTCCCAGCTCTTGAGGGCAGTCAAAACCCAAACAAAATTTGTCATTATCATAATGAGGTTGGGCATACTACCATAGAATGTTACACACTGAAGGATGCTATTGAAGAGCTCGTTAGGATAGGAAGATTGTGAAAGTGTATAGCTCACCAAAGAAATAACTAACAGCTCATGGCTACTCCTCAAGAAGCACCACAAGTGGTTAGGGAGATCCACACAATATATGGGGAACCTCTCATCTCAAGAACCTTTAATAGGTCATACGACCGATATATTAGAGAAGCGAGATATCCCTCCCTTCCTTAAAAGCAGACACGAGAGAGTATAGAGTTTGTCATGTTCATTAAGGTGGACGTAATAAGGATACATGATCCTTACAATGATGCCCTCATTATCAATGCCACCATCAACATTATCAATGTCCACCGTGTGTGGTAGCCAATGGGAGCTCAGTCAATGTACTGTACAAGGAAGCTTATAAGCATATAGGATATATACCGGATCACCTGAAGCTGATGCTTGAACCTTTGTATGGGTTTACAGGAGATTCAGTACAACCATTAAGACATATTAACCTCCCGTTGACGCTTGGTGAGTTGGGTTGAAAAGCAATTGCCTTGGCAAATTTCCTTATTATAGATTGCGTAACTGTAAAACCTAGAATTTTCTCTATTTAGGAGAAATAAATTTTGTTCGATGAATAATAATTCATATGAATAGTATTTTTAAATGAATAGTGATTTTTGGATCTGTAAAACCCAGAATTTCCTCTTCCTAGGAGAAATAAAATTTGTTCGGTGAATAGTGTAATTTGTTTTAAAAAAATGAGAAAAATATTTTTGTTGTGGCGGGGATTGAACATGGTAACAAGGGGACTAGAAGGCAAGCCATAAACCAATAATGCCATTTTATGCCAATGACTGTGTTTAATTACTTCAAATTTTAAATATAATATAACGTGATGCTTTTTCTAGAAATAAAGAGGTAAATATTTATGTTGTGGTGGGAAATCAAACATGGTAACAAGGTCCAGAGAAAGCACGCCTCAAGCTAACAACACCGTTTTAAGTTTGTGAGCATATCTACTTTAAATATTATATATAATAATATATTATATATTAACATATTTAATAACTAATATCATTAATTTAATTAATTTTTAAAAAATTTCAGAGGGGCACGTTCCTTATCTAGCCCTAATGTGGGTCTGTCCCTATTCACCTAAAAAGGTAAAGTTGTTGTCTTTATTATTGAGCCAAATTGTGTAAAACAAGGTGATCTGTACCTTATTCACTATAGCTTCTGGATCTTTCTCCAGTTGGTCAGTCCTTTCTATTGTTAAGATCAGCTCCTTCTTGAGGTCAACCACCTTTCTTTGATGTTGTGACTCAATGTCATGAAAGAGCTTCTCCTTGTCTAGAATTGCCTGCCTTTGCCATGCTACCTTGGCACTCTCAGAGTTTGTCTGTGCCTTCCAAAAGTCCTCATTACACCTAGCTGTCTTGATTAAGCCTTTCCTTCTTAGCCTTCACCTCATCTAACTGTCTGTTGAGCTCATTTTCCACTATCCCCACCTTGCCATCCATATTGAAGTAAGCATCATACAACCTCTCCATGAGAAGCCAAGTTGCAAAAACAAAAATATATTAGATATAGGCTTATCGTGTCAAAAAGGTCAGATTACGAATAGCATTGACATACCTATTGTAAGGTGCAGAGCCTAGCAGTGAATAACCATTCCCCCTTTACACTCTTCACAAGGTCAGCTACAGCTTTGGTGAAAGTCCTCCTCGTGGAAGTGGAAAATAGTCCAAAAGATTTGAGCAAATGAGGTCAAAATTAGCATCGTCCCTAGGTCATTAGAAAAAACGATGCCCTGTCCATTTCTTTCTGAAGTAGAATGGGCTAAAAGAAGAGCCCATGTGGCCTAATCATAACTTGAAGGCAAGAGTTTTCGCTTCTTCTTTCTTCTATCGCTGGCAGAGGTGTTAACATAATGAGGAGGTAGAGGAGGCCTTCTTACAGACGGCGTATTGTTAGTGCCAAACCCCACCGAGTCTGTATAGGACTGGCGATTGCTCTCTAAAAGACATTAGTTCCCCAAAAGCATTGTCCATGAAATCCACCTTCAGCTTACAGTTCATCTCAATAGGCCCGCCTTCTTGAGAGCTGTAGCTCTCATTTTCAGTACAAAAAAGTCACACGGCAATGACAAGAAAGCCGCTAGCAATGCAGTTCTCCAAGGTCACCAATTTCTTAGCCGATCTCTCAGAAGGATCAAGCTCCCAGATTTGATCCAACAGGTAATAGTCTTTGATTGTCTTTGATAATCTTAGGTAGGCAGTTGAAGCAAACAAAAGCTCTTTAGGACAAACAGGGTAACATATTCGAACCAAACTGAACAATAGACAAAATCTTACGAGGACTCAAAAGGAAATCGTGATGTGATCGAGCACATCTTGGACCCAAAAGTATTGGTCCTTGTAGTCTTCAGTGTTAGACTTGATATCAGTAATCAAGCACTCAAAGGTACTCGTTCGACCAGTTAGGTAGTAAAACCTATCATTCGAATAGAGTGTTTTTTTTTTTTCTTTTCTCTTTCGAATGGAACGAAATTTGGACCATATCCGGGCTAGAAACTGAGGGTCTGCATGTATTAAACTGTATCAAAAGGGATGAAAGAATGAGATGACTATTGGGGGAAAGCTAGAAAAGAACCATTTTGGGAAGAAAAGTAAAAGACCAGCCTTTATTTGAAGCTTGCCTATGATGGTGTTGTCTTTAGGCGATTGAGCAACTATATCTTAAGGATTGGAAAATAGCTACATCTTGACTTCGGTGACTAAATTTAACAACCCCTTCTCAGTCATAGAAGAAGAAACCTTCGTAAAGTACGGTCGTGAGAATGAATAGTATACTATTTACGAGCCACTCTCCCGGTAAAGGCTACCCTAACCCCATTAGAATCGACCTTATCTATAGCCTCCACATAGGTGCTCTCCTTATCAAGAACATCCACGGCCTTGCCTCCTTTATACCAATTATGAGTCCTATAATGGAAAGACCATCATATAAGTTAGGTTCGTTGTTGGCCCCAACCACATGACTACGGCGGCTATAACCTGACATCTATAAATAGAAGTCTACCATCATTATTCCTTAAGGACCACATGGAAGCTAGTTAATAAAAACCCTAAATGTGACCATTTGAAGCTCTAGAAATATGCTTAAAAGAAATTTTGAAGATTACCTTAAGATAGCATCCATTCGCTAATCAAACCACAATCAACCAAGCAAAGTCTCAAGCATTATGGTGACAAAACAAACACACAACTTACTAGACATGTCATGAAGACATGACATTAGAAAAAAAAAAAAGGAGAGAGAGAGAGTAAAGGAGAAATTTGGATTACCTTAAAAAAGGAGATTAGTGCAGAATGAGAGTGGATTGGAAGACCAAGAAAAGGGACCAAGAGCGTCACAAAAGAAAATGTCTAAGAAGGAAAATGAAGAGTTCTTGTACTTAAGAAACTTGGAAAGATGAATAACAATGACATGACCTATCCTCATTTTAATATGACCTTATCGCAACTGTTAGATCAAAAGTAATCATAACTGTTGTACATGTAATGATTGGGATAAAACTTAGCATTATATCTGCATAGGAGAAGTAAAATGGCATCTCGTACACAAGTACACATTGCTTTTAATGGGATGGCATAGTTTTGAACTAGCGAGAATTCAAACGGTTTGTAGAAATCTCAAAGGAATAAGCTTTCACCGTGACTTAGAATAACTAGCTTGCATTGAAAGGTGGAGAACTAATGTTGTGCCCTAGATATAGTGCTTGGGTCGAACGCCCATTAAGACCTAACAAACTAATAGGCTAAAAGGGCTAAATAGGAAATGGAGTGATGCAAAGCCCATTAACCACAAGAAACATCAACGAGTGCCACGTCAGCAAGAACATTTAACAAGGTCAATTATTGATGCCGTTCCAAATGAATGGAAATGGCTGAATGATTATAATCCCACCTAGAAAGGAATTATGGTGTTTAGGGAAGGGGAAATAGATTGAAATTCAAAAGAATAGATAATTGATAAATGAAACAAATTCAACAAAACTTGAGGATATAGATTTCACCACCCAAGAATTGATAAACAAAGTACGATAGATAACATAGGGATACAGATATCACCACCTTAAGTTTAAATTCACCACTCAAAGAATCCACCAAGAGATACAGAAATTTTGAGAGAGCACAAAACCCAATTTTCATTCAAACACATCCTTTTTTAGTACATCCATGATAAATCATATTTAAGGACTCTAAAATACATATTTTCAATGAAAATTAATGTTGGCAGCCATCCACTTAACTACCCTTATTGAAAAAATGTCCCCTATTGATTACAAGCCAACAAACCACACATTCAAAAGTTAGAAAATAGCAAAGATTAAATACATTATAATCTATTACTTACTAACTAAAATTAGTTGTCTAATTAATTGCTAATGAAAATGTTATACCAAGTTTATGCATTTATTGACTTTTGTCTGCTAAAACATAATTCGTAATAACTTCATCTTGGAAACTACATTTGACATTTTTTAATATGCCAAAATGAAGTTAAGACTCTAGTCTTTCTAATGAGTTATGGTACGTCTTGAAACCTCTTTAAAATCAAAAGATATGAAATCACAAAAATACCTTTTGTGTAAAATTTGCTGCTCAACAAACCATAGTGAGAATTTGGAATCTTTTTGCTCCTTGGTTCGAATTCATATAATAGAACACTCTTGTGTCAATCTACATCAATTATACCAAGGCAATAAATTTGACAAGACCCAAACCAGACTCTCTCTAATCTCTTATCTGGAGGGTCCTGTCGGGCACTCCAACGGACTTCTCTTAACCCGACTAGTCGGATAAAAGAGATCGCGGAGCGAACCCCTTAATCTTGCCTGATTCTTTAATTCGATTTAAATGCATTCTTTTCTTTTACAAACAATTTGAGTGGGTGTAAATTTTTTGCAATGTGATTTAAAATAATTTTACAAAAATTTTGACAGCATAACGGCTGTATTTTGAAGGTTTCCAAAATTTTTACCTACAATAAAATACACTTCGATTATTTTCCATTACCACTCAACTTCTTTTATCCACAATCATGCATTTCACATCACAACACATGGCGATAACAATTGTAAACCCATCATGTAATATGTATCTATACATATATCATACAAAAAGTTACAAAAAGTTCACATTATCATTTACACCAAGCTAAACCTTGAAATACATATTACCAACGATTCAATATCATTCATGCATTTTCTTGTTTTGTAAATTCACAATTATAGACATGATTCATATGATATATTTTCCGATGTTGCCCACCTAAAATATCTGACGAGATTTTTTGAATGCAAAAACACCTGTACAGGCACCTACTACGATATATAAGTTGCACAAGAATACATATGTTAGTTCAATATATGATAATAATATCAAGATGTAACTACAACAGAATTCATAATTTCGTCCGAATATCAAATTCTTTTTTGACCTTTTTAAAACTTTTCTTTCTAAAAATTCCATGTATACCCTTAATATACTCAAACCATCACGTGGCAGTTTCGACTAATGCCAAACGTGAAGCTACTGAGATATTTCGATCA
The DNA here is from genome assembly GCA_019925255.1 of Litchi chinensis. Lineage (NCBI taxonomy): Eukaryota > Viridiplantae > Streptophyta > Magnoliopsida > Sapindales > Sapindaceae > Litchi > Litchi chinensis. Next base: position 3,173,513 of record CM034469.1, read on the forward strand.
CTATGATACATAATTTACTGCATCACAAGCGTAGTGTGAAACGATCTCAAATCTAAGCAACTACAATGTGAAATTTTCTGCATCGCAATTGTAGTGCTATAACTCTGGGCGACTACGAGTGGAATTTGCTGCATCGCAACGTATTGCCAAAACTATAGATCTAAATGACTACTTACGGAATTTTTCTGCATCACAACGTGACACTAGATATTCTAAAAAACTGAGCAACTACGGACGGAATTTTCTGTATCGCCGCATAGCGCTAAATCTCATATAAGCTGAGGGTATATACATGGTTTTCAAAACTCTTTTCCTCTAAGTGCATTGCACACAAGTTGATTTTCTTTCGAAACTATTAATTAAAATTCTTTACTCATTTCTTTTTGAAAACCTTGTTATTTTCAAATCCTTCGTTCTAGATTCACCGTAAGGATCATTTTACAATGCTTTAACTCATAGTTTTGAAAATCGTTAATTATGCAATAATTTATAATTTAAATACCATTTGAAATAACGTAAGTGATAGAACACTTACCTCACCAAGCGAGTTATACTCGTCAACGAGCCTCCCGTGCTCCGCTGGCCTACTCGTCACTTGCATTACACAATCTTACTCAAAACTTTGTTAAGTAAAGTGATTCAAAACTTTTAAATAATGGTTTCCATAGGATATTCTATTGAAAACCCTTTTTCCTATAACCTTCCCATCTAAGTTCTAACTCGATCAAGACTCTAAAATTCTGGTTTCTTTCTACGAACCCTCTTTATTTTCACTTAGGAACACCTCGGTATGCTCGATTTAGTTGCGGAAAGCGTGGAAAGAAAAATCACAATTTTTGATCCCCTAAACCTGAACCTATGCTAGGGACCAACTTAGCGATTTTCTTTGTTCTGTTTTCGCTTGAATCATCTCCCTATCTCTCACTTTGGTCACTCGTAAAACGGTTTCGAAAAATTCTAAGTATCGAGGGATGAAACCTATGGAAAACACTATTTTTCGACACTTTTTGATGCATATTTTTGCATTACACATGTAATGATGTCATTTCTTTCGTATCTAAGGTTTTTTTCCTCAATTATGATTGAATACATTCATTTTATGTATCAAAGAATATATTTTCACTCTCAACTCATCTTTACGACTACATAGGTACACTATTTAAGTCATCACTTCCTCAATTTTTATCCAAACTTTTCCCTTCAAATTTCTATGGTTTACTAGGACATTTATGCATGTTTTAAGGTCTAAAACAACCCTAATTAAGCTCAAATAGTGCAGGTCTCTATGCCTCTTTCAAATACTTATTTTCTCATTCTACTATTATTTTAATCTTTATTAGATTGTATGTCATTATACACCCATATATATCAATATTAATTACCTTGATTCCTACTCATTCATGCATGTTTTTAGGACCTTAAATACATCATAAACACCAACAAAACACATGCATAAGCTACTGCCCTTCATCAAGCTGAAATGCACAAACAATCCAATCTAGTTTCCTTTTTCTATTCTAACTCTCGTATATGTTTTTCTAACTTTAATTATGCATGATTTAGAGTTCAAAAAGGTTAAAACACAGTAGCATTTACATATTCTCCCTTTGGCTGTGATACACACACTTGCACCACATGTTGGTCTTTTCAATTTTTCAAGTTATACTTCTTTCAAACATTTCATCAAACAAGTTATAGGCAATCTAATTAACCCTTCACTAGATTAAATCACAAGTTGGGGTTTCTACCACATAAACCCTAACTCTATTTTTATGCATGGTCTCTTGCATTTTACTTTCCTTTTTAACTTCTTATAGTTCTACTATTGATTTAGACAAAAACCCACATCAATTTACACATCAAAAACTAACCTAATTAGCCAACACAAACATAGACTCAACTATCACTATTTCTAGACAAAGTCATGAAAACCTTACCTTATTCTTACTTAAAGTTTGTTATTCTTGCTTTAATCTACCAAGAATCTTGATTGGAAGCTTGAAGAATGGTTGGACTTGGCTTGGATCTCTTCTCCTTCCTCTTTCCCTTGTTGTCGTGCACCCTTCTCAACTCTCTCTCAATTTCTTTTTGAATTTTCTCTAAGTGTTGGAAGACAACACTTCTATATATAGACTTGCATTTATATAAGTGCCCTTAAAGTTTGTTAGTTATTTACATATTATGCCATCATATGAAATTTGACTAAATGATCTTTCAATTATGCATTGGTTTTACATCTTCCTCACTACTTTTATTAATTTGCACAATTCATGCAAATAATTTATTCTATTCATTTTTATATAATAGTTATTTAATTTATCATTGACTAATTTACCTTTCTTTGATATTGATCTCTTTATTTGTAGAAAAAGACTATTTTACCCTTTGTTGGATTTTCTTATTATAAGTATTGACCATTTTTATATTCTAACTTCTAATACTAGGGAATGAAATATCAAGAATAGGGGTTTACAAAATTGGCCTCGTATTGACCAACTCACATAGAAAACAGCTCAAAGGTATATTGGCATAATAGCTCATGACACACCATCAACTCGTATTGCCTAAACGGTACAAGCTTCCAAAAGTATAAGATTTTTTGTAGCTAGTTGAAACTGGTATGTTTCTTAATTTTAGCAAATCTATAGAAAAGCAAACAAAATTTCATCAAACATTAAGATCCCGATAATGCACAAAAGATCTCTTTAAATAGAAAGCTATAAAGATATATTTTAATTCAAATATGAACATATTAATTGCAATCTTATGTAAAATATGACAGAGGATCTCAATCTTTTCTATATTTTATTGACTAAGTCATATGAAAATAGGGAACCTTAACACTATATAAGGGGTCTTTTAAATGTGCATAGACATACATCCATACATAGTACAAGTTGTTTGTTCACCCTTAGCAAAAACCTTGCAAAAAACTAGCCTTTCCATCAATAAATAACATAACCATGGATGTAGGCATCATTCTGAAAGGTTGAAGCAAGTTAAAAGCTCTATCATCTCTTTGCTTTTGTTCTTACATCCTTATTGTTTTATTTACTCATTATTGTTACATCCATTCATCAATTATTTGCATTTAGTTTGCATTGATTTCGATGTTGACCAATTTTAGATATTAACATTCTCTTTTGTCAATGCCATTTCGATGCAAAAGGAGGTTAACAACCTCTTCTTTCACCGACCATAGAGGCTGGAGGCCACTAGCCTCTGACATAGAAGAGGTTGTGACCTTCTCCTTTATTTTGGCGAAGGCTAGCATCCTTCTTTGTCAAACACATGGAGGAGACCAGCCAACCTCCTCCAGTTATGATTTGATGATCAGTGGCCATTGCCGCTAGGCCTAAGGTTAGAGCTAGGTTAGGGTTTGATAAGATTTGATTTTTTTTTTTTTTTTTTTTTTGGTTAGGGATATTTTAATAATAATTTAATAATAAAATGTTTATCTAGGGAGTCAATGTAAATTTATTCCTAAAAGACTTTTTCATTAAGATGTAAGTAATAAAATTTAACTTTTTTAAAAGATATTTTTTTTCACTTAATTTAAGATATAAGTAAAAAAGAAAAAAGAAAAAACAAACTATAATTACATAAATTAAGAGTTAAGTTATAATAAGAATTATTATGGAAAAAATAAATAGTCCCTTAGTATTTTGAACTTTGATTCATACATATTATTATTATTATTTTTAAATAATTTTGGGGGATTTAAATTCATGACCTAACTTTGCTGAAATGTGTGGTAATCAAGAAGGTTATATTTCCTACCACAACTAACACATATTGATAAAAGAGTTATATTACACTATTTAAAATTTGTATAATAAAGTGTTAAGCTCATTTATAAAATTATTTTGTCATCACATCATTTTAAAAGTAATACGAATTGTTACAAATCAATTTCCTAAATTATTTGGAAAAAAATGGAGTAAAATTTTGGAAAATATAATATTTTTGATTGTAAAAAAAAAAATTATAATTTTCACTAATAGTAAAATTTTTTTATAAATATGTTATTCATAACTATAATACTAAAGTTACAGTTAGAGTTACATTATTAATTCTTAAATCCTAAATCAATTATAATAATTAAAAAATATTTATAAAATCAAAATTAAGGTGAATTATTGGTAAACCTTTCACACATACCAACTTCATTGAAATAATAAATTTTAGTCGAATGTCTCCACTCTGAATTTCAAATTTTTTACTTAAAATAATCAGTTTTAGAATAATAATATTGAGACATTTTTAAATAGATAAATGTCATTTTCCTACAGTTTACTCATAAATAGTTAAAATCTAACTAATCAGGAGAGTCACATTTGGCACACAAGATGACAAATGGACAAGACTAATTAACTAGATAGATTGTATAAAAACATGGATTTATCTAATAAAACAATTTATAAAGAAATTAATTATGAATAATTTTTAGGGAAAATTAACAACCAACCTTGAATTTAAGTGAAATTGCGTCTATGTATAAAATATCCTTTAATTACTTAAACCACCCCTAAAATGCATTGACCAAACGTTGACCATAGTTAGAATTAACTATTGACCAACTTTTCAAACAAAAAATCAATTTTGCCCCTAGCTTTCCATCTAAAAAGTCACATTTACCCTTCTTTATATTAAATAAATAAACTATTTTTATAATATTCATATATTTTATAAAACATTAAATAATTTTTTTTTTTTAAAATCCAAATCAAATTTCTAGATTGAAACTTGAAAGCCAAATAAAAAAGAATTATTTCTTTTTTTTTATAAAACCTCCGTAACTCACCATCTTCTTCATTGTAGGTATAGTCTTCTTCTACAAACCTTAGTGCCTATGAGTCATCTACTTCATCCTCAATTGGTTTGGGTTGATTCGAAGCACTTAAGCTCTTACCTTTCCTTCACTAGACGATCCATCCATATACAACTCTCAAAGAGGGAGTCCTTTGATAGGTTGAGTTTCAATTTGGTTAATAGTTTCTTCCATCACTCTAACACTCTTATGATACCCTTATCATTATTAGCTGAATGATGACTCGGGGACACAAGCTTGGCGGGTCTTTACCATGCACCTTGATCATGATCCTCATCTTGATTTGCTTGTTGAGGAGGACGTTGATCTGCTTGTTGCCTTTTAAGATGGGAAAAACTTGTGCATTGCTTCTCAATGAGTTTTTGAATAGTCTGAGTCTGCAGAGCCTTTTCTACTCCACCTTGCTATTTTTCCCCATCTCGAGGTTAGAGCACTTGTTGGCCTAACTATTACAGTTGCATAGGCCATATTCGACACAACTTCTTGCGATTGATCCACCATATAGTTTGGGTTCACTTGGTCATGATCATGATGTGTTTGTCATAGGTCTCTTATGACTAGCATTTATTTTACTAAGTCCGCTCCTTCATCATTGCTTTGAAGGCCACCTAACCGTGCATTCCTATGAAGGGCACCTCCTTATATATCAAAGGCTTTAGCCATCAATTACCTACTAAAAAAAAAATAATAACAAAACAAAACAAAAAACACAGATACACACAAACACGTTGCAAAAGCCAAATATAATGTAAATTCATTAGAATCTAATATGTTTGGGATATTCTTCTAGTGTTAAAATGTTGACATAAAAAAAGTCAACACCCCAATTTATGCGAATTGTGTGAATATGGAGACTAGGGGTTGGGATGAAATATTAAGAGCAGTGGTGAAAGTGTATGGATTAATTATGCTGAAAAAGTGAATAACAGTTGAAATCAATAATGCAAAATAAAGGAGAAGAAGTGAAGACAATGAAACAAAGACAGAGAGATTTTAACGTGGTTCGGCCCTATGTGTAAGTCTACATCCATGATTATAAGGAGGGGTTTATGTTCAGCAGCGCTTCTGCTAGGGGTAGAAAGACTATTGAATGTGGTATATTGTGCATGCCAATGACCCTTTTATATAGTGCTACGATGCATTGTTTACATATAATTCAATCACTATAATGTAGGAAAGACTAAAGATCTTGTTTCTTATTTTACATGAAATTGTATTAAACGCTTAGCTAGTGAATCAGACTACAATTAACTGTGGCCATATTTGACTTGTATTACAATTTTAGCAACTTCTTGTTGAAAGAGATTTTCCATTCATTATGGAAGTCTTTCTATTTAGTGTTTTTCTCCCCTCTTTCCCAAAGCTTTACCAAATTAAGAAGATATGATGATGTCTGTCGGTTTATTGAAGATTTCCTATTTTAGGTCCTTTATACTGTTAAGAAAATAGTGAGCTGATGATGCTTTTTGGGTTTGTTAGGCTAATGCGACCTCAAGTTGCCTCCTATATGATCTATTTAAACCCGAGCTATTTCTCTTGCTTGGTGTAGTCGAATATAGTAAATACTTATTGTTGACATGACATGTACCAATGTGCTTTGAGATTATGGGCTTTATAACATCTGGGCACTATATCAAGATTCTTAGGCCTTTAGGCTTGTTAGTCTTGTTGGGCCTTATTTGAGCTTCTAGCCCATATGCTATTTTTAGGCATAATTGTTATTATTATTTAAAATACAACATTATTTTTTAATATTTAATTATTTTTATATTTTTAGAGTTTTATTGATAACGACATTTTTAGTAAAAATTTAGGCCTTCAAATCTATATCTTTGTTGTTGTTCTCAATTTTTTTTTTTATGTGTTTTTTTTAGTGTTTTTTAGGGAACAAGCCTCTAAAATGACATTTATGCTTAATTAGAAATGATTTAATTGAAATCAAGTGAAAAGCATGTTGGGTTTGGGTCTTGTAAAAAAAATGGCATAATCATTGATTTTCACGCATGAAAGATGGGTTGACTTGTGAGAGCTTGTGCGGAGTCATCGATTTGAGTTGTGTGAGCTACAACCTATCAAATCAAAGCTATGGATGTCTAGTTTCCATAGTAACTAATAGTTTGTGAATTAGAGGTTTGTAGAGAAAGATGTGACCATTTTAATGAGCACGGGTTAGAGTTGGTGTGCCTAAGTGCGCTCGCTCACCAACCTGCATGCCAGCAAGCGTGCCCTTATCATCCAAGCGTGCACACTAGCGTGCATACATACCAAGCAGCACGCTAAGGAGTACCACACACTATCCAAATCATGCTTACTTACCAATAAGCGCACAAAGGGGCGTGGCACACTCCAACAAGGGTTGTTTTGTCATTTCATCCCCCATTCCAAGCCCTAGCTTTCCCACACTTTAAGAGGGGTCTTGAGCCACGAATTTAAGAAGCATTTGGAAGGGGGGAGCAGCCCTTAGGGTCCAACAACATTGGTTTACCATTCTCAAGCTTGAGGAGTAAAATATGTTCAATCTTTGCATCTTTTAACAAGGAAATGGAGCTAGAGAGGAAACATCAACTTGTAAGAGAAGAGGAGGCCACTTTTGGAAAGAAGAGAGCTTCTCACCAACTCCATAAGATTTCCTCACTCTCTCTTATTATATTTATTGTCAAGATGTTGTTGTTAATGCATTGTATTGGTGGTTTTCCTCTTATAATTATGAAGTAATTTATTTGGCTAGGGTTGCAATGTAACCCAACTTTGTAGCTCAACCTTATATATCTTGTTAAAGCTTGTTTCTTCATTTTGATCTTTTACTTTAATTGTGCTTAATGCTCCAAAATTAATTGATCACTAACTAGGAGATGTAGTAACCATGTTGAATTTGGAAAAGGAATATATGTGTTTAGATCCAAATTAAAATAACATAAGTAGCATGGGATAAAAATATACTTGTGTTGCTTGTGTAATCATCATTGAGTAATCTATGATTAATGAATTTGACTTAGTTAATCCATATAGGAATATAGTGGGTTAGGTGAGCTTGAGCATGTCCATTAGACTATCGGAAGAGGCATGTGGATATATTAAGCCTTACTCGATTAAGTAATGCGTACCCCGTTTATAAAAATATGACATTCACAGTTAAATCAAAATCAATACCTCATGAAAGATTAAAATAGGTTTCTAATATAAACATTGATCCATTGATTATGTTATTCAAGAACCAAAATTATAGAGAATTTTGACCCATTGAATATATGATAACCAAGAACCAAAATTATAACGAGAATGACATTGATGCCACTCCTAAGACATATATGAGAAGGTGGGAGATAAGTCATAGTTTTCAATTGCCACAAGTATAGCTTTATAAGATCATGATATCGATCGCCACAAGCATAGCTTGATTAGATTAGGATTTTGATCATCACAAGCATAACTTGATAAGATCTCATGATTTTTAATCGCCATAAGCATAGCTTGATAAGATCATATGTTCGTGACCCATCTAGTTGTCCAAAATCCTGATTGAAAACCTAAAAACAATGTTAGAAGAAAAAGAACCTCTCACACCCCCTCACGTGTTTTACTCAACACTCCCTTATATATCATTCAAGAACCAAAATTATAAAGAATTTTTACTTATTGAATATATGCTAACTAAGAATCAAAATTATGACAAGAATGATATTGACGTCACTCCTAATACATAGATGAGAATGTGGGAGATAAGTATTGTCAACTCCTAGCTTCGAATTCTAAAGTCCCAATGTTAGAAATTAAGTTAGAAAGATAATATATAACTCTCTACGTTTAATTGATTTAATTTCATAGCCTTCGAAATTTATTCATCTAGAATACGATGAAATTCGTCGTATTAAAAAGTTTAGTAACGTCCCAACGAAAATCTAAGTCCATAAATCCAAGATGTTAGTAAATGATAATCGAATTAAAATTCGATTAAAAAGAGAAAGTCAAGATTAATAAAATAAGCTTAGTTTTTTTTTTTTTTTTAATAATTCAAGCTTGACGATCGAAGGAAAATGTTAACGGAACGAGAATTAAAACAAGTATAGATGGGTTAATTTGAGAATCAAAGAAAGGAAATGAGAGTTAGATGAAATTAAAGAGAGTTGGGACAAGATGTAATTAAGAAGAATTGATGACTATATAATCAAACCTTAGCTGATTTGTTTCAGCAAAAATCACAAACATTCAGCCCTTCCACCGAGAGAAACCGAGAGAGTTCGAGAGAAAGAAAAATTAGAGTGCTGCTGCCGTGAAGAAAGCAACCAGGAAGTGAGACCAAGAGAAGCAGCTGCTGGTTGTGAATCATAGCAAGAGAGGAAGAAGAAGACAGCAGCAGCAACCAAAGCAGACTCCAGCACACCAGTAGCTCGCGCGACAGTGCAGGTCGCGAGTTCGAGCAGCTCGCGTGAGGGGGATTTAGAGGCCGTGAACTGCAGCAAACTGGGCAGCAAAGGAAGAGAAGAGGGGGGAGACACGAAGGAGAAGAAGCACCAGCTGCTGGTTAAGCAGAAACAGAGCAGAAACGGAGCAGAACGCGATCTGGTCGTGAGCTGAATCGCGAGCACACTCGCGAGCAGAACCGCGACGAGGTTGGTCGACCAGGGAAGATAGGGGAAGAACTATCACCCAAGTTGTCTTCCAAGCGCTCAAGCATTCTTCTTAGACCTCTTTCAATCCCCTAAGTTAAGAACCAAGTAAGATTTTAGTTTGGTTGTCTTTTATTTTCTGCTGAAGCAGAACAGAAATTGTTGACAGCACGTGGTTGTGAAATTGTTGTGATTTGTTGGATGATTGTTCTCCAACTCTTGTTAGAACTTTATGTGAGTGTTATGGAATCTTAAATGATGATTGTTTTGTGTAATTGATGCCATAAAAGATGTAAATATGGGCTGTCATATGTACAAACGAAATAGAAACAGAAAATGGTGTTTTATGCACACCAAGTGATTGAGAAAAGTTTTGAGTGAATTTTGAGCATTCTAATGACTAAGTTAGATTTATGTATGTATTAGAGACTTGAAGGGCAGTAGTTAGACCTTGAAATTAGATGGTTTTGAAACCAATTTCAAGCCTTAAAGAGGTTAGAAAAGTTAGAGAAGAGTTAGAGTTGCAAAGAGGGGGAAATTTGACAATGTTGGTGAACCCGAGCTCAAATTTGAGCTAGAGGAGACCTGACCATATTTGGCTTATTTGGGGGTGTTCTACACCTCAAATGATGCCTAGGAACTATAGAAAACCATAGGTTTTGGAACGGATCGAATCCGACAAAAATTGTGCAAGTTATGCACAATATAGTGTCGTTAGAGCTCTGAGAAGTGAAACGGCTAGCTTAATGTAATTTTTATGACATGAAATGAGTTTTGTTGTAAGCAATGACGAGAACATGTTGTGTAGGTGACGAGCACGTGAGCGGCATCCAGGAGCCTCGTCGAGACGCTTGACGCGGAGCGATGCGGCCTTAAGGTAAGCGGTTCGCCACTTAAGATCTTTTCCAATCTCATGCAAATGCTTGATGTTTGGTAATGAACATGGTAGTAAGTAGTAAAAGAGAATGAAATTGATTTCTTATATCAAATTAAAGTGTGAATGTGTAGGTTCCTATGGAACCTATATAGAGATAGGAATTTATACTAAGTTGCTTTTAAAGAGAATGAAATGATAAAAGTGTTTAGAGATTTTAAAACTATAGAGTTTTGTGCTTTGACACTAGAGAAGTGGATTATAAAACCCATGTGTATACCTTAAAAGTTATGAGATTTAGCGTTACGTGACGACACAGAGAATTTCGTCCATAATCGCTCAGTTTATAGAAAAGTATAGCGCTACGTTGCGATGCAGATAATTCCGCACGTAGTTGGTTAGTTGACAGTTAACGCTACGAAGCGATGCAGTAAATTCCGCTCGTAGTCGTCTAGAGATTTAGCACTACATTTGCGATGCAGAGAATTCCACATTGTAGTTGCTCAGTGAATAGTTTTAGCACCCTACGTATGATGCAGTAAATCCCGTAACGTAGCGGTTGAGATACATTAGTAAGCTTCACGGTGGTGTTAGTTATAATCGCCCGTGATGGTTAGAACAAGTCAAGGATACACATGGAAGAATTTAAAGAAATTGTAAAACTTGAATAAGTACGAATTGTTATGTTAGTGTACGTGATATTGTATATCCTTGTTGTACTAACCCCTTATTTATTTTGTAGCTCATTTATTTTATTGCGTGCCGCCGTCGGACGAGATCGCGGTCTTGTGTTTGCATAGACATTGATAGGTGGGCGATCACGCAAAACACTTAGAAACATTTTGTATATGTATTTAATCATGTATATTTTGAAATTGAATGATGTTGGTACTGTAAAATGTAAATATAATCATGCATTCTATATATGATTCATATATGCATATTTGAATTCAAATGCATTGCTTATGCTTATGGAAATGTGATGAATATTGCATGATTGAGAATAAAGAAGTTGGGAGGTGTTCAGAAATAGTCGAAGTGTCATTTTCCTTACAGGTTAAATTTTGGTTTTATAAAAAACGCAGTCGTTATGCTGCCGAAAATTTTATAAAATGAATTCGAAATAGAATCAAAGAAAGTATTCAACACTCCTAACCAGTTACGAAGTAACAGAAAAAAATCAAATTACTAAATTTTAACGAGAAAACCGGAGTAGTAAGTTAGGGTTCGCTTCCCGGATGTCTTCGACCCGACGAGTCGGTTTCGATGAGTCCGTTGAAGTGCCCGACAGGATCCTCCAGGCAAGAGCTTAGATAAGGTCTGGGAAGGGTCCTGTCAAGTTGGTATCAGAGCCCGGTTCTCGTTCAGTTAAGAAAAAGTTTTCAGAGAGAAAGTTTTAAAAGAAAAGTTGAGTTATTTCGCATGAATCATGCGTTAGTAATGCATAAACTAAAGCATGAGTTTTATTGCTCGATTTGAGCATGTTATGAGTATGCATAAGAGTTTGAATTAATATTGCATGAAATTATCATGCCAGATTTTATTGAGCTAGTTGCTAAACTTGAATTTTGGTTTTGTGGCTATTAGTGTAATAGTACACCCTTAGCTATGCAGCGCAGAGATCGTCCGAGGACGAGACGGGTAGCCACAGAGGCACCCCCATCACAGGAAGAGCATGTTGACGAGTCCGTCAATGTGCCAGAGAGTTCATCCCATCCTGAGCCATCTCAGCCAGCAGGATCATAGCCTACCCCAGGACCTACTCCAGGGCAGATGGAGCAGATGGCTCAAATGCTAGCAGTGGCCCTTCAGCAGCCGCGGGAGTCTGGGATATCGATTGAGCGCGCCCGTAAATTAGGCGCGAAGCCGTATGATGGTAGTGGAGATCCCGAGAGAACGTTGTCTTGGCTAGAGGCAAACAAGGAGATCTTCCATATTATGAGGTGTACAGAGGAGCAGATGGTCTCCTATTCCGCTTTCTTACTTAAGGATCGCGCTAAGGACTGGTGGAAGGCGCATCAGAGAGCCCACTCAGAGGGAGTCACCTGGGCCGAGTTCAAGAGAGAGTTCACAGATAGATTTTTCCCCAAGAGCTATAAGGATGCTAAAGTACAAGAATTTTACAGATTGGAGCAGGGGGACTCCTCAGTGCTAGACTATGAGAAGAAGTTTTCAGAGTTGATCCGCCTAGTTCCGTTCTTTGCGGAGAATGAGGAAGAGAAGATCAACAGGTTTATGGCAGGTCTTAACCTCGCAGTTAGGACCATCGTCACATCTGCCTCACATACTAGATATGGGCAGCTAGTAGAGGCAGCTACCAGAGTAGAGCAGAGCGCACAGACCGCTGTGGAGTCAAAGTCGAAATTCAGTCAGAAGCGGAGCTGGACCGGTAGCCATCAGGGAGAGTCCAGCAAGGTGCCCAAGAGTGGGCAGCGCTCAGCAGGGTCACAGAGTCGGCAGCAGAGTCAGAGACCCCAGACCAGTCAGAGTTCTTTTCGGTCATCAGCAGGGTCCAGGAGCCAGAGTTGGAGGAGTCGACCATTGTGTGCTAGATGTGGTCGGTTACACCATGGTGAGTGCCTTCAGGGCAAGACAGGGTGCTTCAGATGCGGACAGGAGGGCCACTTCATGAGAGACTGTCCCAGTGCAGTAGCTTTGAGCCCATCAGAGGCCAGATCAACAGTTCAGGGGCAGACTAGTGGGAGCCGTGGACCCGATAGGGGAGGCCCCCAGACTGGAGGAGCTACTAGTGCATGGCAGCCTGGTAGCGGAGCAGGTAGAGATATACCCCTCAGAGGACAGCCAGGTAGACCTCCCAGAGCACCGACAGGTAGACCTCGCAGTCAGGCCGCCAGAGTATATACAGTGACCCAGCAGGCGGCAGATGCTACACCAGATGTGGTCACAGGTACCATCTCTTTATTTGATGTTGATGCTCATGTATTGGTGGACCCAGGAGCCACCCATTCTTTTATTTCTCGAAAGTTCATAGATAGAGTCGGGATAGAGTTGAGTCCGACCCAGTGTAGCATGGTAGTGTCACTTCCCACAGGTGATTCGCTTGTTGCGGATAGAGTGTATATGGGAAGTAAAGTGACGATAGCAAGTCATGAGTTCGAGGCTAATTTAATAGTACTCGATATTCATGACTTTGACATCATTTTGGGCATGGATTGGTTATCCAAGCATTGTGTGACTGTAGATTGCTATAGAAAAGAGGTGCAGTTCAGCAAGCCTGGGGAACCAGATGTGATCTTTTGTGGAGAGCGGAAAATACTCTCTACAAGTTTAGTAAGCGTGATCCGAGCAAACAAGATGCTCCGTAAAGCATACCAGGGGTACTTGGTCTATGCAATAGAAGCTAGCGACAGTGAGCTACAGTTGACAGAGGTTCCTGTGGTGAACGAATTCCCTGATGTATTTCCTCGAAGACCTTCCAGGATTACCTCCAGATAGAGAGATTGAGTTTGAGATTGAGCTAGCACCTGGCACAGAGCCCATCTCTATAGCTCCGTATCGGATGGCACCAGTTGAGCTAAAGGAATTGAAAGTGCAAATGGAAGAGTTGTTGAGCAAAGGCTTCGTTAAGACTAGTACATCACCGTGGGGAGCTCCAGTGTTGTTTGTAAAGAAGAAAGATGGAAGCCTCCGTTTGTGTATTGATTATAGACAGCTAAACAAAGTAACCATCCGGAATCAGTATCCACTGCCAAGAATCGACGACTTGTTCGACCAGCTATAGGGAGCTAAGGTCTTCTCGAAGATAGATCTACGGTCAGGGTATCATCAGCTGAAGGTGCGTAGGGAAGATGTTCCCAAGACGGCCTTCAGAACCAGATATGGGCATTATGAGTTCTTGGTGATGCCATTCGGCTTAACCAATGCCCCAGCAGCCTTTATGGATCTGATGAACCGTGTCTTCAGACCCTATTTAGACAAGTTTGTCATAGTCTTCATCGATGATATTCTGGTGTATTCAAGTAGTAGAGAGGAACATGTAGAGCACTTGAGGATTGTATTGCAGACTCTAAGAGAGCATCAGATGTATGCAAAATTTAGCAAGTGCCAGTTTTGGCTAGATCGCGTAGCATTTCTGGGACATGTAGTATCAGCAGAGGGTATTTCAGTAGATCCCCAGAAGATAGAAGCTATTGTAGATTGGAAGCCACCCACGAGTGTAACAGAAGTCAGAAGCTTCTTGGGTTTAGCTGGGTATTACAGAAAGTTTGTAGAAGGATTCTCCAAGATAGCTATTCCACTGACCAAGTTAACAAGAAAAGAAGAGAAGTTCATCTGGTCAGAAGCCTGTCAGAGCAGTTTTGATGAGTTAAAGCAAAGGCTGACTACAGAACCAGTGCTTACACTTCCCTCAGGAAGTGAAGGGTTTACAGTATATTGCGATGCTTTCAGGCAAGGTTTGGGTTGTGTGTTGATGCAGCATGATAGAGTGATAGCTTATGCTTCAAGGCAATTAAAGAAGCATGAAGTGAACTATCCAACACACGACTTAGAGTTAGCAGCTGTAGTGTTCGCTTTGAGAATATGGCGACACTATCTTTATGGAGTACCTTGCAGGATCTTCACAGATCACAAAAGCCTATAATACTTGTTCACACAGAAAGACTTGAACATGAGACATAGAAGGTGGATAGAGCTTATTAAAGACTATGACTGTACCATTGAATACCACCCAGGCAAGGCAAATGTAGTAGCAGATGCACTAAGCAGGAAACCCTCTAGCTCCGTAGCCTAACTTATAGTAGAGTACTTGCAGATGCTAGTAGAGTTGAGATCTATGAGGGTTAGTTTAGAGACAGCAGAATCAGGCGCTCTAGTAGCAGCTTTCCATGTTCGGCCAGTGTTAGTAGACAGAGTTAGAGACTTGCAAGTTCAAGATCAGTACTTGATGAAATTGAGAAGCGAGATAGAGGCTGGACAACAGAGTAGCTTTACCTTGTGAGGTGATGGAACGCTAGTGTTGGGCCAGAGACTGTGTGTCCCAGATGTAGCAGAGTTGAAGAAAGAAATCATGGAAGAGGCACACTTCTCTGCATATGCTATGCACCCAGGGAGTACTAAGATGTATCGGAGTCATAGAGACCACTATTGGTGGAAGGGTATGAAGAGAGAGATAGCAGAGTTCGTATCCAAGTGCCTAATTTGTCAACAGATTAAGATTGAGCATCAGAAACCCGCAGGTTTACTATAGCCTTTATCCATTCCGAGTGGAAATGGGAAAGGATCATGATGGATTTCGTGACGGGACTTCCCAGAACACAGCGTGGACATGATGCCATTTGGGTTATCGTGGATAGATTGACGAAGTCGGCCCACTTCATTGTTGTTAATAATACCTATTCTTTGGAAAGATATGCACAGTTGTATGTAGATGAGATTGTAAGACTACATGGTGCACTAGTGTCCATTGTATCAGATAGAGATTCTCGCTTCACTTCTCGATTCTGGCCGAAGCTACAAGATGCTATGGGCACCAGATTACATTTCAGTACTGCTTTTCACCCACAGACAGATGGCCAATCAGAGAGAACCATCCAGACTCTCGAAGATATGTTGAGAGCCTGTGTGATGGAATTCAAGGGAGTTGGGATAATTACCTAGCATTGATAGAGTTTGCCTACAACAATAGCTACCAGTCGAGTATTGGTATGGCATCTTATGAGGCGTTGTACGGTAGAAAGTGCAGAACCCCAGTCTGTTGGGACGAAGTGGGGGAGAGAAGATTAATTGGCTTAGAGATTGTCCAAGACACAACGGAGAAAGTAAATATGAGTAGAGAGTGGTTGAAAATAGCAAGCGACAGACAGAAAAGCTATGCGGACAATCGAAGAAGAGATTTAAAGTTTGAAGTGGGTGATCAAGTGTTTCTACGAGTCTCGCCCTGGAAGGGTATTCTGAGATTCGGAAAGCTTGGGAAGTTGAGCCCTCGATACATAGGCCCCTATGAGATAGTAGACAAAGTGGGTGAAGTGGCTTATCGATTGAGGCTACCATCAGAGTTAGCCAACATCCATGACGTATTCCACGTCTCTATGTTACACAAGTACATAGCTGATCCTTCTCACATTTTGCAAGAGCAACCAGTTCAGTTGAAGGAAAACTTGACCTATGAGGAGCATCCAGTAGAGATCTTAGATCGTAGAGATCAAGTATTGCGCAATAAGGTGATTCCGCTAGTGAAGGTGCTATGGCGAAATCACGAGTTAGAAGAGGCTACATGGGAGCCCGAAGCACAGATGCGTGCCCAATACCCTCAGTTATTTGAATAAGGTACGCAATTTAAATTTCGAGGACGAAATTTTTATAAGGGGGGGAGAAATTGTCAACTCCTAGCTTCGACTTCTAAAGTCCCAACATTAGAAATTAAGTTAGAAAGATAATATATAACTCTCTACGTTTAATTGATTTAATTTCATAGCCTTCGAAATTTATTCATTTAGAATACGACGAAATTCGTCGTATTAAAAAGTTTAGTAACGTCCCAATGAAAATCTAAGTCCATAAATCCAAGATGTTAGTAAATGATAATCGAATTAAAATTCGATTAAAAAGAGAAAGTCAAGATTAATAAAATAAGCTTAGTTTTTTTTTTTTTTTTTAATAATTCAAGCTTGACGATCGAAGGAAAATGTTAACGGAACGAGAATTAAAACAAGTATAGATGGGTTAATTTGAGAATCAAAGAAAGGAAATGAGAGTTAGATGAAATTAAAGAGAGTTGGGACAAGATGTAATTAAGAAGAATTGATGACTATATAATCAAACCTTAGCTGATTTGTTTCAGCAAAAATCACAAACATTCAGCCCTTCCACCGAGAGAAACCGAGAGAGTTCGAGAGAAAGAAAAATTAGAGTGCTGCTGCCGTGAAGAAAGCAACCAGGAAGTGAGACCAAGAGAAGCAGCTGCTGGTTGTGAATCATAGCAAGAGAGGAAGAAGAAGACAGCAGCAGCAACCAAAGCAGACTCCAGCGCACCAGTAGCTCGCGCGACAGTGCAGGTCGCGAGTTCGAGCAGCTCGCGTGAGGGGGATTCAGAGGCCGTGAACTGCAGCAAACTGGGCAGCAAAGGAAGAGAAGAGGGGGGAGACACGAAGGAGAAGAAGCACCAGCTGCTGGTCGAGCAGAAACAGAGCAGAAACGGAGCAGAACGCGAGCTGGTCGCGAGCTGAATCGCGAGCACACTGGCGAGCAGAACCGCGACGAGGTTGGTCGACCAGGGAAGATAGGGGAAGAACTACCACCCAAGTTGTCTTCCAAGCCCTCAAGCATTCTTCTTAGACCTCTTTCAATCCCCTAAGTTAAGAACCAAGTAAGATTTTAGTTTGGTTGTCTTTTATTTTCTGCTGAAGCAGAACAGAAATTGTTGACAGCACGTGGTTGTGAAATTGTTGTGATTTGTTGGATGATTGTTCTCCAACTCTTGTTAGAACTTTATGTGAGTGTTATGGAATCTTAAATGATGATTGTTTTGTGTAATTGATGCCATAAAAGATGTAAATATGGGCTGCCATATGTACAAACGAAATAGAAACAGAAAATGGTGTTTTATGCACACCAAGTGATTGAGAAAAGTTTTGAGTGAATTTTGAGCACTCTAATGACTAAGTTAGATTTATGTATGTATTAGAGACTTGAAGGGCAGTAGTTAGACCTTGAAATTAGATGGTTTTGAAACCAATTTCAAGCCTTAAAGAGGTTGAAAAAGTTAGAGAAGAGTTAGAGTTGCAAAGAGGGGGAAATTTGACAATGTTGGTGAACCCGAGCTCAAATTTGAGCTAGAGGAGACCTGACCATATTTGGCTTATTTGGGGGTGTTCTACACCTCAAATGATGCTTAGGAACTATAGAAAACCATAGGTTTTGGAACGGATCGAATCCGATAAAAATTGTGCAAGTTATGCACAATATAGTGCCGTTAGAGCTCTGAGAAGTGAAACGGCTAGCTTAATGTAATTTTTTTGGCATGAAATGAGTTTTGTTGTAAGCAATGACGAGAACATGTTGTGTAGGTGACGAGCACGTGAGCAGCATCCAGGAGCCTCGTCGAGACGCTTGACGCGGAGCGACGCGGCCTTAAGGTAAGTGGTTCGCCACTTAAGATCTTTTCCAATCTCATGCAAATGCTTGATGTTTGGTAATGAACATGGTAGTAAGTAGTAAAAGAGAATGAAATTGATTTCTTATATCAAATTAAAGTGTGAATGTGTAGGTTCCTATGGAACCTATATAGAGATAGGAATTTATACTAAGTTGCTTTTAAAGAGAATGAAATGATAAAAGTGTTTAAAGATTTTAAAACTATAGAGTTTTGTGCTTTGACACTAGAGAAGTGGATTATAAAACCCATGTGTATACCTTAAAAGTTATGAGAGTTAGCGTTACGTGACGACACAGAAAATTCTGTCCGTAATCGCTCAGTTTATAGAAAAGTATAGCGCTACGTTGCGATGCAGACAATTCCGCACGTAGTTGGTTAGTTGACAGTTAACGCTACGAAGCGATGTAGTAAATTCCGCTCGTAGTCGTCTAGAGATTTAGCACTACATTTGCGATGCAGAGAATTCCGCATTGTAGTTGCTCAGTGAATAGTTTTAGCGCCCTACGTACGATGCAGTAAATCCCGTAACGTAGCGGTTGAGATACATTAGTAAGCTTCACGTTGGCGTTAGTTATAATCGCCCGTGATGGTTAGAACGAGTCAAGGATACACATGGAAAAATTTAAAGAAATTGTAAAACTTGAATAAGTACGAATTGTTATGTTAGTGTACGTGATATTGTATATCCTTGTTGTACTAACCCCTTATTTATTTTGTAGCTCATTTATTTTATTGCGTGCCACCGTCGGACGAGATTACGGTCTTGTGTTTGCATAGACATTGATAGGTGGGCGATCGCGCAAAACGCTTAGAAACATTTTGTATATGTATTTAATCATTTATATTTTGAAATTGAATGATGTTGGTACTGTAAAATGTAAATATAATCATGCATTCTATATATGATTCATATATGCATATTTGAATTCAAATGCATTGCTTATGCTTATGGAAATGTGATGAATATTGCATGATTGAGAATAAAGAAGTTGGGAGGTGTTCAGAAATAGTCAAAGTGTCATTTTCCTTACAGGTTAAATTTTGGTTTTATAAAAAACGCAGCCGTTATGCTGCCGAAAATTTTATAAAATGAATTCGAAATAGAATCAAAGAAAGTATTTAACACTCCTAACCAGTTACGAAGTAACAGAAAAAAATCAAATCACTAAGTTTTAACGAGAAAACCGGTGTAGTAAGTTAGGGTTCGCTTCCCGGATGTCTTCGACCCCACGAGTCGGTTTCGATGAGTCCGTTGAAGTGCCCGACAGGATCCTCCAGGCAAAAGCTTAGATAAGGTCTGGGAAGGGTCCTGTCAAGTATGGTTTTGATTGCCACAATCGTTGCTGAATAAGATTATGATAGCAAATGATGGAATCATGTTAAGCAGTAGATTTTACACGAGGGGTATTTTTATAACTTCATATCTTTTGATTTTGAAGAGATTTTAAGACATGCATAGCTCATTGGAAAGATTAGAGTCTTAACTTTATTTTATCAAATGAAGTTTTCAAGATGAAGTTATGACTGATTAAGTTTTGGCAGACGGAAGTCAATAAATGCACCAACTTAGTTCAACATTTCCATCAACTTGGTTCAATATTTCCTTAGTATTTAATGTCTGTTATCTTTTAGATTTTAGAGTGTATTTTATTGACTTGTAATCAATGAGGGGCTTTTATTTTCAATAAGGGTAGTTAGGTAGATGACTGTCTACATTAATGTTCTTTGAAAATATGTATTTTGGAGCCTTTAAATGTAACATATCATAGCTGTACCAAAAACGACAAATTTGATGAAAGAAATGTCAGTTCTCTCTCTTTGTTCTTCATGAACATGTGATCTTATCAAACTATACTTGTGGCGATCGAAAACTATAACTTATCTCTCACTTTCTCATCTATATCTTGGGAGTGACATTAATATTATTATTGTATAACTTTGGTTATGGATTGACGACATATAACTAATGGGTCAAATTTCCTTTATAACTTTGGTTCTTGATTGTCATATAATTAACGGGTCAAGATTCTTTGTGATAATTTTAGTTCTTGATTATCATATATTCAATAGGTCAAAATTCTTTATAATTTTGGTTCTTGAATGATATAATCAATAAGTTAAAACTTTCATTATAAACCTGATTTAATCTTTCTTAAGAATCTGTTTCAATTTGATTGTTGGTGTTGTATCTTCATATACAGAGTTTGCATCATTGAGGATTAGGTGGAGATCGTGTGAAAACGAATGACAAATAGGTTGAGTGAATTAGTTAGATGACATTGTAATTATAGAGTTCCTACCCCATTAGTTTAGACCTTTATTATTAGTCGATTTTAATTTTAGCTTTAACATCTTCATTCTCATTCTTGTTAGTTTGAATAGGGTTAGATTTGATGCAAGTTTAGTACTTGACAAATTGACCCAATCCTCATATGAATGATATGTGACTCATCATTGTATTACTTATGAACTATATAAATTTACACAGGTTTCTCGTGTGCATGTCGTGTGAACTTGGCATGCGCTTAGAAATTAGCCATCATTTATCTCTACCATTCATCTTGGTGATGGACGATAGACAACTATTATTTATTAATTTTAGTTTTTAAATTTATTTTATCTTATTTTAATATTTTAATTATTTCTTTACTTATTTAATAACAAAAGACCAAATTACTCATCATTTATTGTAGTCAATTGTTATTCAACTAACAGTAGGGGGTGTGATTGCAACACTTATAAAACCTAAGATGGAGTTTCCATAAGTATGACCAGAACTCATATGTGTTTGTAATTAGGTCAAAGTTTAATGGATGTTTTTGCAATTATTTATATTTAGTATATGTTAGGTATAACTTATCTATTAACCAAAAGAGCTTTTTGCATCCTCAACGGTCTTTTTGTTTTTTTTTTTTGTTTTTTTTTCTTGGTATCATTTGGTTGTCATCTCAGTAAAACTTTTGAGTTTTTTCAAGTAGATCTTTTCTAAGCTACATCTATTAAGAGAAACTCAAATTTTGAGCTTTTCTAAGTAGATCTTTTTTATTTTTCCTTTTTAAGAGAACAAATAACAAATTAACTCCCCAATTCAAACATATTTTCAAACGAAGTAAACTTTATTGATTTGTTACAATTTAACTACCTGTTGTTAGTATGGATTAGTCAATAGTTAGTTAACTTTATCAAATCAAGTGGTATTTTTGTCTTTTAACTTTACTTTTATTTTTTATTTCAAAATAAATTTTAAAAACTAAAATTAAAAAAAAAAAAATTTATATAAAAATAAAAAAAATAAAAAAATAGATTAAATTAAATTAAATTAAGAAAGATAAAAATAAAATAAAATCTATAATCAAATTAAAAAATATTAAAAACACAATAAATTAAAATACTTGAAATATATATATATATATCATCTTCATCCATCTTCAACCTCTAAATTGTAGTGGTAAAAAATTATCAGTCAAGGAATGAACCTGAAAACCTATCGATGAAGCAGGAAAAACAGGTTTAGGCCATAAAGCCTCATGGGTCAACCAACTTTATTTATGCTTCTGGCCCATTGAGCAATGTCTAATCCACCTCAAGAGGAATGCCCACAGTTCAGATGACAGCTTAGTAATGTGCCCTGTTTACGAGGCATATTAGTGGAGACCAAGATCATCACTTTTCTATTTCATTAGCAATATATTTAACTTTACTCTCAAAAAATGATCTTTCCTAAAAGGTGATATAGGAATTTTAGGAAATATAAAGTTTACTATTTAGGTCAAAGAATCCAAGGATCAACCCAAGATCCCTAGATCATTTAAAATACAACATCCTCAATATCTTTAGACTAAGAATGAAGGGACCCAACCTGAATTTCCCCTTTAAGGACTCGAATAGAGCCCTCCCGATACCCTAACGGAAGTCTTTGAAGTCTTTATATTGGTGATTGACTCTAACAAACTACGTAGAGCAAACCCGTGATATATTTCTAGTTCATAATCATTAAAAATTAGGGTGAAAAAATTTCGGCAGCACAACAGCTGTTTTTCGATATTTTCGACCTTTCAAAACACCTAAAAATCAATTTATAAACACTTCAAAACTCATACAGTCTTTTCTCAACTTCCAATTTGGATATCAGGTTCACTTCACAATTAAACTTAACTATAAAACAAAATATTTCAATCTGAAACCACATCGAATTTCAAAAATATCTCATCATACATAAAGTCACAAATATTTACATAAAATTAAAAGTATTCACTCTATGCATGTTTATGAAACATTAAACATGTACATTAATTTCACAACTACAATCGTCGAAAATGTTCGCTTAACTCTGCATCGAAGATCACTCGCTTTGAGCACCTGTCCCTGCCTTTAGGGAGGTTTTTCATAATATAAATAGAAAAGAGTGAGCTAAAGGAGCTCAGTGAGTGTCATACATTTCTATTTAAACTTCAGTTTCTAAAATAGCCTCCCAAAAATCATTTGAAGGAAATCTTTATTTCTTAAACAATTTTTTTTTGAAACCATTCACTTTCCAAATTTTATAAGCGATTTTAGAAGCTCGTAATCGTGCATAAAACATGATAAGGTCTTGTACTTAGAATAGAATCATAAAATACTAAAACATTTCTTAAACTTTCAAGGAATAGCTAAAACACTATTTTTTTAGATCTCACATCTAGTGATGTGCTTTTCTTTCTAAAACTATACCAATGGAAACCCAAAGAAACTTATATCACATGTCAACTATCTTAGCGCCGCACAATGTGATATCATGTGTCAACTAGCCTAGTGTCGTACATCGTAACAACTACAAAAATATCTTAACTACTATGCATCCGAATTTTACATTGCATACGTAGATCAAGATAATACCCTATATATGTAGAGGACGACACGACTGACTTAATCCCTCCGATGTTAGTGACACGCCCTCCCAATACTTACCATACACATATAGGATATACTGACCAGGTCTGAAACTTTTCTATAAATTTGGGTAAGCCATTTGTAACGGACTACTGGCACTGCCCAACTCGCCCTCTGAGCTGCTGCCCTAGCTCAACCTGGCCCGAATTGTGAGTACTGTCCAACTCGCAACCCCCAACTCGCTTGCAAGTTGTTGCATTAGTCCAACTCGAATAGGTATCGTTCCCTCCCATATGGGGTTTTTCTCGCCTTCCACACCCACTTAAATCCATGGCCTAGGGGCTAAGTATATAGGGAATGCAAGGTGTGTACCATCTGAGCTAGTAACTCTAGAGATGGTGAAGCTCGCCTTCCACAAGCCCCCATCAGCTCGATCTATCCAACTCGTAGTTCCTTTAGTTGTTGCCTCAATTGAGGTAATCACCTTGGCACCAGGTTCAGGCCCTTTACAAGCCCAGGTCCCCACTTTGCAGTCAGAGATGGTTGAAATTCAACATGAGCAGGTGGGAGCTCCTGCTTGCGAGGTCCAACCTACTTCAAGCAGTGGAGCCAAAAGAAAGTCAATGCCCAATCCTCTTCCAACCAAGCGGCGATGAGTAGATAAGGGTAAGCAGCTTAAGATTGCAGAAAGAAGGGTTGAGCCACAGGTCAGAGTGTAGCTCGAAGGCGAGCCAGAAGAGATATACTTAGATGCTGTCATTGATA
This sequence comes from Litchi chinensis, assembly GCA_019925255.1. Lineage (NCBI taxonomy): Eukaryota > Viridiplantae > Streptophyta > Magnoliopsida > Sapindales > Sapindaceae > Litchi > Litchi chinensis. The sequence goes on from CM034469.1 coordinate 3,197,575, forward strand.
ACTTGCTTGAAATCCTGGGGAGCTCCACCATGACCCTAGACAATGAGAGGGTTTGAGAGGTGATGCCTTGTCTGGTTCCACAGACTGTTAGTAATTTAGTATACCTTTGCCTTTCTCGCTTCCTTATTTGCTTTAAATACTAACTTGTTTCATTTCAAGCCACTATGGAGGCAATAAAATAGATGCAGGAAGTCCACACTTTTCAGGATGAAAAGAAGGAGTTTAAGAACGAGAAGAAAAAGTTAAAGGAAGAGCTCTCGTTCATGACTTCGGAGGCTGAGAAAGCAAAAAGATTAGAGCAAATCTTTCTGGCTAGGCTGAAGAATGATGAGGAAGCCCAAAAAGAGGCTGAGGATGCTTTGACTCACGAGGAAAATACTCATGCAACTGCAAGGTTAGATTTCACCATCAAGCTCCTCAAGAGTGAAGAGGAACTGAACAAGTCTAAAAGTGAGTTGTAGAAGGCCTTGTAGAAAGTTGAGACTGTTGAAAAAGGAATGAAGGAGGTTGAGAGGGAGGTCGTCCATGCTAAAGAAGTAGTTGAGGTGCGTGTCACCAAAGCTAAGGATGAAGTAGAATGAGAGACTTCCAGTAGTTTCCTCTACACTTTGTGGGAAGTTCATCCCAAACTAGACTTTTCATTCTTTGGTGAAGAGACGGTCACGAAAATGGAGAAGTACAAGGAACAGGTTGTCCAATCCTCAACTGTTCCAGATACAGCTCCTCAGAATATTGAGCTCCAAAGTGCAACCTTCCAAGATGACACAACTCAGGTTGTAGTACCTCCAAAACCGACCTTCGAGGATATAGCTCCCAAATGATCAGCCCCTTAAGACTAGGGCTTCGAGTAGACTGTCACCATGCTAAACCTTATTTTTTCTTTCCTTTAAAATTTGTCATGACTTTGTATTGCATTCACCTTACTTTGCGAGGGTATTTGTAATGAATATTTGGACCATATTTTGAGGTTATTATTGTTGAACTGATTCACCTCATTGCGAGGTTTGTTTTTAATATATTTACTTTACTTCAATATTGTCTCATTTTTGTTTCTTCATTTTTTCTTTTAAGCCTTTGAATTTCCTGCAAATTGAAAAGTTAGATAATCAATGTATAAATAAACAGTAATAGAACCTGATGGAAGCTTGAGAGGTTAGAACCTGGGCTATTATAGTGAAATTTTGTTGAACTATGTAGTAGGTCAGAACCTCGGCTTTCATAGCGAAATGTGGAGCTAGTTGCTTGAAACCTTTTAACATAGTGACGAACTAGTAGGTCGGAACCTGTTAGCATAGTGGTGAGCTAGTAGGTTGGAACCTTTTAGCATGACGACAAGTTAGTAGGTCGGAACCTATTAGTATAATAGCGTCGAGCTATGTAGTGGGTCGGAACCTCGACTATCATAGCAAAATATGGAACTAGTAGGTCGGAACCTGTTAGCATGATGATGAGCTAGTAGGTCCAAATCTATTAGCATAATGGCGAGCTAGTAGGTCGGAACCTATTAGCATAATGCCTAGCTAGATTTTGTCGAGCTATGTAGGGGGTCGGAACCTCGGCTATCTTAGTGAAATTTTGTCGAACTATATAGGAGCTCAGAATCTCACTTAACATAGCGAAATTTTGTCAAGCTATGTAGTAGGTCGGAACCTCGACTAACATAGCGAAATTTTGTCGAGTCATATAGGGGGTTGGAACCTTGCCTAACATAGCAAAATTTTATCGAACTATATAGTAGGTTGGAACCTCGACTAATATAGCAAAATTTTGTTGAGCTATGTAGGGGGTCAAAACCTCGCCTGACATAGCGAAATTTTGTCGAGTTATATATAGGGTCAGAACTTCTCCTAACATAGCGAAATTTTGTCGAGCTATGTAGTGGATCGGAATCTCGACTAACATAACAAAATTTTGTCGAGCTATATAAAGGGTTGGAACCTCACCTAACATAGCGAAATTTTGTTGAGCTATGTAGTGGGTTGGAACCTCAACTAACATAGCAAAATTTTGTCGAGCTATATAGGTAATCGGAACCTTGTCTAACATAGCGAAATTTTGTCGAGCTACGCAAGGTGTCAGAACCTTGCCTAACATAATGAAATTTTGTCAAGCTACGTAGGGTGTCGGAACCTTGTCTAACATAGCGAAATATTGCTAAGCTATATAGGGGGTCGGAACCTTGCCTAACATAGCGAAATCTTCTGGCAAGCTGTCTAGTAGGTTCGTACCTCAGCTAACAGCATAACATCTAGCTGTTTAGTAGGTCAGAACCTCAGCTAATAGTATAATAGCGAGTTGTCCAGTAGGTCAGAACCTCAGCTAATAGCATAACATTGAGCTATTCAGTAGGTCGGAACCTCAGCTAACAACATGATAGCGAGCTGTCCAATAAGTCGGAACCTTAGTTAATAGCATAATATCAAGCTATCTAATAGGTCAGAACCTTAGCTAATAGTATAATATCGAGCTGCCTAATAGGTTGGAACCTTAGCTAATAATATAATGGCAAGCTGTCCAGTAGATCGAAACCTCAACTAAAAGCATAATGTGGAGTTGTCTAGTAGTTTGGAACCTCAGCTAACAGTATAATGTCAAGCTATATCCAGTAGGTTAGAACGTCAGCTAATATAACAAGACTTAATAAAATTTTGTCGAGCTATGTCCAGTAGGTCAGAACCTCAGCTAACATAGCTTAACTTATAAAATTTTGCTGAAGAGAAACTTGGTGGATAGATCACTTTTCACTTAGTATTTAAAAAAGAAATCAGTAGAGATTATTCAAAGTAGTGTCGAAAACCTGGCACTTTTATTGATTTTTGAATATTGAATTACAAGTTAGAGGTTGGAACCTCACTGCTGGTGAGCTTACTATGGTGGTTGTTGAGGTCGTTATTGTTGAGCTCGCGGGTTCGTTGGTCGCATCACATGGTCTATCGAGTGACCTCTCTTGATTAGGTCATCAATGGCGTCCTTTAATGCCCAACATTCTGAAGTGTTGTGCCCTACCTTATTATGATAAACACAAAACCTGTTCTTGTTTTTGAGATTAATGAGAGTCCTCATATGCTTGGGCTTCCCAAAGTCCTCTTTATTCCTATCCATCGTAAAGATCCTAAATTTTATTGTAATACCCATACCCTCTCCCGAGGATATTACTATACATATGTATGGAAAATGTTTTACACTGATATATTTATTTTATTTATAAAATAATAAAAAGATTTTAAAGTGTTTGAAGGTGGAATCTAATTTTTATAGAGTTTCTGGAAGGATTGAGAGTAAATTTATATTATAAAAGTTATGGGAAAATTGGTGTAAATCGGAGATTTTTATAAAAAGTGGCAAACTTGTAAATAAAGGGAAAGGACAATGATATGGTGGAAAACAAAAGAATTCTTTAGAGACTAGTAAAATCGTAAATTTAGAGAAGTTTGAGGGTAAATGACGAGCTTGACCATGCGTGAAAAAGAGAGAGAACGAGAGAGTTGAAGAAAAATCTAGAGAGAGAGAGAGAAAAGTTGTCGGCAGAGAAGAAGGGAGGTAGATTTGTAGTAGCATCAAGCTGATATGCTACCATTCTTGGAGGAATCACGCTGCTGAAAGGTAAAGAGATTTAGAAATCAGATCTGGTAAGATCTAAGTGATAAGAGTAAGTTTTTTCTGCTGGTAAGAAAGCTATCGAGAACAGCTCTCAGTCTGTAAATTTTTAATAAGATTTTTGTATATAGATATGGTAATTTGAAGTAAGACGCGAGCAGAAAAGTAGAGAAAAAGGCTAAGAAAGAATCTGGTAAGTGAAGTAGCTGAGATATAAGGTTGATTTGTTGTAGTATGTTTATGGTTTAAAATGATTTATAGTTTCTGTCACGGAACCTAATGAGGTCGCGACCTGAGGATTTGTAAAGAACTGATGGTATGTTGCTAAGTATGTGCATGTGAGAGTAATTGAAGTCGAAGTGTGTTAATGATTGTGTAAGTGTAAAATCTAGATGAGGAGTGTTAGAAGTATGCATGAGTAAGGCGAGAGCTCACAAGGTGCAAGCTAGATAATGCCCTCAACCCATGTTCAGTTGGTCAAGATGGTCGATTAAGGAGCGAGCTGAGCTGTGCTGGTTGCTCTCCATCTTACCTATTTGGATTGGGCTAGAGGGCGAGCTCGCAAGAAAAGAGCTTGCGAAATGCCTAGCTAAGTTGGCCTAAGGTTAGCTCGCAAAGGCGAGCTGGGAGGTGTTGAGGACTGAACCGAGTTGGAAGAAGATAGCAGCTCGTTGGAAGGGTGAGTTGAGTGAGCTCATTGAGGTGGATAATGCCCGCAGTTTAGGGTGGGCTGAGCAAGGTAGGAGCTCACTGAAGGCACGAGCTGGGATGAGCTAGAGGAGTGAGCTCACAGCTTAAGCTGGACCGACAGTATTGCAGTCCGTAGCAACTTGTGTAAAGTATAGGTTAGAGATGATAGAATTAAGTTAGGATTAGAGTGTTTCGAGCTAAAAAGAAGATTTCCTATCTGTGTCAAGTGTAGGTGATATAGCGAGCTAAGAGGAGGTCGTTGAAATAGTGCGCTCGAGTAGAGTGGGAAGCTGCAAGTAGATTGGAAGCAACCTGTGAGTGTGCAAATGTTTTATTAAATGAATTTTAGTTTATTATGCAACTTTTGTAGCTTCTTGTTATATGTTCTAGTTTCTAAATACTTTTATATTCTAGTTTGAAAATAAATAACTTATCTATAACACGATATGCAATTATTATAGTATTTTGTATGTTTAGAGCATTAAAAGAGAAATTGATTTAAATTATAAAAAGAGCAAAAAGATTTTCAGAAAACTAGTGGACGGCCCAAGTTATAGATAGACAGACCTTCTAGCATTAGACCCGGCCGGTATACCCCGTAGTGTATGACAAATGTTGGGAGGGCTAGTCCTACTAACATCGGGGGGATCGAGTCTATCGTGTCAGTCGTGTCGCCCTCTACACTTGTGGGATATTATCTCAATTTATGGTGTGCAATGGTAGTTCCACCACGTAGTAGCGAGATATCTTTGTAGCATAGTCACAACGTGCGATATTAGCTTTAACGCCACGTGACCCCCCCACACTGAGTGGAACCAGTCCATCCACTCATGTGGTTATAACTTCCCTTGGATTCCCTATTAGTACGCGTTTAGAAAGAGAAAGTAAGTTTTTAAAAAGAAAATATTTTAGAAACTTGAAAGAAAATTTTATACCACCCTAGATGTTTTAGAAATAAATTGTTTTTAAAGAAAAATGTTTTCAAAAATCTTTTTTGGGAGGTATTTTATAAAACATAGTTTAAAAACTCTCACACTCATTCTGTTTTATAGCTTACAACATTTTTGGTTTTTATGTTATATAAACCTCTCAGATATAGGAGTGAGGCATAGGGTACTAGTCCGTCGCGATCAAACTAGGTGGGATCGACATTTGACGATGCTACATAGTTGTTTTTGTGAACATTTTTGTTGAACATTTATCATGAGTTATACATTCTTTTAATTTGAATAAACCTTGCAAAAATTTTTCTGATATCACGATGTATGTATGCTTAAAACTCTTGAATGTTTATGTTAATATTTTTAGTTATACTTTGCTTGGAAAGAAAATTGAAAAGCGATTTTAAATAGAGAATTTTCATAGTTACGGGGTTCACTCCACGACACTCTTTTGAGCATTATTAGTTAGACTTCAGAAGGGTTTCGTGGGGTGCCCAATAGGACCCGGGTTCATTAAAGGGAATCCAAGTCAGGTCTTGTCATTTATTGTTTATGCCATGATTTTGATGTTGTTTTGATGCAAATATAAGTGTCAAATTTGATGGAATATGAATATTTTAGTGTATGTTCAATTTGACCAAAGAGGTGTTGGATATAATTTATTTTGAGTTTGAGTTGTTTGAGTAATTTCCATGCTTGAAAATGTGTTGAAAGGATAGATTTTAGTGTTAAAATGAAAAACAAAACTTGGTGAGTATGTATGGGATGAATTCGGCTAAAGGGTGCTTTGGTAATAAAAAAAAATTGTTTTTGATTGGTTTATGTGATTTAACGGAATATTTGGATGATAGAATTAGCATGAAAATAAAAAAAAATGACTCATTGAATTTTCAATGACCATTTCACAATTAAATATTTCGAAATTGCTCGAATGTGATACTTGGTGAAAATAAATGAAATTTACATTGTCCTTTGATGTCTTTGAATGTGAAATTGATGAGGAAACTTAATAAGATTGATGGTATCTATATGAACTAGATTTGGCCAATATAGGAAATTATGGATTCAAAAATGTCGTTTGATCCGTTCGTGTGAATTAAAACTTTGTTTGATATATATATTTTTTTCGTATGTAGATATTTAGGATTTTGAATGGAAGATAAACGAGAATAATTGACGTTGAAACGAATTAAAAAGGGATGTTTCGAAATGTTGGTATATTAATGTGTGGTTATAGAATTATTCAAGCGAATTATGTAGGTTGCGACATAACCTAAAAATATATTATGAAAATGCGTAGGTTACGCGAAGGCGAGGGAACCTTCCCATTGATTTTGAATTGTATAACGAACTAAGGAATAAGGTGAGTGTCTAAACAAAAATGATTTGAAATTTTTATATTTCTATTTGCATTAATTTTTATATGTTAAATTTAAACTCATGCTGTTATTGATTGAAAGTTAAATTTTTATGATAAATGAATTTTCAAACGAGAACCTATTTGCATCAATTTTTAAAGTTTTGCATGAATTGTGAATGATATTATGAAAAGCAAATGAATGAAAATGATTTGTAAGCCTATAGTGTGCCATAAAGATATCCCGATATTACCGGTTGAGATTGAGTACCCTAAGTATGTATTGACAGTGTTTGTCAGAAGTGTCTATCACTAACAGCGGGAGACAATGTGTCCGTCAGTTTAATTTCGTGTCGTCCAATGCACATACAAGGTATATCATTAGCTAGCTTCCACCTGAGTGAAGGTAAATTCCCCTTTGTGGCAAAGGTAAATTCCACTATGCAAAGACCGGATAGATGTCTTGAGTGAAGGTAAATACCGCTCCTAGCGAAGGTAAATTCCGCTAATAAATGCCAAACAGATGGCTTGTGTGAAGGTAAATTCCGCACCGAGCAATAATAAATTTTACTTTGCTATATACTAGTATATTGTGTGGAATGAATTATCAGTGGTTGGTTTGCTTTACTCAAAAGTTTTTCGAAAACTGAAATACTCACTATAATTTATGGCAGAAAATGAAATCATGCAAAACGATATTTTATGTATCATTTGATATTTGAAAAGTATTTCAGAATTATTTTCCGAAATCAGAAAGTTTGCTTTTCAATTTGAGACTAAATTACAGATTTTTGATGCATGGATTATATTGATGTAAATGTTTATTCATGCTTTTAAATTTTATATGGTTCTCACGAGATATATTTTAATTACTACAGTATGACTATATTTATGAATTGTGTTTAAAGTTTTTAGGGAGGATATTTTGAAATTTGATTGAATGGAAATATATATGACACTCACTGTGACGGGACCCTTCCCGAATCCCTCCTCTGAACCCGAAAAGGACCCCGTAACACCTTAACAGAACTCCAACGAACCCTAACTTTAGCCTGAAGAAATCTCATCGAAGCACCGAAACTTACTTTAATTTGTTTTATATCTCGTTTACTAGGTGGCAGAGGTAAAATTTTTTTCATTTTTCTAATGAAAATTCGGCAGCATATTGACTGTTTATTGAAATATGCCACCCTGCAGATTCAAAGGCAATTTAAAAACACTTCTAATTGCAATCAATCTCAACTATCAGGGGCCTCTAGCCCTCATCCCAAAAATCAATTCCAGCATGGAAAATTACATTCACGAAAATTGGTTGAAAAACTAAAACTTTCTTATCAAATTAACTTTATAAAGACATGTATCCAAAAACTTGTATTTACAGTTATAATTTACACCATGCCTTGATACAAAATATGCACATGACAAAAACATGAAATATACAATGTAGTAAAGGCCGTCCGTCAGTCGATCTGCGCGTCCATCTAAGCCTCATTTGTTGGACGACTCACTCTTGTACGACTAGCTCGTACACCTAAGGGAGAAATTTTTTAAGAAACACATTAAAAACAAACTGTGAGCAAAACTCAATGAGAATTACAATTTAATAAAACTAAAGAAAACAATTTCGTTCTTTTCTAAAATGCTTTATCGAAACTCGTTCGCAAACTGTTTTTCAAGTTCGTTCTCAATATTTTTCTTAAACTTTCTCATTTACTCGTCTTAACGGTAACCCAAAGAAACTATTCTTGTCGTGGCAACATAAAATCTCTAGCTCGCCACTAGGAATTAAGGAATTTGTCTGATGTAGTAGCCGATGCACAAACTCTGGGCATGCGTTACCCTCTCGCAATTGGTTCGATCTACACTTCCCTTTTACGTGCAGAGGGTAACTTAATTGACTCTCTCTCTCTTAGGAGTCGTCTAGACTCCACTCTCGGTTAATGACCCTCTCACATCTATCGTACATGTATAGGGTACTCAACTGGGGCTAGGGAAAACCATAGGCGTAATAAAACTCTTTTTCTCAATATTCTAGAATAAACTCGTTTTTAAGACAGAAAGCCTAAAATCTTTACTTCTAGCATGTTCTTGGTATAAATATATACTCAACTCAAAACTCATATGCTAGAATCTCAGTATAACTTCAATAAACAACTTAATTACATAATTAATAAATTCATATGAATAGTAAATAAAATGCATTCATTCGTATATAAATAAGAAATAAAATTGAAATAAAATAACACTTTAAATAACTAGTCTTCTACTTATAAAACAACTTCTGACTAATGACGATTCTCCTCCAATTGCCTCCAATACTTTTCACTTTCACCTTTTGAACATAAAGCTTGCTCAAAAGGTTCTAATATTCTTGTCTTACTCCACTGGCCTCCTTATCACCTACATAATATACTTTTACTTAAAATTACTCCACATTTAATTATATGAAGCTCAAAAATAAAATTTTTAACTCAAATCCCTTATTGAACCTCTTTTTACACTTAAACTTGATTTAAGGTTTTCTACTTAACCGAGGTTCTAAAATTCCGATTTCTTTGCAAAAATTTTACTTTTATACTCCTAGGGACATCCTCATGTAGTTCGTATAATTTTCGGAGACCCGAAACAAAAAGTCAAAATTTTCAGATCTCCTTTGATCGAATATTGTTCACAGCCCGTTCCGTGGGCTTTTTCGCTTCCGCTTTCGTTTGAAGCATTTCCCTATCTCTCATTTAGGTCACCAGTAAAACGGTTTTAAAAAATTCCAACTATAGAGGGGTGAAACCTATGAAATACCCCTATTTTCAACACTTTTTAAGAGCATTTATGCACAATTTGATTATTTAACTTTATCTCTTGATTCCTTTGACTTACATATGTCTAAATATGGTCATACATAGCTTAAGAATGCATGGAATAGGTGACTTTATTTAGTAACTTTGATTGCCCTTCAACTAACCATAACAATACTAATTATTTTTAACTTTGTTCTTTTACAACTCTAGCATTTTTTTTATATTTATTGTACATCAAATAAGTACCAATTCAAGCTCAAACACATCAAAACACAATGATATCACATAATCCTCTTATTGTCATGAGACATACACAACACCCTAATTCTTACTTCTTTCACTTTTTAAATCATCTAAGTGATGGTTTCTTGAATACATTACAACAACCACTTAATGGCCACTAAATTCATGCTTATTCTCATCAAAATACAAGGGTTACACACACCCTTGCTTTGGCATGAACCACACACCCACACACACATCAAGTTTGTCTTACCAAATTTTGAGCTACCAAATTAACAATTCATTGAGACAATGCATCAAACACTTAAACTACAACATAATTCATATCAATCATCATCCATTCATTTTTAGAGTTTTACTACAAAACCCTAGCTCATCAAACCTACATAACAACACATCTATCAAGCTTCTTTCGGGTTCCATATAACTCAAATCAAAGCACAAACAAAAACCTATATCAATATAACATCAAATAATAACTAACACATCCATAACTCACAAAATCATCCATTTGAATAACTTATGAAAAGCTTAGAAACTCACCTCCTTTAACTTATTTCTTGCTCTAAGCTTGATCTCCTAACTTTGGAGAGCTTAAGTTCTTGATTTGAAGCCTTAAAAATGGTTGGAACCCTTGCTTCTTCTTCCTTGGTTGCTCACGGCACACACCTCTCATCACTCTCCCTTTCTCACGATCACTTCTCTCTTTTTCTAAGTGTTTGGCATTTGTTTGGTGTGTTGCACGACAACACACCTCTTTTACATATAACTAAGCTTTTAATAAATAAAAAATGACTTTCATGTCCCTTGACAATCTTATTTCAACCTTTGGACTTCACTAAATTCCACTTTGACCTCAAGTTGGATAAACTTGACTCATCTAGATTCCTAATTTGTCCACTTGTCGTCTCCACAATCACTAAATTTTCTAACCTCACTTTACGCCATGTGGCACTCCGAATTTTTGGATTCTGATGATACTCATTTGAATCCTATCAGTGGAATTTAATTAACTTTTGATTATTTTAGGGCATATGTATCTTATTTAGATTTATATTAATCCCGAAAGTCTCCAATAGAAAAATGACAACTATGCCCCTCCTTTTGGCTTTTATCTCTAATCAAGTTCAATAAACTTCAAAAATTTCTCTACTAACATTTAACATCTCTTTAAACTTATTCACATAAAATTCACGCATAAAATCATGACTTAACTACTCATATTAGGAACTTAAATTCATAACTTAACTACTAATACTAATACATAATAATTCGGATTGAGGTTTACACACTAAGCTTGTGTAGCTCACCTAATTTTATGTTTTAAAAATAAAATCTCTCAAGGACAGGTACAAGTGCAAATACGACAACAGCAGGGACTCCAGCCCCAGTGTAGCCTGTCATTGTCAAGTGCAGTATTGCTATGAAAAATTTGTAAATATTCATGTATGAGATTTATGTTTTGACAAGTTGTGAAATAATTTTATATATACCTATCTGCATCTTTTGGAAATTTTATATATGCATGAAATGATTATGATTTCCAAGTTATCTTTTATAAATTAAGCATGATTGAGATTGTTTGTAATTTTCGAAATAAGAGTCTAAGACCCAGTAGTGAAGATTTATTTGAATATTGAAGTGTACAGGTTTCCAATGATTTTTCTACATGGTGGAATACTTGGAAAAACAATCGTTGTGTGAACGTATATTTTAAATCTATTTTGTGAACGTATATTTTAAAATGAAAAAGTTCCTACCCATTTTCGTTAACTGAGAAAATCTAAAAAGTTTTATAAAGGCTTAGCTTCACGGGAACCTTTCAGCTGGAGCAGTCCTTAATTGGAAGGCCACCGTAAGGTTATGGGGTGGGTCGCCTTGAGTATAAGAGTTGGCGTCCATCATTAAAGGAAGAGGACACAGAGAAATAGAGAAAAAGAAGGGGCTATTTCCTTCAAACACCCTATTAACGCTTTCCTGAAAGTCATTTTGAGATACGACCTATCTTCTCTACCGGACCTTTATCATAAGCTTTACCGAAATTCACTCTTTCTTCGATTTTTATACAATTTCTCCTTATCTATCGAAGTGTTCATTGACTTAAACATCAGAGTGTTTACGGCCAACATCACATTAGTGTCCTAGTCACTCTTGCTCTTTTGTTTGACTTGTGCATGACACGAGTTACCGAGTTCCATAGAAGTTGACCAGTGAGACCTACTCCATGTCAACATACTACAAAATGAGTCACAACAAAAATCATAATGCAATCATGGGTGGATTACAAAAACAAGAACAGAAAACATTCTGACAATACACACAACAAAGAAGATGAATTTGTTTTTACATGCAAAACCATAATTAGTATACTATTTAAATAGTAACTGACGGGACTCGCCCCAAATCTCCCTGTAGAACCCATTAGGAGTCCAATAGTATCCCGACGAAACTCAATCAAACCCTTACTCTGGCTTGAAAGGGCCCTATGAAGGTACCACTCTTATTTTAAAATTTCTTTTCTAGTGGAAATGGATAGAAACTTTTTCTTTTTAGTTTGTAAAACAATTTATTAAAAATTTTGGCAACATAACGACTGTTTTTCTAAAAATTCCACCCTGTAAAAAGTTTACAGACAATTTGTACACTTCTATATCAACCAAATTCTCAACCTCTAGGCCTCAGACCATCTTTTTCTTTTTCCGCAACCAACCACAATCATGTTTTTAATTTAAAATATAACTTGAAAATCATTTAATTTACGCAAAAGCATGATGTATGCAAGATTTTTACAAAAACATAAATTGCAAAAGTATACGCCTTCCAAAATAAATTTCACAAAATATGCATTAAATGTTAAGTGGTCATGCATGCATATGACATTTCAAAAGTATTCAAGTGCAATAGCCTCATGTCCTCAACCCACTTACACGTCCGATGAAGTCCCTTCCATATGATGGCTCACACTTGCACTTGAGGAGAATTTTTCAGAAACATAAAAAGAGTGGTGAATATTAAACTCAGTGAGTGGGTAAACTTTTAAACTATAGTATCTGCTTTCTACTTATACTTATCCTCCCAAAATAGGTTGGAAAACTAATAATTTCTTTCTAACATTTATAAAATTGTAAAACTAGCATAAAACATATAGATATTACTGCTTGAAATCTAATAACAATTTCATAAAGCGTAAATTTTTCTTGTTTTTTAAACTTCACGTTAAATGACGTGTTTTTCCTTCTAAAACTTGTCTTACAAGGTAACCCAAGGAAACTCGTTTTTACATGACGGTACGTATACATGTCACTAGAACTAGGGAAAACTACTATATGTAGTTGCAGATGCGGGAACTCTAGGATCACGATTCCCCTTAATATCAAACAGATCTACACTACCATATACGTGCAGAGGCGACACACTGACTCAACCCCTCAAGTTGTGACTCTCCCCACCATTTTGCCATACACGCATAGGGTATTTTGGGTAAACTGGGGACTAGAGTAAACCAAAGACATATAAAACCCTTTTAATATACTTAAAAATCTTACATACACTAGGCATGAAAGTATATTGATTTAACTAGAAAATATTATTTTCTCTAGTATATGGTTTACAACAAAAATACTATCTTTCTAAAGCAAAAACCTAAACTTTAAAAATACCCTTAGTATATTTCTTTTATGCATGTACTTCACTTAAACATAACAAATTGCTTTACTACTAAAAGATATACATTTATAACGTAAATTTAAAAACTTACATGCATCATTAGAAAATGCTAACATGCTAAAAGTTTGATCAATTCAACATAATAAATCATTTACTATAATAAACATTTGCAATTATCCATAATCAATTTATAAAACTCATAAAAGCTTTAAAAAATAACTACACTTACAACTTGCTATTCAAACTAGCAAACCACTCCTTCAAGCCCTTCTTTAGCTCTTCACTCATCCTACACTTAATTACAAGCATAATTCTCACTTAGAACTCATACATGCATCAAGCTATTAAACTCAAATTGAATTCAAATTACTACGTACATCACAATTCATATACTTGGCATAAACTTATACTAACATCGTGACATTCTTTTCTGTTCTTTTTCTTTGTGCAAATTTGCTTAACTACATGCATAACCTTATGAAAACACATTAAGTAATTGAATATCTACTTTGAACACCAAAATATCATATTGATCGAAATTGGACATAAGGGCATCTAACCTAATTCTTTCATTTTCATGAACACCAAAGGCATTAAAATCACACCAACATTCCTCTAATGCCTTAATATCAACTCAATCTAAGTTTCTTTGCAAAATTATATAAAATTTTAAAATACATACCTTGATCACTTCCTTGCTTAATTGCTTCCTTTGAGTTTCCTTTCAATTCCACACTTGAGTATGATATAATCTACTTCTAAACATGCCAAAAATTACATAAACTCGTCAAGTTGTCATACATCCAAGAAACCATCAAAACACTATAAAAATCAACTTACTTACCACTTTTTCTTCACTTTCTTTACTTAACTTTTTGCCCTAACACCCATTTAGTGAAGATAACTCAAGTTTGGCATTAAAAAAGGGTTAAACTTTTCTTGCTCTTCTCCTTCTCTCCTTGGTTGAACACATTCTCCCCTCCCTCTCAATTTTCTTTTCAAGTTTTCTTCTCATTTCATGCACAATTCAACTTTATATAGTTCTCCCATTAATTGACCAAAATGCCCTTGAACTATTTTCTTAATGTCAAACAAATCCTTAGTTATAAATAATGACATTTGATTGGTCCATAGGTTAACTAGTTATTAAATTAACTAAATCCCATCAATTTTAGTTGCATGACAACTAGTTTGTAAACTTTAGTGGATTCCATGTGGCCTTCTTTCATTGGTCCATTTTGTTTCATATGAATTATGCTTCTTTGCTAGTTTTCATTCTATGTAATACTCATATGTAATCCATATGTGCTTGAATTTGAAAATGTCAACTTTACCCTCAAATGAATTTAATTCTCATTCATGTCAAAAGTCCATTTTGCCCTTTAATGCATTAAATTTACATTTTAGCCTAAATAAATTCTAAAAATATTCTATAGTTATTAAATCTTCAAATTGACCATGTAATACTCTAATTGGATACTTTATCTCTCAATTTCATGCTTGGAAAAATTTAAATGGGTGTAAAATCTTTAATACCCATTATTTCTCAAAAAGGATATTTTTGTCCAATAAATTTCGAATTACTTAAAACCTATTCAAATAAACTCATTTTTACTTTATTTCAGTTTCTTTTAACACTAATACTTATTCTAGAACTTTTGATTTGCAGGGTCCACTTTCCAAAAATCACTTGTAAGCCCTTACCCAGATTTATTATTTTATGGTATTAGAAATCTTCGAATTGAGTTACAGTCGAATCGTATGCCTCCAGTAATATTATTTGAGGTTTATTATATTTTCATATCACCAGTTGGATGTCGTTTGGCTGACCCCGGTATGATTACAAAGTGATTAGGAGTGATTTATGTGTTAATCAAGCGAGATGAGCTCACGGAATAAAGTAAAAGATATTTTAATTCAACCAATAAGAAAAGAGATAAGTGGCTTTGAAACGTAGTGGCTATGGATGTGCCACATGTCATCAAGTGAATGGTTGAAGAGATAAATGGATTAGAATGTACCAAATGGACCAATATAATTAATAATTATATATTTTTGGGTACTAGTAAGATTATTGAAAGTTTGAGGTGATTAAATGAAGTTTGCTTAAGGGACCAATTTGTAATTGAGCATTAGTATATATATAAGTGAGTTTTTGTCTCATTTGAGACATTTTAATTGTGAAAAGAAGAAAGAAAAGGAGGGAGAGAGTCAGGTGAGGCCGAGAGAAACCGAGAGAGAGCGACGCCGTGAGGGAGAGGAAGGAAGAGAAGATCCAGTCCGAATTTCGCCGTGGTTTCTTCACGAAAGTTGTTCCTTGTCATCTCCTCTAGCTAGCCCAACAAATTTGAAGCGAAAAAATCGCCTATTTGGTGAGTTATTTTAGTTTAAAGGTTGATGTTTTATGTGAAAACCCACCTCCTCTTTTGTTTCTTTTTCAAATTAGAGTTTAGGGATGATGAGAAGGAGGTGTAAGGATGATTTTGGTGTGATTTGTGAGTGATTTGATGAAAGAAAAATAGGTGAGAGAGGGAGAGGAAGCCACGGTCAAAATGGGTTTTTATGGGATCCGAGTTCGTTTTCGATTCTAAGACATTAGATGGATGTTTTAGAGGTTAGAAAACAATCTTATAAAGTTAGATTTCGAAAACGAAAAGTTTAGGATCGATTTCGGAGCTAAACGGACGAGTTGAAGGGCATTTTTCGAAACCTTTCAAAATACGTTCGTTTAAGGTTCAAAACCGTTTATTTAAACATGGTTGGGTGTTAGAAAACTAAAGGATTGATTGTTGAAGTTGTCGGACGTTCGAAACGAAAAATAATTTTTACTAGTAAGCGAAATCGAACGAATTTCGCTTCGAGCTTCCAACAATGAAATTGAGTATATTGAGGTATTTTTAGGAAAGAATAAGTAGGATTCATGTATAGAAAACAGATTTCGAAAACCCCGATTTAATAGAAATTGAGATTTGAAAGTTTAGACGTTAAAGGGTATTAATAGAGATAAATGAGATTTTTATTGATTTTGAATGTATTTGAATGAGTTAAATAAACCTAAATGGATATTTGATTTTTTAGGGTAAAAGTGGAGAGTTCCAGAGGCATACGGAGGAGGATCGAATTCTATCTGAGGACGTGTTGTGAGTGGAACTACGATTTTTTAAAATTTATATTTCCTTAAAGTTTATTGTAAAGTTAAAAGAATTTATTATAAATAGTTATTCATTTATTAATTGAATTTATATTATAATTCTAGCATAAAGATTTTAGTTTATTATTTCTATATATGAGAATATGCTAGAATTAAAGATTTTAAGCTTGCTGCCTTGAGATTTATAATATTTTAGTGTATTAAAAAAAAGAAATTTTAATAGTCTATGGTTTACCCTAGCTCCAGTTTAGTACCCGATCGAATGCCCTATGTGTGATACGGTAGATGAGAGGAAGTCAGTCAGTGAGATTTGAGTCTAGTCGACTCTTGTGTGAGCGAGGCATGAGTGATTCGTATACACATATAGGGTAGTGTAGTCGGTCCGCAGCGTGGGCCCGCTTTCGGCGACTACACATGGTAGATTCCCACTCCTAATGGTTAACTAGATTTTATATACTACCACGCCAGGAGTAGATATTCCCTGAGTTATCATTTAGACGAGCATTAGAAAAGATTTTAAGAAAAGATTTCATAAAGTGTTTTAGAAAAGAATTTTATAAAGCATTTTAATTTTAGAAACGAGTTTTAGTATATATAAATTATATCACTCATTGAGTAATACTCATATTTTTCTTTAAATGTTTTTCTTAAAAATTCTCCCACATGCGTCGAAGCTAGTCGTCCAGCCGACGAGGTTCAGTCAGACGTGCAAACGAACAGATAGGATGACACCTACTACATATATATATTTTGCTATTTTGATCATGTATATGTTTATGTAAATAGTTGTAAATATTGATAAAGAAATAGTGGAAGCATTAGTTAAAAATGTTTATTTAGAGTTTTATGAAATTCAGTTTTCAGATTTTATTTACTTGTTTGTGGTTGTGTTGTGAGAAATGAGTCGGAGGCTCTGGAAGTTGAGAAATTGATTTCGTAGAAGTGTTTTTATATATTGTATTTGAAACTTATAGGGTGACATAGTTTAGAAAACAGACGGGATGCGGCCGAAAGTTTTATTAAAAAACGAAAAATTATTATCATTGTCATTTTATAAAAGAAGTTAAAAGATCTAGCTAAATGATTTTCCGATGCCTTGACGGGGTTCCTCCGAGCTGAGTATAGAGTTCGTGGGAATTCTTTCGAGGTGTTACGGGGTCTTTCTTAGATCCAGAGAAAGGATTCGGGAAGGGTCTCGTCATCACTATTCACACAGATATTATTCATCCGAAAAAACTATTCATTGAAAAAAAATAAGATAACTAATTTTCATAAAAATAATGAAAATTTTGGGTTTTACAGTAACCAAAACCTTTTAAAAAAAAAAAAAATGGCAGATGATGTTGAATATTGACGTAAAGCAAAACCATCCAAAACCCTATCTAGATTCTATGGAAATTTATGTGTGTGCCAATCACTTCTTTATAGTAAAAAATCAAACACATAAATGTGATCCCCACTAACTTCAATGTAAAATTTTTAGTCCAACATTTACAAACCAAAACACAATCGAAAGCAATCTCAAAACATTATAAACAATCTAAAGACATAACATGTTTAGCACATCAAAATTGATACAAGCACAACAATCTAAGCACAAGTTACACCAACATTAAAAATAAAAATTGAACCTTTGAACGTCAAAGAAAATCTATACAAAGCAAAGAACAAAAAGAGTTGAAGATCTGGGTTCGAACCTAGCTAATGAAATCTGGGTAAAGCTAGATCTTCAATATGGGTTCAAACCCATAGCCT
Source organism: Litchi chinensis (assembly GCA_019925255.1). Taxonomy (NCBI): domain Eukaryota; kingdom Viridiplantae; phylum Streptophyta; class Magnoliopsida; order Sapindales; family Sapindaceae; genus Litchi; species Litchi chinensis. The sequence continues at coordinate 3,215,770 of CM034469.1, forward strand.
AAACATCATTTGGATCCACCAAATCTTTTGGTGACTTGACAAACGTCATTAGGAATCCATAGTCCAAACATCTTTTTAAAAAACTCATTTTGTATCATAAAACGAACCCACTTTTGGGTTTTGAAACCTACTTCTAGATTTCTACGTTGGAAACCTAGAAATGGGTTTTGTGGAAACCCGGAAATAGGTTTCGAAACCCAAGTTTATTTAAGGGAAGAGAGAGTAGTAAAAGGAGAAAGAAGAGAAAGAAGGATAAGAAAGGGAATGGGGCATTGTTGGTGGTGAGGGAGGGAGCAGTGGCAGAAGGAGAAGAATGAGGAGAGAGGCGATAGAAAATAAAGAAGATGATGATTTGGGGTTGAGATAATATTTTTTTTAATTTTAGTTTTATTTACTTTTTTTAATATTTTATTTTTTAATTTCTTTTAAATTATGTATATATTTTAAAATTCATCTCTATCATCCATCTTTAAATAGACGGTTGAGATCTAATGAATTTTTAATTTGGATTTTTTGAATTTTTTTATTCAATTAAATCAGCCAAAACAAGCTGCCTTTCAACCATTATGACCATTTTCATCTTTATGTAATTTGACACGAATTTCCATCAAAGCTAACGAACTTGAGTTATCAGCAAGTGGTGATTTGTAAAAAACATATAAGGTTGACTCTACTTAAAAATGAGTTGGAATTGAATAGTTAATTTGTAATTTGCTCAAAAAATTAAAATATCTAATATAACCCTATTATACTTTATTAATATCACTATACCTTTAGACTTAAAACCCTAAAACACTTTCTTTAACATATAAATACTCAACTTTCATTTTACATATTTATTTAAGCAAAAACTCTACTGGTAAGTTTTCTTATATTTTGTGTGTTTTAATTTTCTTTTTTCTTTTTTTAATTGTACCAATCTATGTATTTTCTCATATTATGAGATCTTTTGAAAGGGTTAGTAGAAGCTTTTTTTTTTTTTTGTTTTATTTTTGATTTGTTATATCGTCAACTAATTTTAATAATTGAGCATTTGTGATTGTGTTTTCAATTTCTTAACTTCATGTTTATATACATATAACGTGAATGTTTTCAACATAATGGAGATTTGAATATTGATTTAATAGTTAATGTTATTTGTATTGATTTTCAATTAAAAGAATTTTATATTTTACTATAGGGCCCATACGTCATTTTATTATATTTTATAATTTTTTAATTATAAATACAGTACCTTATCAAATATTGCTTTGTAATGTTTTACTTTCTTTTAAATATTGTTTTTGGTAAATTTGTAACTTAAAAGAGTTTTCAAAAATATTACAATCAAACAATCTATAATTTAAAAGAGCCTTTTTAATAGATAATAAAAAAATCATCAACTTTTTTTTTATAAAAATTTATTCATAAAAAATTTACTTGAAGAAGTTATATCAAATGAAACTTTAATATTTATGAGTGGATCATTTTACCCCAATTATATGGATTTGTATCCTAATTTTGAAAGCTTAAAAGTAATTTATTGTAATTATAATCAAATTTCCCGTCTCGTTATTAAAGGTAATAAAAAATAAATAAAATGGGCAGTGCATAAAGTGAGATTGAGAAGTAAATTGACGATAGAAAGATAAGATCCCTCACCAAACAGACAAATCCAAACGTACACGCCATTTCCTTCATCCGTGGGACCCACAAGAAAATATATCAAACGAAAAGACACGACTATAGACAGGCTCAATACAAGGCGGATCCATGGCGGGTCTCGGCGGCGGCAATTGCGATAGGTTGAAGAGTGCCCTGTTGGAGTGCCACAGACGAGTATCGGCGGGTCTGGCGCGCGAATCAGCTTGTCGGCATCTGAACCGAGCCCTGGCCCAGTGTCTGGTGACGGAGGCTTGCCCGGAGGAAGTGGAGGCCGTCCGGAGTATGTGCGCGAGCGGCGGCACTGCTTTGAAACGATCGCACTGCCAACAGGCGCAGCTTTCTCTTTCTATCTGTATCTCATCACATACCTCCTCCTAGAATTACCAATTTGCCCTTTCCATTTTGAGAGGGTGAAAAAAAAAAGTGTGTAATCCTTTTTTTGAAATAAAATTTTGTATAACCCTAAGTCTGACTATCTTACTCATAGAGATAACTTTACTTATCATTTTCAATTATTGGTTTATTTGTAACAATAATAATTAAAGTCAATTTAATTATTGTAATTGATGAGTAAGGTTATCAAACTAATAAGGTAGGTAAATCCATCCATATATATAATGTTGAGGAGTTTATGGTATTTGTTGTAGTGGTAAATGGTAAATTTTAAATTTATAATGATATTTGACTTCTCCATTTGTAATATGTGTTTTTGTTTTTCCATTTTATTGACTTAAACTGATTGAGGAACATTTTTTTTTTCTTGAAATATGAGAAACAATTATTTTGACTGTTTATATTGCAATGTAATTATATAGATATGATAATTGTCAGTAAACACCATAAACCATTTTTTTTTTTTAATTATTGTAGATATTAAAAATTGGTTCAACTCAAAAAATAAAATAATTTATAAATTTTCGATTATAATCTTGGAAGATGATTTTGAGAGTAATCTTTTAGCTTAAAATAAAATAATAACCATGACAATGGGTCGTCGAAACTATACAAATATTTTATAATTGGCTTTTTATATTTTGAAAAAGTTTTGGGTTAATATTATGTTTCGATTTATTATCTTATTATTATATGTATTTTTTATGAAAAATTTCAATGTATTATTTGATTGATAATCATAAATAATTTTAAAGGCAAAATGGTAAAACCTCATCCCTAATTTGAATAATTAGTCATTTCACCCCCTTTAGTTTGAAAATTATCCAAAATCTCGCTCAATGTTTCATTAATTAGTTAAAATGTCTCTCGAAGATGGATAAGAAGACCAAAGTGCTCTTGATGGTCAAAAATTATGTTAAAAGTAGTGAACACTAAAACGATAAAATAGTAAATTCATTAAAATAATATAAAATGTTTTTAATTAAATATTTAATTTATTAAAACTATTATATCAAAATTGGGGAAAAAAATGTCTTCGATTTTTCTCTCCCTATATCTTATGCCCTTTATTTTCCACTTATTTGCTTAGATCTTCGGTGGAGGAGCTCCGACATTGATCTCTTCATAGGGAGGATATCGGCGCTAGGCGTACTCCCATCGACACCAAATCTCTTTGGTTTAGTTAATGGTAATAGGCTAGTGATAAAGATTAAGAAAGAGGATTGTGGTGACGACATATCCTTTCACGACTTCGATAGCATATCCTTCCATGCTTGCATAAAAAGTGTGGCGGCTGACGACGGTGGAGGCAATGTGTCAATTAGCATGTTGTAGCAACATGTAAGTGTGGAGGATTTTGAGAACAGTGGAGATGAATTTGGTATAACAGTGGGAATTTCAAAAACTAACCATATTTGAAAAGGAAAATTCATTACTAGTGTATCTCAAATAAAATAATGTTTTCATCCCTCAAATAGACTAATTGCACCTTGTATCTAAGGTTACGAAATTGCCCTTACCACAAATTTACCGATATACCTTATCATTTAAATTTTTAAAAAAAAAAATGAAATTCAAAATTACTGAAATACTCTCACATAGAAAATGACAAGACCCAATTCGGATACCCGCTAATGAACCCGGTGGTCCTACCGGGTACTCCACGAGACCCTTCTGAAGTCTAACTATTAAGATCCAAAAGGATGACATGGAGCGGACCCGTATTGATAAGAAACTTTGCTAAACAAGAAAACTATTTTATCTTAAAATTTCTTCTCAACATCCTTTCCAATCTTGTTGTGATTAAAAACATTATCATGAATATGCAAAGATCTAAAATAGGCATGTCGTCATGGTTATATAAAAACTCTACAAAATATTATTAAAATTTTAAAATATGCACGATAACATAATTGATAATAACATTAGAAGCACAGTGTTCACAAAAGAAACAATGCAGCATCATCAGTCGTCTGACCCACCTAGCCTGATTGCGGCGGACTGATACCTTGATTCCTTATTCCTACACCTGGGAGGTTTTGTAACATAGAACCAAAAATAATTATAAGTTATAAAGTCTAATGAGTGCGAGGGTTTGATTAAACTAAGTTTTATAAAATACCTCCTGAAAACGTTTTTCTTTTAAAAAAAAAAATTTGTTTTCGAAAACTTGAGTTGTATAAATTTTCTTTGAGAATTCAAAAGCTTTTTCTAAAATAATTTCTTTCTGATTTGAGTTAGGTTTACTACAAACGTGACGATGTGGTATGTTATTGTAAATGGAAGGATTTAATGTTTAGTTTGTATATACAATGTAAATAATTAGGCTATGCATAAATATTTTTGACTTTATACATGAAATCATATTTACCAGGTGAATTGATTTTGTGGTACTAAATCTATTGTGACAAGACCCAAACTAGATACTTTCTCTAGGCTTTTATCTAGAGGGTCTTGCCGGGCACTTTGACAAACCTTTTATAACCCTTCTCACGGTCAAGAAAGATCCGTGAAGCGAACCCTTAAGATGCTTTTGACGTTTGCTTTACTTTATTTTGACTATATTGATTTCTATTACTTTTGAAAATAGTTGGATTGGTGTAAATTTTTCACGTTCCATAGAAACTTTATTTTATTAAAAATTCGGCAGCATAACGACTGTATTTTGAAGGTTTCTAAAATTCTCTTGCAAGAAAATACACTTCAAACTATTCTCAATCATCACCCAACTTCTTTTATCCACAAACATGCATTTTCACAATCTCTTTACCGCTATCATGCATGATAACCATAGGGGAATTATATCTATGTATCATATACATTACCTACAATTTCATCCAACACAAGTTACAAAAGTTTACAGTTTCAAAAATATATTTCCAAATGTTGCAATGTAACATATGCACTTCATTCTTTTCATATTCACAAAACATAACATGATATATATATTGCTTCTGTTGGTTTCGCCCACCTATATTTTGACGAGTTGATTCTTTTACTTCGTCCCCTGATGGATGTACTTGAACAGATTTTTACACTATAACAAAGAAAATTCATTAGTTAATCAATATAATAAATACGAAAATTTTCATATAAGTATCTATAACTTGTTTTGATACTTATAAAGCTTAAATTAAAATTTTATTACTAAAAACACTATGTGTATCCTTAAAAAGTCTAACGGCGCGATGACTAACTATGTCGCTCAATGTGGTGGATCATGTGGCGATCTCAACTGACACCAACCGTGACCCTACTGAGATATTTCAACAACCACGTGCGAAATTTACTGTATCGCAAAACGTAGTGTGAAATAATCTATACTCTAAGTATCTATATACGGAATTTTCTACGTCGCATATTGTAGTGCTCCATACTTTAGCTTTCGCAACTACGTGCAAAATTTTCTGCATCATATTGCAGTGTAAGGTAAACTATGAATCTGGACGATTACGTACGAAATTTTTTGCATCGTAAACATAGTGCCAGAAAATCTGAGAATTTTAATAACTATGAGCGGAATTTTCTGCATGGCCACGTAGTGCTAACTAACATATAAAGTCTTAGGAATACACATGGTCTTTGAAAACCTTTTTAATTAGTGCATTAGCACCTAACTTCTTTATCTTTGAAAACTTTTAACTGAACTTTAAGTTCAAATCTTTTTGAAACACTTTAGTCTTGATTTTCATTTTTGAATCCGATATATGGGTCTTTTACACATAAATATTAACTTAGATTCTGAGGTTCATTTCACAAATTCCTTTTTAACGATATATATTTATATTTTAACTAGAATTGAAATAGCGTAAATGGGTAGTACTTACCTTGATTTCTAAAATTGCCGGAGGGCTTTAATGAGTCTCCTTCGCTCCACTAGTTTGTGCGTCACCTGTACAACATACTCTTACTTAAAATATGCCACAATGTGCCATACAAAGTTACACATATTACTTTTAACATTAAAGATTTCTTACAATACCCTTTTTTACTACAATCTTCTTTTCTAAGTTTTAACTTAACCGAGGCTTTCTAATTCCGATTTCTTTGCAAAAGTTTAACTTTTATACCCCTAGGAAGATCCTCATGCAGTCCGTATAATTTTCAGAGGACTGGAACGAAAAGTCAAAATTTTTCGGATCCCCTTTGACAGAATACTATTCAGAGCCCAATCCATGGGCTGTTTCACTTCCATTTTCACTTGGATCATTTCCCTATCTCTCACTTAGGTCACCCGTAAAACGGTTTTGAAAAATTCCAAGTATAGGAGGGTGAAACCTAAGAATTACCCCTATTTTTTGACACTTTTTAGTGCACAATTTCACCTCATTTGCACAACAAACTCAATCCTTTCATATCTAACATTCTTTCACTCCAATATAATTAAACATATTCATCTCATGCATCAATGAATGCATTTTACATGAAATTCCGTAATGCCCTTTAACTAGGCTCTTAATTCTTAACTCATCTCTATCATTTTTCTTTTTCAATTCTCATACCTCTATATGCTTTTCTAGTTGATAATATACATAAATTAAAGCTCAAAAAGATCAAAACACAATGGGGTCAAATACCCCCTTCCTTGCTCGTGACTCACTTATACACACAACATACTATTTTCTTTTTCAATTTCCTTTTAAATGTTAGTATTTCCTTAACTTTTCTAACTTCTAACATACTTGAATCAAGCCTTGATTACATCTAAACTTAATGGGATTGTATATTCATCATGGTGACCTTGACCTATACATGCACACATAACACTTCATTTCATTCAACTTTCAATATTTTCACTAACTTATTATTTTAAACATTTTATCAAACACTATAACTACCATTAAATCCACTTCCAACCATTTCAAATAAAGTCTTAGGGTTTTCTACATAAACCCTAACTCTAGTTCTTTCATGGTTTCTTGCAATTCAAACTTCTCTTTTAACTACCCATGACAGTAATGTTGATTTACATCACAATTTCAACAACAACACAATAAGTAAACAACCCAATCCAAAATCATATCACATCTTCCCAATCAACATCAAACTTAAAGAAAACTATGAAAACTAACCTTAAGCTTGATTAGGTCTTGTTATTTTAGCTTGAATTTGCTCAAAGTTTGGTCTGGAAGCTTCAAAAATAGCTTGAAAAGCTTTTGGTCTTCTTCCCCCTTTTCTTTTCCTCTTTGTCGTCCACTATCCTCTCCCTCTCTCTATTTTGATTTCAAAAAATAACTAAGTGTTGGAAAACAATCACTTATGTATATATAGGCTTCACTTATAAATTTGTCTTCAAAGTTTGATACTTATTTACATACCATGCCACTCATTAAGATTTAACTAATTTGTCCTCCAATTTTTGTTTAACTTCTATGGTATCTTTACTACTTTGATTGTAAACTCCTAGTCTGGATCTATAACCTTCTAGTGTTAAAAGATAGATTAGAGAGTAAAATAAATCTCGAACATTAAATTAATAGAACCTCATGGCATTAGAGATTTATCAATTTAAGATTGACGACGAAATTTGTCAACTATAAAAACTTAAGTAGAATTGCAATAAAATCAAATTAGTATTTATTTAAATCGATTCATCGATTTTGTGAGCGCTCATTCTAGAAGAACATCGTAATAAATTTAGTAAAGAAAAAGATCAAAGAAGAGTAAAATAACACATCCGCAAAGAAGAGATAAGCTAAAGAAAACAATAATAGTAAGTGCAATCTAGAATGTGTTATTTAGAATGGTTAGTTAATCACTAAACTTAATTTAGTTAAATAGGTGGTTGATAATTAAAATAAATCAAGGGACAAGCTTGATATTCCATAAATCATTAATGAGATATATATACAAAATATTTAGAAGCCAAATTGAAGAAGAAACACAAAAAGAAAGAAGAACCAAAGCTGCCCGGAAAGTTAAAAATAAAAGAGAGGGGCAGCTGTGCATGACAAGAAAGAAATCAAAGATTGAAGTGAAATTAAAAAGAGTTGGGGCAAGGATGCAATTTAGAAGAGTTCCATTAGTATATATATGTGATACTTGGCTGAAATTTCAGAAAACAAGAAGCCATTCAGTCGTGAAACACCTAGAAACCGTGAGAGCCGAAGACCAAACGCCGAACAGCTCACGTGAAGCAGAAATTTCAGACATGAATCAAAGCCGAACCGAAGAGGATCAAGACCAGAAGTGAAAGGCCATAAGAAGAGAAGAAGAAGGCGTGAAGAGAAGAGAAAAACCACCAGCTGGTCGTGCCTAACAAAAACAACCAGCAGCAGTAGAGCAGAACCGAAGCAGAAACGTGAAAACAGCAGGGGTCTGGACGCCAGACCAGAAAAGTGGGAGAAGAAGCAATCATCCAGCCCATTCAAGCCTTGAATCCTCTTCTCTAAGACCTCTCCCAAGTCCCTCTCAACTCTCTAAACTAAGAACCAAGTAAGAATCACTTCATCTCTTCTAGTTCTTGCTGAAAGTTTTAAGTAGATAGCTGCTGAAATTTTCTGCAGGAAATTGTTTTGTGTTGTGTTGGTGTTCTACACTTCAATCAAGTGTGGAACCCTAACTAGATGATGATGAGTTTAAATAACTTGTTGTTGTGTGTAAATGATGACTTAGAGTTGTATTTATGGGCTGCCACACACTTGAATTTAGTGAAAACAAAAACAGCCCTCACACCCTCCAACTAGTTGATGAAATGTGTGAGTGAAGTTTGAACATTTAAATGACCAAGTTAGGTTTATATATGTGTTAAAGACTTGAAGAGCAGTAGATAAACTTTGAGATTAGGTGATTTAGAGCCCAAGTTTGAGCATAAAAAGAGTTAGGAAAGCTTAGGAAATGGTTAGAGTTTCAAAGACATAGTTTGAAGCAAATTTGGGCAACCCGTGTGGAATTTTTGAGCTAGAGGAGACCTGACCAAAACTGACTTATATGGGGGTGTTCTACACCTCAAATGATGCCTAGGAACCATAGCAAACCATAGGTTTTGGAACGGATCGAATCCGATAAAAATTGTGCAAGTTAGACGCAAAATAGTGCCGTTAGAGCTCTGAGAAGTGAAACGGCTATGTAAATGCAATTTTTAGTGGATGGTTTGAGTTTAGTTGGTCATAATTAGTGAAATGAAGCTTAGCTATGAAAGAAAAACTAGCGTCGCTAAGCCGAAACAAAAAAGTATACAAAAGGCGCACTAAAAGTGCTCGAAAGTGTCCGAAACCGGGCGTTTTCTTTAGATTTGACTTAACAAACGATAATATTTTTCAACGAAATTTGACGTGTGACTAGAATGTGAGATAAGTGAACCGTAGGAAAAAGAACGAAGGAAAATGGAGCCCCGGGCAGCGCGTCGCAATACGTTCTGTTAAGGGCTGTCAATTTCGCTTAAAAAGTTGATTTTTCGTTTTAGGCCTCTATCAAGTAAACGGACCGTGTGGGGGTGTCCCTAGGGGTCTAAAATTGAAACTTTTACGAAGAAATTGGAATTAGAGAGTCTCGATTGAGTTAGAAACAAGTTAGAAGGTTATATGGAGAAAAATGACCTTAGTTGAGAATTCTTAACTTATAGTTGAGAATTTATATTGTCACTAGTAATGATGAGAAAATGTTGTGTAGGTGATGAGCGCGTGAGTGACGTCCAAGAGCCTCGTCGAGACGCTTGACGCGCAGTGGCGCGCCCCGAGGTAAGTGGTTCGCCACTTAAGATCTTTTCCAATTTCATGTTAATTCTTGATTCTTGGTAATGAATATGTTATTTAAGTAATAAAGGAGAATGAAAATGATTTTCAATATCAAAGTTAAAGTTTAAGTGTATAGGTTCCTATGGAATCTATATAGAAATTGAAGTTAGTACTAAGTTGTTATAAAAAGGAGTTCAAATAAGAAAGCTTTTCAAAGTTACAAACTAGTGAGATTTGTGCTTTTAGCACTAAAATAAGTTAGTAGAAAAACCCATGTATATGCCTTAAAGAAGTTTAGCGCTATATGACGACGCAGAGAATTCCGTCCGTAGTCACTCAGATTATAGAAAAGTATAGCGCTACGTTGCGATGCAGACAATTCCACACGTAGTTGGTTAGTTGATAGTTAGCGCTACGAAGCCATGCAGTAAATTCCACTCGTAGTCGCCTAGAGTTTTAACACTACACTTGCGATGCAGAAAATTCTGCATTGTAGTTGCTCAGTGATAAGATTTAGCGCCCTACGTACGATGCAGTAAATTCCGTAACGTAGTGGTTGAGATACGTTAGTAAGCTTCACGTTGGCGTTAGCTATAATCGCCCGTGATGGTTAGAATGAGTCAAGGATATACATGGGGGTTTTGAAAGAAATCTTAAAACTTGAATAATTGGTGCATTGTTATATTAGCATATGTGATATTACATTTCTCCGTTGCACTAACATGTTTGTTAATTGTGTAGCCTATTTGCATTTTGTTAAAGAACTACCGCGGGCGATACGAGAATCTTTTGTTTTGCATATATACACATAGGTGGGCGCATTGTGCGAGACATTGGTGTACATTTGTGTATATGTATTTAATGTATTACATTTTGAAACATACTAATATTGGAGATTGTAAAGTTGTAATTATTCATGCATTTTATATCTATGGTGCATATATGCATATTTTGAGTTTGAGTTCATGTTCGATTGTGATGATAATGCTTGGTTGTGAATAAAGAAGTTGGGAGGAATTGAGATCATAGTTGAAGTGTGATTTTCTTTACAGGAAAATTTTGGTTTTATCAAAATGCAGCCGTTATGCTGCCGAAAATTTTATAAAAGTATTTGAAATAGAATCACGAAAAATTTTTATCACTTCCAACCAGTTAAAGAAAAACCAAATCACTAGGTTGTAAACGAGTAAACCGGTGTAACAAAGTTAGGGTTCGCTTCTTGGATGTCTTCGATCCGACGAGTCGGGTTCGATGAGTCCGTTGAAGTGCCCGGCAGGATCCTCCAGACAAGAGTCTAGATAAGGTCTGAGAAGGGTCCTGTCATTGATAATTTTCACAATTTCCCACACTAGTTTATTCCAATCACACATATACATACATAGAACTATAATTTAGAACAATGACTATTTTGCCATTCTTCTAAATTTATTTTATTATTAGAATAAATTAGTTCCTAAAAACTTTACTAGTATTCTAATATCACTCATTCGAATGATATGGATGAGGTTTAACATTCTCATTCTATTATCCGGTTTATAATACTAGAAAGTCTAAAATCAAAGCTAGGGCTTACATATTGTGGCTAGGATTACCTATGAGATGGACTGGAGGTCCGAAAATGGTAGTGGAGAATATTGTTTATAAAATTTGAAGTGTTATTAGATTATTTTTCAGGTAAATTGAAATGGGAAACCTCGAAAAACAGACATTGTGTTGTTAAAATTTTCATAAAGTCTAAACTATAGAAAAAAAAGGAAAGTTCTATAACTTATAATTTATAGGTTTATGAAATGATTGAAAGTTCTCTCCATGGAGTTCTTTGGGTTGGGAGAGGTTAGAGTCCAGAAGGGTTCCGTGGGGTGCCTGGTGGGATAAAGGGAGCTCCTACAAGAGAAATTTAGGGCAGGTCTCGTCATCCTTTTTTTAGCAAACGATAGAGTGTTAAAGCTTTTGAAATAAAAGACTTAGTTGTAACAGAGATATAAAATTAATATTTGAAGCTATTATGTTAACATGAAAAAATAATGTAAAAATGGCTAAGGTTAGATTGGGAGGTCATTAGCAAAAATTATGAAGAATTAAAGTTTTTAGTACTTTAGGTGGTGTTTGGTACAATTTTCAAAAATGGTTTTTTGTTTTCAAAAATGAAAATAAGTGTAAAACAATGGAATGAACCATGCAACTATTTTCGATCATTTTGGAAAATAGTGGAAATTGGATTGTTGAGGAAAATTTATAAAAAGAAACCCTGTTTGTTGAACCTATCAATGAACAGTCCCGAAAGTGATGAAGGAGTGTAATCGCTACCGTATAAGAAATTGAAGTTGAAAGCACCAAAACACCATATCTCAAGTACTCAACATCATTTTTACATATTGTTGTTTCATTTAAAAAACAAAAAACAAAAAACAAAACAAAACAACAAAACAACAAAACACCCATTGTCGAGCCACCACCATCATTGAACCTACTAGCTATAGATGGAGACCCAGTCATTGCAATAGCCACGTCGAGCTACTATTATCGCCAACACAATGAGTCACCATAGATTAAGATCACTATCTTTAGTCACTAGCCATATGTCATAACCTGTTATCAACACCACTATATCCAGTCATAAATGGACATAACCAATTGCTAACATCGTAAGCGATGGAAAGAGAAAGGGGTAAGGTGAGAGAACGATGAGGTGAGATAGAGCAATAGGTGAGAGAGAGAGAGAGATGTATGAAAGAGAGAAACCGACAAGAGATGGAAAAGAGAGGTGCGGAGAGAGAAAAATATTTTTGTCATTTTTTAGTTTTCATTTTTAAAATCATTTTTATTATTTTTCGATTTCTAAAATGATGCCAAACAATTTTTTTCATTTTTTATTTTTAAATAAATTTTCAAAAATACTACCAAACATACTACTATTTTTTAAAATGTTGTTTTCAAAAACATATTTTTCGTTTTGAAAATACTTTTTAAAAATATCATTTTAAGAATGTGTCCAAATGCACCCTTAGTACTTTGATTTCAACTTTTATTGTGAGTTCCTTTTCTTACAAAGTCAAAGTATTTGTAGAGTAATAATTCTAAAGTTATTAAGAATTCAAGAGTAAGAGGAAGAGCAAAACTAAAAACTATTTAAGAAACTAGAAAATTATAGACTTCAGTCTCCTGAAAATAAGACCACAAAGAAGAATTCAACAAAGACAAAAGTTTTCCCATGCATTGGCTATGATATCTATGATGCTTCTAAAAGAGTTTCAAATTTGTATAAAAACTTTAATAGTTAACGGTGTAAGATTTGGACATTATGTAATAACTCTTTTATTATAACCATGGATTTAGTTTTTTAGGTTTTTTTGTTTATATATAGACCGAGTTATTAGGTCAAGTCGGGGCAATAAAACTTGTCTCAATTCGATCTGAAATTATTAAGGGTTACCTCAAACTCGACCTCCAAATGAGTCGCTGCTTTTCACCCCAAACCCGTCTTGAATAGATCAGATTTGGACGGATTAGATCAATGCAGGTATTTTTGTCATTTATAGTCCTCAGATTGAAGCATATACACATTCTTAAAGGTAACCAATTAAGAAGGCATTATTAATGTCCAATTACCTACTATCGCAACCTTTAATAGCAACAAGAGAAAGAATTACTTTAATAGTGCTTAACTTCACCATAAGGTTGAAGTTTCCATATAATCCACTCCAGGCCCATTTGGGTTGAACTTGACAGGACCCTTCCCAGACCTTATCTAAGCTCTTGTCTGGAGAATCCTGCCGGGCACTTCAACGGATTCCTCGAAACCAACTCGTCGGATCGAAGACATCCGGGAAGCGAACCCTATCTTTCTGTATCCGGTTTACTCGTTAAAACTTAGTGATTTGAATTTGAATCGTCACTGGTTGGGAGTGGTAAACATTTTCTTTGATTCTTTTTTTTCTAATTCATTTTATAAAAATTTCGGCAGCATAACGACTGCATTTTTGATAAACCAAAAATTTGACCTGTAAGGAAAATAACACTTCGACTATTTCAAAACACCTCCCAACTTCTTTAATTCTCAATCATGCATCATTCATCAGACTTTCATAAACATAAAAATAAGCTTTAATGCCAAGTATACATATATGAATCATATATAGTATGCATGAATATATTTACATTTTTCAATCTCAACATCATGGAAATTCAAAATATACATAATTAAATACATACTACAAAAATGTATATACACGTCTTGAGCTATCGCCCACCTATCAATGTATATGCAAGCAAAAGGTCTCGATCTCGTCCGACGGCGGCACGCAATAAAAACAAATGAGCTACAAAATAAATCAGAGGTTAGTGCAATAAGGATATATAATATCACATACACCAACATAAGATTTCATTATTGACTCGAGTTTTACAACTTCTTTAAAAATTCTTCCATGTGTATCCTTGACTCATTCTAACCATCACGGGCGATTTTAGCTAACGCCAACGTGAAGCTTACTAATGCATCTCAACCACTACGTTACGGAATTTACTGCATCGTACGTAGGGCGCTAAACTATTTACTGAACAACTACAATGCGGAATTCTCTGCATCGCAAATGTAGTGCTAGATCTCTAGACGACTACGAGCGGAATTTACTGCATCGCGTCGTAGCGCTAAAGCTTATCGCTGAGCAACTACAATGCGGAATTTTCTGCATCGCAATTGTAGTGCTAAAACTCTGGGCAACTACGAGCGGAATTTACTGCATCGCTTCGTAGCGCTAACTGTCAACTAACCAACTACGTGCGGAATTTTCTGCATCGCAACGTAGCGCTTATATTTTCTAGGAAACTGAGCAACTACGGACGGAATTTTCTGCGTCGTCTCGTAGTGCTAATTTCTCTATACTCTGAGCGACTACGGACGGAATTTTCTGCGTCGTCACGTAGCGCTATACTTTTCTATAAACTGAGCGATTACGGACAGAATTCTCTGCGTCGTCACGTAACGCTAAATCTCATAGCTTTTTAGGCATACACATGGGTTTTTCTACTACTTTTCTAGTGCCAAAGCACAAAACTCTTTAGTTCAAAAACCTCTTAGCACTTTTCTCATTTCATTCTTTTTAAAAGCAACTTAGTATTACTTTCTATTAACATATAGATTCCATAGGAATCTATACGCTTAACTTTGACCTTAACATTAACCATCATTTTCAATTTCATTTATTTCTTAGTTACAATGTTTATGATAAACAATCAAGAATTTCCAAAGAATTGGAAACAAGCATAAGTGGCGAACCACTTACCTCAAGGCCGCGTCAAGCGTCTCGACGAGGCTCCTGGACGCCGCTCACGTACTCGTCACCTACACAACAAGTTCTCTTTATTACTATTAACAAAAACCTCCATTTCTCAACTATACGCTAGAATTCCCAACTATGCTCAATTTTCTCTATATAGCTCTTAACTCGATTCTAACTCAACCGAGACTCTCAAATCCCGATTTTTGTGGAAAAGTTTTAGTTTTGGACCCCTAGGGATATCCCCACACAGTCCGTTTACTAGTCGGAGGCTTAAAACGAAAAATCACAATTTTAATTAAAATGGACAGCCCTTGACATAACAGATGGTAACCTGCTGCTCGGGGCTCCGTTTTCCTTCGTTCTTTTTCCTACGGCTCACTTACATCACATTCTAGTCACACGACAAATTTCATTGAGAAATATTATCGTTTGCTATGTCAAATCTAATGAAAACATCCGTTTTGGACACTTTCGGGTGCAATTTTAATGCACGCTTTGCAAACTCTTGGTTTCGGGTTAGCGACGCTAGTTTTTCTTCCACCACTAAGTTTCATTTAACTAATAATGACTAACTAAACTCATTTCATGCCATGAAAATTACATTAAGCTAGCCGTTTCACTTCTCAGAGCTCTAACGGCACTATTTTGTGCATAACTTGCACAATTTTTATCGGATTCGATCCGTTCCAAAACCTATGGTTTTCTATGGTTCTTAGGCATCATTTGAGGTGTAGAACACCCCCATATAGGTCAGTTTTGGTCAGGTCTTCTCTAGGTCAAAAATTCCACTCGGGATTGCAAAAATTGTCAAATTTGCTCCATTGATCTCTACATGCCTCTCTATGCTTTTCTATGCTTTTTCATGCCAAATTTTGAGTTCAAAACCATCTAAACTCAAGGCTATCTACTGCTCTTCAATTCTTTAACACTTACATAAACATAACTTTGTCATCCAAAGCTCTCAAAATTCATTTAAACATTTTGTCAAATGGGTGGAGTGTGAGAAAAACTAATTCCCGATTTTGTTGTGAGCAAGGATATGGCAGCCCATATATATAGTTCTAATGCATCATTTACACACAAAAACTTATCATTTAAGGTTCTATATCAATCATTTAGGTTTTGACATCAATTTCAAGTGTCAAACATTCAACAAAATACAAAATTTCTGCACACAGAAAATTCAGCAGCTCAACTGAATGTTTCAACAACAAGAAGAAAGAAATAAGATGATATCTTACTTGCTTCTTGTTTAGAGGGTTTGGAGGGGCTTGAGAGAGGTCTTAGAGGGGCTGTTTGAAGCTTGTAAGGGCTGCTCCTTCACTCGTTTCTACTGGTCGTCCAAGTTACTACAGTTCCTTCACGTTTCTACCTCTTTCACGCTTGTTTTGTTTCGGTTCTGCTTCCCCTTCACGACCAGCTCTGTTCTGCTCTTGTTAGGCACGTCCAAGCTGCTGGTTGCTTCATCTTTTCATGTCTTCTCCCTCTCTTCTTTTGGCCTTTCACTCCTGCTCTTGATCTCTTCCTTGACTCTGCTCTGTTTCAAGTCTGGATGCTGCAGCAGCGCTGCTGTCTTTGGTTCACGACTTCTTCTATTTTCTCACGGCTGAAAGCTGCTGTTTGATGCATGAAAATCGCACGTCTTTCACGCGTGATCAGCTCTGGTTTGGTGTTGCACGGCTGCAGCTGTCTATTTCTCTTGGTTTCCAGCAGCTTCTTTCGGTTCCAGCAGTTTCTTCCCACTCTCTCGACTGATGACTTGTGTGTTTGCTGAAAATTTTTCAGCCCAAGTGTTATATATATACTAATGGAACTCTTCTTAATCACATCCTTGCCCCAACTCTTTTTTAATTTCACTTAAACCTTTGATTTCTTTCTTGTCATGCACAGCTGCCCCTCTCCTTTGTTTTTAACTTTCCGGGCAGCTTTAATTCTTCTTTCTTTTTGTGTTTTTGTGCTGAAAATTTCAGCTGAGTGGTGTTTATATAATAAACAACTTTTACTAATTGCATCTTGTCCCATTTCTTTTTAATTTTATTAAACTCTCATTTCCTTTCTTTAATTCTCATATTAGCCCCTTTATACTTGTTTTAAATTCTCATTTCATTAACATTTTCCTTCGATCGTCAAGCTTGAATTATAAAAAAAAAAAACTAAGCTTATTTTATAAATTTTGACTCTCTCCTTTTAATCGAATTTTAATTCGATTATCATTTACTAACATCTTGGATTTCTGGACTTAGATTTTCATTGGGACGTTAGTAAACTTTTTAATACGACGAATTTCATCGCATTCTAAATGAATATATTTCGGAGGTTATGAAATTAAATCAATTAAACGTAGAGAGTTATATATTATCTCTCTACCTTAGTTTCTAACGTTGGGACTTTAGAAGTCGGAGCTAGGAGTTTACAGAACTTAAGTCTAAAAACTCACTCTTTTCCTACCACATTTCTGTCTATAGTTCTTGGAACTAATTGCCATGTATTGTTGTTCATCAACGCTTGAAATTTTGCATCTATTGCAGACTTCCAATGTGGTAGAAGAAGAGCTTCTTTAAATGAATTGGGTTCAGTTATAAGAGAGGAAGAAATTGTTATGTTGAAAGCTTTAAGTTTAGAAATGCCATATTTTGATCTGGTAATCATGTTATGTTTGGATTGTTTATATAGTGAGGTTGACGGAACAAAAGGTTGTGTATTTGGTAAAGTAATATTAAATGGAATGTGTTGAAAAATTAACTCCAGATCCAACAACGAGCCTATCTCAAGCCAAAATCACAACACAAACAAGATAGATAATAAATCAATAATCTCATTTGAATGAGTAAATTGATCCTCTAGAATCAAGCTAATGAATTGACCTAACCCTAGCCATAACGAATCCAAGCAAAAATACTCGATAGAGTCAAAATAATCTAGAATCAAATCATAGAATAACTTGAATCTAGCTCAAGCGATCCTAGGTAAATCTACCTAGAAAAGCGGAAAGCAAAGATAAATTACTTGACAAAACATCACATTTTTATTAATTCTCCAAAGCTAAAAACATCACTAAACTCTAAAGTTTTATGTTATTTGTAGCCTTAAAATTCCTTGAGAAATAAGACTTTCCTAAAAAGAAATAGTATCAAACTATAAAGGAAATAATATCAAATAATTAAAGGAAACCTAAAAGAAAACAAATTCTAGATCCAAAAGAAAATAATATCAATTCTTCAAAGGAAATGATATCACATCTTAAAAGAAAACAATATTTAAACATAGAAGGAAATAAAATAAAAAATTCCTAATTTCATCTAACTCTGTGAGTTGCACACACCTCTCACGCTTCTCCTTCTTTTCCTGTTGGATATTCTTTTGCTCAAGGGTAAGCTCTAGAAATCTCCCTATCATGACATCATAATCTTCCTAGGGTGCGTCCTCCTTAAGCACTTATTTCCATCGAACCTCGTCCTTCCAAAAACTTGATTTTTCACAACCTTTCCTCCAACTTCAATATCAAAAGGCTTTCTCTAACTGTAACAACATCCTACCTTCTCCAAAGTGATAAACCCCGATCCTAGTTTCCTCGGAGAATTCATTTCCGATGATCAGATTGTAAACCCTTAGTCTCGAATTATAACCTCCAAGTGTTAAGAGAGAGATTAGAGAGTTAAAATCAATCTCTACAGTAAATTAATGGAATTTCATGGCCTCGGAAAATTATTAATTCGAGAGTACAACGAAATTTGTCAAACATAAAAGTTAAAGTAGCGTGTCAATGAAAATCCAAGTTAGGAAATCGAAGATTTTAGTCCATGATAATCTAATTGAAGTTTAATTAAAAAGAGAGCGTCAAGTGGTCGATAAGACAAGCTTGACGGTTAAAGTAAATTTTAACGAAACGAGAATTTAATTAAATGATGAAAGCTAAAATTTGAAACAAAGATAGATGGGCAAATATGAGAAACAAAGAAAAGAGATGAGATTGGAGTGAAATTAAAAAGAATTGGGGCAAGATGCAATTAAGAGAAGTTGATTACTATATATATAACACTTAAGCTGAAAATTTCAGCAAACAAAGACACCATTCAGCAAAGAAGCAGTCATAAGCCAAGAAGCTTCGCGAGAAAGAGAGAGAGAAGTGATCGGTCCAGCTGTGAGAAAAGGAACCAGAAGAGAAGAGCTAGAAGAAGAGAAGAAGAGGCGTGGAAAAGGAGAAGCAAGCTGCAGCTGGTCGTGCACTAAAGGAGACAGCAGCAGCAGCGACAGAAGCAGACTCGCGCAGCTCGCTGGAACCAGAGCAGAGCAGCTCGCGTGAAGGAAGCTGCTGGCCGTGTGTTGCAGCAGCTGGGCAGCAAGGGAAGAGGAGAGGGAGGAGCCACGAAGAAGAAGAAGCACCAGCAGCTGCTGGTCATGAGAAACGCGAGCAGAACGCGAGCAGAAACTGAAGGGGCTGGTCGGCTAGGAAAGGAAAGAGAAGAACGACCACCCAAGCTACCTTCCAAGCCCTCAAACCTCCTCCTAAGACCCCTCTAAACTCTCTAAGCTAAGAACTAAGTGGAGAACGAGACACCGAGGCTCCTGAGATTCATCGAGGCGCTTGACATAGCTTCGAGGTAAGTGGTTCGCCACTTAAGCTTGTTTCCAATTCTTTGGAAATTCTTGATTTTTATCATAAACATTGTAACTAAGAAATAAATGATAGTGAAAATGATGATTAATGTTAAGAGTAAAGTCTAAGCATATAGATTTTTATGGAATCTATATGGTACTATAGATGAATACTAAATTGCTTTAGTAAAGGTGAAATGAGAAATTATAGTAGATTTCAAAACAAGAAAGTTTTGTGCTTATTGCACTTAAATAGCTAAGTATGAAAACCCATGTGTATACCTTAAAAGTTAAGAGACTTAGCGTTACGTGACGACGCAGAGAATTCCGTCCGTAATCGCTCAGATTATAGAAAAGTATAGCGCTACATTGCGATGCAGACAATTCCGCGCGTAGTTGGTTAGTCGATAGTTAGCGTTACGAAGCGATGCAGTAAATTCCGCTCGTAGTAGCCTAGAGTTTTAGCACTACACTTGCGATGCAGAAAATCCCGCATTGTAGTTGTTCAGTGATGAGATTTAGCGCCCTATGTACGATGCAGTAAATTCCGTAACGTAGTGGTTGAGATACATTAGTAAGCTTCACGTTGGTGTTAGCTATAATCGCCCGTGATGGTTATAACGAGTCAAGGATACACATGGAGATTTTGAAAGAAATCGTAAAACTTGAACTATTAGTAAATTGTGATGTTAGTGTATGTGAAATTATATATCTTCGTTGCTCTAACTTGTTTGTTTAATGTGTAGCTTGGTTGTTTCTATTGATTTCCACTGCGGGCGATATTACAATCTTCTGTGTTGCATATACATTTATAGGTGGGCGATTGCGCAAGACATTTGTATATAGTTGCGTAAATGTATTTGATGTATTACATTTTGAAACCTATTAATGTTCAAGATTGTAAATTGTAAATATTCATGCATTGTATATATATATGATGCATATATGCATATTGTGGGATTGAGTTAATGTTTATACTTATGAATCTTGTGATGATAACAATTGTTTGTGGATAAAGAAGTTGGGAGGTGTTCAGATATAGTCGAAGTGTGATTTTCTTTACAGGTGAAATTTTTGATTTTATAAAAAATGCAGCCGTTATGCTGCCGAAAATTTTATAAAAAGTATTCAAAATAGTTTGAGAAAAAAGATTATCACTCCCAACCAATTAAAGAAAAATCAAATCACTAAGTTTTAAACGAGTAAACAGAAGAAGAAAGTTAGGGTTCGCTTCTCGAACCTCTTCAATTCGACGAGTCGGGTTCGATGAGTCCGTTGAAGTGCCCGACAGGATCCTCCAAACAAGAGTATAGATAAGGTCTGGGAAGGGTCCTGTCAAGTTGGTATCAGAGCCCAGTTCTCGTTCAGTTGAGAAAAGTTTTAAGAGAAAAGTTGAGTTGTTTTTGCATAAAGTATGCATTAGAAATGCATAAGATAAAGCATGAGTTTTATTGCTTAAATTGAGCATGTTATGAATATGCATCAAAGCAAGTTGTTAAGTAAAAAGTTATGCAATAGATTGTGAGTTTAATATTGCATGAAATTATAATGCCAGATTATATTGCGCTAGTTGCTGAACTTGAATTGTTGATTTTTATGGCTATTAGTGTACTAGTACACATTTAGCTATGCAGCGTAGAGATCGTCCGAGGATGAGACAGGTAGTCGCTGAGGCACCCCCAGCACAGGAGGAGCATGTTGATGAGTCCGTCAATGTGCTAGCGAGCTTATCCCATCCCGAGCCATCTCAGCCAGCAGGATCAGAGCCTGCCCCAGGACCTATTCCAGGGCAGATAGAGCAGATGGCCCAGATGCTAGCAGCGGCCCTTCAGCAGCCGCGGGAGTCTGGGATATCGATTGAGCGCGCCCATAAGTTAGGCGCGAAGCCGTATGATGGTAGCGGAGATCCTGAGAGAGCATTGTCTTGGCTAGAGGCAAACGAGGAGATCTTTCAGATGATGGGGTGTACAGAGGAGCAGAGGGTCTCCTATTCCGCCTTCCTACTTAAAGATCGCGCCAAGGACTGGTGGAAGGCGCATCAGAGAGCACACCCAGAGGGAATCACATGGGCTGAGTTCAAGAGAGAATTCACAGAGAGATTTTTCCCTAAGAGCTATAAAGATGCCAAAGTAGAAGCGTTTTATAGATTGGAGCAGGGGAGCTCCTCAATGCCAGAGTACGAAAAGAAGTTTTCAGAGTTGATCCGTTTAGTTCCTTTCTTTGCAGAGAATGAGGAGGAGAAGATCAACAGATTTATGGCAGGTCTTAACCCTGCAGTTAGGACCATTATGACATCTGCATCACATACACAGTATGGACAGCTGGTGGAGGCAGCCACTAGAGTGGAGCAGAGTGCACAGACAGCTTTAAAGTCAAAGTCGCAATTCAGTCAGAAGCGGAGCTGGACCGGTAGCCATCAGGGAGAGTCCAGTAAGGTGCCCAAGACTGGTCAGCGCCCAGCTCGGCAGCAGAGTCAGAGACCCCAGACTAGTCAGAGTTCTTTTCAGTCATCAACGGGGTCCAGGAGCCAGAAGAGCTGGAGGAGTCGACCAGTTTGGGCTAGATGTGGCCAGTTACACCACGGTGAGTGCCTTCAGGGCAAGACCGGATGTTTTAGGTGTGGACAAGAGGGCCATTTTATGAGAGACTATCCCAGTGCAGTGGCATCGAGTCCATCTGAGGCCAGATCAACCGTTCAGGGGCAGACTAGTGGGAGTCGTGGACTCGATAGGGGAGGCCCTCAGACCGGAGGAGCTACTAGCGCATGGCAGCCTAGTGGCGGAGCAGGTAGAGACATACCCCTCAGAGGACAGCCTGGTAGACCGCCCAGAGCACCGACAGGTAGACCTCGCAGTCAGGCTGCCAGAGTATATACAGTGACCCAGCAGGCGGCAGATGCGACACCAGATGTGGTCACAGGTACCATTTCTTTATTTGATACTGATGCTCATGTATTGGTGGACTCAGGAGCCACCCATTCTTTTATTTCTCGAGAGTTCATAGATAGAGTCGGGATAGAGTTGAGACCGACCGAGTGTAGTATGGTAGTGTCACTTCCCACGGGTGATTCGCTTATTGTAGATAGAGTCTACATGGGAAGTAAGGTGACTATAGCAAGTCATGAGTTTGAGGCTGATCTAATAGTACTCGATATTCATGACTTTGACATCATTTTGGGCATGGATTGGCTAGCTAAATATCGCGCTACTGTAGATTGCTACAGGAAAGAGGTCCAGTTTAGTCAGCTTGGGGAACCAGAGGTGATCTTTTGTGGAGAGAGGAAGATACTCTCTACAAGTTTAATAAGCGTAATACAAGCAAACAAGATGCTCCATAAAGCATGCCAGGGGTACTTGGTGTATGCAATAGAAACTGGCAGCAGTGAATTACAGATGACGGAAGTTCCTGTGGTGAACGAGTTCTCTGATGTATTTTCCGAGGACCTTCCAGGACTACCTCCGGATAGAGAGATTGAATTCGAGATTGAGCTAGCACCTGGCACAGAACCCATCTCTATAGCTCCGTATCGGATGGCACTAGCAGAGCTAAAGGAATTAAAGGTGCAAATGGAAGAGTTGTTGAGCAAAGGCTTCGTTAAGACTAGTACATCATCGTGGGGAGCTCCGGTGTTGTTCGTTAAGAAGAAAGATGGAAGCCTTCGTTTATACATTGATTATAGACAGCTCAACAAAGTAACCATCCGGAATCAGTATCCACTGCCAAGAATCGATGATCTATTCGATCAGTTACAAGGAGCCAAAGTCTTCTCGAAGATAGATCTACGATCGGGGTATCATCAGTTGAAAGTGCGTAGGGAAGATGTTCCTAAGACGGCCTTCAGAACCAGATATGTGTATTATGAGTTTTTGGTGATGTCATTCGGCTTAACCAACGCCCCAGCAGCTTTTATGGATTTGATGAATCGTGTCTTCAGACCCTATTTAGACAAGTTCATCATAGTCTTCATCGATGATATCCTAGTATATTCAGGTAGTAGAGAAGAGCATGCAGAGCACCTGAGGATAGTATTGCAGACTTTGAGAGAGCAACAACTTTATGCAAAGTTTAGCAAGTGCCAGTTTTGGCTAGACCGTGTGGCATTTTTGGGTCATGTGGTGTCCTAAGAAGGTATTTCAGTTGATCCCCAGAAAATAGAGGCCATTGTAGATTGGAAACCACCCACGAGCGTAACAGAAGTCAGGAGTTTCTTGGGTTTAGCTGGGTATTACAGAAAGTTTGTAGAAGGGTTCTCAAAAATAACTACTCCATTAACCAAGTTAACAAGAAAAGAAGAGAAGTTCATTTGGTCAAAAGCCTGTCAGAGAAGTTTCGATGAGTTAAAGCAAAGGTTAACTACTACACTAGTGCTTACACTTCCCTTAGGAAGTGAGGGATTTACAGTATATTGTGATGCCTCCAGGCAAGGTTTAGGTTGTGTGTTGATGCAGCATGATAGAGTGATAGCTTATGCTTCAAGGCAATTAAAGAAGCATGAAGTAAACTATCCAACACACGACTTGGAATTAGCAGCTGTGGTGTTTGCCTTGAGAATATGGCGACACTATCTCTATGGAGTACCTTGCAGGATCTTCACTGATCACAAAAGCCTGCAGTATCTGTTCTCGCAGAAAGATTTGAATATGAAACAGAGAAGGTGGATAGAGCTCATTAAAGACTATGATTGCACTATTGAATACCACCCAGGCAAGGCAAATGTAGTAGCAGATGCGCTAAGCAGAAAGCCCTCTAGTTCCCTAGCCCAGCTTAAAGCAGAGTACTTGCCGATGCTAGTAGAGTTGAGATCTATGGGGGTCAGTTTGAGACAACAGAGTCAGGTGCTCTAGTAGCAGCTTTCCATGTTCGTCCAGTGTTAGTGGACAAAGTCAGAGAATTGCAAGCTCAGGACCCTTATTTAGTGAAAC
Source organism: Litchi chinensis (assembly GCA_019925255.1). Taxonomy (NCBI): domain Eukaryota; kingdom Viridiplantae; phylum Streptophyta; class Magnoliopsida; order Sapindales; family Sapindaceae; genus Litchi; species Litchi chinensis. The sequence continues at coordinate 3,240,283 of CM034469.1, forward strand.
TAAGGAGCAAGATAGAGGCTGGACAACAGAGTAGCTTCACCTTACGAGGTGATGGGACATTAGTGTTGGGCCAGAGATTATGTGTCCCAGATGTAGCAGAGTTGAAGAAAGAAATCATGGAAGAGGCACACTCCTCTGCATATGCTATGCATCCATGGAGTACTAAGATGTATCAGACTCTAAGAGACCATTACTGGTGGAAAGGTATGAAGAGAGAGATAGCAGAGTTCGTATCCAAGTGCCTAACCTGTCAGTAGATTAAGATTGAACATCAGAAGCCAACAGGTTTACTACAACCTCTTTCCATTCCTGAGTGGAAGTGGGAAAACATCACGATGGATTTCGTGACGGGACTTTCCAGGACACAGCGTGGACATGATGCCATTTGGGTTATCGTAGATAGACTGACGAAGTCGGCCCACTTCATTGCTACTAATAATACCTATTCTCTAGAAAGATATGCACAGTTGTATGTAGACGAGATTGTGAGGCTACATGGCGCACCAGTGTCCATTGTATCAGATAGAGATTCTCGCTTCACTTATCGATTCTGGCCGAAGCTACAAGATGCTATGGGCACTAGGTTACACTTTAGTACTGCTTTTCACCCACAGACAGATGGCCAATAAGAGAGAACCATTCAGATTCTCGAAGATATGTTGAGAGCCTGTGTGATGGAGTTTAAAAAGAGCTGGGATAATTACCTAACATTGATAGAGTTTGCCTACAACAACAGCTATCAGTCTAGTATTGGTATGGCACCGTATGAGGCGTTGTATGGCAGAAAGTGCAGAACCCCAGTCTGTTGGGACGAAGTGGGGGAGAGAAGAGTAATTGGCCTAGAGATTGTCCTTGATACAACCGAGAAAGTAAGTATGATAAGAGAGCGGTTGAAGATAGCAAGCGACAGACAGAAAAGCTATGCAAACAATCGAAGAAGAGATTTAAAGTTTGAAATGGGGGATCAAGTGTTTCTACAAGTCTCGCCCTGGAAGGGTATTCTGAGATTCGGAAAGCGTGGAAAGTTAAGCCCACGATATATAGGCCCCTATGAGATAGTAGACAAGGTGGGTGAAGTGGCTTATCGATTGAAGCTACTATCAGAGTTAGCCAACATCCATGACGTGTTCCACGTCTCCATGCTTCGAAAGTATATTGCTGACCCATCGCACGTCCTTAAAGAGCAACCCGTTCAGTTGAAGGAAAACTTGACCTACGAGGAACATCCAATAAACATCCTAGATTGTAGAGATCAAGTGTTGCGTAATAAAGTGATTTCGCTAGTGAAGATGCTATGGCGAAATCACGGGACAGAAGAGGCTACATGGGAGCCTGAAGCACAGATGCGTGCCCAATACCCTCAGTTGTTTGAGTAAGGTATGCAATTTAAATTTCGAGGACGAAATTTTTATAAGGGGGGAAGAAATTGTAAACCCCTAGTCTCAAATTATAACCTCCTAATGTTAAGAGAGAGATTAGAGAGTTAAAATCAATCTCTACAGTAAATTAATGGAATTTCATGGCCTTGGAAAATTATTAATTCGAGAGTACGATAAAATTCGTCAAACATAAAAGTTAAAGTAGTGTGTCAATGAAAATCCAAATTAGGAAATCGAAGATTTTAGTCCATGATAATCTAATTGAAGTTTAATTAAAAAAGAGAGCGTCAAGTGGTCAATAAGACAAGCTTGACGGTTAAAGTAAATTTTAATGAAACGAGAATTTAATTAAATGATGAAAGCTAAAATTTGAAACAAAGATGGATGGGCAAATATGAGAAACAAAGAAAAGAGATGAGATTGGAGTGAAATTAAAAAGAATTGGGGCAAGATGCAATTAAGAGAAGTTGATTACTATATATATAACACTTAAGCTGAAAATTTCAGCAAACAAAGACACCATTCAGCAAAGAAGCAGTCATCAGTCGAGAAGCTTCGCGAGAAAGAGAGAGAGAAGTGATCAGTCCAGCTGTGAGAGAAGGAACCAGAAGAGAAGAGCTGGAAGAAGAGAAGAAGAGGCGTGGAAAAGGAGAAGCAAGCTACAGCTGGTCGTGCACCAGAGGAGACAGCAGCAGCAGCGACAGAAGCAGACTCGCGCAGCTCGCTGGAACCAGAGCAGAGCAGCTTGGGTGAAGGAAGCTGTTGGCCGTGTGTTGCAGCAGCTAGGCAGCAAGGGAAGAGGAGAGGGAGGAGCCACGAAGAAGAAGAAGCACCAGTAGTTGCTGGTTGTGAGAAACGCGAGCAGAAACTGAAGGGGCTGGTCGGCTAGGAAAGGAAAGAGAAGAACGACCACCCAAGCTGCCTTCCAAGCCCTCAAACCTCCTCCTAAGACCCCTCTAAACTCTCTAAGCTAAGAACTATGTAGAGAACGAGACACCGAGGCTCCTGAGATTCATCGAGGCGCTTGACATAGTTTCGAGGTAAGTGATTCGCCACTTAAGCTTGTTTCCAATTCTTTGGAAATTCTTGATTTTTATCATAAACATTGTAACTAAGAAATAAATGATATTGAAAATGATGATTAATGTTAAGAGTAAAGTCTAAACATATAGATTTTTATGGAATCTATATGGTACTAGAGATGAATACTAAATTGCTTTAGTAAAGGTGAAATGAGAAAGTGTAGTAGATTTCAAAACAAGAAAGTTTTTTGCTTATTGCACTTAAATAGCTAAGTATGAAAACCCATGTGTATACCTTAAAAGTTAAGAGATTTAGCGTTACGTGACGACGCAGAGAATTCCGTCCGTAATCGCTCAGATTATAGAAAAGTATAGCGCTACGTTGCGATGCAGACAATTCCGCGTGTAGTTGGTTAGTCGATAGTTAGCGCTACGAAACGATGTAATAAATTTCGCTCGTAGTCGCCTAGAGTTTTAGCACTACACTTGCGATGCAGAAAATCCCGCATTGTAGTTGTTCAGTGATGAGATTTAGCGCCTTACGTACGATGCAGTAAATTCCGTAACGTAGTGGTTGAGATACATTAGTAAGCTTCACGTTGGCGTTAGCTATAATCGCCCGTGATGGTTATAACGAGTCAAGGATACACATAGAGATTTTGAAAGAAATCATAAAACTTGAACTATTAGTAAATTGTGATGTTAGTGTATGTGAAATTATATATCTTCGTTGCTCTAACTTGTTTGTTGAATGTGTAGCTTGGTTGTTTCTATTGATTTCCACTGCGGGCGATACTACGATCTTCTGTGTTGCATATACATTTATAGGTGGGCGATTGCGCAAGACATTTGTATATAGTTGCGTAAATGTATTTGATGTATTACATTTTGAAACCTATTAATGTTCAAGATTGTAAATTGTATATATATATATGATGCATATATGCATATTGTGGGATTAAGTTAATGTTTATACCTATGAATCTTGTGATGATAATAATTGTTTGTGGATAAAGAAGTTGGGAGGTGTTCAGATATAGTCGAAGTGTGATTTTCTTTACAGGTGAAATTTTTGGTTTTATAAAAAATGCAGCCGTTATGCTGCCGAAAATTTTATAAAAAGTATTCAAAATAGTTTGAGAAAAAAGATTATCACTCCCAACCAGTTAAAGAAAAATCAAATCACTAAGTTTTAAACGAGTAAACCGGAAAAGAAAGTTAGGGTTCGCTTCTCGGACTTCTTCGATCCGACGAGTCGGGTTCGATGAGTCCGTTGAAGTGCCCGGCAGGATCCTCCAGACAAGAGTATAGATAAGGTCTGGGAATGGTCCTGTCACAGATAGAGAATAAAGAGTCCAGAAATAGTGCAAGGGGACCGGTTAGAATTCGATTATATTTATAAGGCCCTGAGTGTCGTGTCAGGAAGAAATGAGAATTTTAGATGAATAATGTTCGGATCCAAAACGAATAGTGATTTTTTCGAAAAAGATCCGAAATTAGTGTTTAAGACTGAATTTGGATCCGATTATATTGTCCAGGGTCATAAATTAAGATTCGGTGGGAAACAGAAGTTTTTGATAAATAGTATTTTTCGAATGAAATTTTTGGATGAATAGTATAATTTTTGAAAATTGACCTTAACAGTCTAAAAGGTCTGAAAATAGCATAAGAGTATAGAGAAACAGAAATGGATAAAAAAGAAGACCATTTGAGTCAGTTTTAAGCTATCCGAAAAAAATTACGATATTACCCTTTTGAGAGATTAATGGGTTTTAACGAGTTTAAATCCAATTGAATTTTTTCGAAGCATGAGATTGATAGAGAAAACACCCAATTAAAGTATTTCATGGTCAATTTGAAAATTTGATGACCATGGAATATTTTCAGAATATTTTCCGGTTGAAGTGAAATTGGATTATAAAAAGAGCAAAATGGACATTTTAAGTTAAGTATGCATGGATTACGTGTGAGCATAATATGCAGAAGTTTCAAGGAGTGTAACCCAAATGAATGAGAATGGGTTAAAGAGAATGAGCATAAAAATCGAGTATTTAAGCTATAGATACGTATAAAAAGTTATCGGTTTATTCAACCGGATTTCGGTTAGGAACATTTTTTATCAAGTATATGTGAGAGGTATTAGGCTGAAATTGAAGCTTATAAAGTTAAATTGGTCATAAGATATGTGTAGAATATTTATGGAATATTTTTCGAAAGGATTAGGTATTGAAAGTTTTATTGAAATGAGAATTCGAAATCGATTTAGCTCTCATCCGGATTTATTATTTTATGGTATTAGAAATCTTCGAATTGAGTTAAGGTCTAATCGTATGCCTCTAGTAGTGTTATCTGAAGTTTATTATATTTTCGTATCGCAAGTCGGATGTCGTTTGGTTGACCCCGGTAAGATTACAAAGTGATTAGGGATTAATTATATGTTAATCAAGCGATGTGAGCTCACGGAATAAAGTAAAGGATATTTTAAATCAACCAATAAGAAAAGAGATAAGTGCTTTTGAAAAATAGTGGCTATAGTTGTGCCACATGTCATCTATTGATTGGTTAAAGAAATAAACGGATTAGAATGTGCCAAGTGGACCAATAGAATTAAAAATTATATATTTTTGGGCACTAGTAAGATTATTGAAAATTTGAGATAATTAAATGAAATTTTCTTGAGGGACTAAATTGTAATTGTGTATTAATATATATAAAAGTGATTTTTGTCTCATATGAGACAATTGTGATCGTGAAAACCAGAAAAAGAAGAGAAAAAGAGAGAAAAAAAGAGAGACTCGTGTGTGCGATGCGAGAGAGAGAGAGGGGAGAAGAAGAGGATCCGGTCTGATTTTTGCCGAGGTTCCTTCACGAAAGTTGTTCCTCGTCATCTCCTCTAGCTAACCCAACAAATTTGAAGCGAAAAAATCGCCTATTTGGTGAGTTATTTCAGTTTTAAGTTTGGTGTTTTATGTTAAAACCCATTCTCTCTCTTGTTTCTTTTTTAAATTTTAGTTTAAGGATGATAAGAAGGACTTGTAAGGATGATTTTGATGTGATTTGTAAGTGATTTGGTGGAAGAAAAATAGGTTAAAAAGAGAGAGAAAGTAATGGCCAAAATGGGTTTTTATGAGATCCGATTTCGTTTTCGATTCTAAGGCATTAAATGGATGTTTTAAAGGTTAGGAAACAATCTTATAAAGTTAGATTTCGAAAATGAAAAGTTTAGGATCGATTTCGGTGCTAAACGGACGAGTTGAAGGGTGTTTTCCGAAATCCTTCCAAATGCGTTCGTTTAACGTTCGAAACGATTTATTTAATCATGGTTGGGTGTTAGAATACTAGATAATTGATTATTGAAGTTGTTGGATGTTCGAAACGAAAAAAATGATTTTTATTAGTAAGCGAAATCGAGCGAATTTCATTTCGAGTTTCTGACAATGAAATTGAGTATATTGAGGTATTTCTAGGAAATAATAAGTAGGATTTATGTAGAGAAAATGGATTTCGAAAACCCCGATTGAATAGAAATTGAAATTTGAAAGTTTAGACGTTAAAGGGTATTAATAGAATTAAATGGGATTTTTATTGATTTTGAATGTTATTTGAATGAGTTAAGTGACCCTAAATGAATATTTGATGTTTTAGGGTAAAAGCGAAGAGCTCCAGAGGTATACGGAGAAGAATCAGATTTTATCCGAGGACGTGTTGTAAGTGGAAATACAAGTTTTTAAAGATTATATTTTCTTAAAGTTTATTTAAAGTTAAAAGAATTTATTATAAATAGTTATTCATTTATTAATTGAATTTATATTATAATTCTAGCATAAAAATTTTAGTTTACTATTTATGTATATGAGATTGTGCTATAATTAAAGATTTTAGGCTTATTACCTTGAGATTTATAATATTTTAGTGTATTAAGAAAAAGAAATTTTAATAGCCTATGGTTTACCCTAGCTCCAGTTTAGTACCCGACCGAATGCCCTATACGTGATACGATAGATGAGAGGAAGTCAGTCAGTGAGATTTGAGTCTAGTCGACTCTTGTGTGAGCGAGACTTGAGTGATCCGTATACACGTATAGAGTAGTGTAGTCGGTCCGCAGCGTGGGCCCGCTTTCGGCGACTACACATGGTAGATTCCCACTCCTAGTGGTTAGCTAGATTTTATATGCTACCATGTTAGGAGTAGATATTCCCTGGGTTACCATTTAGGCGAGCATCAGAAAAGATTTTAAGAAAAGATTCCAGAAAGTGTTTTAGAAAAGAACTTTAGAAAGCGTTTTAGTTTTTAAAAACTGGTTTTGGGAGAATACGTTATACAGAAATGAGTTTTAGTGTATATAACTTATACCACTCACTGAGTTATACTCATAGTTTTCTTTAAATGTTTTTCTTAAAAATTCTCCCACAGGAGCAGAAGCTAGTCGTCCAGCTGACGAGGTTCAGTCAGACGTGCAGGCGGACGAATACGACGACACTTACTACATATATATATTTTGTTAGATTGATCATGTATATAGTTGTAAATATTTTAAAGAAATAGTGGATGCATTAATTAAAAATGTTTTATTAAAGTTTTCTGAAATTCAGATTTTATTTACTTGTTTGTGGTGGTGTTGTGAGAAATGAGCCGGAGGCTCTGGAAGTTGAGAAATTGATTTCATAGAAGTGTTTTTATAAACTATATTTGAAACTTACAGGGTGGCTGTAAACTCCTAGCTCCGACTTCTAAAGTCCCAACGTTAGAAACTAAATTAGAGAGACAATAGATAACTCTCTACGTTTAATTAATTGAATTTCATAGCCTCCGAATTTTATTCATTTAGAATACGACGAAATTCGTCGTCCATAAAAAGTTAGTAGTGTGTCAACGAAAATCTAAGTCAAGAAATCCAAGATGTTAGTAAATGATAATCGAATTAAAATTCGATTAAAAAGAGAGAGTCAAGATTAATAAAATAAGCTTAGTTTTTTTTAAAAATAATTCAAGCTTGACGATCGAAGGAAAATGTTAACAAAACGAGAATTAAAACAAGTATAGATGGGCTAATATGAGAATCAAAGAAAGGAAATGAGAGTTAGATGAAATTAAAGAGAGTTGGGACAAGATGTAATTAAGAAGAGTTGATGACTATATAATCAAACATTAGCTGAAATTGTTTCAGCAAAAACAATGTGCAGCCGTGAGAGAGAACGAGAGAGTTCGAGAAGGAGAGGGAAGCTACTGCCGTGAACCAGAAGAGAAGGCCAGAAGAGAGAAGAGAAGCAACCAGCAAGCAAGAAGGAAGTAAGAGGCTGCTGGTCGAGCAAGGAGGCAGCAGCAGCAGCCGTGGACGCGAGCAGAACCTCTCGCGCGACAGTGATGGTCGCGAGTTCACGCAAGAACAGCTCAAGTGAGGGGGTTTCTGAGGCCGTGAACTGCAATATCTATGCAGAGCAGCAAGAGAACGAGCTGAAGAAGGGGAGGTGCAGGTCTGGTCGTGCAAAACGCACGCAAGACAGCAAGCAAGACAGAACCGCGCACGAGCAGAAGACAGGCGCGACAGTAGAAATCGCGAGGAAGCTGGTCGGTCAGGAAAGAAGGGAGAAGAATCACCACCCAAGTTGCCTTCCAAGCCCTCAAACATCCTTCTTAGACTCCTCTCAACTCCCTAAGCTAAGAAACAAGTAAGATTTCAGCTTGATTGTTTTTAATTTTCAGCTTGATTGTTTGATTGTTTTAAGAAACCAGAATGTGTTGACAGCTTGTTTGTGAAGTTGTTGTTGATTCATGTTGGAATATTGCTTTTAAATCTTGTTCGAACCTCATGTGAGGGTTATGAAACCATAAGAGATGATTGTTGTGTGTAATTGATGCCATAAAAGATGTAAATATGGGCTGTCATATGTACAAACGAAATAGAAACCGAAAATGGTGTTTATGCACACCAAGTGGTTGATTGAAGTCTTGAGTGAATTTTGAGCACTCTAATGACCAAGTTAGACCTATGTATGTATTAGAGACTTGAAGGGCAGTAGTTAGACCTTGAAATTAGATGGTTTTGAAACCAATTTTAAGCCTTAAAGAGGTTAGAAAAGTTAGAGAGGTGTTTAGAGTTGCGAAGGCATAGTTGTGGTCAAAAATGTCAATCCCGAGCTGAATTTTTAGCTAGAGGAGACCTGACCATATTTGGCTTAGTTGGGGGTGTTCTACACCTCAAATGATGCCTAGGAACCATAGAAAACCATAGGTTTTGGAACGGATTGAATCCGATAAAAATTGTGCAAGTTATGCACAAAATAGTGCCGTTAGAACTCTGAGAAGTGAAACGGCTAGCTTAACGCAATTTTTATGGCTTGAAATGAGTTTAGTTAGTCATTATTAGTTAAATGAAGCTTAGTTATAAAAGAAAATCTAGCGTCGCTAATCCGAAACCCAAAGTTTATTCAACAGGCATTAAAATGCACCCAAAAGTGTCCAAAATGGATGTTTTCATTAGATTTGACTTAACAAACGATAATATTTGTCAATGAAATTTGTCGTGTGACTAGAATGTGATGTAAGTGAGCTGTAGGAAAAAGAACGAAGGAAAATGGAGCCCCGAGCAGCAGGTTATCGTCTGTTCTGTCAAGGGCTGTCCATTTTAAATAAAATTGTGATTTTTCGTTTTAAGCCTCCGACAAGTAAACGGACCGTGTGGGGATATCCCTAGGGGTCCAAAACTAAAAATTTTCCACAAAAATCGGGATTTGAGAGTCTCGGTTGAATTAGAAGTGAGTTAGGAGCTATATAGAGAAATTGGGCATAGTTGGGAATTCCTAGCATATAGTTGAGAAATGGAGGTTTTTGTTAATAGTAATGATGAGATCATGTTGTGTAGGTGACGAGCGCTTGAGCGGTGTCCAGGAGCCTCGTCGAGACGCTTGACGCGGCTTTGAGGTAAGTGGTTCGCCACTTAAGATCTTTTACAAGTTCATGTTAATTCTTGATTTTAGTAATGAATGTAATAGTTAAGTAATAAAAGAAAATGAAAATGATCTTCAATATCAAGTTAAACTTTGAGTGTATAGGGTCCTACGGAACCTATATAGAAATAGAAATTGATGCTAAGTTGTTATAAAAAGAAATTAAAATGAGAAAGTTTTCAAGATCTCTAAACTAATGAGTTTGTGCTTTTGGCACTAAATAAATATAGTTTTAAAACCTATGTATATTCCTTAAGATATAATGAAATTTAGCGCTATGTGACGACGCAGAAAATTCCGTCCGTAGTCGCTCAGAGTATAGAGAAATTAGCACTACGAGACGACGCAGAAAATTCCGTCCGTAGTTGCTCAGTTTCCTAGAAAATATAAGCACTACGTTGCGATGCAGAAAATTCCGCACGTAGTTGGTTAATTAACAGTTAGCGCTACGAAGCGATGCAGTAAATTCCGCTCGTAGTTGCCTAGAGTTTTAGCACTACACTTGCGATGCAGAAAATCCCGCATTGTAGTTGCTCAGTGATAAGATTTAGCGCCCTACGTACGATGCAGTAAATTCCGTAACGTAGTGGTTGAGATGCATTAGTAAGCTTCACGTTGGCGTTAGTTAAAATCGCCCGTGATGGTTAGAACGAGTCAAGGGTATACATGGAGAGTTTTAAAGAAAATTTTAAGACTTGTAAATTGTATGTTAGTATGTGTGATATGATATCCTATGATGTTATCGCACTAACTTGTTGTTCGTTTTGTAGCTTGTTTATTTTCATTTCGTGCCACCGCCGGACGAGACCGACTTTTGCTTATATATATATATCTATAGGTGGGCAATCGCGCAAGACGCTGGGATATATTTTGTATATGTATTTAATCGCGTATTTTTTGAATTTGAATGATGTAGGGCTTGTAAAAGTGATAAATATTCTTGCATTTATACATTTGGTGCACTTGTGTATCTTATGAATTGTTTATGTTTATGAAACTGTGATGAATGATGCATGATTGAGAATAAAGAAGTTGGGAGGTTTATAGAAATAGTTGAAGTGTTGTTTCTTGACAGGTAAATTTTGGTTTATCAAAAATGCAGTCGTTATGCTGCCGAAAATTTTATAAAATGAGTTTGAAATAGAATCGAGAAAAATTATATCACTCCCAACTAGTTTAAAAGAAAACTGAATTTTTGAGTTTAAACGAGTAAACCGATTGAAGAAAGTTAGGGTTTGCTTCTCGGATTTCTTCGATCCGACAAGTCGGTTTCGATAAATCCGTTGAAGTGCCCGGCAGGATCCTCCAGACAAGAGCATAGATAAGGTCTGGGAAGGGTTCTGTCAGTGGCATAGTTCAGAAAATAGACGGTATGTTGCCGAAATTTTTATTAAAAAGCGAAAATTTTTTATCACGTCACCTTGTAAAAGAAGTTAAAATATCTAGATAGATGAGTTTTCGGTGCCCTGACGGGATTCCTCCGGACTGAGTTAGGGTTCGTGGGAATTCTTTCGGGGTGCTACGGGGTCTTTCTTGGGTCCAGAAGAGGGATTCGGGAAGGGTCCCGTCACAAAGTCTCTAGTCTTGCTCGGTTGGTAATCAGAACATTCCCTTTCGAATTGGAATTTTCATTAGTCTCCATCCGACAACGACTCTTAATCATTTTTTCTTTTTTACTCTAAACTCTCAATGAAATTATCTCTAGATATATTTAGTTATAATAAGATATAATAAAAATATAATAAATTATAATAAACAATTTTAGAATACAATCACTCAATGTTTTTGTCAGGTGTATAGATACCCCAAGTGTACCCGAGGGACCATATATATATTGAAAGAATTCATAGCAGTATATAAATTCAATATAAAATAATAAAATGGAACAGAAAGCGCACCTATTTCTGTACAACGAAAATTCTTCTAGATCTTTTAGATTGTTCAACTGATCGGAGTTCGATCATCAATTACAAGACCAAACCGTCAAATCATAGTGTGAGAACCTTATCATGTATTTTATTTGTTTTTCTCTTTATATTGTTTTTCCTCTTTCTATATTGTATTTGTAGGTTGGTGAGTTTTTTTATCAATCTTTACAAATGAAATACATCATGTGTTTATAGGGGTGGTGGTTATTTTCTGATAAGTGCCAGTAATCGCTAGCGATTACTTATTCTTTTCCAAATCCATTTTATTTGAATCGGGTTATAGGTTTGGGTCATTTTGGGTAGACCTTACTCAACAACCCAATAACCTAATATCTCTAACTCACATAAGATGAACCAAATAGAACTTATAGAGAAAATACTGGTGACCTCTTTATAATAAAGAGAATAGACATTTATACAAGCAAATACACTGTATGACCTATGAACAACAATATATGCAATGTGACTTATTTTTCAAATCTCAATTGCACTACTATACAAGAGACTATAAATATGTTCATTATTATATCATAGATTTAATAGAATTTTATTTGCTCACGCATATTTAATCCCTTAATGTAACAACCTTGTCTCATGGTCTTAGACCTTGTGTTCTTAAGGTCTTGGTAGGCTGGTCTTGTGCGGGCATCGCCTAGGTCATGATCTGTAAGCTGTTGGCCTAGCCTAGCTCTACCTCGTGAGCTGTAGGCACTGCCCAGCTCATTTGTGAGCTACTGCCCTAGCCTATGAGACAGGTACTGTCCCCTCCCCTATAAGGTTTTACTCGTCTCCCATAGCCGCTTGAACCAATGGCCTGAGGGCTTAAGTACATAGGGAATGCAGGGTGTGTACCATTTGAGCTAGTTAGCTTAAATGGTACACACCTTGCATTCCCAATATACTTAAACCCTCAGGTCATGGATTAGCTCAAATGCTACACACCCTGTATTCCCTATGTACTTAAGTCCTCAGGTCATGGGTTTGAACGGGTGTGGGAGGCGAGTAAAACCTCATGGGGGAGGGGACAGTACCTGTCCAGTGGGCTAGGGCAGCAGCTCGCAAACAAGCTGGGCGATGCCCGTAACTCGCGAGGTTGAGCTGGGCTAGGGTAGCAGCTCGCAAATCACGACTTGGGCGGTGCCTGTATAGCTCAAATGGTACACACCCTGCATTTCCTATGTACTTAAGCCCTCAGGTAATGGGTTTGAGCAGGTATATGAGGCTAGTAAAACCCCATGGAGGAGGGGACAGTACCTATCCAGTCCAGTGGGCTAGGGCAGCAGCTCGCGAGTTCGAGCTGGGCTACGGCAGTAGCTCGCAGATCGCGACTTGGACAGTGCCTACACAAGACTAGTCTACCAAGACCGTGAGGATGCGAGGTCTAAAACCGTGAGGCAAGGCCATTACATTAAAAGACTCCTTTTTATATAAGGCCCTGCCTTACGATCTTGGACCTCACATCCTCATGATCTTGGCAGACCGGTCTAGTGCAGGCACCGCCCAGGTCACTATCTGCGAGCTACTGCCCTAGGCTAGCTCGACCTCATGAGTTAGCTCAAACGGTACACACCCTACATTCCCATGTATTTAAGCCTTTAAGTCATGGGTTCGAGTAAGTGTGAGAGGCGAGTAATACCTAATGGGGGAGGGGACAGTCCTTATCTAGTGGGCTAGGTAGTAACTCGCGAACGAGCTGGGCGGTGCTTGCAGCTCGCGAGGTTGAGCAGGGCTAGGGCAGCAGCTTGTAGATCGCGACTTGGGCGGTGCCTGCACTGGACCAGCCTGCCAAGATCGTGAGGATGCGAGGTCCAAGGCTGTGAGGCAGGGCCGTTACAGAGATGAAATGAGAGAATGACTGTGAGAGAGTCGTGAGATAGCAAGGATAAAAGAGTTTGTGAGAGATGGAGAGAATGAGAGAATGAGAGAGCTTTGAGAGTTTCGGGTGAGATGAGAGAAATGAGAGAATGGATGAGCAATTGGTGTGTTGACCAAATTTGTGGAGGTGGTTTTTCTTGGCCTTTTATTTGTTTAATTTACATTTATATTAATTTGATTATTTAATCAATACCTTACACTTGTCACTCCATCCCTTTTAATCTTCATCCACTTGTCATCCATTTCATTCACATGCTTTACAAGTGTCATCCATGCATGATTTCCTTGCCACTTAGGTTCTTTCATTCTTCCAAGCTCTTAAAGCCTCTTTTCATATTCAAAATCTTCTCGGGGTCCATAGAAAAATTTTATTAAAGTCCAATTTCAAATTCAAAAACTTCATTAGTATTTGATTGATTATCTAGGTTCGTTTGTTTTAATTAATTTTGCGATTTCAAAATCATAAACTTTCCCCGGACCCATTCGAAAATTTTACGAAAATTTAATTACTTATCCAAATTTAACTACTTTAATAGCTTGACTATTTCGTAAATAGGGATAAAGTTCAATAGGTTACCTAGATGTCGAGAGAGTATGTTACATGGTATCTTGGGTATATGACAGAGCGGAATCCTACATTGCTCGATGTGGAATTTATCATCGCATAAGCCATTTGTCTAATAATTACGTAGCCGAATCTTGCATCGCCCAGGTGACAGTTAGCTAATAATATGCTATGTACGTGCATTGGGTGACACAGGAGACTAAACTAACTGAGATATTTTCTCTCGCTGTTAGTGACAGACGCTCCTGACAAACACTGCCAATGCACGTTTAGAGTATTCAACCTCAACCGGTAATATCGGGATACTTATACGGCATACTATAAACTCACTAAAACATTTCCAAACATTTTACTTTTCATCATATAATTTATATTTCATGTAAAACTTTCAATATTCATGCATAAAGGCTCTCAAACTAACATCTCATTCATTATAAAAATTAACTTTCAATAATTCTATAAAACCCAAAACTTTATTTTATGAAAAATAATTTATTTTTCTAATGAATAGCGTTTTTATATGAATAATGTCTTCATATGAATAATATTTTTTAGTGAATAGTGACTTTTGGGAAATAAATCCCAAAATCGTAATTTCTGGAATAGGTTTCTAATTTTCGGTTGAGTAGTGTTTCCTGATGAAAAGTGTCTGCATGAATAGTAATTTTTAAAAAACGGACCTCGTAAAGCAAAAGTTCTAAATTAGTATTAAAGTTGAGAAAAACTGAAACAAATCGAAAATAAGTTCATTCTAATAGGTTATAAGTGATCCGAAGCTTATTGGATGAAAATGCCCTTCTGATTAATTATGGAGTGATAAAGTAAATTTAAAATGTCTAGAAGTATAAATCGAATTCTAGTATGATTCTCGAAGAGATCGAAAATTCCCGGATCGAATATTAGTATAATTCCCGGATTGGGATGCATAATCGGATTTTAGTAGAATTTCCGAATGTGTAATCGAATTTTCGTAGAATTTTCGGAGGTGTTGATTTAGTTATAATAAAATTTCTAGATGGATCGAAATGATTTTCAAACTCAAAGTTGGCATGGAGATTAATTAGGATTAGAATAAATTTAGTGCCAAAGAAAATTACTAAAAAGGGCATGATGTTATGAAATTGTAAAAGATTAGTATAAGGGCATTTCAGGAAATTAAAAAGTGTGGATAGAATGCATGCAAGGTGGCGTGAGAAGTATGAAAGAGAAAATGTGTGGCATGCATGGAGGACATGTGGAAAAGGAAATGCATACATGATTGACAGGTGGACCAAGTGGAAGAAAAGAAACCATGCATGAATGACAAGTGTTATCATGTGAAAAGAGATGGTTGACAAGTGGCATAAAATTACAAAGGATATATAAATGAAATGTTAAAGTAGAAAGACAAGAGAAATTCATTTGGATGAAAGTGTGTCTCAGCTGAAAGAAAAAGAGAGAGGGAAATGTGTCTCGGTCAAAAGGTAAAAACAGAAGAAACACTTGAAGGAAAGAAGAAGCTCTCGACTAAAGAGGAAGAAACTGAGACAACTTGCTGCATTTATCTTTTATAAGTTATTTTTTAGTGTTTTCAAACACATGCAAGCTATCTGGGAGAGGAGGAGCTCTCAATCAAGGAAGAACACAAGGATAGTAGTAGCTATTCCTTTGGTTTCAAGGTGATTTATAAGCCATTTCTAAGCCAAAATGAGTTGCATGCAAGCCTAGGACCAAGATACAACCATTGCATTCAATTCCAAAAGGCAAGGACTTAGTTTTCATGAGATTGTTTATGTTGTTGGTTAAATCTATGGAGTGTTTATGATATTATGTTTGGGATTAAGGGTTCAAGACTTTAAGATGATAGATGTTGTGTTGCATGTGAAAAATTTGATGAAATCTTAGTGTTATGTTAGGGGAGTTCTTGGTCAAAGAAAAGAAGCCAAAGACAGCTTGCTGGTTTGGTGATTTTAAGGCCATTTTTGAGTGATTTCCAAGCCATTCAAGGTTGCATGCAAGCTTAGGAGGGATATTCATCAATTTGGAGTGGATTTCAAGAGGTAAGTATAAGCTTCCATGACTTTTCTTATGAAAAATGTTGGATTTATGGTTGTGATAGCTGGTTGTGATATTTTTGCATTGGTTTAAGGATTTGTGACTTCAAAATCATAGATATTGTATTGCATGTGGGTTTGATGCAAGATTTGAAAGAAGTTGATGTTGATTTTGGCATGTAGTACTCGGCCAAGATATGTTTTTGGCAGTTCAAATGTTGTTTGGTTGCTTTGTTATGAAATAAGATGTGATTTGAGTTTGAGTTGGTGTTGGTTTAGATACTAGATGAATTGTCATGATATTTGAAGTGATTTTGATGTGCATGCAAGTGAAAAACATGATGAAAAGTTGGTGATTTTAATTGCATATGGTTTGGCCAAGATGAGCTATCAAATGTCCAATTTAAGTTTGATTGATTTAAGTTTTTTTCATGCATGAATATGTCTTAAAATGTTGAATTTTGCTGTTGAAATGTGAAGTAAAAGATTGATATAACAAGCTGCTATGATGGGTTTAGAATGATGGATAATTATTCTTGAATGTTTTGAATGATCTTGTGAGTTGTTTTGATGATGGATTTAATATGAAAAGTGAAAGAAACTTATTAGATGACTAAGGGTGTTAGGTTTGGCCAAGGATGGATTTGTATAATTCAAATTTTATTTGATTATTTAGCCATGATACATGATGAGATTGTGATGGGATTTAATGGGTTGATTTGATGAAAAGTTAGTGTTGTGTGTGTGCATGTAAATTCGACCAAGAGGAGAAATAAATGACCCAAATTGAGTTTGATTTATTTAAGTATTTTTCATGCATGTATATGTGTAGAAATATTGAAATTTAATGATGAAATTAGAGGTAAAAATTCTAGTATGCAAGCTGTCATGAATTGTTTATAAGTGTATTAAAGTATTATGCAATTATTTTTAAATAATTTGAATGATTTTATAAGTTACCTTGATAATGGAATTGACTTAGAATCAAAAGGAATTGCATTGGATGTCAAATAGTCGTTTCGCGACTAAGTATTTTTCATAATTGCACAAATGTGATGTTTGGTGGATTGAATTGAATTTACACCATGTTACATGTGTTTGAATGTGTTTGCGATGAGAAAAATCGAATAGGATTGATGGTGTAAAAATTAGTGCATGTTGGGCCAACCAAGGGTAAAATGATCCAAAAATATGTTTAATACATTGAAGTGGAAAATTGAACTTTAATTGAGGTGTTTTACACGCTTGAATGTTGAGAAATTCAAATGGAATGCATATGCGAGTAATTAGGGTAGTTACAACTCAAAAAAGAGGATTTCGATGCCCTCAAGTAGTTAGAAGTTCATGTGTTGATGTGTGTGTACGTTCTAAACAGAAATCATGCTTATGTTAAAGTATAGGTAAAGCAACGAACTAAAGGGAGGGCGCAAATGAGTGGTTATTGAATTGGGAAGCAAGTTGTGAGTATGGTTAATTACCAAGTTTTTACAAACTTATTATTTGATTATTTATGTTTGCGATGCATGTTTTAGTATTTGATTTATTATGTTCTATCGAACAAGTTTTTAGAATGTTATCGTTTTTATATAATGCATGTATATATTCTTTAAAGTTATGTTATAAATATATTTATTTTAAAAGTAAAGTAAATTAGTAAGTTTACGATAAATATATGCATATAAGAGACTTGCTAAAATTATTTCAAAAGTTTTAGGCTTTTGCCTTAGAAAGAAATTATTTCGGTTCTAAACCAAATTTTAGAGAAAAGAATGTTTACCCTAATCCCCAGTATTACCTAGCCTAGGTACCCTATGATGAGGGGAATCGTGATCCCAAGTTCCTGCATCACCTGATGTTGGAGGGGGGGAGGGGAGGAATTGCAATCCCAAGTTCTCGCATCGTTTAATGTTCAGGGGGAATAGCAATCTAAGTTCCCGCATCGCTTGATGCTCAAGGGGAATAGCAATCCCAAGTTCTCGTATCACTTGATGTTTGAAGGGAATCGAAATCCTAAGTTCTCGCATCTGTGGCTACACAAGATAACATTTCCTAGTCCTAGTTCTGTGATGTGTAGATGTACAGTCATGTGAGGACGAGTTTCCTTGGGTTACCTTGTAAGACAAGCTTCAGAAAGAAGCACACGTCATTAAGATATGTGGTTTAGAAAACGAGAAAGATTGATGATTTATAAGATTATTATTAAATTTCAAGCATAAATATTTTTAAGCTAAATGCTAGATTTTCAGTTTTATCAATTTGAAATAAATTACTAGTTTTCAAAATTATTTTAGGAAGATGTATATATTTTGAAAGTGAATTTCAAAGTTTAAAAGTTTACCCACTCACTAAGTTAATACTCACCACTCTTTTTATCTCTTTATAAAATCCCTCCCCAAGTGCAAGTGTGCGCTAGCAATCAGAAGGAAATCCATCAAATGCACAAATTGGCTAAAGAGGCGACACTACTGCACTAGTTTACTTTTGGAAGTATCATGTACTTGCATAACTTTTAAGACTCGTTACAAGTTTTGTAATATTATTTTGAGGATACAAACTTTATGCTATTGCATTGTGTTTTAAAACCATATGTGCATTATGTTTTATTCAAGATCAATAAAAGCTGAATTATCTTTTAAATTGAAATCATGTTTATGATTGGTTGTGAAGTGAATGAGGGCCTAAGGCCCAAAAGTTGAGATTATGTGTGATTTTTGAAATATATAAGTTTTATATCACGTTTTTACAGGATGGAATTTTCAAAAACACAACTATCGTGTTGTCGGAATTTTGTAAGCCGTATTTGCAAAGACCCTTTTTTAAAAAAAAAAAAAAAAAAATTCCACCAGTTTCTAGTCAAACAAAAGAAATTCTAAGAGCTTTAAAAAAGTTTTCAGAAAAAGTGAGAGATTTAGCTCCATAGGAACCATTCAGCCAGAGCAGATCTCAATTGGAAAGCCACCGTGGGGTTGCCGGATGGCTGCCTAATAGTATAAGGAAGAAGGGCCCATCAAATTCACAACATGAATTTAAATTCAACGTATTAAATCATTGCAAATAGAAATATAATCATTTTAAAGCATTTTGATAGGACACTCACTTTATTCTCTAATTAGCTATAAAGCTTAAAATCAACGGAAAGGTTTCCTCGCCTCCACGTAATCTATACATTTTCATAATCTATTTTTAGGTAATGTCGCAACCAACATTATTCATACAAATATTTTCATAACCACACATCAATCCACACAAACACCTAGCTATACTAATAATTCAAAACATCCTTTTTAAGTCGTATCAATGCCAATTATTCGTATTTACTTTCTGTTTGAAATTCTAAATATTTAAGCACGTAAAGGATGTCGAATGAAGCCTAAATTCACACTAACGCATTAAACGAAATTTTTGAATTAATCTCACCCTATGTTGGCTGAACCTAACACATTTCCATACCAGCAATCTTCAATTTTCTTATCCTAATCACACTTAAACATATGTATAGGAGTGTTAATGTAAGTCCAATTCATAAAATATCATTTTTATGCAAATAATCGAAGTTTGGCAGTGACTTAATCATTTGATATTTCATTGATTTTCTTTTCAATTTCATGCTAAATATATCATCAATACAAGCCATGAAGTAATACAAACTAACCAAAAACAATTTTCTATCACACTAACATCACATTGGCCGAATATATAACATATAACTATACCAACTTTTGATTTTCATTTCAACATAAAAATCCAACCTTTCAACATATTTCCAATCATGAAAATCACTCAAAACATTCAAACTTATATTTGGTCTATTAATTCCCATTTTGGCCGAACTGCTTATAAACACATTCACAATATTTCTTTAATATTTAACACTTGAATTCACATCAAAACAACACCAAAACTCATGGCAAAACAATCAAATTCAATTAAACCAACAATCCTTCCTTTGGCCGAGACCACATCAACATGCATTCAAACTTTCACACTTGATGCTACATCAAACTCACATGCAATTCAACCTCCACACTATTGAGGTTTCAAATCCTAAAACCTAAACATAATATCACAAAAATCCATCCATTTACTCAACAAAATTCATGAAACTTAGAGCTTACCTCTTGGAATTAACTTGGGATGGATGGAAATTGCTTCTAGACTTGTTCACACCCTTTGTATATGTTGGATTCATCCAAAAACAGCTTTAAAATCTCTCAAATAAGCTATTATCCTCTTTATGTAGCTCTCGGTAGAATACTCCTTCACTTGACCGAATTGCTCTCTTGTGTGAAATGAGTTGTTTGTTAATTTTACTCCTTCAAATCTCATATATATATATATTCCTCATGTTTCATCACCATTTGTCACCCTTTTTATCTCAATTGCTTGACACATGTCAAGCTTGCATATTTTCTTTTGCTATTTAACGCCACTTGTCTCACTTTCGTGCATCTTTTCGTGCTTTCCAATCTCCTAAAATGTCTATCTCATATTTGAAATCATTTTCGGTCCATCTGAAAATTATACGAGAATTTAATTTCAAACACGAAAATTTTATGAGAATTCGAATATGCATCCGGATTCGGCCGCTTTAAATTATTTTATTATTTACAAATAAAAAATCATCCCTAAGTAGATATCCCTATATTTTTCAGTAGATGAGTCTTGTAAATTTTGAAGATGAAATTTTTATAAGGGGAGAAAAATTGTAATATACCCTCCTAATTTTAGCATTAAAAATATATTGTACAAGAATACCTTTATTTATAGAATAAAGAAATAATTTAAGGTGTCCAGATGCGTGATCGAATCCTGGTTGAATTTTCGAAGGTGAAATTGAGTTACGATAAAATTTTTGAGTAGATTGGAAATGATTTCAAATTCGAAAAGTGGTATGATGATTTATTAAAAGTATATAATGCAATTAGTAATAAGTAAATTTCCAAGAAAGGGCATAAGTAACTAAGTTAGTTAGATGAATAAAAAAGGTTATTTTTGAAAAAAAATTTAAGTATGGAAGAGTTTAGAGAAAAGGAGGGTAAAATTGTAAATTGAAACCAATGGCATGCTTGTAATTATAACACAAACTTGAGGGGCAATTATTAAGGCATTTAAAGGCTATATATATAAGTGAAGCACTTAGAAGAATTGAGAGATTTTTTTGAGAGAAAAAGGGGTAAAGTCGACAGAAAAAGAAGCAGGGGGCAGCAGCTGTTCCTTAAGTTTTTCAAGTCATTTTTAAGTGGTTTTCAAGTCATAAAAAGGTTGTGAAAAAGTCTTGGGCTGATATCTAATGAGATCAAGTGATTTTCAAGTAGTAAGGTTTAAGTTTCCTAGACTTTTATGTATGAAAAGTTGGATAGATACTGTCTATTGAGTTGTATGTGATTCTAATGAGATTTTTATGTATGGATTCAAGGATTTGAGACTTCAAATTGGTGGGAAAATAAAGCTAGAGGTTCAAGAATTTTTGGTAAGTGTACTAGTGCAAGTGAACGTTTGATTGAAGTTCAAATTGATATTGGTTTGTGAATTAGTTTACTTGCCATGGAATTTGATGTGATTTTGCATGGAGTTCAAGTGGAAAACTTGAAGAAGCTTCAGTGCATATTTGGATGTCATACATAGCCAAGGAAAGAAATAAATGATTCAAGTTGTGTTTAATTTGTTTGAGTGACTTCATGCATAAAGATATGCTAAAATATCAAGTTAGATTGTTAAAATGAAAATAAAAACATGGTAGATTAGATTGCTATGTATTTGGCCATGGGAGGTTTAGTGTGACGGATGATTGTTTTAATGATTTTGGATGACTTCGTGGGTTATTTTAGTGATGAATTTGGCATGGAATTAAAAAGAGTTCAATTGGATATTAAAGGATGCATGTCACGGCCAAACCATGTTAGGTTACTAGATTGTGAGTTTTGTGAATTTAACTTAGTTTGACATCATTTTTGCATGTATTGGAATGTGATTTGATACAAAAAATGGAATTAGATTGATGGTGGAAAATGTGATGTATATTCAGCAAACCTAGGGGTCAAATGGTCCAAAAGTTTGTTTAATATATTGATGTGAAAATTGAGCTCCAATTGAGATGTTTTGTATGCATAAATGTTAAGAAATTCAAACGAAAAGTGTATACAAATATATGGAGCTATTACGACTTGAATAAAGGGTGTTCAAAATCTCCGTGTAGCTAAACGGTTGTTTGTATGTTAATGCGCTGATGATAATGTGTATGTATGGTTAAATTAGTTGTAATATTGTCTAAAAGTAGAATGGGAAAATATGTAGGTAACACGGAATCAAGGGAACCCTAAAGCATGTGATATCATGAGTTAATAATCGGTGAAGGTGTTTTAAAATGTTTTGATGTGATATGCTAAAAATTATGCCATGATATGCTGAAAATTGATTTAAATTAAATGAATCTTATATGAAAATGTTTTTGCATTGATTGTGAAGTTTTATATGAAATACAGATTTCATGAACTTGAAACGTTCATATGAAATGCATATTCTATGATGAAAAACAGTTTGTTGGAAATGTATTTGTGAACCTATGGTATACCTGATAGGTATTATAGATATCTCCAATTGAGGTTGAGTACCCTAAGCGCGCATTGGCCATGTTGAGGGTGTTTGTCACTAACAGCGGGAGGAAGCCCATAGAAGGGAATATGTTAGTCAGTTTAGTCTTGCATGTCGCCCATGCACGTACGAGGTATATTATTAGTTAGCTTCCACTTGAGCGAGGAAAACTGCCACTCCATAGTGAGGAAAAATTCTGTTATGCAAAACTGGATAGATGGCCTGAACGAAGGAAAATTCCAGGATGGCCCAAGCAAGGCAAAATTCCGCTCTATACTTAGGGTACCATGTGGTATAGACTATCAGTGGTTGACTTATTTTACTTAGAGAATTTTCGAAAACTGTATCACCACCACTGTTTATATTTTACAGTAGAAAACTGAAATCATATAACATATTGTTTTATTATTCAGTTTTACAATGCTCAAATTGTATTTGTGATAATTGTTTTATCCATGCACTTAATTGAAATATGGTTTTCAAAGAAAAACTAATTTTTGGTATTACAGCGATTAAAAGTTTATAAAATGATTTAAAACTTAAGGGAGGTTTATTTTATAAAGTTAGTTTTGAAATGAAAAACATAACACTCATTGAGCTCGCATAGCTCACATATTATTTTATGTTTTATAAATAGAACCTCTTCAGGGGCACGTGCAGGGATAGGCATGTCAGTAGCAACGACTCTGACCCAGGATTAGGCGAATCAAGTTGCGTATACTGCTATGATTATATGAAATTATTGTGGCTATTCTTGAAATTTTGTGTATTAACAATTGTATAAATTTTCCCATGGTTTGAAAAGTGTGTAAATGAATATATGCATAACTCATAAATATAATTCACTTTAATTTTTGAATTGATAACATGTTTGTGGTTGCTTGTGGATTTGGAAAAGTGAGGGCATGAGGGCTAGAAGTTGAGAAATTGTTCGTTTTTAAAAGTGTAAAATTTTCTGTAAATTTTTACAGGGTGACGTTTTCAGAAAAATAGCTATCATGCTACCGACACTTTTATAACACTATTTTGCAAATGAATAATAAAAAGAAAATTATTCCACCCATTTTCATTAGAAAAGAAATTTTGGAAAAGGTTTTTAGTAAAGGAAAACGGTTTATGTAAAACCCAAAACTTCTGGAATAGTATTTTTGGATGAATAATATTTTAGATGAATAGTATTTTCATGTGAATAGTGATTTTTGGGAAATGAAAATTTCCTCAAGTTTCGTGAGATAAAATTTTTTCGTTGAATAGTATTTGTATGAATAGTGATTTTCAAAAAATAGACCCCAAACATCATAAGCTCTAGAATAGGAATTAGAGTTATTAGAAACTGAAACAGATCAAAAATAAATTCATTCCAATAAGTTTTAAGCGATCCGAGAGTAATTGACGAAAATGCCCTTTTCGAAGAATAATAGGAAAGGATGATTTTACGGCCATTAGAATGTTTTTTAAAAGCATGAGATTGAAAGTTAAAACACCCAATTAGAGTATGACATGGTCAATTTGATGACAGGATGACCATGAAATATTTTTGGAATTTGTTAAAGGTGAATGAGAATTAAATTTTAAGTTTAAGGATTAAATAAATAATTGCATGAATTGATAACCATCAAACAAACACAATCCATGTGATGATGAATGGATCAATGATTTAGTGACACATTTAAGTAAAAAAGAAGTGTAATTAGTTGAAAAGAAACTAAAAGTGGAAGTGATTTGGTTAGTAATTAATGTGATGAAATAGTTGACCAATCAAATGCATTATTTTGTAACTAATGGCAATTGTGAGATTTTGGAGATAGTTAGAGGGTAATTTAGACTTTTGCAAGGCTAGTATATAAAGTTGAATGCATGAAGGATGAAAGAAGAGTGAAATCACTCGGCCAAATAGAGAGGAAACCATGAAAAGAGAGGAGAGACTGAGAGATGAGCTGAAACCGTGAGACCAAGTGCAGATTGAGAGGAAGAAAAAACATTCTGGCCGTGACGAAGAGGAAGAAGGAACAAGAAGAAGGAGAAGGAGAAGAAGAAGAGGGGCTTCCAAGTGTGTTCAATCCATCATTCTCTCTAAAACCCGTCAAGAATCTTTCAAGAAAAAGAGTGAAGAGAGTTGTAGGTAAGTTGATTAAATTCATGTCGATGGGTAATTTTTGATAGTTGATTTAAATGAGATTTGATGAAATTTATGACATGAATAGAGATTGATCGTCATCGAATTAAACTTGGAAGTTGTAGAAGAAGTGAAGCAAGTGTTAGTCAAACAATTTTAGTAAGGTAAGGGTTAGGGTTTATGTGATGATTTTAATGGAATTTAAGTGATTTTGAGTTTAACGCTTTGGTTGATCATTTGATGATTATTTGATGCATTTGTGTATGATTTTTGAGCTAGAAATAAAGAGAATAGCTTGATTGTGTCTTTTACTAGTATGTGCCTAACTTGGAAGAATTTATGAAATAAAATGGTTTTTGATATATGGATGAATTTATATGAGATTTTATGTTGAATTGAGATGAATTTTTGGAAAAAAAAACCAAGTGAATGGATGGATGGGCATGTATACTAGTGTATGGCCAAGTTATGTTTAAGCATATTTTTGTGTTGATTTTAATGTTTGAATGGGTTATATGATGTTTTGGAATGAAAATAAGTTGATTGGTATCAAAGGAATGTAAAAAAAATTGAAATGGAAAGTTTGGGTTTTAAATTGGCTAAGGTCAAGAAAGGGTGTGCAAATTGCCATTCAATCATTTTGATGTGTTTTAGTGATGTTTAGGATGTATTTGAGTGTAATTGTGCAAAAGAAATTAAAAGGAATGGATGTTGTAGTATTAGTTGGAAATATGGTAAGGTTGTGAAAATTGTTGAGTAGATATATTGAATTAGAATTAAGTGGTTAATTGATGCCTTATGTGTTGAAAGTTAATTGAGTAAATTGTTAGATTCTTGAATGAGTTTCAAATGAAAATTTTGGTTGGAATGTTAGTTTGGAAGATTAGTCAAGAATATGAAGTTATTGTGCATGGTGTGTGGAAATTTAATTAAGTTATTAATATAGTGTATTTATGAATTCTAAATAAAGATTGTGGTTGGATTAAAGTGTAGGAAAAGTTTAAAGGCCAAGGAGGACTTAGAGGAGTGGTGTATTAGTGTTGGAAACAAGTTGTGAGTGGTTATATGTTTTTAAAGTGTTTATTAGCTTTCGATGAGTTATAATCATTAATTCCATTCTTGTTTAAATACTCGTTTTATAATTGTTAAAGTTACCATTTTTGTTTTAATCACAAATTTTATGATTGTGATTTATTTAAACTTTAACATGTTATTTATTTTAGTATTAAAGAAAGCTAGTATAATTAAGTAAATATATGCAAGAATTAGACATGGTAAAGTAGTTTGTGAAAGTTAGGCTTTGGCCTTAGAAAAATAAAATTTTAGTTTCAAACCATGAGTTATAAGAAAAGAAAAAGTTTTTAGTATATCAAATGAGATTTTAGATGCCTTTGATTTACCCTAATCCCCAGTATACCCGGTCGAAGTACCATTGTGTGTATATCAAGATGGTTGGGATAGTCACTAACTTGGGGGATTGAGTCTATCAGTCGCCCTCTACACGTATATGGTAGTATAGATCTGCTTGATGTTGGGAGGGAATTGCGACCCCAAGAGTTTCCCACATCTGCGACTACACATGGTAGCATTCTTGAGCTCTAGTGGTGATGAGAAATTCCATCACGATAGGGCTAAGTTTCCTTGGGTTGCCTTTGGCGAGCTTAAAAGAGAAAAACACGTCAATAGACGTGAAGTTTATTAAATGAGAAAGTTATTTCAAGTTTCGAGAAACAAAGAAATGTTTATAAATTTACTTAATTTCGTAGTTTTAATACAAATTATAATAAATTATTAGTTTTATAAATTATTTTGGGAGATATGTATATATTTTAGAAAAAGGAGATTATAGATTAAAAGTTATCCACTCGTTGAGTTTTATACTCACTATTCTTTTTATGTATTTTTGAAAAATCCTCCTCAGGTGCAGGTACAAGCTGTCAATCAGAAGAGGCTCCGTTGGACATGTAGGTGGGCTAATGTAAAACCAAGAATTTCATTTCCCTAGGAGAAATAGTGTTTTTTAGATAAATAGTATTTTCGGAGGAAATAATATTTCCAAATGAATAGTAATTTTGTGTGAATAATGATTTTCGGGAAGCAAAAAATTTCCTTAAGTTTCGTGAGATAAAATTTTTTCGTTGAATAGTATTTCCGAGTTAATAGTATTTGTATGAACAGTGATTTTCAAAAAATAGACCCCAAACATCATAAGCTCCAGAATAGGAATTAGAGTTATTAGAAACTGAAACAGAGCAAAAATGAGTCCGTTTAAGTGGATTTTAAGGGTTCCGAATATTTATTGATAAAAATACTTTCATTGGAAACGTTGTGAATTTTAGTGAGTTCATACCCAATTGAATTTTTTCAAAGCATGGAATTGAAAGTTAAGACACCCAATTAGAGTATAACATAGTCAATTTGATGATAGGATAACCATGAAATATTTTTGGAATTTATTGGTATTAAATGAGGATTAAATTTTAAGTTTAAGGATTATTAAAGAAACACATGAAAGGATAATCTTCATAGAAGCACAATCCTTGTGAAATAGAATGGACCAATGAAGTGTTGACACATTTAAGTCAAAAAGAAGTGTTGACACAGTTGAATTGAAACTAATTTGGATGGAGTTGATTGGTGGATTAATTGGATTGAATTGTTGGACCGGTTAGATGATGTAATTTGTAACTAATGGCTTTTATGTGATTTTTAAGTTAGTTAATGGGCAAATTATTAAATTGTAGGGTTAGTATATAATGTTAAGAGCATGAATGGATGAAGAAACAAGAGGCATTCGGCTGACGCAAGTAGAACCCTGAGATGAGAGGAGCATAATTGAAAAAGGAAGCTGAAACCGTAAGGTGAGCTGACCAAGAAAAGAAGAACAAATCTGGCCATGAAAGAAGAAGGAGAAGAATAAGGGAAGGTTTCTACAGTGTTCATCCCTCTCTATCTCTCAAAATCCATCCAAGAAATTTAGAAGAAAGTGGTAAGAAAATGGATTCAATTTAATGTTAGTGATATAGGTTTCATGGGTAATTTTTTTAGAATGAATTTAAATGAGAGTTTGATGGAATTTTTGGGTTGATTTGGACTAGAATCACTTCAAATCAAGGTTGGAAGTGGAAGGAAGCATCAAACAAATTTGGGTCAAGGAAATTAGTAAGGTGAGTTAGGGTTTGATATATTAAATTGATGAAATTAAATTGATTTGGTATTTTAAGACTTTGATTGATCTATTGAGGATTATTTGAGGCTATTGTGTGTGATTTTTGAGTTGAAATGAAGAGAATAGCTTGGGTATGACATGTACTAGTATGATGTATTTTAGTGTTTGAATGAGTTTATAGTTGATATTAGATTTATTTGAGATGAATTTTGGAAAGAAAAATCAAATGAATGAATTGTTGGACAAGTATACTATTGTGTGGACCACTTGTGTTTGTGCATGTGTTTATGTTGATTTTAATGTTTGAATGCTTGGTATGATGTTTTGGAATGAAAATGAATTGATTGGTATCAAAGAAGTGGAAGAATAATGAAATTGGAAAGTTTGGGTGATTATGTTGGTTAAGGTTTAGAATGGCTGTAAATTTGTTATCCAATCTTTTTAATGTGTTTTGATGATGTTTATAAGGTGTTTGAGTGCGTTGGTGCTAAAGAAATTAATAAAGATGGATGTAAGACTATTTGGTTGGAATTATGTTAGAGTTGTAAATGTATTGAGTATATATATATATATATATATTAAGTTAGATTAAGTGTTAAATTAGTGCTTGGTATGTTGGAGATTTAATTGAGTGATTTGTTGGATTTTGAATTGATTTTAAATGAAAAATGTTGGTTAGGAAGTCGGTTGAAAGTTTAGTCAAGAATATGGCAAATTGTACTTAGTGTATGTGGGAACTTGATTAAGTTAATAATGTGATATTTGTAAATTCTAAAACCATGTTTTGTTTGGATCAAGGTGTAGGAAAATTTCAACATCAAAGGAAGGTTTGGAAGAGTGGTGAAAAAGTTGTGAGTGGTTATATTTTATTTAAAGTGTTTGTAAGTTTTGAGTTATAATTAATTTATTTAAATGGTTGCTTAAATGCTCCCTTTATATCTGTTCAAGTAATCATTTTTATTTTAGTTATCAAGTTTATAATTTTGACTTATTTAAACTTTTGCATGTAATTATTTTAGTATCAAAGCAATTTATTATATTTGAGTAATTACATGCAAGACTGAGACATGCTAAAGTAGCTTTGAAAGTTAAGATTTTGCCTTAGAAAAATGAGATTTTAGTTCAAGCAATAAGTTAAAAGAAAAGAACGATTTTTTTTTGTATCATGAAAGAGATTTTAGATGCCTTGGGTTTGCCCTAACTCCCAGAGATTACCGGTCGAAGTACCGTATGCGTGTATGACAAGAGTGGTTGGGAGAGTTAATCACTAACTTAAGGGGTTCAGTCTGAGTCTGTGAGTCGCCCTCTGCATGCATATGGTAGTGTAGATCTGCCGATGTTGGGGATGATCGTAACCTCAAGTTTTTCCCGCATATATTACTACACATAGTAGCATGCCCGAGCTCAAATGGCGATGATAAATTCTGTCACTATAGAGCTGAGATTTCTCTGAGTTACCTTTGACGAGATCGAAAGAGAAAAACATGTCAATAGACGTGAAGTTTATTAAATCAGGAATTTATTTCAAGTTTCGAGAAACAAAGAAAAATTTATAAGAATCAAATTAGTTTTGTAATTTTAATAAAGTTATAAGAAAATTTCTAGTATTATAAATTTATTTTGGGAGGATATATATATATAATTTAGAAAAGGAGATTTTAGTTTAAAAGTTATCCGCTCACTAAGTTTTATACTCACCATTCTTTGCATATGATTTTGAAAAATCTTCCCCAGATACAGGTATGAGCCGTCGATTAGAAAAGTCTCTATCAGACGCATAGGTGGCTTGATGCAAAGATAATCATTGCATAGGTTTACATTTTAAATTGTATGTCATGCATCATAAGTACATTTTGGTGAATATATTTGTAAATTATATTTTGAGTTGTATATGGTATTTATAAAATTAAATTTTTGGGGAATGAAATTATATTAATATGTTAAATAAAAATCGAACACATTTATAGATTTCAAATTGAAAAATGTTTGTGGTTGAATTGTGGAAACTGATTTGAGGGTATGAGGCCCAATAGTAGAGATTTGTTTGCCATAAAAGTGTAAATTTTCAATTTGCAGGGTGGCATATTTGAAAAACAGTTGTTATACTGTCCGAATTTTTATAAATTTGTTTTATAAACAATTAAAAAGAAAATGGAAAATTTCCTCGCATTTTCGCATTAAAAAGTTTTTTTGAAAAGTAAACGACATAGCTTAATGGGAACTTTCTAGTTGGATCAGATATCCGCTGGAGGGCTACTGTGAGGCGGCCGGCAGACCTAGTAAGGAGAGGGGCATTTAAATTTGGTATCAAAGCGGGCTTTTGAATTTATTTTATATAAACCATACATTGCATGACGTTTTAGTATAATTTGAATGTAGTGAGTAATGCGTCGTGCTGGCCGTCCCTGTATGTGTAAAGCCGTAACTGAGGCTTTACCTATTCCACCTAAGGGTGAGGAAAGAATAAATGAATCGGTGAATGATCTGCAAGCAGGGGGTCCATCCGAATCGTTTGCATGAGAGCCTGTAGCAAACCCGGTGGAGAGACTAGCTCAAGTGAAAGAGGGCTTGAGACCACGTGCACCTTATGCCACTGTAGAGAGGGCAAGGAAATTGGGTGTTGAGGAGTAGGATGGATCAGGAGGTCCAAAGGTCACAACTGAGTGGCTAGATAGTACAGAGAGTATAGATGATTGGTCGAGGCAGCGTTAAGAGTCGAAAGGACTGTGTAGGGAGACAGAGATCCGAAACAGAAACAGAACGCAGTCAAGGTTCAGGTTGATTTTCAGGGGGTCCCAATAAAGCCCCTAAAATCGAAAGTAATTCTAGGTGGTTTGGTAGCAGATAGCAGAGTCATGGAGCTACATCCAGTTAGGGTTCCGTTAGGCCACCGTCAGGATCACAGGGTAGAGATGGTGTCCAAAACAAATTAGAAATGTGTAGAAAATGTGTTAGACTGTACAAAGGAGAGTGCCATGTAAGGAGTACGAGATGTTACCATTATGGCCAAGAGGGACACTACATAAGAGATTGTCCTCAAAGAGGTGTTGGTGGCAGTGGTGAGTCGAGACCAGTGACTCAAGGACAAACCAGTGGGGTTCAATTTCTGGAGAGAAGAGGTCCACAACCCAGAGGACTAGGAACTCCTACTCCCAGTCAACCTGGCAGAGGTGCAGGTAGAGACGCCTCATTCAAAGGACAGCCAGGGAGACACCGTGCACGGGCCAGGGTATTTGTAGTGACACAATAGGATGCTGAGGCCACCCTAGAGGTTGTTACAGGTACGGTGATAGTGTTTGGTAGGGATGCTTATGCTTTGATTGACCTAGGAGCCACACATTCCTTTGTTTCCATAGAATTTGCTGGTAAGGCTAATATGGGGTTAGAGTCTATGAAGTATTGTATGATAGTTACTACTCCTACTGGAGGCAAGTTAGTGGCATAGAGTGTCTTCAGAAACCATGATATAGTGATTGGGAGTAGAATTTTTCCAGCTAGTCTGATTTTGCTAGATATTTATGACTTTGACATTATACTGGGCATGGATTGGTTAGCTATGCATAATGCTATTATGGATTGTTACAGAAAAGAGGTTAGGCTTAGTTCAACAAGGGAGCCGGATACAGTATTTTATGGGGAGTGCAAAATGCTTTCAGCTAGTCTTATGTCAATGACGGTAGCTAAAAAGATGTTGAAGAAGTAGTGTTTAGGGTATCTAGCTTATGTGATAGACACTTCAGAGAGAGAAGTACGGATAGAAAACATTGCAGTGGTTAATGAGTTTCCAGATGTGTTCCCAAATGATCTTCCTAGATTACCCCCGGATAGAGAGATTGAATTTGAGATTAATTTGGTTCCGGGAATAGCGCTCATTGCTAAAGCACCGTATAGAATGGCATCTACTGAGTTAAAGGAATTGAGAGTTTAGTTAGAAGAATTGGTGGATAAGGGTTTCGTCCGACCGAGTGTATCTCACTGAGGAGCACCGGTGCTATTTGTTAGGAAAAGGGATGGGAGTATGAGATTGTGTATTGATTATCAGGAGTTGAATAAAGTGACTGTACAGAATCAATACCCACTCCCGAGGATAGATGATTTGTTTGATCAGCTTCAGGGGTCAAAGGTGTTCCCTAAGATAGATTTGAGGTTCGGTTATCATCAGTTGAAGATTAAGGGTGACGATGTCCTTAAGACTGCTTTCAGGATGCACTATGAACACTGTAAGTTTCTGGTTATGCCTTTCGGGCTAACCAATGCACCAGCAGCTTCCATGGATTTAATGAACAAGGTGTTCTATAACTTTCTAGATAAGTTTGTGATAGTGTTCATAGACGACATCTTGGTGTATTCCAGTAGTAAAGAGCAGCATGTTGAGAGCAGTGTTACAGAAATTAAGAGAGCAACGACTTTATGCCAAGTTTAGCAAGTGTTAGTTCTGGTTGGATAAAGTCACATTTCTAGGACATGTTTCAGCGGAAGGTATTAGTGTTAACCCTCATAAAATTGAAGCAATTGTAAATTGGAAGTAGCTGACCACGGTAACTGAAGTTACGAGTTTCCTAAAGCTAACGGGGTATTACAAAAAGTTTGTTGAGGGATTTTCGAAGATTGTCATCCCATTGACGACACTCACCAGAAAAGAAACAAAGTTTGAGTGGTCAAAGGCCCGTTAGAAAACTTTTGATGAACTGAAGGCTATTAAATTCCGCTCCTGTGCTTACACTCCCTAAAGGAAATGAGGGATTCGTAGTGTATAGTGATGCTTACAGTCAAGGCTTGGGTTATGTTCTAATGCAAAATAGGAAAGTAATAGCTTATGCTTCCAAGCAATTAAAGAAGCATGAGCAGAATTACCCAACCAATGATCTGGAGTTAGTTGTTGTGGTATTCGCACTAAGGATAGGGAGACATTATTTATATAGTGTTCCATATCAGATATTTATAAACCATAAGAGCCTCCAGTATTTATTCACTTAGAAAGAATTAAATATGAGAAAGAGAAGATGGTTTGAATTGATCAAGGACTACGATTGTACCATAGAGTACCATCCACGAAAAGTAAATGTAGTAGCAGATGCATTGAGTAGAAAACCCACCAGCTCAATGTCACACTTAAGAGTAGGGTACACTCCGTTGTTGATAGAGATGAGATTTTTGGGAGTCAAGTTGGAAACAACGGATACAAGTGCATTGCTAGCTACATTTCAGGTTCAACTGATACTGGTAGATCGTGTCCGAGAGTTATAGATTCAGAACCCTCAGTTACTGGAGATCAGACAGGAGGTAGAGTTAGGTCACAAGGATGACTTTTTAGTGAGAAATGATGGTACCTTAGTAATAGGACAAAGATTGTGTGTACCCGACCTGACAGAACTTAAGAAAGAGATCTTAGATGAAGCCCACTCCTCAACCTATGTTATGCATTCAGAGAGTACTAAGATGTACCATACCTTGAAAGAACATTACTAGTGGAAAGGTATAAAGAGGGAGATAGTTGAGTATGTACCCAATTGTTTGATAGGTCAGCAGGTTAGAGCAGAACACCAAAGACTTGCAAGACTTACTCAGCCACTCTCTATCCCTGAATGGAAATGGGAGAACATTACTATAGATTTTGTGGTAGGATTTCCATGAAGTCGAAATGGATATGATAGTATATGGGTGATAACAGATCGACTTACGAACTCAGCCTATTGCCTACTCATCTGGAGTACATGTTCCCTGGACAGATTAGCCATGTTGTATACTGATAAGATCAAGATTATCCAGGATAGATTGAAAGTCGCCCAGGATCGACAGAAAAGTTATGCGGATAAGTGTAGGAAGGATTTGGAGTTCCAGATTGGATCCTAAAAGTATCACTATGAAAAGGAATCATTTATTTTGGACGACATGGTAAGCTAAGTCCATGTTACATTGGTCCCTATGAGGTGATCGGTCGAGTGAGAAAAGTGGCATATAGACTTAAGTTACCAGCAGAATTGTCCAAGATTCATAATGTATTTCATGTCTCGATGCTCTGCAAGTATTTACCAGATCCTTCACATGTTTTGACAGAGCAGCCAGTGGAACTTAAAGAGAACCTATCATATGAAGAAATACTAGTTCAGATTCTTGACATAAGAGAGCAGGTTCTTTGCAATAAGATTATTCCATTTGTAAAAGTGTTGTGAAGGAACCATGCAGTAATAGAAATCACTTGGGAGCACGAGGAGCAGATGTGCAACCAGTATCCGTAGTTAATTAAGCCAGGTATGTTATTTAAATTTTGAGGAAAATTTTTTTTTAAGGAGGGGTGAATTGTAGAATTCATAATTTTATTTCCCTAAGAGAAATAGTGTTTTTTAGATAAATAGTATTTTTGGAGGAAATAATGTTCTCAGATGAATAGTAATTTCGTATGAAAATAGTGATTTCTAGAAAATGAAAAATTTCCTCAAGTTTCGTGAGATAAAATTTTTTCGATAAATAATGTTTCTAGGTGAATAGTATCTACGTGAATAGTGATTTTTGAAAAATGGACCTTGGACATCATAAGCCTTGAATAGGAATTAGAGTTATTAGAAACTGAAACGTAGCAAAAATGAGTCCGTTTAAGTGGATTTTAAGAGTTCCGAATATTTATTGATAAAAATACCTTCGTTGGAAACGTTGTGAATTTTAGTGAGTTTATACCCAATTAAATTTTTTTCAAAGTACTGAATTGAAAGTTAAGACACCTAATTAGAGTATTGCATGGTCAATTTGATGATAGGATGACCATGAAATATTTTTGGAATTTATTAGTATTAAATGAAGATTAAATTTTAAGTTTAAGGATTATTAAAGAAACACATGAAAGGATAATTATCAAAAAAGCACAATCCTTGTGAAATAGAATGGACCAGTGAAGTGTTAACACATTTAAGTCAAAAAGAAGTGTAATTAGTTGAATTGAAACTAATTTGGATGGAGTTGATTGGTGGATTAATTCGATTGAATTGTTGGACCAATTAAATGATGTAATTTGTAACTAATGGCATTTATGTGATTTTTAATTTAGTTAATGGGCAAATTAGTAAATTGTAGGGTTAGTATATAATGTTAAGAGCATGAATGGATGAAGAAACAAGAGGCATTCAGCTGAAGCAAGCAGAACCGTGAGATGAGAGGAGTAGAACCGAAAGAGGAAGTTGAAACTGTCAGGTGAGCTGACTGAGAGAAGAAGAAGAAATCTGGCCATGAAAGAAGAAGGAGAAGAAGAAGAGAAGGTTTCCAAGGTGTTCATCCCTCTTTATCTCTCAAAATCCATCCAAGAAATTTAGAAGAAAGTGGTAAGAAAATGGATTCAATTTAATGTTAGTCATATGGGTTTTATGGGTAATTCTTTTAGAATGAATTTAAATGAGAGTTTGATGGAATTTTTGGGTTGATTTGGAATAGAATCACTTCAAATCAAGGTTGGAAGTGGAAGGAAGCATCAAACAAGTTTAGGTCAAGGAAAATAGTAAGTTGAGTTAGGGTTTGATATATTAAATTGATTTTGTATTTTAAGACTTCGATTGATCTATTGAGGATTATTTGAGGCTATTGTGTGTGATTTTTGAGTTGAAATGAAGAGAATAGCTTGGGTATGACATGTACTAGTATGTGATTATGTTGGAAAATATTAGTTAATTGGATGTATTTTAGTGTTTGAATGAGTTTATAGTTGATATTAGATTTATTTGAGATGAATTTTGGAAAGAAAAATCAAGTGAATGAATTGTTGGACAAGTATATTAGTGTGTGGACCACTTGTGTTTGTGCATGTGTTTATGTTGATTTTAATGTTTGAATGGTTGATATGATGTTTTGGAATGAAAATGAATTGATTGGTATCAAAGAAGTGGAAGAATAATGAAATTGGAAAGTTTGGGTGATTATGTTGGTTATGGTTTAGAATGGGTGTAAATTTGTTATCCAATCTTTTTAATGTGTTTTAATGATGTTTATAAGGTGTTTGAGTGATTTGGTGCTAAAGAAATTAATAAAGATGGATGTAAGACTATTTGGTTGGAATTATGTTAGAGTTGTGAATGTATTGAGCATATATATATATTAAGTTAGATTAAGTGTTAAATTAGTGCTTGGTATGTTGGAGATTTAATTGAGTGATTTGTTGGATTTTAAATTGATTTTAAATGAAAAATGTTGGTTAGGAAGTTGGTTGAAAGTTTAGTCAAGAATATGGCAAATTGTGCTTGGTGTATGTGGGAACTTGATTAAATTAATAATGTGATATTTGTAAATTCGAAAACCATGTTTTGGTTGGATCAAGGTGTAGGAAAATTTCAACATCAAAGGAAGGTTTGGAAGAGTGGTGAGAAAGTGTTGAGTGATTATATTTTATTTAAAGTGTTTATAAGATTTGAGTTATAATGAATTTATTTAAATGGTTGTTTAAATGCTCCCTTTATATTTGTTCAAGTAATCATTTTTATTTTAGTTATCAAGTTTATAATTTTGACTTATTTAAACTTTTGCATGTAATTATTTTAGTATCAAAGCAATTTATTATATTTGAGTAATTACATGCAAGACTGAGACATGCTAAAGTAGCTTTGAAAGTTAGGATTTTGCCTTAGAAAAATGAGATTTTAGTTCAAGCAATAAGTTAAAAGAAAAGAACGATTTTTTTTTTTAGTATCATGAAAGAGATTTTAGATGCCTTGGGTTTACCCTAACCCCCAGAGATTACCGGCCAAAGTACTGTATGCATATATGACAAAAGTGGTTGGGAGAGTCAGTCACTAACTTAGGGGGTTGAGTCTGAGTCTGTGAGTCGCCCTCTGCACGCCTATGGTAGTGTAGATCTGCCAACGTTGGGGAGGATCGTAACCTCAAGTTTTTCCCGCATATATTACTATGTATAGTAGCATTCCCGAGCTAAGGTGGTGATAATAAATTCTGTCACTATAGAGTTAGGATTTCCCTGAGTTGCCTTTGGCGAGATCAAAAGAGAAAGACACGTCCATTGACGTAAAGTTTATTAAATCAGAAATTTATTTCCAGTTTAAGAAAACAAAGAAAAGTTTATAAGAATCAAATTAGTTTTGTAATTTTAAAAAAGTTATAAGAAAATTTCTAGTATTATAAATTTATTTTGGGAGGATATATATATTTTAGAAAAGGGGATTTTAGTTTAAAAGTTATCCGCTCACTAAATTTTATGCTCACTATTCTTTGCATATATTTTTTATAAATCCTCCCCAGGTACAGGTATGAGTCGTCAATTAGAAGAGGCTCCATCGGACACGTAGGTAGCTTGACGCAAAGATAATCACTGCATAGATTTACATTTTAAATTGTATGTCATGCATCATAAGTACATTTTGGTGAATATATTTGTAAATTATATTTTGAGTTGTATATAGTATTTGGTATTTATAAAATTAAATTTTTGGCAAATGAAATTATTTTTTATGTTAAATAAAAATGGAACACATTTATAGATTTCAAATTGAAAAATGTTTGTGGTTGAATTGTGGAAACTGATTTGAGGGCTTAAGGTCCAGTAGTGGAGACTTGTTTGCCATAGAAGTGTAAATTTTCAATTTACAGGGTAACATATTCGAAAAACAACCGTTATGTTGTTCGAATTTTTATAAATTTGTTTTATAAACAATTAAAAAGAAAATGGAAAATTTCCCCGCGTTTCCGCATTAAAAGAAAATCTTGAAAAGTAAACGACGTACCTTTACGGAACTTTCCAGTTGGATCAGATATCCGCTAGAGGGCTACTATGAGGCGGTCGGCAGGCCTAGTAGGTAGAGGGGTCTGTCAGCTGAAGCAACGATATCACTGCATAAGTTTAAATTTGGAATTGTATGTCATGCATCTCATGCTTATTTTGGTGAATATGTTTGTAAATTATATTTTGAGTTGTACATAATTTTTGGTATCAAGAAAGTTAAATTTTTGTGAGTTAAATTATATTTTTGTGTTAAACGAAAATGAAATGCATTTATAGATTTCAAATTTAGAAATTGTTTGTGGTTGGATTGCGGAAATCCATTTGAGGGTCTGAGGTCTAGTAGTGGAGATTTGATTGATATAGAAGTGTTAAATTTTTAAATTGTAGGGTGGCATGTTTAGAGAAACAATCATTATATTATCCAAATTTTTATAAATCCATCTTGTAATTATTTGAAAAAGAAAAAAAATTCCTTATGTTTTCCGCATTAAAAGAAAGTTTAAAAAAGTTTTGAAAAGTAAACGGCATAGCTTCATGAAAATTTTTTAGTTAGGTCAGATATTCATTAGAGGGCTACCTTGAGGCGACCGGCAGGCCAAGTAGGGAGAGGGGCCTATCAAGTTGGTATCAAAGCAGGTTTTTGAATTTATTTTTAGACATCATACAGAGCATGACATTCTAGTAAGGTTTGAATACAGTGAGAAATGCATCATGTCGGTTGTCCTCGCACACGGATAACCGCAGTTGAGGTTCCATCTGTTCCTTCAGAGGGGGATGAGAGAGTAAATGAATTAGTGAATGATCCGCAAGTAGAGGGTCCATCAACACCACCTGTAGTAGAGCCTAGAGCGGACCCGATAGAGCAATTAGCCCAAATAATAAAGGGTTTGAGGTAGCCGTGCGCACCACGTGCCGCTGTAGAGAGGTCAAGGAAATTAGGTGTCGAGACATATGATGAATTGAAAAGGTGCCATAAGTTTGAACAAGGCCTGAATCCGAAGATCAAAGCATATGTTGTAGCTGCAGAGCACAGAGAGTACGGACGATTAGTTGAGGCTACCTTGAGGGTTGAAAGGATTGTGTAGGAAGACAGAGATCCAAAGCAGAAATAGAAGCACAGTCAGGGTTCCATGATGGTTTTCAAGCGATCCCAGTAAATCTTCTAAGACTGGAGGAAGTCCAAGTGGTCTGGTAGCAAACAGCAGAGTCACAGAGTCACATCAAGTCAGGGTTCTATTAGGCTACCATCAGGATCCTAGGGCAGAGGTGGTGTCTATACTAGACCAGGGCCGTGCAGAAAATGCGGTAGACCACACTGAAGAGAGTGTCATATGGGTAGTACCAGTTGTTATTATTGTGGTAAGGAGGGACATTACATAAGGGATTGCCCACAAAGAGTTGTTGGTGATAGTGAAGAGTTGAGAGCAGTCATTTAGGGATAGACCAGCAAGGTTTAGTCTCAGGAGAGGAAAGGTTCACAGTTGAGAGGACTAGAGACCCTTACTTCCAGTTAGCTTGGTAGTGGTGTAAGTAGAGGCACTCCATCCAGAGGGCAGTTAGGAAGACCCCGTACGCAGGCTAGGGTATTTACAGTGACACAATAAGATGCTGAGGCCACACCAGAGGTAGTTACACGTATGGTGACAGTTTTTGGTAGAGACGCATATGCTTTGATTGACCCAGGAGCCACTAAATCCTTTGTTTCCAAAGAATTTGCTAATCAGGCTAATGTGGGATTAGAGTCTACGGAGTGCAGTATGATAGTTACTACTCCCACTAGAGGTAAGTTGGTGGTAGAGAGTGTCTTCAGAAACAGTGATATAGTGATTGATAGTAAAGTTTTTCCAGTTAGTCTGGTTCTGCTAGACATTTATGACTTTGACATTATATTAGGCATTGATTGGTTAGCTGTGCATCATGCCACTATGGACCGTTTCAGAAAGGAAGTTAGGTTCAGTATATCAGGGGAGCTGGATACAGTGTGTCGTGGAAAGCACAGAATGCTTTCAGCTAATATTATGTCAGTCATGGTAGCTAAAAAGATGCTGAGGAAGCAGTGTACAAGGTATCTAGTTTATGTGATAGATGCTATAGAGAGGGAAGTATGGATAGAAGACATCCCGGTGGTTAATGAGTTTCCAAATGTGTTCTTAAATTATCTTCTTGGATTACCCCAGAGAGGGAGATCGAATTTGAGATTAATTTAATTCCGAGAATAGCACCCATTTCCAAAGCATCGTACAGAATGACATCCACTGAGTTAAAGGAATTGAAAGTTCAGTTAGAAGAATTGGTGGATAAAGGTTTCGTCCGATCAAGTGTATCTCTCTGAGGAGCACTAGTGCTGTTTGTCAGGAAAAAAAATGGGAGTATGAGATTGTGTATTGATTATCGGGAATTGAATAAAGTGACTGTACAGAATCAATACCCACTTCTAAGGATAGATGATTTATTTGATTAGCTTCAGGGGGCAAAGGTGTTCTCCAAGATAGATTTGAGGTCTGGATGTCATCAGTTGAAAATTAAAGGTGACAATGTCTCTAAGACTACTTTCAAGACGCTATGGACATTATGAGTTTTTGGTTATGCCTTTCAGGCTAACCAATGCACCAATAGCCTTTATGGATCTAATGAATAGGGTATTCCATGATTTTTTAGATAAGTTTCTGATAGTGTTCATAGGTGACATCTTATTGTATTCAAGTAATAAAAAGCAGCATGTTGGGTATCTGAGAGCAGTTTTACAGAAGTTGAGGGAGTAGTGCTTTATGCCAAGTTCAGCAAGTGTCAGTTTTTGTTGGATAAAGTTACATTTCTGGGACATGTTGTTTCAGCAGATGGTATCAGCATTAACCCTCCGAAGATTGAAGCAATCGTAAACTGGAAATAACTAACCACGGTAACAGAAGTTAGGAGTTTCCTATGACTGGTAGGGTATTACAGAAAGTTTATTAAGGGATTTTCTAAGATTGCCACCCCATTGACGAAGCTCATCAAAAAATGAACAAATTTTGAGTGGTCAGAGGCATGTCAGAAGAGTTTTGATGAACTAAAGGCTAGATTGACTTCCGCTCTTGTGCTTACACTTCCTGCAGGAAATGAGGGCTTCGTAGTGTACAGTGATGCTTCCAGTTAGGGGTTGGGTTGTATTCTGATGCAAAATGGGAAAGTAATAGCTTATGTTTCTAGACAATTAAAGAAGCATGAGCAGAATTACCCAACCCATGATATGGAGTTAGCTGCTACGGTGTTTGCATTAAGGATCTGCAGACATTATTTATATGGTGTTCTGTGTCAGATATTCACAGATCATAAGAGCCTCAAGTATTTATTTACTCAGAAAGAATTAAACATGAGGCGGAGAAGATGATTAGAATTGATCAAGGACTACAATAGTACAA
Source organism: Litchi chinensis (assembly GCA_019925255.1). NCBI lineage: Eukaryota > Viridiplantae > Streptophyta > Magnoliopsida > Sapindales > Sapindaceae > Litchi > Litchi chinensis. The sequence continues at coordinate 3,281,024 of CM034469.1, forward strand.
CAAAGTATCATCCAGGAAAAATGACTGTGGTAGCAGATGCATTGAGTAGAAGACCCATTAGCTTAGTATTGCACTTAAGAGCAGCGTATATTTTGTTGTTTGCAGAGATGAGATATTTGGGAAACGATGGATACAGGTGCATTGCTGGCTACATTTCAGGATCGATCAGTATTGGTAGATCGTGTCTGGGAGTTACAGGTTCAGAACCCTTTGACAGGACCCTTCCCAGACCTTATCTAAGCTCTTGTCTGGAGGATCCTGCCGGACACTTCAACGGACTCATCGAACCCGACTTGTCGGATCGAAGACATCCGAGAAGTGAACCCTAACTTCTTCTTCGGTTTACTCGTTAAAACTTGGTGATTTGAATTTTCTGTAACTAGCTGGGAGTGATAAAATTTTTCGCTTTTCTATTTCAAATACTTTTTATAAAATTTTCGGCAGCATAACGGCTGCATTTTTTATAAAACCAAAATTTCACCTGTAATGAAAATACACTTCAACTATATCTGATCACCTCCCAACTTCTTTATTCACAATTTCCACAATATAAGCAACTTATAATACAATGTATAATCATATATCATATGAAGATATAAGAACCATTAAATATTTACAACATACAGTTCTAATTACATGTGTATCTCAAAAAATAATATAATCAATACATTACAAAGTTCAAATAATATAATGTCGTGGAGACTCGGCCCACCTATACAAACACAAAACAATGTCGATGTCTCGTCCGGCGGTGACACGCAATGAAACTAAATAAGCTACAAAATAAACAATAAGTTAGTGCAACAAAGATATATATAATATCACATACACTAACATAGCCATTTACTATTTATTCAAGTTTTACAATTTCTTTAAAAACCCCCATGTATATCCTTTAAACATTCTAACCATCACGAGCGATTTTAACTAACGCCAACGTGAAGCTTACTGAGGTATCTCAACCACTACGTTACGGAATTTACTGCATCATACGTAGGGCGCTAAATCTTATCACTGAGCAACTACAATGCGGGATTTTCTGCATCGCAAGTGTAGTGCTAAAACTCTAGGCAACTACGAGCGGAATTTACTGCATCGCTTCGTAGCGCTAACTGTTAATTAACCAACTACGTGCGGAATTTTCTGCATCGCAACGTAGCGCTTATATTTTCTAGGAAACTGAGCAACTACGGACGGAATTTTCTGCGTCGTCTCGTAGTGTTAATTTCTCTATACTCTGAGCGACTACGGACGGAATTTTCTGCGTCATCACGTAGCGCTAACTCTCATAACCTCTTAAGGCATATACATGGGTTTTATAATCAATTTCTTCAAGTGCAAAGGCACAAAACTCACTAGTTTTACATCTTCTGAAAACTTTCTCATTTTACTCTTTCTATAACAACTTAGTATTAGTTTCTAGTACAATATAGATTCCATAGGAATCTATATGCTTAACTTGAACATTAACATTGAAAATCCTTTTCATTTCCATTTATTACTCAGATACAATATTCATTACGAACAATCATGAATTTACATAGAAATGGGAAAGATCTTAAGTGGCGAACCACTTACCTCAAGGCCGCGTCGCTCCGCATCAAGCATCTCGACGAGGCTCCTGGACGCCGCTCACGTGCTCGTCACAAGAGACCCTAAGAGGTGAGTTGAGGGGATGGAAGGCTGGTTGGGAGGTTCTTTCTTTCCTGGCCGACCAGCTTCCTCGCGATTTCTGCTCGCTGTTGTGCTCTCGGATCTGCTCGTGACCAGCTCGCGTTTCTGCTCTGTTTCTCATGACCAGCAGCTGCTGGTGCTCCCTCTCTTCTTTGTGTCTCCTCCTTATCCTCTTCCTTTGTTGCCCAGATACTGCAGTTCACGGCCAGAAATCCCCCTCACGCGAGCTGTTCTTGCGCGAGCCGTTCTGCCCTGTCTCCAGCGAGCTGCGCGAGTTTGGTTCCACTTCTGCCGCCGCTGCTGCTGCTTCCTCTGGAGCACGACCAACTGCAGCTTGCTTCTCCTTTCTTCACTTCTGGTTCCTTCCTTGGCTCACGCTGATCACTTCTCTCTTTCTTTCACGGCAGCAGCTGCACTCTCTTCCTCTCTCTCGCGATTCTTCTCGACTCTTCTCACTAATGTCTGAATTGTTTGTCTTTTAGCTGAAACAATTTCAGCTAAGTGTTGTTATTTATACTCATCAACTATTGTTATTTACATCTTGACCCAACTCTCTTTAATTTCATTCTCATCTCCTTTTCTTGAAGCTCTCTCACAGCAACACCCCTCTTGGTTCTTCCGTATTTATTTCGTTTCTCATTTGATTTAATTCTCGTTTCATTAGAATTTATTTTAATCATCAAGCTTGTCTTATCGACCACTTGACGCTCTTTTTTTAATCGAATCTCAATTCGAATTATCATTGATCACTATTTTTAAAATCCTAACTTGGATTTTATTGACACGCTACTAAACTTTTATGTTCGACGATTTTCATCGAATTCTTAATTTAATATTTTCTGAGGCCATAACTATCAACCTATTAAATGTAGAGAGTTATGTTATCTCCCTAACTTAGCTTCTAACGTTGGAACTTTAATAGTCGAAGTTAGGGGTTTACAATTTCTTCCCCCCTTATAAATATTTCGTCCTCGAAATTTAAATTGCGTTCCTTATTCAAACAACTGTGGGTATTGGGCACGCATCTGTGCTTCGGGCTCCCATGTAGCCTCTTCTAACTCGTGATTTCGTCATAGCACCTTCACTAGCAGAATCACCTTGTTGCGTAATACTTAATCTCTACGATCCAGGATCTCTACTAGATGCTCCTCGTAGGTCAAGTTTTCCTTCAACTGAACTGGTTGCCCTTGCAAAATGTGAGAAGGATCAGCTATGTACTTGCGTAACATAGAGACGTGTAATACGTCATGGATGTTGGCTAATTCTGATTGTAGCCTCAATTGATACGCCACTTCACCCACTTTGTCTACTATCTCATAGGGGCCTATGTATCGAGGGCTTAACTTCCCATGCTTTTCGAATCTCATAATACCCTTCCAGGGCGAGACTCGTAGAAACACTTGATCACCTACTTCAAACTTTAAATCTCTTCTTCGATTGTCTGCATAGCTTTTCTGTCTGTCGCTTGCTATTTTCAACCGCTCTCTGATCATATTTACTTTCTCAATTATGTCTTGGACAATCTCTAGGCCAATTAATCTTCTCTCCCCCACTTTGTCCCAACAGACTGGGGTTCTACACTTTCTGCCATACAACGCCTCATATGGTGCCATACCAATACTAGACTGATAGCTATTGTTGTAGGCAAACTCTATCAATGCTAGGTAATTATCCCAGCTTCCCTTAAACTCCATCACACAGGCTCTCAACATATCTTCGAGAGTCTGGATGGTTCTTTCTGATTGGCCATCTGTCTGTGGGTGAAAAGCAGTACTGAAGTGTAATCTGGTGCCCATGGCATCTTGTAGCTTCGACCAGAATCGAGAAGTGAAGCGAGAATCCTTATCTGATACAATAGACACTGGTGCACCATGTAGCCTCACAATCTCGTCTACATACAACTGTGCATATCTTTCCAAAGAATAGGTCTGATTAACAGCAATAAAGTGGGCTGACTTCGTCAGTCTATCTACGATAATCCAAATGGCATCATGTCCACGCTGTGTCCTGGGAAGTCCTGTCACGAAATCCATCGTGATCTTTTCCCATTTCCACTCAGGAATGGATAAAGGCTGCAGTAAACCTGCGGGTTTCTGATATTCAATCTTGATCTGTTGACAAATTAGACACTTGGATACGAACTCTGCTATCTCTCTCTTCATACCCTTCCACCAGTAGTGGTCTCTCAAAGTCCGATACATCTTAGTACTCCCTGGATGCATAGCATATGCAGAGGAGTGTGCCTCTTCCATGATTTCTTTCTTCAACTCTGCTACATCTGGGACACACAGTCTCTGGCCCAACACTAGTGTTCCATCACCTCGCAAGGTAAAGCTACTCTGTTGTCCAGCCTCTATCTCGCTTCTCAATTTCATCAAGTACTGATCTTGAGCTTGCAAGTCTTTAACTCTGTCTACTAACACTGGCCGAACATGGAAAGCTGCTAATAAGGCACCTGACTCTACTGTCTCTAAACTGACCCTCATAGATCTCAACTCTACTAGCATCTGCAAGTACTCTGCTGTAAGCTGGGCTACGGAGCTAGAGGGTTTCCTGCTTAGTGCATCTGCTACTACATTTGCCTTGCCTGGGTGGTATTCAATGGTGCAGTCATAGTCTTTAATAAGCTCTATCCACCTTCTCTGTCTCATGTTCAAGTCTTTCTGCGTGAACAAGTACTGTAGGCTTTTGTGATCTGTGAAGATCCTGCAAGGTACTCCATAAAGATAGTGTCGCCATATTCCCAAAGCGAACACTACAGTTGCTAACTCTAAGTCGTGTGTTGGATAGTTCACTTCATGCTTCTTTAATTGCCTTGAAGCATAAGCTATCACTCTATCATACTGCATCAACACATAACCTAAACCTTGCCTAGAGGCATCGCAATATACTGTAAATCCTTCACTTCCTGAGGGAAGTGTAAGCACTGGTGCTATAGTCAGCCTTTGCTTTAACTCATCAAAACTGCTCTGACAGGCTTCTGACCAGATGAACTTCTCTTCTTTTCTTGTTAACTTGGTCAGTGGAGTAGCTATCTTGGAGAATCCTTCTACAAACTTTCTGTAATACTCAGCTAAACCCAAGAAGCTTCTGACTTCTGTTACACTCGTGGGTGGCTTCCAATCTACAATAGCTTCTATCTTCTGGGGATCTACTGAAACACCCTCTGCTGATACTACATGTCCCAGAAATGCCACGCGATCTAGCCAAAACTGGTACTTGCTAAACTTTGCATACAACTGATGCTCTCTTAGAGTCTGCAATACAATCCTCAAGTGCTCTGCATGTTCCCCTCTACTACTTGAATACACCAGGATGTCATCGATGAAGACTATGACAAACTTGTCTAAATATGGTCTGAAGACAGGGTTCATCAGATCCATAAAGGCTGCTGGGGCATTGGTTAAGCCGAATGGCATCACCAAGAACTCATAATGCCCATATCTAGTTCTGAAGGCTGTTTTGGGAACATCTTCCCTTTGCACTTTCAATTCCTTTAGCTCAGCTGGTGCTATTCGATACGGAGCTATAGAGATGGGTTCTGTGCCAGGTGCTAGCTCAATATCGAACTCAATCTCTCTATCCGGGGGTAGTCCTGAAAGGTCCTCGGGAAATATATCAGAGAACTCGTTCACCACCGGGACTTCTGCTAACTGTAGCTCTCTGTCGCTAGCTTCTATTGCATAGACCAAGTACCCCTGACATGCTTTACGGAGCATCTTGTTCGCTCGAATCACGCTTACTAAACTTGTAGAGAGTATTTTCCGCTCTCCACAAAAGATCACATCTGGTTCCCCAGGCTTGCTGAACTGAACTTCTTTTTTATAGCAATCTACAGTCGCACGATGCTTGGATAACCAATCCATGCCCAAAATGATGTCAAAGTCATGAATATCGAGTACTATTAGATTAGCCTCGAACTCATGACTTGCTATAGTCACCTTACTTCCCATGTAAACTCTATCCGCAATAAGCGAATCACCTGTGGGAAGTGACACTACCATGCTACACTTGGTCGGACTCAACTCTATCCCGACTCTATCTATGAACTCTCAAGAAATAAAAGAATGGGTGGCGCCTGGGTCCACCAATACATGAGCATTAATATCAAATAAAGAGATGGTACCTGTGACCACATCTGGTGTAGCATCTGCCGCCTGCTGGGTCACTGTATATACTCTGGCGACCTGACTGAGGGGTCTACCTGTCGGTGCTCTGGAAGGTCTACCTGGCTGTCCTCTGAGGGGTATATCTCTACCTGCACTAGGACAGTCTCTCATAAAATGGCCCTCCCGTCCACACCGAAAGCATTCGGTCTTACCCTGTAGGCACTCACCGTAGTGTAACCGGCCACACCTACCACACACTGGTCGGCTCCTCCAGCTCTGCTGGCTCCTGGACCCTGCTGATGAACGAATAAGACTCTGACTGGTCTGGGGTCTCTGACTCTGCTGCCGACTCTGTGACCCTGCTGAGCGCTGACCACTCTTGGGTACCTTACTGGACTCTCCCTGATGGCTACCGGTCCAGCTCCGCTTCTGACTGAATTTCGACTTGGACTCTACAGCGGTCTGTGCGCTCTGCTCTACTCTGGTGGCTGCCTCTACCAACTGTCCATATCTAGTATGTGAGGCAGATGTCACAATGGTCCTAACCGCGGGGTTAAGACCTACCATAAATCTGCTAATCTTCTGTTCTTCATTCTCGGCAATGTGAGGAACTAGACGAACTAGCTCGGAGAATCTCTTTTCATACTCGGTCACTGTAGAGTTCCCCTGGTCTAACCTGTAAAACTCCTCAATCTTAGCATTTCTGCAAACTTTCGGGAAGAACTTATCTGTAAACTCTTTCTTGAATTCTTCCCAAGATGTTCGGCCCGGATGCGCTCTCTGATGCGCCTTCCACCAATCGTTAGCTCGATCCTTCAGTAAGAAGGCTGAGAAGATGACCATCTGATCCTCGGTGCATCTTAGGATCTGAAATATTTCTTCATTCATCTCTAGCCATGACCATGCTCTCTCGGGATCCCCAGTCCCGTCATATGGCTTCGCGCCTAACCTGCAGGCGCGCTCTACAGTTGCTCCTGTCTCCCGCGAGTGCTTAAGGACCGCGGTTAACATTTGGGCCATCTGCTCCATCTGCCCTGGAGTAGGTCATGGGGCAGGCTCTGATCTGACCGACTGTGACGACCCTGGGTGTGAGGAACTAGCTGGCACGTCGACGGACTCGTCAACATGCTCATCTGATGATGGAGGTGCCTCTACGGCTGCCTGTCTCGTCCTCGGACGATCTCTATGCTGCATAGCTAAGCGTGTACTAACACACTAATAGCCACAAATACCAAAATTCAGGTTTAGCAAACTAGCTCAATAAAATCTGGCATGATAATCTCAAGCAATATTAACTTGAAATCTCATGCATACTCATAACATTCTCAAATCGAGCAATAAAACTCATGCTTTACTTTATGCATTACTGACGCATGATTTATGCGAAATAACTCAACTTTTCTTTTAAAACTTTCTCTCTGAAAACTTTTTCTTAACTGAACAAGAACCGGGCTCTGATACCAACTTGACAGGACCCTTCCCAGACCTTATCTAAGCTCTTGTCTGGAGGATCCTGCCGGGTACTTCAACGGACTCATCGAACCCGACTTGTCGGATCGAAGACATCCGAGAAGCGAACCCTAACTTCTTCCCCGGTTTACTCGTTAAAACTTGGTGATTTGAATTTTCTGTAACTGGTTGAGAGTGATAAAATTTTTCGCTTTTCTATTTCAAATACTTTTTATAAAATTTTCGGCAGCATAATGGCTGCATTTTTGATAAAACCAAAATTTCACTTGTAATGAAAATACACTTCAACTATATCTGATCACCTCCCAACTTCTTTATTCACAATTTCCACAATATAAGCAACTTATAATACAATGTATAATCATATATCATATGAAGATATAAGAACCATTAAATATTTACAACATACAGTTCTAATTACATGTGTATCTCAAAAAAAATAATATAATCAATACATTACAAAGTTCAAATAATATAATGTCGTGGAGACTCGGCCCACCTATACAAACGCAAAACAATGTCGATGTCTCGTCCGGCGGTGACACGCAATGAAACTAAATAAGCTACAAAATAAACAATAAGTTAGTGCAACAAAGATATATATAATATCACATACACTAACATAGCCATTTACTATTTATTCAAGTTTTACAATTTCTTTAAAAACCCCCATGTATATCCTTTAAACATTCTAACCATCACAGGCGATTTTAACTAACGCCAACGTGAAGCTTACTGAGGTATCTCAACCACTACGTTACGGAATTTACTGCATCGTACATAGGGCGCTAAATCTTATCACTGAGCAACTACAATGCGGGATTTTCTGCATCACAAGTGTAGTGCTAAAACTCTAGGCAACTACGAGCGGAATTTACTGCATCGCTTCGTAGCGCTAACTGTTAATTAACCAACTACGTGCGGAATTTTCTGCATCGCAACGTAGCGCTTATATTTTCTAGGAAACTGAGCAACTACGGACGGAATTTTCTGCGTCGTCTCGTAGTACTAATTTCTCTATACTCTGAGCGACTACGGACGGAATGTTCTGCGTCATCATGTAGCGCTAACTCTCATAACCTCTTAAGGCATATACATGGGTTTTATAATCAATTTCTTCAAGTGCAAAGGCACAAAACTCACTAGTTTTACATCTTCTGAAAACTTTCTCATTTTACTCTTTCTATAACAACTTAGTATTAGTTTCTAGTACAATATAGATTCCATAGGAATCTATATGCTTAACTTGAACATTAACATTGAAAATCCTTTTCATTTCCATTTATTACTCAGATACAATATTCATTACGAACAATCATGAATTTACATAGAAATGGGAAAGATCTTAAGTGGCGAACCACTTATCTCAAGGCTGCGTCGTTCCGCGTCAAGCATCTCGACGAGGCTCCTGGACGCCGCTCACGCGCTCGTCACAAGGGACCCTAAGAGGTGAGTTGAGGGGATGGAAGGCTGGTTGGGAGGTTCTTTCTTTCCTGGCCGACCAGCTTCCTCGCGATTTCTGCTCGCGGTTGTGCTCACGGATCTGCTCGCGACCAGCTCGCGTTTCTGCTCTGTTTCTCACGACCAGCAGCTGCTGCTGCCTTCTTCTTCGTGTCTCCTCCTTATCCTCTTCCTTTGTTGCCCAGATACTGCAGTTCACGGCCAGAAATCCCCCTCACGTCAGCTGTTCTTGCGCGAGCCGTTCTGCCCTGTCTCCAGCGAGCTGCGCGAGTTTGGTTCCACTTCTGCCGCCGCTGCTGCTGCTTCCTCTAGTGCACGACCAACTGCAGCTTGCTTCTCCTTTCTTCACTTCTGGTTCCTTCCTTGGCTCACGCTGATCACTTCTCTCTTTCTTTCACGGCAGCAGCTACGCTCTCTTCCTCTCTCTCGCGATTCTTCTCGACTCTTCTCACTAATGTCTGAATTGTTTGTCTTTTAGCTGAAACAATTTCAGCTAAGTGTTGTTATTTATACTCATCAACTATTGTTATTTACATCTTGCCCCAACTCTCTTTAATTTCATTCTCATCCCTTTTTCTTGAAGCTCTCTCACAGCAACACCCCTCTTAGTTCTTCCGTATTTATTTCGTTTCTCATTTGATTTAATTCTCGTTTCATTAGAATTTATTTTAATCATCAAGCTTGTCTTATCGACCACTTGACGCTCTCTTTTTAATCGAATCTTAATTCGAATTATCATTGATCACTATTTTTAAAATCCTAACTTGGATTTTATTGACACGCTACTAAACTTTTATGTTCGACGATTTTCATCGAATTCTTAATTTAATATTTTCTGAGGCCATAACTATCAACCTATTAGATGTAGAGAGTTATGTTATCTCCCTAACTTAGCTTCTAACGTTGGAACTTTAATAGTCGAAGTTAGGGGTTTACACCCTTAGTTAGTGATGATTAGACATGAGGTAGAGTCAGGTCACAGGGAAGACTTTTCAGTAAGAGATGATGGCACCTTGGTAATGGGACAAAGATTATGTGTGCCCGATCTGGTAGATTTCAAGAAGGAGATCTTAGATAAAGCCCACTCCTCAACATATGTTATATATCCAGGGAGTACTAAAATGTATCATACCTTAAAAGAACATTACTAGTGGAAAGGTATGAAGAGGAAGATAGCTGAATATATATCCAACTGTTTAATATATCAGCAGGTTAAAGTAGAACACCAGAGACCAGTAGGACTTATTCAACCACTCTCTATCCCTGAATGGAAATAGGAGAATATTACTATAAATTTTGTGGTAGGATTTTCGTAAAGTAAAAATGGATATAATAGTATATAAGTTATAGTAGATCGACTTACAAAGTCAGTCTATTTCGTACCCATTTGGAGTATGTATTCTTTGGATAGATTAGCCAAGTTATATGTGGACGAAATTGTAAGGCTTCATGGGGCTCCAATATCCATTGTATCAAACAGAGATCCAAGATTTACATATCGATTTTGGCCAAGTCTACAGAGAGCTTTAGGCACTCGATCACACTTTAGTACAACATTTCATCTGTAGACAAATAGCAGTCTGAGCGTACTATTTAGACCTTAGAAGATATGCTCATATCTTGCATGATAGAATTCGGAAGGAGTTAGGATAATCACCTGCCGTTAATCGAGTTTGCCCACAATAATAGTTATCAAGCCAATATCGGCATGACACCGTATGAGGCACTCTACTGAAGACGGTGCAGGACGCCAGTGTGTTGGTATAAGTTAGGCAAGAGAAAGTTAATTGGACCTGAGCTTATGTAGTTGACTATAGATAAGATCAAGATTATTCAAGATAGATTGATAGAAAAGCTACATGGATAAGCGTAGGAAGGATTTGGAGTTCCGGGTTGAAGATAAGGTATTCCTGAAAGTGTCACCATAGAAAGGGATCATTCATTTTGGATGACATGGTACGTTAAGTCCACATTACATTGGTCCTTATGAGGTGATTGACAGAATGGGTAAAGTGAAATATGGACTTGAACTGCTGGCAGAACTATCCAAGATTCATAATGTATTCCATGTCTCGATGCTCTACAAGTATTTACCAGATCCTTCACATGTATTGACACAACAGCCAGTGGAATTTAAAGAGAACCTGACATATGAAGAGGTACCAGTTCAAATTCTTGACAGAAGGGAGCAGGTTCTTCATAATAAAGTCATTCCATTGGTAAAAATGCTATGAAGGAATCATGCAATGGAAGAAACCACGTGGGAGCATGAAGAGTAGATGTGCAACCAATATCCGCAGCTATTTGAGACAGGTATGTCTATTTAAATTTTGACGATGAAATTTTTATAAGGAGAGGTGAATTATAAAACCTAAAACTTTTGGAATAGTATTTTCAGATGAATAGTATTTTTATGTGAATAGTATTTTCGAGTGAATAGTAATTTCTAGGAAACGAAAATTTCCTTAAGTTTCGTGAGATAAAATTTTTTCAGTGAATAACATTTTTGGGTGAATAGTATCCGTATGAATAGTGATTTTTGAAAAATGAATCCTGGACATTAGAAGTCCCGAAATAAAAATTAGAGTTATTGTAAACTGAAATGGATAAAAAATAAGTTCATTCGAATACGTTTTAAGCAATCTAAGTGTAATTGATGAAAATGTCATTTTCGGAGAATAATAGGAATTGATGATTTTACGGCCATTAGAATTTTTCTTAAAAGTATGAGATTGAAAGTTAATGCACTTAGTTAGAGTATTACATGGTCAATTTAATAATAGGATGATCATGAAATATTTTTGGAATTTATTAAAGGTGAATGAGAATTAAATTTTAAGTTTAAGGATTAAATAAATAGTTGCATGAATTGATAACTATCAAACAAGCACAATCCATGTGATGATGAATGGACCAATGATTTAGTGACACATTTAAGTAAAAAAGAAGTGTAATTAGATGAAGTGGAAGTGATTTGGTTAGTAATTAATGGGATGGAATAGTTGACCAATCAAATGCATTATTTTGTAATTAATGGCAATTGTAAGACTTTGGAGATAGTTAGAGAGTAATTTAGACTTTTGTGTAAGGCTAGTATATAAAGTTGAATGCATGAAGGATGAAAGAAGAGTGAAATCACTCGGCCAAATAGAGAGGAAACCATGAAAAGAGAGGAGAGACTGAGAGATGAGCTGAAACCATGAGACCAAGTGCAGATCGAGAGGAAGAAAAACATTATGGTCGTGAGGAAGAGGAAGAAGGAAGAAGAAGAAGAGGGGCTTACAAGTGTGTTCAATCCATCATTCTCTCTAAAACCCATCAAGGATCTTTCAAGAAAAAGAGTGAAGAGATGACAGGTCCCTTTCCTTACTAGGCCTACCGGCCGCCTTACAGTAGCCCTCCAGCGGATATCTGATCCAACTGGAAGGTTCTCATAAAGTTACGTTGTTTAATTTTTAAAAACTTTCTATTAATGCGGAAACGTAGAAAAATTTTTCTTTTTATTTTGAACATTTATAAAACGAGTTTACAAAAATTTGGGCAGCATAACGGCTGCTTTCCAAACATACCGTCCTGTAAATTTCAAAATTTGACACTTCTATAACAAACATTTCTCCACTACTGAGCCTCGGGCCCTCAAAACGTTTCCACAATCCAACCACAAACATTTTTCAATTTAAAATCCATAAATATACTTCATTTTCTTTTAAGACAAATATATAATTTAATTTATCAAAAACTTAATTTTATAAATATGAAATACGATATACAATCCAAAATATTATTTACAACATAATCATCAAAAGTTGCATGACATACGCTTCTAAATCTAAACTTATGCAGTGATATTGTTGCGTCAGGCCACTTACGCGTCCGATGGAGCCTCTTCTGGTTGACGGCCCGTTCCTACACCTGGAGAGGATTTTTATAAAATACAAAAATAGGGTGGTGAGTATAAAACTCAGTGAGTGGATAGTTTTTCATTAATATGCTCTTTTTCTAAAGTGTATACTTCCTCCCAAAATACTTTGTAAACTAATAATCTTTCTATAAATTTATAAAAATTAAGTGGAGAAACTTTTTCAAAAATAGAAACTAATAATCTTTCTATAATTTTATTAAAATTACAAAACTGAGTAATTCTTATAAATCTTTCTTTATTTCTCAAAACTGGAAATAATTTCTAATTTAATAAACTTCACGTCTATTGACGTGTTTTTCTCTTTTATCTCGCCAAAGGCAACCCAGGGAAACTTAGCTCCATTGTGACGGAATCTCTCAACGCCACAGGAGCTCGGGAATGCTACTAGGCGTAGTCGCAGATGTGGGAAACCTCTTGGGGTTACAATCCTCTCTCAACATTAGGCAGATCTACGTACCATATACTTGCAGAGGGCGATTGACAGACTCGACTCAACCCCCCCAAGTTAGTGTTAGTAACTAACTCTCCCAATTGCTCTTGCCATACACGCATACGATACTTCGACCGGAAATCTCTGGGGGCTAGGGTAAACCCAAGGCATTTAAATCTTTTCATAATAAAAATCTTACTTTTCTTTTCTTTAATCACTTGAAATAAAACTTTACTTTTTCTGAGGCTGAAGCCTATCATTTATAAAACAACTTAGCATGTATGAATTCTCGAGTATAATTACTTAACATACTAATTTACTTTAATACTCAAATGCTTATAATTGCAATTAAATAAAATATTCATGCAATTCATATAAAATATGTAACATGCTAAAATAACTTTAAAATCACATAATAAACTCTTTTACTAAAACAACAATTAAATAACTCAATTCTCATATTGTAAATTTCTTTTCTAATCTCAACCTTGTAATTGAAATTACTTTCGAAATATCTTATCAACTTGACTTCATGCATGTATATATATATATACTAAAAGCTTACTATTTTTACTTTGCTTAATAATAAATAAAGTTAGCATATAAATTCAAGTAATATTCATGCATGATAAAACTTAAAAATATGCAACCATTTAGTTAAACTTAATAACTTGAAATAAGGTAAATAACTTCTCATCAAAACAATTCAATACTAAAATATATGGTTGCTAACATGGATAATCAACTTATAAATTCATCAAAACTTTTAAAGTAAAATCACTCACAATTTACTTCCAATTACTTCACCACCTCTCCAACACTTCCTTTTGATTCTTGAGATTTTCCTACAATTTAATCCAACCAAAATCTTGGTTTAGGATTCATAAATATTACAATTTCAACTTCATTAAAATCCCATACACCAATACATAACAACATTATATTCTTGACAATCTTCCAATCACTTTCTAATCCAAAGTTTTTGCATTTAAACTTATTCAACCATCCAACAATTTATTCACTTTAATCCAACACATCAATTGCCAAAAGATCCCTTAATCTAACTTAATATATATATATATATATATTTATTTATTTATTTATATATTCACCACTTTACCTTATCTTCCATTAATAATCTCACTTCAAATTCAATTAATCTCTTGGGTGCTAAAGGAATCAAACATATCATAATCACCATCCAAACACATATAATAATTCATTCAAGAATTCCATCATTTAGTCACATAAATTTCCAATAAACATATACTAACTAATCACTTACTTTATTCTTTAATATATTTTCTCAATAAATTCACAACTCCATCAACTTACTAACTAATATTTTCACATCCATTTCCATTTATTTCTTTGGCATTAAAGCACTCAAACACCTTATAACCATCATCAAAATACAATAAAAAGGTTGAATAGCCTTTAGGAACCAATTGCTTACATTAAACACCTTAACACCTAAACTTTTCAAATTTCCATTTTCCTTGATTCCTTTTAATTCCAATCAACTCAAATTCATTCCCAAACCTTATACCACTTCTTCAAATATTAAAAATCAATTTAAATACATGCAAAAACACAATAATCCCTACACTAATATACATGTAAATATCCAACAACACAATCACTTGATATTTCTTTTCAAGATTTCATCTCAATTAACATAAAATCTCACATATAATCTTATCTAACCATCAAAATAATCCCATCAATTAAACTTTTCTAATTTAATCACACACTAATATATGGTAACTTCATCCATCCTTTTTATCTCAAACCAAATAATCACACATAAACAACTCAATGAACTATCAATTAACTAACTACAACCCTAAACTAAAAATATGAATCTATTTCATCAACTTTAACTATCAAACCCTAACCCTTACCTCTCCAAATCTTGATCCAAAGCTTCTTGATCCTTTCCTTCACTTCCAAGCTTAGATTAATGATGATCAACCTTGATTTAGTCCATAAAACTCATCAAAACCTCATATAAATCAATAACTTTAAAAGTCCATCAACCAAACATAAATTCTCTTCAACTTACCTTCAATTTTTCTTGGAGAAGCTTGATGGGTTTGAGAGGTTACCAAGGTGGGATCATCTCCTCTTCTCCTTCTTCTTCTTCTTCTTCTTCTTATCCTTCTTCACGGCTGCAGAATTTCCTTCTTCTTCCCTCACGGTTCAGCTTGCACGTTTCCAGCTTTCTCTCCCAATTTCATCTTCTTTCCCGTTTTTCTCTCTTGATGACTGAATATCATCACTTGGTTCAGCTCTCTCATGCATTCCTTTATATAGATGAGCTCCCTAATTGTCTAAATTGCCCTTGGAATGATTTTAAAATCACAAAAATACCATTAGTTATGAATAAATGCATTTAATTGGTTAAACAATTCTATCTCATTAATCCACCAACCAAATCACTCCAACTTAGTTTCAATTCAATTAATAACTCTTCTTTTTGACTTAAAAATGTTACAAAATCATTGGCCTTCACACAAGCACATGGATTGTGCTTCTTTGATGCTTATCTTCTCATGCAACTTTTATCAATCTCTTAAATTTAAATTTAATTCCTCATTTAACACCAATAAATTCCAAAAATATTCCATGGTCACCCTATCATCAAATTGACCATGCAATACCCTAATTAGGTGTCTTAACTTCCAATTCCATGCTTTGAAAAAATTCAATTGGGTTTAAACTCACTAAATTCCCAACGTTTTCAACGAGGGTATTTTTATCCACAAATATTCGGAACCTTTAAAATCCATTCAAACGAACTCATTTTTATTCCGTTTCAGTTTCTAATAACTCTAATTCATATTTTGGAGCTTATGATATCCAGGGTCTATTTTCCGAAAATCACTATTTACGCGGATACTATTTATCGAAAATACTATTCACACGGAAAATACTATTCACCGAAAAATTTTTATTTTACGAAACTCGAGGAAATTTTTCTTTTCCCGAAAATCACTATTCACATTAAATCACTATTTATCTGGAAACACTACTTCATCCGAAAATACTGTTTATCCGGAAAATACTATTTCTCCCAAGGATATGAAATTTCGGGTCTTACAAGAGAGTTGTGGGTAAGTTGATTAAATTTATATCTAGTTGATGGGTAATTTTTTATAGTTGATTTAAAATGAGATTTGATGAAATTTATGACATGAATAGAGGTTGATCATCATCAAAGTAAGCTTGGAAGTTGTAGGAGAACTGAAGCAAGTGCTAGTCAAGCAATTTTAGTAAGGTGAGGGTTAGGGTTTATATGATAATTTTAATGGAATTTATGTGATTTTGAGTTTAAGACTTTAGTTGATCATTTGATGATTATTTGATGCATTTGGGAATGATTTTTGAGCTTGAAATGAAGAGAATAGCTTGATTGTGTCTTTTACTAGTATGTGCCTAACTTGGAAGAATTTATGAAATTAAATGGTTTTTGATATATGGATGAATTTATATGAGATTTTATGTTGAATTGAGATGAATTTTTGGAAAGAAAAGCAAGTGAATGGATGGATGGGCATGTATACTACTGTATAACCAAGTTATGTGTTTCAAACCATGAGTTAAAAGAAAAGAAAGAGTTTTTAGTATATCACATGAGATTTTAGATGTCTTTGGTTTACCCTAATCCCTAGTACACCCGGCCGAAGTACCATTGCGTGTATGACAAGATGGTTGGGATAGTCATTAACTTGGGGGGTTAAGTTTGTCAGTTGCCCTTTACACGTATATGGTAATGTAGATCTGCCTAGTGTTGGAGAAAGGGGGGAGCGGGGGGGGGGGGGGGGGGGGGGGGGGGGGGGGGGGGGGGGGGAGGGGGGGGGGAATCGTGACCCCAAGAGTTTCTCACATCTACGACTACACATTGTAGCATTCTCGAGCTTTAGTGGTAATAAGAAATTTTGTCACAATAGGTCTAGGTTTCCCTGGGTTGGCTTTGGCGAGCTTAAAAAAGAAAAATACATCAATAGACGTGAAGTTTATTACATGAGAAAGTTATTACAAGTTTCAAGAAACAAAGAAATGTTTATAAGATTTACTTAATTTCGTAGTTTTAATAAAATTATAATAAATTATTAGCTTTATAAATTATTTTAGGAAGATATATATATTTTAGAAAAAGGACATTGTAGATTAAAAGTTAGGCACTCATTGAATTTTATACTCACTATTCTTTTCATATATTTTTGAGTTTTATAAATCCATTTTGAAATATTTTTGAAAAAAAAAAATTTCCTCATGT
Source organism: Litchi chinensis (assembly GCA_019925255.1). Taxonomy (NCBI): domain Eukaryota; kingdom Viridiplantae; phylum Streptophyta; class Magnoliopsida; order Sapindales; family Sapindaceae; genus Litchi; species Litchi chinensis. The sequence continues at coordinate 3,298,372 of CM034469.1, forward strand.
TTTCTGTATTAAAAGAAAGTTTAGAAAAGTTTTGAAAAGTAAACGACGTAGTTTCATAGAAACTTTTCAATTGGATTAGATATTCGCTAGAGGGCTATTGTTAGATGGTCGACAGGCTAAGTAGAGAGAGCGGCCTGTCAAGTTGGTATCATAATAGGTTTTTGAATTTATTTTTAGACATCATACATTGCATGACATTCTAGTAAGTTTTGAATACAATGAGAAATTTGTCATGTCGGCTGTCCTCACGCATGGGAGTCGCAGCTACGGCTCCACCTAGGTTAGATTCTATGGAGTGCAGTATGATAGTTACTACCCCCACTAAAGACAAGTTAATGGCAGAGAGTGTCTTCAGAAACAGTGATATAGTGATTGGGAGTAGAGTTTTTCCAGCTAGTGTGGTTCTATTGGACATTTATGACTTTGACATTATATTGGGCATGGATTGGTTAGCTATGCATCACGCCACTGTGGATTGTTTCAGAAAGGAAATTAGGTTCAGTACATCAGGGGAGCCGGTGTAAAATCTCGAATTTTCTTAAGGATAAAATTGTAAAATTTTTAAATTTTTTGTTTAAAGTCGTAATTTATAAATAATTGAGGGGTCAAATGGTAATTTTTGGGATTATATATTTTCCCTTCTTCTTCCTCGGGCAGCCGGAAGCTCTCTCTCTTTCTCTCTCTATCCATAAATTTTTTTCAGATTTTCATTTTCGCGAGCCCGACTTTGACTTCTCATTCCGGCCACATCCGACCTCCATTCCGACCAAATTTGGTACCATTGGAAAGCTTGTGCGACGTAGATTCCATAGGTACCAATTTCATCAATTTTTATCACCGTTTGGGTCTCTGATTTTGCAGAAGAAGTTCTGCCATTAACCAACTTTTATTTTCTTAGATCTCGGCGAAACCAAGTGATTTCGACTCCGGTTAACCTCATTTTCGTGACGAGCGTGTCGAGGACAACAAAACTCATCTAGCTGCACCTCCCACCACCGTGGTCGCCGGAATCGATCGTCGGAAAGTCGCCGTCGGCCACCGCGTACGGTGGAGGTAAGTTGCTCGACCTCCCGAACTCGAAATTCTGCTCCAGATGCGTCTACGGACTCGTTTTTAAGCGTAGGATCCATTTTTGAGGTTATTTTTCCCATAGGACAGCCGTACTAAAAGTTATTCTATATTATGTTACTTTATAGATTCGATTTGGAATGACTATAGCTATATTGGAAATCAAAGTTTTTGGAGTGATTAATAGCTCATATTAAGGTAGGAGTTTAACCCTAATCTTTTAGAAATTTTGATGTCAAAGTCAATGTTGAATTGAATTTTCATAATCTTGAAAGTATAGTAATTAATTGTGGATTATTTGTGGAAATATATTGTGGATTGCTTTGGAAATATATTGTGAATTAATTGTGGAAATATATTGTGGATTGCTTTGAAAATATATTGTGAATTGTGGAAATATATCGTGGATTGCTTTGGAAATATATTTTGGATTGTGGAAATATATTGCGGATTGTTTGAGAAATATACTGTGATTTATTACAGGATTGCAAAAGGTTTGGTTTATCGAATTAGCAGCTGTTATGTTGCTGAAAATTATAAGTAAAGGAAGGGTTTTCAAAATATCGATTATATATATATATATATATATATGTGTTGATGGCTTGATGGATTTATATAAAGTTGTTTTGTAAATGGAATGGGGTAAAGATCCACCGTCCTAGTCATTATGTGAGGCTATCATGAACTATTCGTATAATACGACTTTATGTCGGGGTCACTGCGTAGAGTATCACTGCGCAAGGTATTTTCTGGTATGACCAGGGTCACGGTGGGCCAAACATTGTTTTCTTTTTCAAAAACAATTTATTGAAATTATAGGCCACCAGGTATATGACATCATGAATTATTCGTATAATACGACTTTATGTCGGGGTCACTGCGTAGGGTATTAATGCGTAGGGTATTTTCTGGTATGGTTACCAGGGTCACGGTGGGCCAAACGTTGTTTTCTTCTTCAAAAACAATCTATTGAAATTATAGGCCACCGGGCATATGATTAGGGGACGGGATCTACCTTGATTCAGAAAAATGCTATGACTCGACTTAAAACTTTAGATGTTTTATTTCTATTTTATTTCTATCTTAGAAGCAGGTATAGATATATATATATATATATTTGTGAAATAATATATGAAATTTGTTTAGACAGTGACCATGCAGGTTTTTAACCATGACTTTAAAAAGTGTTTTTTTTTTAAACCATATCGGGATTTAAATCCTACTGGGCAATTGCTCACCCTTCCTTTATTTTTCTCCCTCCAGGAAATGTGCAAGATGAGTTAAGTGGCCACCAGATTGAGTAGATAGACGAATAGGAATCAAGTGCTTGACTTGTGATGTATTTCTTTAATTATTATTATTATTATTATTTTTATTTGGGCATTGATGGATGAATGTTTTGAAACCAAATTGAGAGGACTCTTATTGATGTATTTAAAACCTTGTATTCTAGACACCAGAGTTGAGAATTTTTATTTGGAAAGCTGAGTAGATGTGAAAGCTTAATTGTGATAAGCTGATTGCATGGTTAAGTGTTCTTAAATTTTATTGTGGCTATGAATCCATGATTTCTAGCAGGTGTTCGCATATCTGTGGGGATGGGTTTTCACTGAAATTATTTTAGATTGTTTGAAGTTTTTCATTATACTTTTCTTAATATTTTAAATTTGGTACTCCAGAGTATCTAAATAGAGATATTTTTATTAATTAATATTTACAATTCTGCCACGGTCTAGGGCCCCGGTTCGTGACAGCCGGATACAGTGTTTCGTGGAAAGCGCAGAATGCTTTTAGCTAGTATTATGTTAGTCATGATAGCTAAAAAGATGTTGAGGAAGTAGTGTTCAAGGTATTTGGCTTATGTGATAGATACTACAGAGAGGGAAGTACGGCTAGAAGACATCTCGGTGGTTAATGAGTTTCCAAATGTGTTCCCAGATGATCTTCCTGAATTACCCTCAGACAGGGAGATTGAATTTGAGATTAATTTAATTCTCGGAATAACCCATTTCCAAAGCATTGTACAGAATAGCATCCACTGAGTTAAAGGAATTGAAAGTTCAATTAGAAGAATTAGTGGATAAGGGTTTCGTCCGACCAAGTGTATCTCTTTGAGGAGCATTAGTGCTATTTGTCAGGAAAAAAGATTGGAGTATGGGATTGTGTATTGATTATCGGGAATTGAATAAAGTGACTGTAAGAAATCAATACCCACTCCTGAGAATAGATGATTTGCTGGATCAGCTTCAGGGGGCAAAGGTGTTTTCCAAGATAGATTTGAGGTCCGGATATCATCAGTTGAAGATTAAGGATGATGATGTCCCTAAGACTGCTTTTAGGACGCACTATGGACATTATGAGTTTTTGGTTATGCCTTTTGGGCTAACCAATGCACCAGTAGCCTTCATGGATCTAATGAATAGGGTATTCCATGATTTTTTAGATAAGTTTCTAATAGTGTTCATAGATGACATCTTAGTGTATTCAAGTAGTAAAGAGCAACATGTTGGGTATCTACAAGCAGTTTTACAGAAGTTGAAGGAGTAGCAACTCTATGCCAAGTTCAAGTGTCAGTTCTAGTTGGATAACGTCACATTTCTGGGACATGTTGTTTCAACAGATGGTATCAGCGTTGACCCTCAGAAGATTGAAGCACTTGTAAACTGGAAATAGTTGACCACAGTAACAGAAGTTAGGAGTTTCCTATGACTGGCAAGGTATTATAGAAAGTTTGTTGAAGGATTTTCTAAGATTGTCATCCCATTGACGAAGCTCATCAGTAAAAAAAAAAAAACAAAATTTGAGTGGTCAGAGACATGTTAGAAGAGTTTTGATGAATTAAAGGCTAGTTTGACTTTCGCTCTCGTGCTTACACTTCCTACAGGAAATGAGGGCTTCGTAGTGTACAGTGATGCTTCCAGTCAGGGTTTGGGTTGTATTCTAATGCAAAATGGGAAAGTAATAGCTTATGCTTCCAGACAATTAAAGAAGCATGAGCAGAGTTACCTAAACCATGATCTAGAGTTAGGTGTTATGGTGTTTGCACTGAGGATCTAGAGACATTATTTATATGGTGTTCCATGTCAAATATTCACAGATCATAAGAGCCTCCAATATTTATTTACTCAGAAAGAATTAAACATGAGACAGAGAAGATGATTAGAATTGATCAAGTACTACGATTGTACCATAGAGTATCATCTAGGAAAACAAATATGGTAGCAGATGCATTGAGCAGAAGACCCACCAGCTAAGTATCACACTTAATAGTAAGGTATATTCTGTTGTTGGTAAAGATGAGATCTTTAGGAGTCAAGTTAGAAATGACTAATACAGGTCTATTGTTATCTATATTTCAGGTTCGATCGATATTGGTAGATCGTGTTTGGATGTTACAAGTTCAAGATCCTCAGTTAGTGATGATCAGGCATGAGGTAGAGTGAGGTCACTGGGAAGACTTTTCAATGAGAGATAATGGTACCTTGGTAATGGGACAGAGATTATGTGTACTCGATCTGGCAGAACTCAAGAAAGAGATCTTAGATGAAGCCCACTCTTCAACATATGCTATGCATCTAGGGAGTATTAAAATATATCATACCTTAAAAGAACAAAACTGGTGGAAAGGTATGAAGAGGGAGATAGCTGAGTATGTATCCAAGTGTTTGATATGTCAGCAGGTTAAAACAGAACACCAAAGACCAGCTGGACTTATTCAGCCACTCTCTATCCCTGAATAGAAATAGAAGAATATTATTATGGATTTTGTGGTAGGATTTTCGCGATTTTAAAATGGATATGATAGTATATGAGTGATAGTGGATCGACTTGTGAAGTCAGTCCATTTCCTATCCATCCGAAGTACGTATTCTCTAGACAGATTAGACAAGTTGTATATGGATGAGATTGTAATACTTCATGGGGCTCCAGTACCCATTGTATCAGATAGAGATCCAAGATTTACAATTCGATTTTGGCCAAGTCTATAGAGAGATTTAGGCACTCAATTACACTTCAGTACAACATTTCATCCCTAAAAAAATGGGCAGTCTGAGCATACTATTCAAACCTTGGAAAATATGCTCATATCCTGCATGATGGAATTCGGAGGGAGTTAGGATAATCACCTGCTATTAATCAAGTTTGCCTACAATAATAGTTATCAGGCTAGTATCGACATGGCACTGTATGAGGCACTCTATGGAAGACGGTGCAGGACGCCATTATGTTGGTATGAGTTGGGCGAGAGAAAGTTAAATGGACCTGAGCTTGTGCAGATGACCACAGATAAGATCAAGATTATCCAGGATAGGCAGAAAAGCTACGTAGATAAGCATGGGAAGGATTTGGAGTTCCAGGTTAGAGATAAGGTATTCTTAAAAGTATCACCATAGAAAGGAATCATTCATTTTGGATGACGTGGCAAGTTAAGTCCACGTTACATTGGTCCTTATAAGATGATCGATAGAGTGGGTAAATGGCATATAGACTTGAATTGCCAGCAGAACTGTCCAAGATTCACAATGTATTCCATGTCTCGATGCTCCGTAAGTATTTACCAGATCTTTCACATGTTTTGACAGAATAGCCAGTGAAATTTAAAGAGAACCTCACATATGAAGAGATACTAGTTCAGATTCTTGACAAAAGGGAGTAGGTTCTTCGTAATAAAGTCATTCCATTAGTAAAAGTGTTGTGGAGGAATCATGCAATGGAAGAAGCCACGTGGGAGCATGAGGAGCAGATGCGTGGCCAATATGCACAGCTGTTTCAGACAAGTATGTCTATTTAAATTTCGAAGACGAAATTTTTATAAGGAAAGGTGAATTGTGAAACCCAAAACTTCTAGAATAGTATTTTCGGATGAATAGTATTTCTATGTGAATAGTATTTTTGAGTGAATAATGATTTCTGGAAAACAGAATTTTCTCAAGTTTCGTAAGATAAAAATTTTTTCGATGAATAGTAATGTATGAATAGTGATTTTTGAAAAATAGACCCCGGACATCAAAAGTCTTGGAATAGGAATTAGAGTTATTATAAACTAAAACAGATAAAAAATAAGTTCATTCGAATAAATTTTAAGTGATTCGAATATATTTAATGAAAATGCCCTTTCCGGAGAATAATAAGAAACGATGATTTTACGGCCATTAGAATTTTTTTTAAAAGCATGAGATTGAAAGTTAAGACACTCAGTTAGAGTAGTACATGGTCAATTTGATGATAGGATGACCATGGAATATTTTTGGAATTTATTAGAGGTGAATGAGAATTAAATTTTAAGTTTAAGAATTAAATAAATATTTGCATGAATTGATAACCATCAACCAAGCACAATTCATGTGATGATGAATGGACCAATGATTTAGTGACACATTTAAGTCAAAAAGATGTGTAATTAGTTGAAAAGAAAATAAAAGTAGAAGTGATTTGGTTAGTAATTAATGGGATGGAATAGTTGACCAATCAAATGCATTATTTTGTAACTAATGGCAATTGTGAGATTTTGGAGATAGTTAGAGGGTAGATTAGACTTTTGTAAGGCTAGTATATAAAGTTGAATGCATGAAGGATAAAAGAAGAGTGAAATCACTTGGCCAAATAGAGAGGAAACCGTGAAAAGAGAGGAGAGACCAAGAGATGAGCTGAAACCGTGAGACCAAGTGTAGATCGAGAGGAAGAAAAAAATTCTGGCCGTGAGGAAGAGGAAGAAGGAAGAAAAAGAAGAAGGAGGAGAAGAAAAGGGGCTTCCAAGTGTGTTCAATCCATCCTTCTTTCTAAAACCCATCAAGAATCTTTCAAGAAAAAAAATGAAGAGAGTTATAGGTAAGTTGATTAAATTCATGTCCAGTTGATGGGTAATTTTTGATAGTTGATTTAAATGAAATTTGATGAAATTTATGACATGAATAAAGGTTTATCATCATCAAATTAAGCTTGGAAGTTGTAGGAGAAGTGAAACAAATGTTAGTCAAGCAATTGTAGTAAGGTAAGGGTTAGGGTTTATATGATGATTTTAATGGAATTTAAGTGATTTTGAGTTTAAGGCTTTAGTTGATCATTTGATGATTATTTGATGCATTTGGGTATGATTTTTGAGCTTGAAATGAAGAGAATAGCTTGATTGTGCCTTTTACTAGTATATGCCTAACTTGGACGAATTTATGAAATTAAATGTTTTTTGATATATGGATGAATTTATATGAGATTTTATGTTGAATTGAGATGAATTTTTTGAAAGAAAAGCAAGTGAATGGATGGATGGACATGTATACTAGTGTATGACCAAGTTATGTTTAAGCATATGTTTGTGTTGATTTTAATATTTGAATGGGTTATATGATGTTTTGGAATAAAAATGAGTTGATTGGTATCAAAGGAATGTAAGAAAAATTGAAATGGAAAGCTTGGGTGTTAAATTTAAAACCCCTATTCTTAACATTTCATTCCCTAGTATTGGAAGTTAGAGTATAGGAATGGTCAATATTTTATAATAAGAAAATTCAATAAAGGGTAAGATAGTCTTTCTCTACAAATAAAGAGATCAATATCAATGAAGGACAAATTGGTCAATGATAAATTTAGTGAATATTATATAAAAAAGTAAATAGAATAAATTATGTGCATGAATTGTACAAATTGATAAAAGTAGTGAGGAGGATATGAATTTAATGCATAATTGGAAGACTATTTAGTTAAATTTCATGTGATGGCATAGTATGTAAATAACTAACAAACTTTAAGGGCAATTATATAAACTCATGCCTATATATAGAAGGGTTGTCTTCCAACACTTAGAAAAATTTCAAAAAGAAATTGAGAGAGAGTGAGGGAGAGGTTCGGTGAAGCTGAGAATGAGCAAAAAACAACCCATTTTCAAGTGGTTCTAGGCCAATAAAATCTGGAAAACAAGCCTAAAGGTGTTATACAACTTGAGTCAGTGATTTTCAAGTGAAAAACTCATAGTTTTCATGATGTTTTGATGTCAAAATTAGGGTGCAAAGCTATCCACCTGTTGTTTGCACTTCTAATGAAAATTTTATGCATGGATTTAAGGTTTTAAAGCTTCAATCTTGCGGGGAAAGCAAAGAAAGGCAGCTTGGTAAGTATTTTAGCAAGGTGAACTCTTGATTTGAAGTTGAATTGAGTTGGTTTGAGTTGATAAATTGTTGTCATGTTTGTTAGTGTTGTTTTGAGTGAATTTTAAGTCAAAAACTTGAGTAGAACATGATGTATATGTGATGGGCTGCATGGCAAAGGAAGATGATACATTATTCAAGTTTTATTGATGTAATTGAATGAAAAGTTATGCATGGAATGAGTTTTGGATGGTAAGAATGTTATTTTGCAAACTTTATGCATGGTTTATGTGAAATTGTATGTGTGGTGTTTGATGTAAGTTCCAAGTGAGATATATATGAATTTATTGAGATTCTTAAGCATGGATTTAGTGGTTTTAGACTTCAAAATTGTATAGGAATTAAGTTAGGATGTTGTGGGGATTTAATGAGCACACTAATATAGGTTGAATTTTGATTGAAGTTCAAGTGAACCTCTAATTGTGTTCAAGCTGTCTTGATAAGTTAAGAACATGATTTTAGTGTATTTAATGGTTATAAAAATGTGAAAGATGATGTTGAAAGCATGTGTGTGTCACGGCCATAGGAGGGGTGTGTGATACTATGGTGTTTTGATCCCTTTGAGCCCTAAGATATGCATATTTAATGTTAGAAAATCATATGGGAGTGTTAGAATTAACAAAAGATACTAGATTGCATTGTTGATGGTTTTTGACTTGATGAAGGGCAAGAGGTTATGCATGTATTTCGTCGATGTTTATGATATATTTAGAGTCCTAAAAACATGCATGAATGAGTAGGAATCAAGGTAATTAATATTGATTAATATGGGTGCATAATGGCATACAATCTAGTAAAGATTGAAATAGTAGTAAAATGAGAAAATAGGTACTTGAAAGGGATATAGAGACCTGCACGAAATGGACTTAATTGGGGTTGTTTTAGACCTCAAAACATGCATAAATATCATAGCAAACCATAGAAATTTGAAGGGAAAGGTTTGGATAAAAATTGAGGAAGTTATGACTTAAATAGTGCACCTATGTAGTAGTAAAGTGAGTTGAGAATGTAAATGCATTCCTTGCTGCATGAAATGAAGGTATTCAGTCATAATTGAGTAAAAGAACATTAGATGCGAACGAAATGACATCATCGCTTGTTTGACGCAAAAATGTGCATAAAAAAGTGTCAAAAAATAGGTCTTTTTTATAGGTTTCACGCTTCTACACTTAGAATTTTGCGTAACCGTTTTACGAGGGACCTAAGTGAGAGATAAGAAGATGATCCAAGTGAAAACAGAGTGAAATAGCCCGTAGAATGGGCTGTGCACAACATTCTATTTTAGGGGGTCCGAAAAGTTGACTTTTCAATCCGGGCCTCTGAAAATTATACGAGCTGTGTGGGGATGTTCCTAGGGGTGCATAAGTTAAAGTAATGTGTGTAGTTTTTGTAACTCATTGTAATGTATTTTAAATAAGAACGTGTTGTGTAGGTGACGAGCAGGGCAGCGGAGCTCGGGAGGCACGTTGACAAGTATAGCTTGTTTGGTTAGGTAAATGTATTGTCACTTGCATCTATTTCAAATTTCTAATTTAAATTCTAAGTTATGTAATCAAACGAATTTAAAAATGACTTTCAAATCCTAAATCTGAGTTTTAAGTATGTAATCTCTTTATGAGATTCAAAAAGGGAAGGAATCAAAAACTAAGTTGATTTCAAAATATTTGAATCGAGAAAACTTTTAAGAGTTTGAAAAGTTAAAGGTTTTATACTTTTGCACTTAGTGAAACCATTTCAAGCCCATGTATATACCCTCAGCTTAATCAAGATTTAGCGCTACGCGATGATGTAAAAAATTCCATCTGTAGTTGCTCAATTTTCAGAATATCTAGCGCTACATGTACGATGCAGAAAATTCCATACATAGATGTTAAGATATAGAGAGATTTCTAGCGCTGCGTAGCGATGTAAAAAATTCTGCACGTAGTCGTTTAGATCTACAGTTTTAGCACTACATTGCGATACAGTAAATTCCACTCGTAGTCACCTAGAGTTATAGCACTACAATTGCGATGCAGCAAATTATGTATTGTAGATGTTCAGATTTGAGATCGTTTCACATTACGTTTGCGATGTGGTGAATTCCACATCGTAGTGGTTGAGATATCTTAGTAGTTTCACATTAGGCGTTAGTTGAAAGCCGCCATGTGATGGTTAAGCATGTTAGGGGTATATATGGAGTTTTTAGAAGAAAGGTTGAAAAGGAATTTGATTCCAAACGAAGTTATAAATTTTGATATAAGTATATCTTGATGTTATTATCATTTGTTGAACTAACCCTGTTTACTTTTGTGTAGCTCATATATTATATTAGGTGGTTGAACAAGTGATTCTGTATTAAGAAAACCTCGTCGGATATTTTAGGTGGGCGTTGCATAGATGTATTGATTTAATGCCAAATATATTTTGTGATTGTAAGTAATTAGCTAAGTAATTGTATGGTTAGAATGTGGATATTCGAATAATTGTAAACCTATGATATGATATGCATATATATATTTTTTTATGCTTGCATATAAATCGTATCCATCACTCAATGTTTGATAATTTAGATTGCATTAGGAAAATAATAGAAATGTGAATTGCGGAATGAATCAAGTATATGCATGATTGTTGTGAAAAGTATGAAGAAAATGCATGTTTGTGGCCAATAGAAGTTGGGTGGTGAATTGAAATAGTACGAAGTGTGTTTCTTTTACAGGAAAAATTTTGGGATTGTTAAAAATACAGTCGTCATGCTGGCGAAATTTTTTAAAATTATTTTAAAATTGCGAAAAATTTACACCAATCTAACTATTTTCAATGAAAACGAGTTTTCTATTTTAAGTAAAAAAAGTAAACGGGTAAGATTAAGGGGTTCGCTTTGCAAATCTCTTTTACCTGACAAGTCGGGTTAAGAGCAGTTCGTTGGAGTGCCCAGTGGGACCTTCCAGATAAAAGATTAGAGATAGTCTGGTATGGGTTCTGTCAAGTTGGTATCAGAGCCCGATTTTCTTAAAGTTGAGATAAAGTTCGAAAGAAACATTTGAGTTGTTTTATGCATGAGTTATGCATGAGGCTATTGTATGCATGAAATTGTCTTAAGATTTCATGAGTTATACTTTCCCAGATTTCATGAGATTTTGCATCAGATTGCATAAGTTATATAGCTCATTTATACAAAGTTTAGTTTGAAACATTGCATAAGTTATAAAACTTAAAGTTTGAGCATTGCAAGAGTTTCAGAGTTATTCCATGTATTGCTAATGTTCTAACTCATATATCTTATGGTTTTCATGCCTATTTGGTATAAAAGTATAGATATACAGCGGCGTGGTCGTCCCCGGACTAGGAGGGCTGCCGCAAAGGCATCCCTATTAGAAGAAGAACATGTTGAGGAATCAGTTAATGTGCCAGCCAGTTCCTCCCATCCAGAGCCATCACAGCCTGCACAATCAGAGCCAGCTCCTAGCAATATAGAGCAGATGGCACAGATGTTAGCAGCGGCCCTCCAACAGCCGCGGGAGACAAGAGTATCTATAGAGCACGCCCGTAAGCTAGGCGCCAAGCCATATGATGGGACTGGAGAGCTCGAGCGAGCATTATCATGGCTGGAGACAAATGAGGAGATATTCCAAATTATGGGTTGCTTAGAGGAGCAGATGGTTACCTTCTTCGCTTTCCTATTAAAAGATCGAGCAAAAGACTGGTGGAAAGTGCATCAGAGAGCGCACCTAGGTGGAGTCACATGGACCGACTTCAAGAAAGAGTTTATAGACAAGTTCTTTCCTAAAAGCTATAAAGATGCAAAAATCGAAGAGTTCTTCCGGTTCGAGTAGGGAACCCTTACAGTGATAGAGTACAAAAAGAAATTCTCCGAGTTGATCCGTCTAGTACCTTTTATTACAGAAAATGAAGAACAGAAGGTGAACAGGTTCACTATAGGGTTTAGTCCGAGGATCAGGACATATGTGACCTCAGCGGGACATACTCGGTATGGGGAGCTAGTGGAGGCAGCCACCCGAGTCGAGAGAAATGTAAACTGAAGCAGCAATTTGGTCAGAAGCGCAACTGGAGCGGTAGTCAACAAGGAGGATCAAGCAAGATGGCCAAAAGTGAACCGAAGCCTTCCGAGTTTGACAGTCAGAAGCAGAGTCAACGGGCTCAGACCAGCTAGAGCTCAATTCAGTCATCTGATGGATCCAGGAGCAGACAGAGCTGGAGGAGTATACCTATTTGCGGTAGATGTGGTCGGTCATATCCCGACGAGTGCCTTCACGGTAGGATCGGATGCTTCAGATGTGGTCAGGAGGGTCATTTCATGAGGGACTGCCCCAGTATAGTCCCATCAAGCCCATCAGAGGCCACGGTGCAAGGATAGACCAATGGGGGTCGTGGACCAGAGAGGAAAGGCCTCCAGACCAGAGCAGCTACAACCCCAGAGTCAGCTACAGGTGGACCCAGCAGAGAGATGCCACCTCGAGGACAGTCTGGTCGACCTCGTAGTCAGGCAGCTAGAGTGTATACCATGACACAACAGTAGGCCGATGCCGCTCCCGATGTAGTTACAGGTACTATTACCTTATTTGATTTTGATGCCCATGTACTGGTGGACCCAGGAGCCACCCATTCTTTTGTCTCTACGAATTTTATTGATAGAGTTAGGGTAGAGTTAAGACCGACTGAGTGTAGTATGGTAGTATCCCTTCCCACGCGGGATTCGCTTATTGCAGATTGAGTCTATGTAGGAAGCAAAGTGAGTATAGTAGGTTGTGAGTTCGAGGTGCTTGATATACATGACTTTGATGTTATATTAGGCATGGATTGGTTGTCGAAACATCGAGCAACAATAGATTGTTATAGAAAGGAAGTCAAGTTCAGTAAACCTAGGGAACTAGATGTGGTTTTCTGTGGTGTAAGGAAGCTACTCTCCATGAGTTTGATAAGTGCAGTAAAAGTCAATAAGATGCTTAAGAAGGCCTGTCAGGGGTACCTAGTATATGCAGTGGAAGCTGGTAGTAATGAGTTACAGCTAACAGAAGTTCTAGTTGTTCTTGATTTCCCAAATGTCTTCCCAGAGAACCTACCAGGGTTGCCATCAGATAGAGAGATTGAGTTCGAAATTGAGTTAGCACCTGGTACGGAGCCTATTTTGATAGCGCCGTATCGGATGGTACCTGCAGAGTTAAAAGAATTGAAGGTCCAAATGGAAGGGTTTTAGAAGATTGCTACTCCGTTGACCAGGTTGACGAGAAAAAAAGAGAAGTTTGTTTGGTCAGATGTGTGCCAGAGTAGTTTTAATGAATTAAATAAGAGGTTAACTTTGGCACCCATGCTTACATTGCCATTAGGGAGCGATGGGTTTACGGTATACTGTGATGCTTTCAGATAGGAATTGGGTTATGTCTTAATGCAGCATGATCGAGTAATAGCATATGCTTCGAGGCAGTTGAAGAAGCATGAGATCAACTATCCAACACATGACTTAGAACTAGCTGCAGTAGTGTTTGGTTTATGTATATTGAGACACTACTTATACGAAGTACCCTGCAGAATCTTCACTGACCACAAGAGTTTGCAATATTTGTTCAGTTAGAGAGAGCTGAATATTAGACAAAGAAGGTGGGTAGAACTCATAAAAGACTATGACTGCACTATTGAGTATCACCCAAGCAAGGCAAATGTGGTAGTGAGTAGAAAGCCTACTAGTTCTCTAGCCCAGTTAAGAGCAAAGTACCTACCCATGTTAATAAAGTTGAGATCGATGGGGGTCAAATTAGAAATGATTGATTTAGGTGCCTTGTTGGCGACATTTCATGTTCGTCTAGTGTTGGTAGATCAAGTTCGAGAGTCGCAAACTCAGGATCCGTACGTGGTAAAATTAAGAAGCGAAATAGAAGCTGAGCAATAGAGTAGTTTTGCCTTGAGGGACGAAACCTTGGTGTTGGGACAAAGATTGTGTGTGCCAGATGTGAAAGAGTCAAAGAAAGAAATCATGGAGAAGCCCACTCATCAGCATATGTTATGCATCCAAGGAGTACCAAGATATATTGGACTCTGAAAGACCATTATTGGGGGAGAGGAATGAAGAAAGAAATAGTAAAGTTCGTCTCTAAATGCTTAAACTGTCAGCAGATTAAAATTGAGCATCAGAAACCAACAGGGGTATTACTGCCTCTGTCCATTCTGGAATGGAAATGGGAGAGAATCACGATGGACTTCGTGGTAGGACTTCCCGGATGCAGAGTAGACATGATGCTTTCTGGGTGATAGTTGATAGATTGACAAAGTCTGCTCATTTTTTAGCCATAAAAAATACTTATTCCCTGGAAAAGCTAGCCCAGATATATATGGATGAGATAGTTAGGCTACATGGAGCGCCAGTATCTATAGTGTTAGATAGAGATCTGCGATTTACTTCCAAATTCTGGCCGAAGTTACAAGAGGTAATGGGCACCAGATTGAATTTCAGTGTGGCTTTTCACCCTCAGACAGATGGCCAATCTGAAAGAACCATCCAAACCTTGAAGATATGTTGAGAGCATGTGTGATGGAGTTCAAAGGGAGTTGGGATATTCACCTATCTTTAATCGAGTTTGCCTACAACAATAGCTATCAGTCCAACATTGGCATGACACCATATAAAGCGTTGTACGACAGAAAGTGTAGAACCCCAGTTTGTTGGAATGAGGTAGGTGAAAGAAGATTGATTGGCCCGGAGATTGTCCAAGCTACAACAAAGAAGATCGATATAATTAGAGAACGGTTGAAGATAGCAAGCGACAAGCAAAAGAGCTATGCAGACAATCAAAGAAGAGATTTAGAGTTTGAAGTGGGTGATAGAGTGTTCTTACGAATCTCACCTTGGAAGGGTGTTTTGAGATTCGGGAAATGTGGAAAGTTGAGTCCACGATACATTGAGCCATACGAGATAGTGGCAAGAGTGGGTGAGGTGGCTTATCGATTAAGGTTGCCCCCAGAATTAGCAAACATTCACGATGTGTTTCACATCTTCATGCTCCACAAATAAGTAGCGAACCCATTGCACGTACTAAAGGAACAGCCGGTGCAATTGAAAGAAAACTTAACCTACAAAGAGCAACCAGTGGAGATCTTGGATCATAGGGATCAGGTATTGTGCCAGAAGATGATTCCACTAGTAAAGGTATTATGGAGAAATCATGGGTCGAAATAAGCTACTTAAGAGCTCGAAGAGCAAATACGTATCCAGTATCCATAATTATTCGCGACAGGTATGCAGTTTAAATTTCGAAGATGAAATTTTTATGAGGATGAAATTTTTATAAGGGGGGGGGGGGGGATTTGTAAACCCTATTCTTAACATTTCATTCCCTAGTATTGGAAGTTAGAGTATAGGAATGATCAATATTTATAATAAGAAAATCCAATAAAAAGTAAGATAGTCTTTCTCTACAAATAAAGAGATCAATATCAAAGAAGGGCAAATTGGTCAATGATAAATTTAGTGAATATTATATAAAAAAGTAAATAGAATAAATTATGTACATGAATTGTGCAAATTGATAAAAGTAGTGAGGAGGATATGAATTTAATGCATAATTGGAAGACTATTTAGTTAAATTTCATGTGATGACATAGTATGTAAATAACTCACAAACTTTAAGGGCAATTATACAAACTCATTCCTATATATAGAAGGGTTGTCTTCCAACACTTAGAAAAATTTCAAAAAGAAATTGAGAGAGAGTGAGGGAAAGGTTCGGTGAAGCTAAGAATGAGTAGAAAATAGCCTATTTTCAAGTGGTTCTAGGCTAATAAAATGTGGGAAACAAGCCTAGAGGTGTTATACAACTTGGGTAAGTGATTTTCAAGTGAAAAACTCATAGTTTTCATGATGTTTTGATGTCAAAATCTAGGTGCAAAGCTATCCACCTACTATTTGCATTTCTAATGAAAATTTTATGCATAGATTTAAGGTTTTAAAGCTTCAATCTTGTGGGGAAAGCAAAGCAAAGGTTCAAGGTAGCTTGGTAAGTATTTTAGCAAGGTGAACTCTTGATTTGAAGTTGAATTAAGGTGGTTTGAGTTGATAAATTGCTTCCATGTTTGTTAGTGTTGTTTTGAGTGAATTTTAAGTCAAAAACTTGAGTAGAACATGATGTATATGTGATGGGTGGCATGGAAAAGGAAGATGATACATGATTCAAGTTGTGTTGATGTAATTGAATGAAAAGTTATGCATGGAATGAGTTTTGGATGGTAAGAATGTTATTTTGCAAACTTTATGCATCGTTTATGTGAAATTGTATGTGTGATATTTGATGTAAGTTCCAAGTGAGATATATATGAATTTATTGAGATTTTTAAGCATGGATTTAGTGGTTTTAGACTTCAAAATTGTATAGGAATTAAGTTAGAATGTTGTGGGGATTTAATGAGCACACTAATATAAGTGGAATTTTGATTGAAGTTCAAGTGAACCTCTAATAGTGTTCAAGCTATCTTGATAAGTTAAGAACATGATTTTAGTGTATTTACTGGTTATAAAAATGTGAAAGATGATGTTGAAAGCATGTGTGTGTCACGACCATAGGAGGGGTGTGTGATACTATTATGTTTTGATCCCTTTGAGCCTTAAGATATGCATATTTAATGTTAGAAAATCATATGGGAGTGTTAGAATTAACAAAGGATACTAGATTGCATTGTTGATGCTTTTTGACTTGATTAAGGGTAAGAGGTTATGCATGTATTTCCTCGATGTTTATGGTATATCTAGAGTCCTAAAAACATGCATGAATGAGTAGGAATCAAGATAATTAATATGGATTAATATGGGTGCATAATGGCATACAATCTAGTAAAGACTGAAATAGTAGTAGAATGAGAAAATAAGTACTTGAAAGGGATATAGAGACCTGCATGAAATGGGCTTAATTGGGATTGTTTTAGATCTCAAAACATGCATAAATGTCATAACAAACCGTAGAAATTTGAAGGGAAAGGTTTGGATAAAAATTGAGGAAGTTATGACTTAAATAGTGCACCTACGTAGTTGTAAAGTGAGTTGAGAATGTAAATGCATTACTTGATGCATGAAATGAAGGTATTCGGTCATAATTGAGTAAAAGTACCTTAGATACGAAAGAAATGACATTGTTGCTTGTTTGACGTAAAAATATGCAAAAAAAGTGTCGAAAAATAGGTCTTTTTCATAGGTTTCACCCTTCAATACTTAAAATTTTTCGAAACCGTTTTACGGAGGATCTAAGTGAGAGATAAAAAGATGATCCAAGTGAAAATGGAGAGAAACAGCCCGTAGAATGCTATTCGTAACATTCTGTTTTAGGGGGTTCGAAAAGTTGACTTTTCTTTTTGGGCCTCTGAAAATTATATAGACTGCATGGGGATGTTCCTAGGGGTGCATAAGTTAAAATTTTGCAAAGAAATCATAATTAGAAAGCCTCGGTTAAGTTAGAACCTAATAGAGAAAGTTGTAGTCAAAAGAGCATTGTAAAGAGTTTTTAAGATTGAAAGCAATGTGTGTAGTTTTAGTAACATATTGTAATGTATTTTAAATAAGAACGTGTTGTGTAGGTGATGAGCAGGCCAGCGGAGCTTGGGAGGCACGTTGACGAGTATAGCTTGTTTGGTTAGGTACGTGTCTTGTCACTTGCATATATTTCAAATTTCTAATTTAAATTCTGAGTTATGTAAACGACTTTCAAATCCTAAATCTAAGTTTTGAGTATGTGATCTCTTTATGAGATTCAAAAAGGGAAGGAATCAAAAACTAAGTTGATTTTAAAATATTTGGATCGAGAAAACTTTTAAGAGTTTGAAAAGTTAAATGTTTTATACTTTTGCACTTAGTGAAACTATTTCAAGCCCATGTATATACCCTTAGTTTAATCAAGATTTAGCGCTACGCGATAATGCAGAAAATTTCGTCCGTTGTTGCTCAGTTTTCAGAATATCTAGCGCTACATGTACGATGCAGAAAATTCTGTACGTGAACACTAAGATATAGAGAGATTTTTAGCGCTGTGTAGCGATGCAGAAAATTCTACACGTAGTCGTTTAGATCTACAGTTTTGGCACTATATTGTGATGCAGTAAATTCCGCTTGTAGTCACCTAGAGTTATAGCACTACAATTGCGATGCAGCAAATTCCGCATTGTAGATGTTTAGATTTGAGATTGTTTCATACTACGTTTGCGATGCAGTGAATTCCGCATCGTAGTGGTTAAGATATCTCTGTAGCTTCACATTAGGTGTCACTTGAAAAACGCCACGTGATGGTTGAGTATGTTAGGGGTATACATGGAGTTTTCAAAAAAGAAAGGTCGAACAGGAATTTGATTCCAAACAAAGTTATGAATTTTGATATAAGTATATCTTGATGTTATTATCATTTGTTGAACTAACCCTGTTTACTTTTGTGTAGCTCATATATTGTATTAGGTGCTTGAACAAGTGATTTTGTGTTCAAAAAACCTCGTCGGATATTTTAGGTGGGTGTTGCATAGATGTATTGATTTAACGCCAAACATATTTTGTGATTGTAAATAATTAGCTTAGTAATTGCATGGTTAGAATGTGGATTATTCGAATAATTGTAAACCTATGATATGATATGCAAATACATATATTTTTTATGCTTGCATACGAATCGTATCCATCACTAAATGTTTGATAATTTAGATTACATTAGGAAAATAATAGAAATGTGAATTGCGGAATGAATCAAGTATATGCATGATTGTTGTGAAAGTATGAAGAAAATGCATGTTTGTGGCCAAAAGAAGTTGAGTGGTGAATTGAAATAGTACGAAGTGTGTTTCTTTTACAGGAAAAATTTTGGGACTATTAAAAATACAGTTGTCATGCTGTCGAATTTTTTTAAAATCGTTTTAAAACGAATTACGAAAAATTTACACTAATCTAACTATTTTTAATGAAATCGAGTTTTCTATTTTAAGTAAAGAAAGTAAACGGGCAAGATTAAGAGGTTCACTCCGCGGATCTCTTTTACCCGACAAGTCAGGTTAAGAGCAGTCTGTTGGAGTGCCCGGTGGGACCTTCTAGATAAGAGATTAGAAAGAGTCTGGTATGGGTCCTGTCAACATTGGCTAAGGTCAAGAATGGGTGTGCAAATTGCCATTCAATCCTTTTGACGTGTTTTAGTGATGTTTAGGATGTATTTGAGTGCAATTGTGCAAAAGAAATTAAAAGGAATGGATGTTATATTATTAGTTGGAAATATGGTAAGGTTGTGAAAATTGTTGAGTAGATATATTGAATTAGAATTAAGTGGTTAATTGGTGCCTTATGTGTTGAAAGTTAATTAAATTGTTGGATTCTTGAATGAGTTTCAAATGAAAATTTTGGTCGGAATGTTAGTTTGGAAGATTAGTCAAGAATATGGAATTATTGTGCATGGTGTGTGGAAATTTAATTAAGTTATTAATGTGGTGTATTTATGAATTCTAAATAAAGATTGTGGTTGGATTAAAGTGTAGGAAAAGTTTAAAGGCCAAGGAGGACTTAAAGGAGTGGTTTATTAGTGTTCGAAACAAGTTGTGAGTGGTTATATGTTTTTAAAGTGTTTATGAGCTTTTGATGGGTTATAATTATTAATTCCATTGTTGTTTAAATACTCATTTTATAATCGTTAAAATTACAATTTTTGTTTTAATCACAAATTTTATGATTGTGATTTATTTAAACTTTAGCATATTATTTATTTTAGTATTAAAGAAAGCTAGTATAATTAAGTAAATATATGCAAGAATTAGACATGCTAAAGTAGTTTATGAAAGTTAGGCTTTGGCCGTAGAAAAATAAAATTTTAGTTTCAAACCATGAGTTATCAGAAAAGAAAGAGTTTTTAGTATATCAAATGAGATTTTAGATGCATTTGGTTTACCCTAATCCTCAGTATACCCGATCGAAGCACCATTACGTGTATGACAAGATGGTTGGGATAGTCACTAACTTAGGGGGTTGAGTCTGTCAGTCGCCCTTTGCACGTATATGGTAGTGTAGATCTGCCTGATGTTGGGGGGGAATCGCGACCCCAAGAGTTTCCCACATTTACGACTACACATGGTAGCATTCCCGCGCTCTAGTGGCGATAAGAAATTTCGTCACGATAGGGCTAAATTTCCCTGGGTTGCCTTTGGCAAGCTTAAAAGAGAAAAACACATCAATAAACGTGAAGTTTATTAAATAAGAAAGTTATTACAAGTTTCGAGAAACAAAGAAATGTTTATAAGATTTACTTAATTTCGTAGTTTTAATAAAAATTATAATAAATTATTAGTTTTATAAATTATTTTGGGAGGATATATATTTTAGAAAAAGGACATTGTAGATTAAAAGTTATCCACTCATTGAGTTTTATACTTACTATTCTTTTCATGTATTTTTGAAAAATCCTCCTCAGGTGCAAGTACGAGTCGTCAGTTAGAAGAGACTCCGTCGGACGTGTATATGGGCTGACGCAATGATATCGCTGCATAAGTTTAAAATTGAAATTGTATGTCATGCATCACATGCACATTTTGATGAATATGTTTGTAAATTATATTTTGAGTTGTACATAGTTTTTGGTATTAATAAAGTTAAATTTTTGTGAGTTAAATTATATTTTTGTGTTAAACAAAAATGAAATGCATTTATAGATTTCAAATTTAGAAATTGTTTGTCGTTGGATTGTGAAAATCGATTTGAGGGCCTGAGGCCTAGTAGTAGAGATTTGATTGATATAGAAGTGTTAAATTTTTAAATAGTAGGGTGGCATGTTCGAAAAAATAACTGTTATATTGCCCAAATTTTTATAAATCCATTTTGTAGTTATTTGAAAAAAAAAAAATTCCTCACGTTTTCCGCATTAAAAAAAAAGTTTGAAAGGTTTTAAAAGTAAACGTCATAGCTTCATAGAAACTTTCCAATTGGATCAGATATCCACTGGAGGGCTACCATGAGGTGGCTGGCAAGCCAAGTAGGGAGAGGGGCCTGTTAACTTAGCTTAATGGGAACCTTTCAGTCGGATTAGAAATTGACTAAAGGGCTATCGTGGGGTTGCCAGCGGGCTACTAAGTGTACAGAAATGAATGTATAAGGCTTAGGGCCCGTCAGTTATGATATCTTTTGCCCATCAAATGCATTTGCAAACCTTTCTTGGGAAATATAAATGTTAGGATAAAATGAGTTTTGAAAGCCATGGTTGATGAAACTAAACTAACTAGGGATATTTGGAGTGGACTATGGTGAAGCTTTTTTTTTATAAAAAATTAAGCTTATTTATTAGTCTTTTGGTATAATGAGAACTAGAGAAGTGGATGCATGGAATAATTCAATTTAAAACTTTAGTAGAATTTAAAGAATTTGAAAAGTTTGGATGTATCAATCCAAATTTGAATGGATTCCATTAAAATATAGGTGTATTTAATCTATATTTATTTGAAATCCATTAAAATCTAAGTGTATTCAATTAGGATTATTATAGAATTTAATAAAATTTAGAAATATTAAATTCATATTTGAATGGAATATAATAAAATCTAGGTGTAATAAAAAAGGTAGTGACTTTAGAGATTCTGTTTAAGTGATAAATTTGAATGAAGTTTAAAGTGGTTTTTATGAAGAAAAAAAATTGTTCCTAGCGAACTTGATAGTAGTGGACATCCATGACTTTGACATCATATGAAGAATGGATTGGTTATTCATACATCATGCTTGGGTAGACTGTTTTCGAAAAGAAGTTAGATTTCCCAAAGCAAGGGAGCCGAATGTTATTTTTTATGGGATACGGAAATCACTTCCTACCAGCATCATATCAGCAATGGAGGCTAGCAAGATGCTTGGGAAGTCCTGCCAAGGATACCTAGCCTATACAGTAGATGAGAGGTACGATGGAGTAAGTTTAGAGGATATCCTAATGGTTAAAGACTTTCCAGATATGTTCCTGAAGGATCTTCCAAGATTGCCTCTAGATTGAGAAATGGAATTTGTGATAGATTTGATTCCGAGAATAGAGTCAATCTCCATCGCACCATATAGAATGACCCTAGCAAAATTAAGGGAGTTAAAAATACAAATGGAAGAACTGTTGGATAAAGGTTTCGTTTGACCCAGTCATTTGCCATAGGGAGCTTCAGTACTATTCGTAAAGAAAAAGGATGAGAGTTTAAGGTTATGCATAAACTACAGACAGTTGAACAGAGTGACCATACGGAACTAGTATTTGCTCCCTGAGATTGATGATTTATTCGATCAACAACAGGGATCTAGAGTGTATTCGAAGATCGACCTTAGATCAAGTTATCATTAGTTAAGGATTCGAGTGGAAGATGTTTCAAAGACTACCTTCATGACCATATATGGGCATTACGAGTTTCTAGTCATGCCATTCGAACTGACTAATGTCTCAGTAGCTTTCATGGACTTGATGAATAGGATCTTCAGGCCGTATCTGGACAAGTTTGTGATCGTGTTTATCAATGATATTTTGGTGTATTTAGGCAGCTCTGAGGAGCATGCAAAGGATCTTTAGATAGTATTACAGACTCTGAGAGCATCAGTTATATGCAAAGTTTAGTAAGTGCCAATTTTAGCTAAACAGTGTTGCTTTCCTAGGTCATGTAGTATCAGTTGAAGGAATCAGTGTGGATCCCCAAAAGGTAGAAGCAACAACAAGTTGGAGACCGTCTATTAAAGTTACCGAGTTTCGGAGCTTCCTCAGATTGATAGGTTACTACAGAAAATTTGTAGAGAGGTTTTCTAGGATAACAACCCCACTGATGCGATTGACTGGAAAAGAATAGAGATTTGAATGGTCAGACGCCTGCTAGTTGAGTTTCGGCGAGCTCAAGAGAAGATTAACATCCACTCTGGTGTTAACTTTACTAACAGGGGAAGATGGATATACAATATTCAGTGATGCCTCAAGATTGGGTTTGGGGTGTGTTCTGATACAAAATAGTAAAGTTGTAGCATATGCTTCCAGATAGTTGAAGAAGCACAAGCAAAACTACCCTACCCATGACTTGGAGCTCGCAGCAGTAGTATTTGCACTGCAAATTTAGAGACATTACCTTTATGGTGTCCCTTATAAGATCTTTACAGATCATAAGAGTTTACAGTATCTATTCACTCAGAAAGAGCTAAATATAAGGCAATGGCGGTGGTTAGAGCCAATTAAAGATTATGATTGTACTATACAATACCACCTTAGAAAAGCTAATGTAGTGGCAAACGCTTTAAGCAAGTGACCTATGAGTTCTGTAACTCATTTAAGGATGGTGTATCTTCCACTTCTAGTAGAGTTGAGGTCACTAGAAGTCTAGTTAGGTGTGGCAGACTTAGGGTGTAAGCCCTCATCCAGATTTATTATTTTATGATAATTCTCTTCGCCTAGATTTATTATCTTATAGTATTAGAAATCTCCGAATTGAGTTATGGTCGCATAGTATGCCTCCAGTAATATTATTTGAGGTTCATTATATTTTCATATTGCAAATCGGATGTCGTTTGATTGACCCCGGTACGATTAGAAAGTGATTAGCATTTATTTATATGTTAATCAAGCGAGGTGAGCTCACGAAATAAAGTAAATGATATTTTTAATTCAACCAATGAGAAAAAAGATAAGTGGCATGAAAAGTAATGGTTATGGAAGTGCCACATGTCGTCTAATGAATGGTTGGATAGATAAATGGATGAGAAAATGACAAGTGGACCAATAGAATTAAAAAGTATAAAGTTTTGGGCACTAGTAAGATTTGTAAAAGTTTGAGGTTATTAAATGAAATTTCTTGAGGGATTCTTTTGTAATTGAGTATTAGAATATATAAATAAGTGTTTTGACTTATTGGAGACCATTTTTGGTCGTGAAAGAGAGAGATCCGTGAGAGAGAAAGAGAGAAAAGCCGAGAGAAGCATTCCCGTGCAAGAAAAAGAGGAGGAGAAAAGAAGGAGATCCAGGTGGAATTTCACCACGGTTTCTTCACGGAAATTGTTCCTTATCACCTCATCTAACTACCCCGCAAATTTGAAGCGAAACGATCACCTATTCAGTGAGTTATGTCCGTTTAAAGTTTGTAGTTTTCTTTGAAAACCCATTCTCTCTCTTCATAGTTTTTCAAGATTGAGTTTAAGGATGATGAGAGGGAGTTGGGGAGATGATTTTGGTATGATTTGTGAGTAATTTGGTGGACTAAAATTGGGTGAAAGAGAGAGAGAAAGTCTAGGCCAAAAATGGGTTTTTATAGGATCCGAATTCGTTTTCGATTCTAAGGCTTTAAATGGAAGTTATAGAGGTTAGGAAATAATCTTTTAAAGTTAGATTTCGAAAACGAAAAGTTTAGGATCGATTTCGGAGATAAACAGATGAGTTGAAGGGTGTTTTCCGAAACCTTTCCAGACGCGTTCGTTTAATCTTCGAAATCATTTATTTTATCATGGTTGGGTGTTAGAATAATAGTGGATTGATTGTTGAAGTTGTCGGATGTCCGGAGTGAAAAATAAATTTTATTAGTAAGCGATATTAGTAAACGATATCGAGCGAATTTCGTTCGAGCTTCCGACGACGAAATTAAGTATTCTAAGATACTTCTAAGAAAGAATAAGTAGGATTTGTGTAGAGAAATCGGATTTCGAAAACCCCGATTGAATAGAAATTGAGATTCGGAAGTTTAGACATTAAAGGGTATTAATAGAAATAAATGAGATCTTTATTGATTTTAGTGTTATTTGAATGAGTTAAATGACCCTAAATGGATATTTGATGTTTTAGGGTAAAAGCAGAAAGCCAGGAGGCATTCGGAGGAGCATCGGATTTTATCCGAGGGTGTATCGTGAGTAGAAATCCCACCTCACAAAGTATAGTTATCATTAAAGTTTAATTAATGATTATTTATATTTATTATGTTGTTGTAATTAAATTGCATATTATTGTTCTATCAGTATTCTATTATATGATTTTAAGTTAAGTATGTGTTTATGTAATGAATTATCGAGAATTAACGTTTTTAGGCGTATCGCCTTAAAAACGAGTTTACTTAAGAATATTGAGAAAAAGAATTTTTATACGCCGATGGTTTACCCTAGCCCCAGTTAAGCACCCAGTAGAATGCTCTATACGTGCATGGTAGATGTGAGAAAATACTAACTAAGAGAGAGAGAGTTAGTTGAGCGACCCTCTGCACGTATAGGGTAGTGTAGTTCGAACCGATTGCGTAGGGGTAACGCGTGCCCAGAGTCGCGCATCGGTGACTGCATCGGGTAGATTCCCTGATTCCTAGTGGCTAGCTAGAGATTTATGCGGCCACGACAGGAGTAGTTTCCCCTGGGTTACCATCAAGGCGAGAAATGAGAAAGTTTTCGAAAGAAATTCAAATAGAATTTCAGAAACAGTTGTATTTGAAAGACTAAAAAGTATTTCAGAAAAATACTTTAGTTTATGAAATGGTTCAAGGTTTATCTCACTGAGTTATACTCACCATTTAGTTTCTATGTGGTTTTTTTTTAAAATGTTCTCTTAGGTACAGGAGCGAGTCGTCCAGCAGGCGAGGCTCAGATTGACGCGCAGAGAGACTGACGGACGACTACACCGCATTGTATAGCTCTTATTTTGTCATGCATGTGTTGTACATAAATAAAGTTGTAAATGATGTAAATTATGAACGTAAATACTAGTTGTTAGATGCACGTTTTGTGAAAATGTTTTTAAAACAAAAATCTAGGATTTCCATCCATTTCATAATTGTGACTGGATATGTTGTGATTGGTTTTAGATGAGGGCCAGAGGCCCCTGGTAGTGGAGATTGTGTGCCATAGAAGTGTCTTTAAATTGCTTTTGAATTTGCAAGGTGGCCTAGTTCAATAAACAGCCGGCATGCTGCCGGATTTTCGTTAGAAAAAGGAAAAATTTTTACCTCGGCCACCAACTAAACGATTTAGAAAATGAATCTAAAGTAAGTCTGGGTGCTCCGGTAGGACTTCTCTGAGCCAAAGCTAGGGTTCGCTGGAGCTCTATCGGAGTGCTACGGTATCCTTCACGGGTCCAGAGTAGGGATTCGGGAAGGGTCCCGTCAACTTGGTATCAGAGCATTTGGTTTAAAGTTGTTTAGAAAAGTTTTGAGAAATGGTGCATCTACAAGTTATTTATGCATTTCTTGCATTAGGTTATAAATCTTTGCATGACATTCATTATTTTTTACTATAGTAGAGCTATGCATCCAGCTAGTCGTCCTCGTACGCGCAGAGCCGCCGCTGAGACTTCGCCTGTTCCTTCTGCTCCACCAGAGGCTGAGGAGCCTATTCATGAGTCAGTAAATGAACCTCAGCCTGGGGTGCAGCCAGAGCCACCAGTGGTAGGGCCAGCAGTAGATCCTATAGAGAGACTGGCTCAGATTATGCAGGGTGTGAGACCTCGCACACCAGGCGCCACCGTAGAGAGAGCGCGGAAGTTAGGCGCCGAGGGTTTTGATGGATCAGGGGGTCCGGATGCAGCTTTAGAGTGGCTGGAGAGTACTGAGAGGATTCTAGAGCAGATGGAGTGCGAGGATCCGCAGAGGGTATCTATTGCTTCATTCCTCCTGCGAGCTTCCGCTCGAGATTGGTGGGATTCTGTGAGGAGGAGAGTGACTACTCCGCTATCGTGGGATCAGTTTAAAGAATATTTCAATGAAAAGTTCTATCCCAGAGCTTACAGGGATGCGAAGATTGATGAGTTCTACCGCTTAGTTCAGGGTAATATGACGGTAGAAGAGTATGAAAAGAAGTTTACAGAGTTATCCAGAGTGGCACCGTTTATCGTCGATGACGAAGCCAACAAGTGCCATAAGTTCATGCAGGGTCTGAATTTCAGAATCCAGACATATGTAGCTGCTACCGAGTATAGAGAGTATGGAGATTAGTGGAGGCAGCTTTGAGGGTTGAGAGGACTTTTCAGAGCGAGAGGGGTCAGCAGGCGCAGAAGAGGGGACCAAGCCAGGGATGGCAGATTGGGGGACCTAGTAAAACCCCCAAGATTGGAAGTAAGTCTGGAGGACCTTCAGAGAGACAGCAGAGTCAGAGAGTCACCTCCAGTCAGGGTTCAGTGAGGCCACCGTCAGGTTCCCAGGGCAGAGGTAGCAGCCAGAGCAGAGCACCCCGCTGTGCGACATGTGGAAGATTCCATCGGGGAGAGTGTCATTTTGGTCGTACTGGGTGTTATTACTGCGGTCAGGAGGGACACTTGAAGAGAGATTGCCCATAGAGGACTACTGCAGAGAGTAGTGAGTCGAGACCAGTGACTCTAGTTCAGCCTAGTGGAGGGCAATCGCGAGGTAGGGGAGGTCCACAGGAGAGAGGACCAGGGACCCTTAGTCAGCCAGGCAGAGGTATGGGTCGAGGTACCCCATTCAGAGGCCAGTCCGGGAGACCGCCAGTTCAGGCCAGAGTTTTTGCTATCACTCAGCAGGAGGCAGAGGCGACGCCCGAGGTGGTTACAGGTGCAGTTTCACTCTCTGGTTTTGATATTCATGCATTAGTAGATCCGGGAGCTACTCACTCCTTCATTTATGAGAGTTTTGCTAGTCAAGCCGGATTGCCATTAGAGTTATTAGAGTGTGAGATGGTGGTGACTACTCCTACCGGAGGTGTGGTCGTGGCAGAGAGAGTGTACAGAGGTGGTGAGATTGTGGTTGGAGGTAGAGCATTCCCAGTCAGTTTGGTAGTGATGGATATTCATGACTTTGATGTGATACTGGGGATGGATTGGTTAGCTACTCACCGCGCCACAGTTGATTGTTACCGAAAGGAAGTCAGATTCAGTGTACAAGGGGAGTCAGATGTAGTATTCAGGGGTGAGCGTCAGATGCTTTCCTCTTGTATTATATCAGCTACGACGGCCAAAAAGATGTTAAGGAAGCAGTGTGAGGGTTACTTGGCTTATATAGTAGATACTTCGAATAGAGAGGTCCGATTAGAGGATATCCCAATGGTTAAGGAGTTTCCGGATATGTTCCCAGAGGATCTTCCTGAGTTACCTCCAGACAAGGAGATAGAGTTTGAGATTAATCTGATTCCGGGGACAGCGCCTATAGCTAGAGCACCCTACAGGATGGCACCTACAGAGTTGAAAGAGTTGAAGGTGCAGTTAGAGGAATTAGTAGATAAGGGTTTCGTTCGACCGAGTGTTTCTCCCTGGGGAGCACCAATCTTATTTGTAAAGAAAAAGGATGGTAGTATGCGGTTATGTATTGATTACAGGGAGTTGAATAAAGTGACCGTACGGAACCAGTACCCGTTTCCTCGTATTGATGATTTGTTCGATCAGCTACAGGGGGCTAGTGTATTTTCGAAGATTGATCTGAGATCAGGCTACCATCAGTTGAAGATTAAAGAAGAAGATGTGCCCAAGACTGCCTTTAGGACGCGTTATGGACACTATGAGTTTCTAGTGATGCCTTTTGGGCTAACCAATGCTCCTGCGGTGTTTATGGATTTGATGAATAGAGTGTTTCATAATTTTCTTGATAAGTTTGTGATAGTGTTCATTGACGACATCCTAGTGTATTCAGGCAGTAGGGAGGCCCATGCCGAGCATTTGAGGTTAGTTTTGCAGACTCTGAGGGATCACCGACTGTATGCTAAGTTCAGTAAGTGTCAGTTCTGGTTGGACAGGGTCTCATTTTTAGGGCATGTGGTATCGGCAGATGGAATTAGTGTAGACCCCCAGAAAATTGAAGCAATTCTGAATTGGAAGCAGCCGACTTCAGTTACAGAGGTCAGGAGTTTCTTAGGATTGGCAGGGTATTATCGAAAGTTCGTGGAGGGATTCTCCAAGATAGTCATTCCTTTGACAAATCTTACTAGAAAAGATGTAAAGTTCGAGTGGTCAGAAGCCTGTCAGAAGAGTTTTGATGAATTGAAGGCTAGATTGACCACAGCTCCCGTTCTTACGCTTCCTTCTGGGACAGAGGGCTTTGTGGTGTATAGTGATGCTTCCAGACAGGGTTTAGGATGTGTGTTGATGCAGAATGGAAAAGTAATAGCATATGCATCTAGACAATTGAAAAAGCACGAGCAAAATTATCCTACCCATGATCTGGAGCTAGCTGCGGTAGTGTTTGCATTGCGGATTTGGAGACATTACCTGTATGGGGTTTCTTGCCAGATATTTACAGACCACAAGAGTCTCCAATATCTATTCTCTCAGAAAGAGCTAAACATGAGGCAGAGGAGGTGGTTAGAGCTAATTAAAGATTATGATTGCTCTATTCATTACCATCCAGGGAAGGCCAATGTGGTAGCTGACGCCTTGAGTAGACAGCCCTCTAGTTCAGTAGCTCATGTAAGAGCAGGGTACTATCCGTTGTTGAGAGAGCTGAGATCTTTAGGGGTTCAGTTGATGACTTCGGAGTCAGGTGCACTGCTAGCCACATTTCAGGTCCGACCGGTACTCGGAGATCGGGTCCGAGAGTTGCAGGGTTAGGATCTTCGGTTGAGCAAGATTCGTCAGGAGGTTGAGTTAGGTAGAGGACAGGACTTCTCTGTGAGAGATGATGGTACTTTGGTGCTGGGTCAGAGATTATGTGTTCCAGACTTGGCAGATCTTAAGAAAGAGATTTTAGATGAAGCTCATTCTTCGGCTTATGCGATGCATCCTGGTAGTACGAAGATGTACCATACCTTGAAAGAGCATTTCTGGTGGAAAGGTATGAAGAGGGAGATAGCTGAGTACGTATCTAGATGCTTGATATGTCAGCAAGTTAAAGTAGAGCATCAAAGACCTGCAGGATTAGCTTAGCCGCTCTCCATTCCAGAGTGGAAATGGGAGCACATTACGATGGATTTTGTGTTTGGCTTTCCCCGTAGTCGGAGTGGGTATGATGGTATATGGGTGATAGTTGATCGTCTTACGAAGTCAGCTCATTTTCTACCCATCTGCAATACTTATTCCCTAGATAGACTAGCCAGAGTGTATGTAGATGAGATTATCAGGCTTCATGGAGCTCCAGTTTCTATTGTTTCTGATAGAGATCCTAGATTTACATCTCGATTTTGGCCTAGTTTACAGGAAGCATTGGGCACTCGATTACATTTTAGTACAGCATTTCATCCTCAGACGGACGGACAGTCTGAGCGTACTATTCAGACTCTAGAGGATATGTTGAGATCCTGTGTGATGGAGTTTGGCGGGAGTTGGGATACTCATATACCGCTGATCGAGTTTGCCTACAATAACAGTTATCGGGCTAGTATCGGCATGGCGCCGTATGAGGCTTTATATGGGAGGCGGTGCAGGACGCCATTAAGTTGGGAAGAAGTGGGCGAGAGGAGATTATTAGGGCCCGAGCTTGTTCAGATGACTACAGATAAAATCAGAATTATTCGGGACAGATTAAAGATCGCTCAGGATCGTCAGAAAAGCTATGCAGACAATAGAAGAAGAGACTTGGAGTTCCAAGTAGGGAATAAGGTGTTCTTGAAGATATCACCATGGAAAGGGATCATCAGATTTGGCAGATATGGGAAGCTCAGTCCGCGATATATTGGTCCTTATGAGGTGATTGAGAAAGTGGGAAACGTGGCTTATCGTCTAGAATTGCCACCAGAGTTATCCAGGATTCACAATGTATTCCACGTGTCAATGCTTCGCAAGTACATGCCAGATCCTTCACATGTGTTGGTAGAGCAGCCAGTGGAATTAAAAGAGAACCTGACCTACGAAGAGAGTCCAGTTCAGATATTAGACAGGAGGGATCAGGTTCTTCGTCGCAAGACTATTCCATTGGTAAAGGTTTTGTGGAGGAATCACTCAGTGGAAGAGGCAACGTGGGAGCCAGAGGAGCAGATGCGGAGGCAATATCCTCATCTTTTTGATGTAGGTATGTTATTTAAATTTCGAGGACGAAATTTATTTTAAGGAGGGGAGGAATTGTAAGCCCTCATCCAGATTTATTATTTTATGATAATTCTCTTCACCTAGATTTATTATCTTATAGTATTAGAAATCTCCGAATTGAGTTATGGTCGCATCGTATGCCTCCAGTAATATTATTTGAGGTTCATTATATTTTCATATTGCAAATCGGATGTCGTTTGATTGACCCCGGTACGATTAGAAAGTGATTAGCATTTATTTATATGTTAATCAAGCGAGGTGAGCTCACGAAATAAAGTAAATGATATTTTAATTCAACCAATGAGAAAAGAGATAAGTGGCATGAAAAGTAATGGTTATGGAAGTGCCACATGTCATCTAATGAATGGTTGGATAGATAAATGGATGAGAAAATGACAAGTGGACCAATAGAATTAAAAAGTATAAAGTTTTGGGCACTAGTAAGATTATTAAAAGTTTGAGGTTATTAAATGAAATTTCTTGAGGGATTCTTTTGTAATTGAGTATTAGAATATATAAATAAGTGTTTTGACTTATTGGAGACCATTTTTGGTCGTGAAAGAGAGAGATCCGTGAGAGAGAAAGAGAGAAAAGCCGAGAGAAGCATTCCCGTGCAAGAAAAAGAGGAGGAGAAAAGAAGGAGATCCAGGTGGAATTTCACCACGGTTTCTTCACGGAAATTGTTCCTTATCACCTCATCTAACTACCCCGCAAATTTGAAGCGAAACGATCACCTATTCGGTGAGTTATGTCCGTTTAAAGTTTGTAGTTTTCTTTGAAAACCCATTCTCTCTCTTCATAGTTTTTCAAGATTGAGTTTAAGGATGATGAGAGGGAGTTGGGGAGATGATTTTGGTATGATTTGTGAGTAATTTGGTGGACTAAAATTGGGTGAAAGAGAGAGAGAAAGTCTAGGCCAAAAATGGGTTTTTATAGGATCCGAATTCGTTTTCGATTCTAAGGTTTTAAATGGAAGTTATAGAGGTTAGGAAATAATCTTTTAAAGTTAGATTTCGAAAACGAAAAGTTTAGGATCGATTTCGGAGATAAACGGATGAGTTGAAGGGTGTTTTCCGAAACCTTTCCAGACACGTTCGTTTAATCTTCGAAATCATTTATTTTATCATGGTTGGGTGTTAGAATAATAGCGGATTGATTGTTGAAGTTGTCGGATGTCTGGAGTGAAAAATAAATTTTATTAGTAAGCGATATTAGTAAACGATATCGAGCGAATTTCGTTCCGAGCTTCCGACGACGAAATTAAGTATTCTGAGATACTTCTAAGAAAGAATAAGTAGGATTTGTGTAGAGAAATCGGATTTCGAAAACCCCGATTGAATAGAAATTGAGATTCAAAGTTTAGACATTAAAGGGTATTAATAGAAATAAATGAAATCTTTATTGATTTTAGTGTTATTTGAATGAGTTAAATGACCCTAAATGGATATTTGATGTTCTAGGGTAAAAGCAGAAAGCCCAGGAGGCATTCGGAGGAGCATCGGATTTTATCCGAGGGTGTATCGTGAGTAGAAATCCCATCTCACAAAGTGTAGTTATCATTAAAGTTTAATTAATGATTATTTATATTTATTATGCTGTTGTAATTAAATTGCATATTATTGTTCTATCAGTATTCTATTATATGATTTTCAAGTTAAGTATGTGTTTATGTAATGCATTATCGAGAATTAACGTTTTTAGGCGTATCGCCTTAAAAACGAGTTTATTTAAGAATATTGAGAAAAAGAATTTTTATACGCCGATGGTTTACCCTAGCCCCAGTTAAGCACCCAGTAGAATGCTCTATACGTGCATGGTAGATGTGAGAAAATACTAACTAAGAGAGAGAGAGTTAGTTGAGCGACCCTCTGCACGTATAGGGTAGTGTAGTTCAAACCGATTGCGTAGGGGTAACGTGTGCCCAGAGTCGCGCATCGGTGACTGCATCGGGTAGATTCCCTGATTCCTAGTGGCTAGCTAGAGATTTATGCGGCCACGACAGGAGTAGTTTCCCCTGGGTTACCATCAAGGCGAGAAATGAGAAAGTTTTCGAAAGAAATTCAAATAGAATTTCAGAAACAGTTGTATTTGAAAGACTAAAAAGTATTTCAGAAAAATACTTTAGTTTATGAAATGGTTCAAGGTTTATCTCACTGAGTTATACTCACCATTTAGTTTCTATGTGGTTTTTTTTAAAAATGTTCTCTTAGGTACAGGAGCGAGTCATCCAGCAGGCGAGGCTCAGATTGACGCGCAGAGAGACTGACGGACGACTACACCGCATTGTATAGCTCTTATTTTGTCATGCATGTGTTGTACATAAATAAAGTTGTAAATGATGTAAATTATGAACGTAAATACTAGTTGTTAGATGCACGTTTTGTGAAAATGTTTTTAAAACAAAAATCTAGGATTTCCATCCATTTCATAATTGTGACTGGATATGTTGTGGTTGGTTTTAGATGTGGGCCAGAGGCCCCTGGTAGTGGAGATTGTGTGCCATAGAAGTGTCTTTAAATTGCTTTTGAATTTGCAGGGTGGCCTAGTTCAATAAACAGCCGGCATGCTGCCGGATTTTCATTAGAAAAAGGAAAAATTTTTACCTTGGCCACCAACTAAACGATTTAGAAAATGAATCTAAAGTAAGTCTGGGTGCTCCGGTAGGACTTCTCTGAGCCAAAGCTAGGGTTCGCTAGAGCTCTATCAGAGTGCTACGGTATCCTTCACGGGTCCAGAGCAGCGATTCGGGAAGGGTCCCGTCATAGGGGCTTTGCTAGTTGCTTTTTGTGTTCGCCTTATTCTGATAGATTAGATAAGGGAACAACAATGGCAAGATCCCTGGTTGGTAAAGCTATGGCAAGAAATTGAAGAAGGACGAAGAATGGATTTCACAATTAGGGAAGATGGTATAGTGATGATGGGACGACGTCTATACGTGCCAGGTATTAATGATCTAAAAAAAGAAATTATGGAAGAAGCTTATTCATCAGCATATGTCATGCGTTCGGGCAACATGAATATGTACCATGCCCTGAAGGAACATTATTAGAGGAAAGGAATGAAGAAAGAGATCGTAGAGATCGTATCCCGATGCTTGACCTGTCAGCAAATCAAAGCAGAGCATCAGAAACCGACAAGATTATTACAGCCTCTTTCCATTCCAGAGTGGAAATGGAAGAATATTACCGTGGATTTTGTTGTATGGCTTCCACGTAGTTAAAAGAGGCATGATGCTATATAGGTGATAGTAAATAGATTGATGAAATCCGCCCATTTCTTGCCAATCAAGAGCAACTACCCCTTTAGTAAGTTAGCGCAACTCTATATAGACGAGATAGTTAGACTCCATGGTATACCAGTTTCTGTTGTGTTAGATCGCGATCCTAGATTTACCTTTAAGTTTGGGCTTAGCTTATAGAAAGCCTTCAAAACTCGACTAGACTTCAGCATAGCTTTTCATCCCCAGACGGATGGTCAATCGAAGAGAACCATCCAAACGCTTGAAGACATGCTCAGAGTGTGTGTCTTGGAGTTCAAGAGAAGTTGGGATACACACCTACCCCTTGTGGAATTCACCTACAATAACAGTCATCAGGCTAATATAGGTATGGCCTCATATAAAGCTCTCTATGGAAGAAAGTGCAGAACTCCAGTGTGTTAGTACTAGGTATGCAAAAAGAAATTGAAAGGTTCCAAGCTTGTCCAGATGACTACAGACAAGATTAAGATCATTAGGGACAAACTTAAAATAGCGAATGATAGATAGAAAAGTTATGCAGACAATCGCTGTAGAGACCTCGAATTCAAAGTCGGTGATAGAGTATTCCTTAAGATATCCCTGTGGAAAGGCGTGCTCAGATTTGGAAAGCGTGGTAAGTTGAGTCTGCATTATATTAGACCATATGAGATCATAGAAAGGGTGGGACTCGTAGCGTACAAGTTGCAGTACCTACCGCAGCTAAGCAAGATTCATGATGTGTTTCATGTATCTATGCTCTGCAAGTATGTTCTAGATCCCTCTCATATACTTAGTGAACATCCAGTACAACTAACGAGGAACTTAACTTATGAAGAGAAACTGATGGCGGCTATTAGACCGTAGAAAGCAGGTCCTGTGCAATAAGATTATTTCCTTAGTGAAAGTATTGTGGAGGAATCATGAAGTAGAAGAAGCTACTTAGGAGCTTGAAGACCAAATGTACTAAAGATGCCCCCATCTGTTTCGGTATGATATGCAAATTTCAAGGACGAAATTTTTATAAAGGAGAAAAAATTGTAATACCCTCTCTCGAGGTTATTATTGTACATACGTACGAAATAATATTTTGTACTGGTATATATTTTATTTATGAAATAATAAAAAAGATTTTCAGGTGCTCGAAAGTGAAATTTAATTTTTGTAGAAGTTCCAGAAGGATCGGGATTAAAATTCAATTTATAAAAGTTGAGGGCTAATTGGTGTAAATAGAAAACTTATATAAGAATGGTAAAATTGTAAATAAAAGTAAAGGATAAGGACATTGAGAAAAGTGAAGAATTCTCTAGAATCTAGTAACATCATAATTTTAAAGAAGTTTAAGGGTGAAAAGCGAGCTTGACCCACGCCTATATATATGGGTGAGGGGTTAAGGGGTCGGTAGAAGAGAAAAAAAATCTAGAGAAAGGTAGAGAGAAAGAGAGAGAAGCTGTCAGCAGAGAAGAAGGAAGGCAGATTTGCAGCCATTCCAAGCCAGACCTCTGCCATTTTTAAAAGAAATCAAGCTGTTAGAAGGTGAATAACAGATTTGGGAAACAGATTTGGTAAGAGTCCATTGGTAACAGTAAGCTTCCATGATTCTTGTTAAGTAAGAAGTTATCCAAAACAACTCATAATATGTGCGTTGTGTTTAATGAGATTCTTGAATGTAGATCTGGTGATTTAAAGCTGCAGCAAGGGGGGAAAAGCAAGGCAAAAGGCTGAGCAAGAGTCTAGTAAGTGAAGTAGCTAAGAAATAATGCCGATTTGTAGTGGTTCTTTATGGTTTTAGATGATTTAGTTTTTGTCGCGAAACCTGATAAGATTGTAACCTGAGAAATTGGTGAAGAATTGGTGATATGTTATTAAGTGTATGAATGTGAAGTAAGGTCAGGTTGTGTTAATGGTAATGTGAAATGTGAAACCTGGAAAATGAGGTGTTAGAAATGAGGTTGCGTGAGTCAAGGTAGAAGCTCGCGAGGTGCGAGTTAGAGGATACCCTTAGCGCATTCTCAACTAGTCAAGATGGTCGACTGGGGAGTGAGCTGGGCTACGCCTATTGCTCTCCATCTCACCTGTTTGGACTAGGCTGGAGTGCAAGCTTGCAAGAGTGAGCTAAATGATGATGCAGCCCTCTATAACGCTTGGCCAAGCTAGCCTAAGGCAGTAGCTCATAAGGGCGAGCTGAGAGGTGTTAAGGAATAAACAGAGCTAGAAAGAGGTAGCAGCTCGCTGAAAGGGTGAGCTAAGCGAGCTCGTTGAGATGGGAAATGCCTGCAGCTTGGGTTGAGCAAGGCAAGGTAGGAGCTCTCTGAAGGGATGAGCTAGGCGAGCTGAGGTGCAAGCTCATAGCTCAAGCTAGACTCACAGTGTAATGCAGTCTGTAGCAGCTTGGTTGAGATTATAAGTCATAGAAATAATAGAATTTGCAGTGTTCTGCGAGCTAAATGGATCTTTCATTTGTGACTAAGTGTAGGTGATCAGGCAAGCTGAGAAGGTAACTGAAGTAGTGCGTGCAAATGATTAGGACGGCAAGCAATGAGTGTGAAAAATATTTTCAATACTTTCTAGTTTATTAAACAAATCTTTATAGACTTACATCATTTTTTTTAGCTTATCTATGATTTATCTTTTTAGCATGCAAATAAATAGTTTATGTATAATATGGTATGCAATGTTTTAACACTGTTTATATTTATAGCATGAAAGAGAATATGAATTGAATTATAGAAAGAGCAAAAAGATTTTCAAAGACTAGTGGACGACTCAAGTTTATAGATAGACAAACCTTCTAGCTTTAGACCCAGCCAGTATACCCCGTAGTGTAGACAAATGTTGGGAGGGTTAGTCACACTAACATCGGGGGGATCAAGTTTATCATGTCTATCGAGTCACCCTCTACATTTGTGGGGTATTATCTTACTATGCGATGTGTGATAATAGTTCCGCCACACAGTAGCAAAATATCTTTATAGCTTTGTCACGGTGTGCAACGCTAGCTTTACGTCACGTGACCCCCTCACACTGAGTGGAGCTGGTCTACCCGCTTACGTGATTGTAGCTTCCCTTAGGTTCCCCATTAGTACAATTTTTATAAAGAAAAG
This sequence comes from Litchi chinensis, assembly GCA_019925255.1. NCBI lineage: Eukaryota > Viridiplantae > Streptophyta > Magnoliopsida > Sapindales > Sapindaceae > Litchi > Litchi chinensis. The sequence continues at coordinate 3,335,783 of CM034469.1, forward strand.
TATACCATGAAAAGTAGATTTTAGAAAGAAAATGTTTTAGAAATTATTTTAGAAAAGGTCTTGAAACTTTAAAGAAATTTTTATAAAATCCAAGATTTTAGAAAATAAATTCTTTTAAAGAAAAATGTTTTCAAAAATGCTTTTTGGGAAGTATTTCATAAAACTTAGTTTAAACAAAATCTTCACACTCTCACTAGGCTTTGTAGCTTACAATGATTTTTGATTTTATGTACAAAAACCTCCTAGGTGCAAGAACGAGGAATCAGGGTATTAGTCCACCAGGTTCAGACTAGGTGAGTCAAATGACTGACGATGCTACATAACTTCTTTTGTAAACACTGTGCTTTTAGCATTATTATTAATTATGTTATTGTGCATACTTTAGATTTGAACCTATTTGTAAGATTTTTATGTAAACATGTGGGTATTCATATTTTAGATAATTGCATATTTATGATATTAGTTTTAAATTATACTATGATGTACTTGGAAATTTGAAATAAGGCCTCAGAAAGTATGATTTAGATATTTTATAACGAGTTAAGGGTTTGCTCCATGATATCTTTTCGGGTCTTGATAGTTAGACTTCAAGAGGGTTTCGTAGGGTGCCCAACAAGACCGCCAGGTTTATTAGAGTGAATTTGAGTCGGGTCCTGTCATGTTACCTGCTAATTTTAAATAAAAAATTAGGTAAAAGTTTCAATGACACATTTCATGATGATTTTAACTTAAATGTTATGTGCAAATGTTTTCTCTTTAAAGCTTTTCTCTAATTTCCTCTCTCTACTTTCTTTCATCTATATTTTCTTTCACTCTTTCTAGATAGTTAAATCATTATAAATAAATTAGTAATGTTGGGCTATTCAAAGCTTGGGGAGTTTATACCAATCTACAAATGGCTTGGGGTATGGGGGAATGGTAGGTCATTGTGGAATGTGATTCAAAGGTTGTGATATATGTGATAAAAAGGAGACCATATCTTTGCTCAATGCATGATTCAATTAATTTAGCTATTTGTAAGTTACTTGAAAGGGATTAGGAGATTCAACTAAATCATGTGTTTAAGGAGGCTAATAAGTGTGTGGATTGGTTTGCAAGTTATGCTTACCTTATTCCTTTAGGTATTGAGGTCTTTGATAATGCTCCAATAGGTTGTATGATTTTTTATTTTGTTATATAGTGGGGGTGTCTTGGCCCCAGATGATTAAATTAAGTTCTTAAGGTTGTGAAGCCTCTTCTCCAAAAATAAATATATATATATTGTTAATTAATAGAGTTATGAATTAATCAATAACAATAATTTATTAAATTTATAGAGTGCATTTATGATTCAACACATATACATGTAACCAACTAAAGATTCAACTAATCAAATCAATTAAATGTTCATTAATCAATCAAGTAATTGGGTTACCGTGATTAAATGGATGTAAATTACATCTTCGATTATCTAGGTGAAAATAGTGCATGTTCAGAGGAATTAAGCCTAGAACAAATCATTGATAACATCACTACGAATCCTACTAATGGCAAAGCTAAGGATGACAAAACAACTCTGAAACCTATTATCCGAAGAGAAGCACTCAAAGCTTCAACAACACTTTGTATATTTTTTTAATCAGAATGAGAATTCAACCCCAGAACTTCTAGGTGCATTAAGAAAAATTAGAGATGAGACCTAACTAGATATAAACTTGATTAATAAAAAAAAAAAAAAAGCAACAACAATTTATGGTATGAATGAGACCAGAAATTGATGTAAAAGTTTTTTGAAAAGTATAACTTAATATTTTATTGATACTATTTATTTACCTCATTGGCCTAAGTTGGAACCAAAAAAATTTATTATATCATAGAGATTATTAATTAATCAAGTATTAATTTATGAAGGTTATAATATATATATTTTACCTCATTCTCTTTCAATCGTCTCTATTCTACAACACAAAATTTATAAAGAAAAAAAATCAAATTTAAAAATTAAAATGATTAAGAGCACTTTTGTCAAATTTCGACAAAAAATATAAAAGTAATGCTACACATCCTCCTTTATATCCTAACATGTACTAGACCCTAACCTATAATGTGTCAACTTATGAATGAATAATTACTAATTTTTTATTATTTCCCTTGAAAATTATATTCCTGTATATTACAATTTACAATGTGAAGTCTATTTATAGGCTAAGAGAATGGTAACTAGAATCATATATTAGAATAATGACAATAGAAATATGTCACAATAATGGTGTCATGAATATGGAAATGATGTATATTATTGGTAAGCATGACTGATATGATGACAATATTCATTCATAAATTGCCACATATAAGTTAGAATACAAAATGTGAGATTTTTAGCATTATTGAAAAAATAATTTATTAAGGATGAAGGGTATTTACGATTTTTAGCCTTTTTTGTTTTGGTTATATTGACCTATAAACATCTATTAATAACCTGCATACAAAGCGTTAATTCCTTGAATATCATCATCATTCAAACCCTTAGTTGTTCCAGGTGACAGTTGTGGATACATAATGGCATCCTTAACAGAGCTATGTCCAAGCCCTAATGTGTGTCCAAGTTCATGCAATGTCGCAGTCTGCATATCCATTGCACCTGGAACGGCTCCCACCCCCCAATTCTCATTTGCATCAAAATGAAATATATCGCCAGTCGGTGGACTTGCATGAGCAATTATCCCACCTGGCCCATCAAAAGGATTTCCATCTCCATGATCTCTTCTTTGGAAACTAACCTTTGTGTCAGCCTTCTCAAATATATTGAAATGCTTAAACTTGAAAGGGGTATGGGGTTGCCATGTGGAGGCAGCTTGCCAAAAAGGGTCTTTAACATCGTTCCTAGTACCTGGAGCAAACTCATAATTCAATACTTTCTTCTCTTTTGGCCATCTATTTTTATTAGGAAAGAACACATAATATGCTTGGAAAATGCCCGATTGCATTTTAGTTGTGCCTATCACAATAATCAATTAAGGTTGTTAACATACAAAAAAAACTTTCATAGGACTTCTTATTGCTGATATGTTGAGACGGATCAATGGGAAAGGCAAGAGAAATAGAAAAGACCAATAGGAAATGTAAGCGGAAAAAAATGATACTATTTCATTGGTCTGTCTCATCACATTAACTGTGAGACTATCCCATGAAAGATTTTCTTGTTCACATATAATAGGGGTCATTAATAGAATGTGAATATGCATGAAAACAATACCATTAATGATATCCGGAACACCGCATCTTGGCATCATCATTGTTGATACAGTTTGAGGATCTAGGATTCCAGTGGTATTTAGGTTGAAATTGAGTTGGTAAGTTTTAAGTGCAGACTCTAAAATGCCATTAAATCGATCGTCATGGAAAGGGTTAGGTTTTAGGTAACCGAATCGTTCCAGGTATAGTTTGAGGTTCTTAATGCCTTCAACCTTGTCCCCCTTTTTTAATCCCTGCAAGTTCTTAATGAATGCAAATTGTGATGATATTTTCTTCCCACCAAATGCATATGCAAAACTTTCTTGGGAAATGATAGGGAGAAGAAAGAGAAAAATTAATGTTAAGATAAAATGAGTTTTGAAAACCATGGTTGATGAAACTAACTTGCTAGAGACATTGGGAGCGGACTAGGGTGAAATTGTTTATAAAAATTAAGCCTATTTATAGGCCTTTTTGTCTAATGATGAAATAGAGAAATGGATGCATGGAATAATTCAATTTAAAATTTCATTAATCTATAAATTTTGAAAAATTTGGATGTATTCAAACTAGATTTGAATGGATTTCAATAAAATATATGTGTATTCAATCTAAATTGGTATGAAATCCATTAAAATCTAGATGTATTTAATTCAGATTTATATAAATTTTAATAAGATTTAGATATATTTAATTCGAAATAGTATGAAATCCAAAAAAAATCTAGGTGTAATAAAAAAGTTGTTGACTTTATTGAGTTTATTTAATTAATAGATTTGAATGGAGTTAAAAGTAATTTTTACGAAGAAAAATATATAAAAGACCCTGAATCCAAGTAAATCCAGCAGAATTTTAAAAACATTAATATTCTAAGATGAATAAGTTAAAGGATTCCAATTACAAAGGCCAACAGAAAAAAAATAATAAATAAATAAATGACGAGTCAAGTGGACAAATGTCCATCGACTAAGTGGGCTTTAAAAGATGAAAAGTCTTGTTCACTGTGCAATATCAAATTTTTAGGAAAGTATTGTAACATAGAAAAATAAGTATGTTATAAAATGTTTAGAGATAGAATGTTGCAATACATTTAATACCACATGTTATAACACATGACAAAAGTAAAAACAGTAAAGTAAAGAAAAGCACACAAGTACATTTTTAAAACGTGGTTCAATTTACCTTACATTCATAAGGTCACGCCCAGAGATATCAACTCATTAATGAACAAATAAGGATACAACCTATACTTGACTCATACAAACCAGGACTCTCTCTTAGTGTTGATGCAAGTCCAAGTTCATCAATGAGGTTGCAGCATGCTTCCCTTGCCTTTAATGGTTGCCACTCCTTGAACTCTCTTCAATAACTACAATCTTGTCTTCTCTCAAAAGTTAATTAGTTCTTCTTCCCAAAGAACAGTTGTTACTTGAACTCCTTTTAAGACTTTGCAAGCTGCCTCCTCCCAAGAATGAAAACGTTCTTCCTTCTGAAGAACTTATGCTCCTTAAAATCTCTTCAAGAATTGTGAACCAATCTTTTTTTGAAGACCTAATGATTTGTCATCCCGATAATCATGCAAACTTAGATTTAATTGGCTTATTTCCTAAGTCTAGAAATAAAAACAAGTTAGAGTACAAACTCTCTAAGGTTTACAAGCAAACTATATATCTTTCACTAAACTCAATGCTGCTTGCTTGCCTTTCTTCTGCATTGATGTGTTCTATATTTATAGCAGAAATATGCAGTAGTTACCTGTAAAAGAAACATAGATAATCATCTATAAATCAGATAATTATCAACTGAAAAAACAAGATATTTATCAAAAGATAAATATTTCAAAATAAATAAAATATGCTATTTATACAAGAGGTGTCCAGCGTAAAACCTGTAAAATAAAATAATATTATCAACTAGAAAAAAAAAATCAGATATTAATCAAAAAATAAATATCTCAAATAAAGAAAACAATATCTACTGAAAAATAGATAAGTCATATTTTTTAGCAATGACCACATCCTTTTATTTTGCTTATCCGAACTTGGTCAAGAAGCTATCCAAATTCATTCTTCTTCTGCACATTAGCTGATAAGTTTTACATCTTATAGAAAATACTCAAAAATAACCACAATAAGTTTCTTGAAAGATAAAAGAATAAAAAATAAAAGACAAACATAGTTATCTTTTTGGAGATTTAATCTCTTTGACAATAAATCTAAATGTCAATATATAATTTCATGAAAGATGACACAAATATATATATATATATATATACAATGGATAAAGCTATCAAAAAAAATATGTCAGGCCTCTCTTCTTTAGACACTAGGCAGCCCGATCAATAACCTCATGATCGCCTTTCAGACGGGATCTGCACCTATTGAAAGGTTCTCGTGAAGCTAAGTTTTTTTCTTTTTCCTGAAAACTTTTTCAAAACTCCTGAATATCTTTTCTAACAGAAATAGATAAGAACTTTTTTTTTGTTTTAAATACATTTACAAATAAGCATTTTCTAAAAATTTGGCAGCACAATGACTGTTTTTTTAAAATCCCACTCCATAAAAAACAAGATAAATACCTGTACACTTTTAAAAAATCACATTTTTTCAACTTCCAGACCTTAAACCCTCTTTCAAATTTACACCTAAACACAATTATAGCTCTAATTTAAAAGATAATTCAAAATCATCAATTTGACTTAAAACAATTATGTATGCAAAATCATAAAACATTATACAAAATATACATGTATAAAGATTTCCAAAACAATATTTACAAACACGCACAAAACTTAAAAGATATGCATATACATGATATTTCCAAAAATAAAGGCTAATGCAGTGACGTCGCGTCTTTAGTCAGTCGCGCATCCGATGGAGCTCTTTCCACTTGATGGCTCATACGTATACCTGGGGAGGATTTTTATAAAACAAGAAAAAGAGTGGTAAGTATAAACTCAGTGAGTGAGTATATTTTAGGCTTTAAAATTCTCTTTCAAAATATATATTTATCCTCCCAAAATAGTTTTGAAAACTATTAATAGTTTATTTTTATTTACTAAAAACTATAATTCTAGCATAAAGCTTTTCTATTCTATTGCTTGAAATCTCATAATAGTTTCATAAAACATATTTTTCTACTTTTCTAAATTTTACGTTAAATGACGTACTTTTCTTACTTAACTTGCCTATAAGGTAACTCAGGAAAACTTGTTCTTCGTGACGGTACGTAGACACGCCACTAGAACTGGGAAATCTCACCATATGTAGTCGCAAATGTGGGAACTCAAGGATTGCGCTTCCCATCCAACATCAGGCAGATCTACACTATCTCATACGTGCAGAGGGTGACATACTGACTCAAACCTCCAAAGTTAGTGACTTTCCTAACCACTCTTGCCATACATGCACAGGGTACTTCGGCTGGGTGTAACTGGGGCTTAGGGTAAACCATAGACATTTGAAATTCTTTCCATATATAGAATTTTCTTTTTCATTTGCTTGAAAACATAAGGCTTTCGCTAGTAAACATTCTTTTTTTAATATAAGCTTTATAATTGAAATGCTTTTGAAACATCCTTGTCAAATCATTTCTATGCATGTATATATATATATATCATAAACTTGCTAATTTACTTTACTTTTAACTAAATATATTTATAACAATACTTAAATAATTATACATACATAAATAAAATATAGTGACATGCTAGAATTTAATTAAACATAATATCTTGAAATATCAAAATAAGCATTGCTTATAATAATTCAAATACTAAAGTATACAATTGCAATATTAATAATCAACTTATAAATTTATAAAAGCTTTAAAAATAAACCACACTCATTACTTGATTCCCGATTATAAAACCACTCTTTCACACTTTCCTTCCACTCGCTGTTTCACCTACATTTTAATACGAGCATGTAACGCCCAAGCAAAACGAAAATATATCCAGATGAATAGTATTTTTGAAATGAATAGTATTTCAGAAGGAAAGGATCCATGTGAATAGTAACTTTCAGAAAACGGATCTCATATATTAAAAATTTTGAAAATTATATTAGAATTAATGGAAACTTAAACAGATTAACAATGAGTCAGTTTGATGAAAAATGGAGTAGTTTTCGGATTCGATAGAAAATTTGGAAGGATTTCTGAAAAAATTCAAAAATTTAAAAAAGTGTCAGAACAAGTATTAAAATGCTCAAGAAATATTTTAGAAGCTTAAACGACACTTCTGAAGGAGATTCCGATTAAAATGGAATCAATCCAAAAATCACCGGAGGCGATTTAGTGAATTTACGAAGAGCCAAAAAAAAGCATAAAATGACTTTTAAGAGTCACCAAGGCTACTATGAGTATATAGGAAGTCCGAATATAGGCTTCGGTAAATTTCGAAAGGATTTCGAAAAGGTTTCGAAAAAGCCGAATTTAGGAGTTTTGGAAAAATCAAATCAAGAGAAATAAGAAGGATGAATAATTGGATATGTTTGACATATAAAACCCCGAATTTCATTTTTCTTAGAAGAAATAGTGATTTTCAGATGAATAGTGATTTTCGGGTGAATGTGACGTGTGAATAGTGTCTTTTCGAGTTCGATCCCGGAAAATCGAAAATATTTAGAATTAGTAATAGAGCCTCATGAAATTGAAACAGAGTGAAAATGAGTCCGTTTAAGTGGATTTTGAAGGTTCCGAAGATTAATCGATAAAAATACGTTCGTTGGAAACGTTGCGAATTTAGTGAGTTCAAAACCCCCTGAATTTTTTTCGAAGCTGAGGATTGAAGGTTAAGGTACCCAATTAGTGTATTACATGGTCAATTTGATGATAGGATGACCATGAAATATTTTTAGAATTTATTAGTGTTAAATGAGGATTAAAATTTAAGTTAGGAGTTTATTAAAGAAATTCATGAAGAGATGACTATCAAACTATACAATCCATGTGAATGGGAGTTAACCAATGGTGTGTTGACACTTTCAAGTTAAAAAGGAGGTCAAATAGTTGAATTTGAACTAAAAATTTAATGCATTTAGTTGGAGCTTAATTGGAATTAAAGTGTTAACCAATCAAATACAATAGCTTTCAACTAATGGTATTTTTGAAATTTAAGGATGATTAGAGGGCAAATTAGACAATTAGATGATTAGTATATATAGATTAATGCTTGAAGGAGAGAAAAAGGGAATGGAAGTCGGCAACAAAAAAAGAGAGGAAAAGTGGGTGCAATTCGGCAAAACATAAAGTGCAGGGCAACGGTTGCTCTTAATCAATTTTGAAGCACTTTTAGGTGAAGTTCAAGCCATCTAAGGGTCACCTACAAACCTAGGAAGAGAATTGAACAAAAAAAAGTGAGTTTTGAGTGGTAAGCATGTTGTTTTGTAGACTTTTATAGGTGGTTTACATGTGTTTTGTATGTAAGTTGTTTGATTAAATTTCCAAGTGATTTTTGTGTGATTTTTATGAGAAGTTTAATTATGGATTTAAGAGACTTAAACCTTAAATTTATATTAGAGCAAGGTTAGGGTTTTATAAAGAATGATACAGTCTACTAGTTTAGGTGAAAATTCCAATTCAAATGCAATTAAATATTGTAATAAATTAATGTTGTTTTCATGGAAAATCATGTGATTTGAGTGTGGTTTTACGTGGAAAACTTGAAGAAAGCTTTGGTACTATGTTGGAGGAAGTTATGGTCAAGTTAGGGTTTGTATGGTCAAGACTTAATTTGAATTATTCAAGTGATTTCATGTATGTAAAACTAGTAAAATTATCGATTTTGAAGGTTGAAACGGAAAGAAAAATTGGACGAAGAGTTATGTTAGGTATTTGGCCCCATGATGTATGGAATGGTGGATGATGGTTTTAAATGTTTAAATAGTTAAATGAAGACTTGATAATGAAAAAAAAAAAACATGAAATTTGGGAAGAAATTTATTGGATGCTAAGTTGTGTAATACATGGCTAAAGACATGCTACTTTTATTAGATTGTAAAATTTCTACAATTTGGTTTGATTTCTACTAAAATCCATGTGTTTGAGCATGAGTTTTGAGCTTGGAATAAAGTGAATAGTATAGTTGTGTCATATATTAGAATGTGCTAACTTGGAAAAATTTATGTAATTTGATGGATTTTAATATTTGGATGAATTTATATGTGGTGTTATATTAATTTGAAGTGATTATTGGAAAGAAAATGCAAGTGAATAAACTAATGAGTAATTATACTAATGTATAGACCAATTATGTTACCCATGTGTTGGTATTGATTTTTTTTTTCTTATGTTTGAATTAGTTATATGAGCTCTTAGAATGAATTTAAGTTGAAGTGTGGTTGTGATGTTGTTGATGTACACATATTTTAAAATTTTGATTTTATTAGTAAACATTACAATGAAAATTTCATTTAAAATTTAGTGATTTTATTCTCTTGATGTGGTGATTTAGTATAAATGATAATTACGTATTATTTGTGACAGGACCCTAACCAGACCTTATCTAGGTTCTTGTCTGGAGGATCCTGCTGAGCACTTCAACGGACTTCTTGAACCCGACTCATCGGATTGAAGAAACCCGAGAAGTGAACCCCTAAACTTTCTTAGCCGGTTTACTCGTTTAACTTAAGAATTTGGTTTTCTTTAAAATAGTTGGGAGAGATACAATTTTTTGCGATTTTATTTCAAAACGATTTATAAAAATTTCGGCAGCATAACAGCTGCATTTTTAACAAATCCAAAATTTTTACCTGCAAGAAAACGCACTTCGACTATGTCTTCATTTCCTCCCAACTTCCTTTATCCACAAACATGCATTTTTCATCACAATTTCCACACATTATGCATGAACTCATATTAGAAAGTGAATATATACATCATGCATGAAAACTCGTGAAAATTTACAAATATATTTACATTTATACAATCCCAAAAAGTGAAATATCATAATCATCATGTAATACAATTCCATATACATGTTTTATACACGCCTATTCATAACTTGCCCACCTAGGAATATGTGAAATGAGAATGTCGTCTCTCCATCGAACTACGATCGCACCCAAAGATATAAATAAGCTACATATTCGACAAACGAGTTAGTGCAACAAGATCATATAATATCACAAGCAACAATATAATAGACTAAAATCTTATTCATTTTCAAAACTTTCAAAATCTTAATATCTTCTTTCAAAATCCCTATGTATACCCTCAAGTACTCTATCCATCACGGGCGATTTTAACTAACGCCAACGTGAGGTTACTGTGGCATCTCAACCACTATGATACGGAATTTACTGCATCGCACGTAGGGTGATAAATCTCATACTGAGCAACTACAATGCGGAATTTTCTGCTTCGTAATTGTAGTGCTATACTTTCTAGGAAAATTGAGCAATTATGGATGGAATTTTTTGCGTCGTCGCATAGTGCTAACTTCTCTATAATCTGAGCGACTACGGACGAAATTTTCAGCATCGTCACGTAGTGCTAAATCTCATATAATCTTAAGGTATATACATGGGTTTTTAAAACTAAATCCATTAAGTGCAAAAACACAAAACCCACAATTTTTGTAACTTTTAAAAATTCTCTTGATTCAACTTTTTTTAGAATAACTTAGTATTGATTTTAGTCACTTTATGGATTCCATGAGAATCCATATACTCAAAACTAGAACTTTGATTTTGGGAAATTATTTTTGTTCTCACTTAACAATTATATACAAAATTTAACACAAGGAAATAGAAGTAAGCATAAGTGATAGTACACTTACCTCCAAGCCGTGCAAATCTGCGTCAACCCTCTCGACGAGTCTCTCGAACCTCGTGCGCTCGCTCATCACCTACATGACAAATTTTTATTATCACTTGTGACAATCTCATAACTCAACTTTAAATTAACATTCTCTAATAATGACCCATTTTACACTCTAACTTCTCAACTTGTTTCTAACTTAACCGAGACTCTATAATTTTGATTTCTTCACAAAAGTTTCAGTTTTTGACCCCTAGGGACACCCTCGCGCAGTCCGTATAATTTTTAGAGGCCTGAAACGAAAAATCGAAATTTTTCGCCCCTTTTGACACCCTATAACAGAATGTAATGCAGCAGCCTCCTCGGGGCTCTGTTTTCCTTCATTCTTTTTCCTACGGTTCACTTATCTCACATTCTAGTCAAACGTCAAATTTTGTCGAAAATTCTATCGTTTGCTATGTCAAATCTAAGAAAAACATCCTATTTTAGGCACTTTTTGATGCATGTTTTCGTATCGGATAAGCGACGATAGTTTTTCTTTCATATCTAAGCTTATTTTACCTAATTATGATCAACTAAATTCATTTCATGCAATAAAAATTGCATTTACATAGTTATTTCACTTATCGACTCTCTAACGGCCCTATTTTGGCCATAACTTGCGCAATTTTTATTGGAATCGATCCGTTCCAAAACCTATGGTTTTCTATGACTCCTAGGCATCATTTGAGGTGTAGAACAACCCCATATATGTCAGACTTACACAGGTTGTCTCTAGCCCATGGTTAGAGTTCGGGATTTCAAAATTGTCTAAAACTAGCTCTTTGACAACTCTATCATTTCTAGATGTTTTTCTAAGCTTATTTATACTTAAACTTGAGTTCAAAACCATCTAAGCTCAGAGGTTACCTACTGTTCTTCATGTCCATAACACACCCACACACTTATTCTAGAGTAAAACTTTCAAGTTTTTACAAAACTATCTCTCACAATCTTTTCACCAAATACTTAAAGTGCATGAAAACCAGTTTTTGTTTCCACTGTTATCAAGTGTATGGCAGCCCTTTCATACAACCCTAAGCTACCATTATCACACAAAAACTTGTCATTTAAGATTCTACAACAATCACTTAGGGTTTTACACAAATTTTAAGTGTAAAACCTTCAACACAATACACCACAACAATATAACTCTCATCAACACAACTACTTCCAATTTCATCAAGTAGAGGAAAAGAGAAGATAACATCTTACTTGGTTCTTGTTTAGAGAAGTGAGATGGACTTGGAAGAGATCCTAGAGAGGAGGTTTGAGGCTTGGAAGGGCTGGATGGAACTTTCTTCTTCCACTTTTCCTTGCTTGGTCGTCTACCTTGCTCCCTCACGTTTCTGTTCTCTAGTCTTTTTTCACGACAGCTGCTGTTTTTGTTCTTCTATCTCACGCCAACACCCACTTCTTTGCTGAAAATTTGGTCTAAGTGTGATATATATACTTAACTTTCATAAAAATGGCACTTATGTCCCATTTTTGACTTGTTTGACTATCATTCTCTCTCATTCTCTACGTCATACGGGAATCACTCTCTTCTTTTACATCTCATGGCAGCTTGCTTCTTCTTTTGTCAATTTGTGCTCCAATTGTTCTATTTATATATCTCATTAATATTTCATGGAATACCAAACTTGTCCCTTGACTTGTTTTGACTATCATCTATATCTTTAACTAAATTTAATTAGTGATTAGCTATTTATTCTAAATAACAATTCTTAAAGTTCTCATTTGTGCGCTTAATTCTATTATCCTTTATAAATTATCTCTTATTTGTGGATGGATTATTTTACTCTTCATTGACTCTTTCCTTATTGAATTAATTATTGTATAATTCTAGAACGATCGTTTGCTCTTTGATAACTCGATTTAAATTAACATTTACTAGATTTACTATTTCAACTTCACAATCTAGTTTCTAATGCTAGGAAGTTAAAAATCGAAACTAGGGGTTTACAATTTAGGTGTTGATGGAATGAATTTTGTGATGAAAAACTAGGTAAAACAAAAATTTACAAACAAAATTCTTACCCTAGGCCGAACCTACTTTAGAGAGGATCATAGGGGCATTTTTGTTATTTTAAGTTTATTTATATGTTAAACGAATGATATTCGAATGATGTATGTGACGAATTATGGAATTGGAAACAAATTTTGAAAAATTCATACTTTTAGCCGAATGCAAGCTAGAGAAACACCAAGGGATAATTTTGTTAATTCACACCTATTTATGTGTTAATTTTATGATGATTTGATGATATATATGATAAACTAAGGATTTGAAAATAAAAATTTGAGAATTCTCTCTTTTGAATGAATTTGTGCAAGAAAAAGAAAATGAGTGATGTTGTTAAATTGTGAGGTTATAATTAGAGGCAAAATGGTCATTTGAAAATGACCAAGAATAAAGCTTTGAAAGATTTCGAAAAATAGATACAAAAGTGTGATTAAATATTTACGCGATTAAAAATTATATTTGAATTGATAATTTTATAATTATTGAAAAATATCAAGGGCTCGAGTAAACCTGAACATTGGTGGGTGAGGATTGAAATTTGGTATGCCAATAGAGAAATATTAGCAGTACTGCACTGTGTTGTTGAGACAAAGATTATGAATTTTAGACCTTGCGAGGCACCGAGTATCCGATCCCAAAATTCATGTATTATGTGAAATATGATCCGATGGGTAGTCACCGAATGTCTGATGCGAGAGAACTTGGCATACCAATAGAGGGATTATAGCAGTATTGCACTGATTTGTCGATATACATTGATATTGGATTCATGGACCTTGAGAGGCATCGAGTGTCCGGTCCTCGAATTTATGTATTACATGAGAATACGATCCGACGGGTAGTCACTAAGTGTCCGATGCTGGAAAAACCCATTTTCCAATCCATGGTATCATGTCAGCGTTTACGAAGGACGCTGAACATTATTAAAGAAAATCATGTTGACATGCTTAAAAATGAAAATATTTGTGTTTATGCGTGTAACGAATGGTAATTTGATTTCCTTACAAATTTATTTGTAAAAATTCGAAATTGTGAAATAATGATTTATCACTTGTAACTGAGAAAATGTTATGAGAAAATTGTATATGTGAGTATGAAAAAGTGGCATGATACAAATGCTTATATGTATTTGTTAGTTAATAAATTTTATTGTGTTTTATTACAAATATTTGAAAATGGTGAAATTTGATTTGTAAAGTCATACTTGAAAAAAAATAATAATAACTTTTATGCAATTTATGTGTGCATGTTTACTAGTAAATCGATTTCTTTATGATTTATTATGAAAATTTGATAATTGTAAAATTTTGCTTTAAAATCTTGTATTTTTGGAAAGGGTGAAATTTAAATTTGGTGTTCACCCACTAAGTAAAAATACTTAGTGTATTGGATTTACCACGCATAGATTGAGATTTAAGCACTATAGATAAAGATGGACGAGAAGACTTCTGCCGTGCTTTCTGCAAGTCACATCCTTCCATATTTGGTAGTTATACTTTTGGTATTGTATAATAGTGTTAGAGTATATGGAAATGCATGTACAAATATATGGATTCATGAGATTTTATAAATGAGGATGTAAATCAATTATAGAAAAAGTTTTTGATTTATAAAGTGATTTTGTAAAGGTATTTTTATTTATCTTTTAATTAGTATTTAATTTCGATTAATATGAGTTTTACCAAATGTTGTGTTTATAAATGTTTGTATGGCGAAGTGATTTTGGAGTCAAACGGAGGGTCCGAAATAAAATTTAAGAAATTAGATTTATTTTATAAATGTTTCTTTTGACATCTGTAGGTTTTTCTAATTTTGGGTTTCTCAAAAAAACAGAGAAAACTCTGTTGGATTTTCGATATATAAAAAAAAAAAAAATAGTGCATATATGTAAGTTAATAACGAATAAACCAATTAAGATAGCATTCTTCGATTCGGATTCCCATCTGAATAGGAATCGGGGTGGATGGTGTTATAGAGAGAATTTCCAATTAGAACTTACGCATGTATTAACATATAACTTCAATTATAGAAGGATATCGAATATTCATTTTCAAGTCATACTAACTTTAATAATTCGCACACAATATCCATAAAAATTCCTTAACGATCACATAATGAAAATCACCTCGATTTATGCCTAAATTTCATACTAATACATCAAACGAATATTTGAAATTGTTCTAACCATTTTAACCGAATCTAAATCAAATTTTTACATCATCCATCCTATTTAAAATTCTTATCGAATTTACATTCGAATATACATAATATGGTGCAATTTCCATTAAAATCCATAAAATACTACACTATTCGAAATTTCGAAAAGTTTTTCTGTAAGATGACTTTTTAAAAATCACTAAGTTTCCGATCAATTTCCACACCAATTCTAACATTTAAATATTTCATAAAATTATACAAACCAACCCAAAATAATTTTTCTAACACAATCACATCTCTTGGCTAAAGCATAGCATAGTTATAGCATATTTATATATCAACCTTTGCTTTTCATTTAAATCATAAAAACTTGATATCTCAACACAATCAAATGCAAGGAAATCATCCAAACAAATTAAACTCAAAACAACCATAAAACCCTTGCTTTGACCAAATACAAACCAACCCCTAACACTAACTTTTCTTCAATTTAAATCATTAAAATCCATCCTAACTCATCATATATCATGGTAAAATTATCAAACAATATGTCAACCACAAACATCTCACTTTGGCCAAACTAATCCAAGCATATAACACCAAAATCTTCATCAGTTATCTCACAAATTCACATACATCACAACCTCCATATTAATGAGGTCTCAAATCCTAAAACCCAAACATAAATTCACACAATCCATCTAGTACACAATTTAAACCATGAAACTAAAGCTTACCTTTACAATACAACTCCAAATAGATGGGTTTTTGCTCCTAGACTTTCATACAAGCTTGATGGACTTGAACTCACTTGGAAATGCTCTCAAATTTTTAATAATAGCAGTTGCACTTCAATTCTTCTCTCAACAACAACCAGACAGCTCTCACACCCTCTCATTTGCTCTCTCGGTCCCAAATACACCCCTTAGACCGAGTACTTCTTCTTTTGTTTATTTATTTGACCTGTTGCCACTTGATTCTATTTTCATTTCTTGTTTGATTGAGTCTACTCTTGCTTCTCTCTTTCATCTTTCTCTTCTTTTTTTTTTTGTTTTCCCTTTCTCGATCCAACACACCCCTTCTGACCAATTGCCTTTGTTTCTTGTTTTGTTTGTTGTTTTTATCTTCTTGTTTGACCGGTTCTTCTTGATTATCTCTTCCATTTTTATTTTTGCCTTTTGTTTCTTGTTTTTTTCTTCTTGTTTGACCGTGCACCTTTCTTGTTTATCTCTTTCATTTCATTTGTTAATTCAATTTTATCTAACAACCACAAGATCAAGCCACTTGTCACAAATCTATTCCTCTTATTTGCCACTTGTTAAGCATCCATTCATTCTTCCTCTCTTTGAATTGCCAAGTGTCCACCTTTTTCTCACCATTCATGCATGCATTCATTTCAAGCTTTTACGTTTTTGTGTTTGAAACAATTTTCGATCCATCTGGAAATTATACAAAAGTTAAATTAATACAATCGGAAATTCTACTAAATTCGATTTACACCTATGGTCACTTTAAAAATCATTTCATTACTTGGCAAATAAAATCATTCCTGATCCTATCCAGGATTTCTACTAAAATTTCATTTACACATCCGGTATTGAAAATTATTTCATTTCTCTCTAAATACTATCTACGGGACATTAATCGAATAGAGTTCTTTCCTCCCATATACTTTGAAGAAATTAAAATCTCTTCGAATAGACTTCTTCTGACAAGACCCAACTCAAACTCTTTATGATCTCTTATTTGGAAGGTCACGTCTGGCACTCCAACGGACTTCCCATAGTCTGACTTGTCAGAATGGAGAGATCCGCAGAGCGAACCCTTTATTCTTTCCCGATTTTCTTAACTTACTGCAATGGTATTCTTTACTTTTGCAAATAAATTAGGCGGATAAAATTTTTCGCAATTTCATTTTAAAATGATTTTATAAAAATTTTGGCAGCATAACGGCTGTATTTTGAAGGTTTCCAAAATTTTTACCTGCAAGAAAACACACTTTGACTATATTTTCATTTCCTCCCAACTTCTTTTATCCACAAACATGCATTGTCATCACACTTTTCTCAATCACTATACATGAACACATACTAGAAAGTGAATATATACATCATATGTGAAAATTCATGACAATTTACAATCATATTTACATGTGTACAAATCCAAAATGCAAGATGTTGTAGTTACAATATAATACAAGTGTTTTCCATAATCAATAAGTTCAACTCAAGTGCATAACTTATACAACATATTATACGACTCGCCCCACCTATATATATAAAGTGAAAATCTCATCATCGCACCGCCCAACGATAACACCCAATGATATAAATAAGCTACACAACAGATAAACAAGTTAGTGCAATAAAATTATGTAATATAACATGCACCAATGTAATAAGTTAAAATCTTATTCATCTTCAAAAAATTTCAAAATTTGAATATTTTCTTTCAAAATCTTCATGTATACCCTTCCAATACTCTAACCATCACGGACGATTTTTACTAACGCCAATGTGAAACTGTTGAAGTATCTCAACCACTACGATGTGGAATTTGCTGTATCGCAGCGTAGGGTGAAAATCTCATATTTGAGCAACTACAATGCAGAATTTTCTGTATCGCAATTGTAGTGCTATAACTTTGGGTGACCACGAGCGGAATGTACTGCATCGCCACGTAGTGCCAAACTATGAAATAACCAACTACGTGTAGAATTGTCTGCATCGCAACGTAACGCTATAATTTTTAAGAAACTGAGCAACTACAGACGGAATTTTTTACATCGTCGCGTAGTGCTAATTTCTTTATAGACTAAACGACTACGGACGAAATTTTTTGCATCATCACGTAGTGCTAAATCTTATATAATCTTAAACATATACATGGGACTTTAAAACTAAATACACTAAGTGCACAAGCACAAAACTAATTATTTTTGAAACCTTAAAAACTCTCTTGGTTCAATTATTTGAAAAATAACTTTATATTAGTTTCAATCACTTTATGGATTCCATAAGAAACCCACATGCTCACAACTTCAACTTTAGAGTTAGAAAAATCGTTTTGTTTTCATTTAGCCATTATATACAAAGTTCAACATAGAAATGGAGATAAATGTAAGTGGTAGAACACTTACCTCGAATCCATGCAAATCCGAGTCAAGCGTCTCAACGAGTCTTTCACACCTCACTCGCTCGCTCATCACCTACATGACAATTTCCTATTATCACTTGTGAAAGTTTCATTATTCAAATTTTAAAATAGCATTTCCAACACAACTTTCTCTAGTAACTATCATTTGCACTATAACTTCTCAACTTGTTTCTGACTCAACCGAGACACTCTAATTTCGATTTCTTCACAAAAGTTTAAGTTATACCTCCCAAGGGACACCCCCACGCAGTCTGTATAATTTTCAGAGGCCCGGAACGAAAAATCAAAATTTTACATCTCTTTTGACACCCCAAAACAGAATGTAACACACGGCTCTGCTTAGGGCTTTGATTTCTTTCATTCCTTTTCTTACGGTCCTCTTATCTCACATTTTGGTCACCCATAAAATTTCATCGAAAAATTCTATCATTTGCTATGTCAAATCTAAGAAAAACACCTATTTTTTGGCATTTTTTTATGCACGTTTTCGCATCGGATAAATGACGATGATTTTTCTTTTGTATCTAAAGTTCTTTTACCTAATTATAATCAAATAAATTCATTCCATGCAATACAATTTGCATTTATATAGATATTTCACCTTATAGCCATTTAACGGCACCATTTTGGGTATAACTTGCGTAATTTTTATTGGAATCGTTCCCTTCCAAAACCTATAGTTTTCTATGACTCATAGGCATGATTTAAGGTCTAGAACAACCCCAAATAAGTTAGACTTATGCAGATCATCTCTGTCCCATTGTTTGACTCAGGATTCTCCAAATGGCCCAAAATTATTCATTTGACAATCCTAACACTTCTATATGCTTTCCTAACCTCAATTATGCTTAAATTTGAGTTCAAATTCATCAAAACTCAGAAGTTATTCACTGTCATACATGGCCTTGACACACACACATACCCATTAAAGAGTAGAGCTTTTCAATTTTTATAAGTCAATCTCTCACAATTTTTTTATCAAACAACTAGTCTACAATCTTTTTAACATTTTATGACTTTAAATCTCACTTTAAAGGTTGATAACTATAAACCCTAAGCTACCATTCACACACAATAATATGTCATTTAAACTTTCATAACACCCACTTAGGGTTCTATACTAATTTTAAGTGTAAAATACCCCACACAACTTACTACAACAAACAAGACTATCACATACCCATACTACTCCAACCTCATGCTTTTACTCATTCAAAACAACTCTAAACTCAAGAAAAACTATGAGAATTACCTTTATCTTGCTTGGGTTGTGTGGTTCTAGCTTGTAAACACTTTTGGTAGGTGCTTAGAGGCTTAAAAGTTAGAGAAGAGATCACTTCTTTCTTGCTTGTGGCTGCCGTCCCTTCACCATGCTCTCTTCCTCTCTTATTTCCCTTTTTCACACCACTCTCTCACTCTTTAATGTGATCTCACGACTACTCTCCTTGTTTCATCCAAAATTGCTCTAAGTGTTGAATATATATATCATTAACATTTCCTAAAATACCAAGCATGTCCCTTGACTTGTTGACTATCACTTATAGTTTAATCTATTTCATTAGCAATTGACTACTCATTTCTAATTAATAAATCCTATAGTTCTTATTTTTGAACTTAACTATATTACCTCTTATAATTTATATCGTATTTATAAAAGACACTTTTATCCTTCTTTGACATTTTTCTTGTTAAATTAATTATTACGTAATTTTAGAACAATCGTTCACTCTTCAATGTCCTTGGTTAGCTTATTGTTGAATAGATTTATTATTCTAACTTCATACTCTAGCTTTTAATGCTAGGATGTTTAAAGCTCAAGACTAAGGGTTTACATCTTTACTCAGCTTCAGTTTCAATTAATTCTAATATTAATATCAAAACTTTTAATCTATGAGATCTGTTTTTCGAAAATTACTATTCACACGGATACTTTCTGTCCAAAAATACTATTCACCAAACATTTTTATCTCACAAAACTTGAAAAAATTTCTGTTTCTCATAATTTACTATTCACTCAAAAACACTATTTACATGAAAATAGTATTCATCCGAAACATTATTCATCCGGAAATCACCATTTCAGAAGTTTTAAGTTTTACAAAATAAATCTTAAAACAAATAACTCTGAATTCTTGATCTGATCAATCAATAACTTATCACCAACCTAATATTATAAAATGTTACAACATTTTGTCAATCTAAGTGACACAAAATGTTACAACATTTTGTCAAGTCTACTAATATAAAAAATTTACAACATTTCAGCAGTCCATGTAATATTTTGAACTGCCTTAAATAAGATACCAATAATTTATGCACAACAAGTTGTGCATCAACAATCTCCCACTTTGGCATCTTTTAAGGCAAAACTGATAACATATGACAGACCCCTTTCCTTACTAGGCTTGCCGGCAGCTTTACGGTAGCCCTCCAACAAATATCAACTGCAATTGAAAAGTTTTCGTAAAACTACACCGTATACTTTTCAAAACTTTATTTTAATGCGAAAATACTGGGAAATTTTTCATTTTCTTTTTATCGTTTATAAAACAAATTTATAAAAATTCGGGCTGCATGACGGCTGTTTTTTGAATATGCCACACTGTAAATTGAAAATTTAACACTTCTACAAGAAACATTTCTCCATTATTGGGCTTCAAGCCCTCAAATCAGTTTCCACAATTCCAACCACAAACAAATGTTCAAATGGAAATTAATGATTGGAAAATCATTTTTATTAAAGTCAAAAGCATAATTTTCATTCATCAAAATTTAATTTCATTATCACAATATATTATATACAACCCAAAAGATAATTTGCAAATATATTTATCCAAATTTACTTAAGATGCATGACATACAATTTAAAATGTAAACCTATGCAGTGATTATCTTCGCGTCAAGTCATCTACGCATCCGACAGAGCCTCTTCTAATTGACTGCTCATACTTGTAACATGCTCTTCCTATATCCAGGTAACCCTTTAAATTTTATCGTTACGTACGGAATAATAAAATTATTAAAATATTCGAATTCGGATACGTAATTAAATTTTCGTAAAAAATTTTCGAATGGGTTCGAGGTAAGTTTATGATTTCGAAATTCTAAAATTTATTAAAACGAATGAACCCGGGTGGCAAATCGAATGCTAATGTAGTTTTCAAATTTTAAATTCCATTTCAATAAAATTTTCAGATGGACCCGAGAGGATTCTAGATACGAAAAGAGATTTTTAGGAGCATGGAAGATATTTGTGATGCATGCATGGAAATCAAGTGGCAAATGTCAAAAGTGAGTGTGATAAGTATATATTTTAATGTTAAGTGAGATTAAACAAATATAAATCAATGTTTTGTCTTCCATTATCTATGTGTATCTCTCGGTCAACATAGCTTTTAAAAGTTATTTTTCACGCCACTAACTCAACTCACATTCTCTCTCCAAGTTTGGTGGTCACACAATTCCACTCACATTCTCCTCTCTTGGTCCTTAGTCATTCACGACAATAAGACAAGTAAAACTTCATTCTTTTACCTTCTCATTTTCTCTCCCTAAAACCGAAGTCACTCAAAGCACTCATATATTTGCTTTTCTCTCAAAAACTGAAGCTCAACCTCACAAATCTCTCTTGGTTAAGCATCAAACTCCTTCAAGATTCCATTGCATGTCATGGCAAAGGTGTAGATATGGTGACCGAGAGCATGCATGTGGATTTGGTGATGTTCTTGAAGAATTAGAACACATGCAAAGCTCTTAAACTCCATTTGGTAGCATTTTAGACAATTTTGAAAGGTAAGAGTTTTGTTTTCTTTTCCGAGCATTTTCGTTGAGTTTACGGAAAGAGTTTTGATGGAAATGCATGCTTGGGTCTTAGGATATATCATCTCTTTAGTGAAGAGATTGGGTTGTGAATGGCTTGGATGATGAATGAGTTGTGAAAATAAATATATATATATATATATAATCATGTGTAGGTTCGGCCATTATGCAATGCTTGAGTTTGAGTTGAATTTTGATGATTTGAAATTTTGTTGGATGAGTTTAGTATGTGTTGGATGCATTTTGAGATGCAAAATAACTTAGAGTTATGATTTTGGAGGAGTTTATACATTCGGCCTTAATGGTATTATGGTCAATTTAAAGTGTTTTTGTTTGGGTTATGTGATCTTGGAAGTAGTTGTTTATTTGGATGAGCTCGGAAATCGATTATGGAATTGTTAAATGTTGAACGGTCATGTCGCGGATTTAGAATTTGAAAACATTCAAAAGTGATATTTATTGAATTTAAATAAACTTGTGTTGAATTGTGATTGTTTAAATGCAAAATGAATTGAAAGCTTAAAAAGAATTAATGCTAAGGTTATTGTTTAGGTGAGGCTAGAGGAAAAGTTTGAGTTCAAGGTTGTTGCAAAATTTTGTTTGCGCAATTTTAGTTTCAAATTGATATATTCATAGTGTCTAAACTATTAGAATCGTAAATGAATGATAATTGAGAATAATTGAGATGAAAATGGATTATCAAGCAACGTATTGAAGTAATGTATTCGTTGAGGGATTCATTGAATTTTCATGTTTATAGGTTCGAGCTAGTAACATCATTTGAATTGTAGTCTGAAAAATCAATAGTGATTAATGTGTAAGATTTTCTGAGGCGGATAATGAAGGTTCCTCATTGTTAGGAAAAGTTAGCCGGTTAGGGAATCCAGGTAAGTGTTTTAACGAAAGTATTTTGAGTTAAGAATTATTTGTATTCACGTTACAATTATATGTTAATGTATATAATTGTATTGTTAATGATATTAAATTGATTATCTATATATATGTATTGATGTCTACGGAAAACGAAGTTTACCAACTTGTCTAAACTATAGAAGTTGTCATGAAATGTGGGTGGTAAAAGGTGAAACTTGTGATCTAAGATGATTTTTAGTATACGGTACCTACTTATATTAAGTGATTTTCGGTATCGGTAGAGTACCCGGAGGCGATATGGGATTCTGCTTGGGAGACGATGTAGGATTCCGCTCCCTATAGGGTACGATTAAACTAGCTTACTACCTGAGACGATGAAGGATTCCGCTCCGTAGCAAGGGATAATTCCGCTACGTGATACCAGATACATATGGCCTGAGACGATGAAGGATTCCTCTCCGCCATACGGCATGGCCTGAGACGATGTGGGATTCCGCTTTGCCATGCATTAGTATGTTAGTACCATATACTTCAAAAGTGATAGTGAATGACATGTTTTAAATACAAAGCTTTTCAAAAAGAAAATCGCCATCACTAATCTATTACAAGTATGAAATGAGTACTTGAATATGAGAAATATAGGTAAATATTCCTACATTGAAATGTTTCGAGTTCTCGACATAGAGTCGCATTTATATTTGACAGCATGACTTTGTTCATGAAATGAAATTTCAAAATGATATTTAAGAAAGACATTTTAGTAATGTTTTGCTTAGATACTAATGATACACATTAAGCGAATTATACTAACTCTAGTGTTGTTGTTTTTTTAAAATAAAAATCTTCCAAGATCAGGTAGAAGTGTAGGTGACTAGACAGTAGGGACCTCTCACCAGGAGTAGTGGCACATATCGTCGGGTGTGGCTGTGATATCTTTTTGCTTTCATGTATGATACTTAGTTTTGAACTTACGGATATTTTTAAACTATATGTAAATATAAATTTCATACTTGAGTTTTATGTATATATATTCAATCATGCATGCCATGTTTTAGAAATATAAACTTAATTTGAAATCGATATCTATATTGAGAATGTATGTGATTTGTGGAAGACGGGCCTGAGGTCCTGTAGTTGAGAAAATGATCATTTTACAATGTGCATAGGTTTTGATTTCGATTTCACCAGGTGACATTTTTCAGAAAAATAGTCATTGTGTTGTCAAAATTCTCACATAAATATTTTGCATAAATATAATTTCTAAATCGAAAAAGTTTCTACCCTATTCCGTTGACAACCTTTTTGTAAAAAGAGTTTCTGAAATGAGATTTCTAAGATTAGTTTTAAAAATGCTTAGCTTCACGGGAATCTTTCAGTCAGAGGGAATCCTATCTGGAGGGTTATTGTGGGGTGTCGGGCGGGTTGTCTGAAGAGTAGGAATAGGACCCGTCATTGTTGGTATCAAAGCCAAGTTTTGAATTGTAGGGTTGTTCCTTTTTACTATGTTTTCGCAAATTTACCCGAGATGATTTTAAAAAGCTCATGCATACATTCCTAACAGTTACTTGTATTCATAATCTCGTTTTTGGATGGATCACAGCAATATGCACCGACGAAGCCATAGAGGTCCCAGAGGAGCTCTTCCAGAGGCTTCAGCACCAGAAGTACCATCCTCACAGGAGGCTGAACAAGCATTGGGTTTGGCAAATGCCTCTATGAACCAACAAGGACCATCAGGACCGGCAGCACCGGTCAGTGGAAACTTTAATGCAGAGCAAGTGACTCAGATATTGATGATAGTTATGCGTCAGTTGCGAAAGACTCCAGAAACACTGAAAAATACAATAGAAAGAGTTTGTAAATTGGGAGCTAAACCGTTTGATGGTAGTAGTGATCCGGAGTGTGCATTAGCTTGGTTAGATAGACTCAATCGGATATTTCGAGTTATGGATTGTACAGACGAACAGAAAGTCCTGTTTTCCGCCTTCCTCCTAGAGGAATGAGCAAAAGATTGGTGGGAAGCATTAGAGAGGCGACATCCAGCTGGGGTGTCCTGGACCTTATTCCAAAGAGAGTTCACCGACAGGTTCTATCCGAAGAGTTACAAGGATGCTCGGGTAGAGGAGTTTTTCAGATTAGAACAGGGTTCAGGTTTAATATCAGATTATGAAAAAAGCTTCTCGGAGCTGGTCCGAATCATATAGTTCGTAGCAGAAAATGAGGAACAGAAATGTAAAAGATTCCTAGTAGGTCTAAGCCCCAGCATTAGAGTTCATTTGTCTTTAGCCCCTCAGACACACTATGGAGAACTGGTAGAGGCTACATTAAAAGTTGAGCAGAATATGACAGCCGTCACTCAGAGTGGTAAGTTAGAGGGCAAGCGCAGTAGATCAAGTTTGCCACCAGCAGGGCCCAGCAAGATTTCCAAAAAGAAGAGCGGGTCCAGATGGGTCGGTAGCAAGAGGATGAGTTAGGGGGCAACATCCAGTATAAGTTCAGCCAGATCTCCTTCACCATCCGGAAGCTTTCGAGATATAAGAACTTCTTGGCCAGAGTATAATAAATGCAGATAGAGGCATAAGGGTGAATGTCGAACAGGTAATACGGCTTGTTATCGATGTAGACAAGATGGTCATTTTATTAAAGACTATCCATAGTCAGTAGAGCTTGGAAGTTCAGAGATCAGACCTATAGCTTCTACTCAGGCGAGTGTGGGTCAGAGACAGAGAGGCAGAGGCTCCAAGACTAGAGGACAGAGTACTACAACTTTAAGCAGAGGCTCTGGGAGCAGAGGAGCATCTTCTATGGGTCGACTAGGTAGACCCCGTGCGCAGGCCAGAGTATTTGCAATCACTTAGCAGGACGCTGATGCTACTCCATAGGTGGTCACCGGTATGATTTCTATATTAGATCATGATGCATATGTGTTGATAGATCTAGGTGCCACACATTCTTTTATGTCTATACATTTTTCTGCAAAGTTGAGTGTTGAGCCACAAAAGTTAGATTATAGTATGATTATTTCCATCCCGGCCGACAACTCTCTAGTGGCTGAAAAGGTCATTCAAGAAAGTAAAGTGGTAATAAATGGCAAAGAGTTTTTGACAAGCTTGATTATATTATATATTCGGGATTTCGATGTGATCTTAGGGGTGGACTGGCTATCTAAATAGCGAGCCACAGTCGACTATTTCAAAAAGGAAGTCAACTAGCCAGGATCAGGGGAGTCAGAGACAGTGTTCCGTGGGATACGGAAAGTACCGGTCACCGGCATGATGACAGCAATGACAGCCAGTAGATTTCTTCGAAAAGGATCTCAGGGATATCTGGCTTATGTAGTTGAGCAAAAAGATTATGAAAGCAGATTAAAGGATATCCCAATGGGCAGAGAGTTTTCAGATATGTTTCTAGACGATCTCCCAAGTTTACCTCCAAACAGGAAGATAAAGTTTGAGATAGACTTGACTCCGGGGACTGAGCCGATATCGATTACTTCCTACAGGATAGCTCCAGCCGAGTTGAAAGAATTAAAAGTCAGATGGAAGAGTTGTTAGATAAGGGTTTTGTGAGACCCAATACTTCGCCATAGGGAGCTCCAGTTTTGTTTGTTAAAAAGAAATATAGAAGTTTGAGGTTGTGTATCGACTACAGGAAACTAAATAAGGCAACCATTTGGAATCAGTATCCGCTCCCAAGGATTGACGATTTATTTGATCAGTTGCAAGGATCTAGAGTATATTCGAAGATTAATTTGAGATATGGGTACCATAAGCTGAAAATTCGAAATGAGAATGTTCTAAAGACTGTTTTCAGGATGCGGTATGGACATTATGAGTTCCTGGTCATGCCCTTCACGTTGACGAATGCCTCAACAGCATTTATAGACCTGATGAACAGAATCTTTCGAGCCTACCTAGATAAATTTGTGATTATGTTCATTGATGATATTCTTTTGTATTCGAGCAGTCAGCAAAAGCATGCAAACCATCTGAGGATAGTGCTACAGACCTTACGAGAGCACCAATTATATGCAAAGTTAAGTTAGTGCCAGTTTTGGCTGGATAGGGTGACTTTCTTGGGTCATGTGATATCAATTGAGGGACTCAGTGTGGATCCTCAGAAGATTGAAGCCATTACGAATTGGAAACCACCCATCAATGTGACTGAAGTCAGAAGCTTCCTTAAGTTGGCAGGATATTATAGAAAGTTCATTGAGGGGTTTTCCAAAATAGCAACCCTACTGACCAGACTGATGAGAAAAGATGAAAAATTTGAATGGTCAGATGCTTGTCAACAAAGCTTCGATGAATTGAAGAAAAGATTAACATCAGCTTCTGTGCTTATATTGCCTACAAGGACAGATGGTTTTATGGTATACAGTGTTGCCTCGAGACAGGGTTTAGGGTGTGTCCTGATGCAGAATGATAAAGTTATTGCATATGCTTCAGACAGTTGAAGAAGCATGAACAGAACTACCCTACCCATGATTTAGAGCTTGCAGCTGTAGTATTCACACTAAGGATTTGGAGGCATTACTTGTATGGTGTTCCTTGTCGAATTTTCTCAAATCACAAAAGTTTGCAATATTTGTTCACGCAAAAAGAGTTGAATTTGAGACAAAGGAGGTGGTTGGAATTGATCAAAGACTACGACTGCACAATAGAGTATCACTTGGGAAAAGCCAATGTGGTGGCAGATGCTTTTAGTAGGAGACCTACTAGCACATTAGCACAACTGAAGACACTATATCTTTCATTTCTAGTGGAAATGAGGTCTCTGGGCGTACATTTGGAAATAGTAGACTCTAA
This sequence comes from Litchi chinensis, assembly GCA_019925255.1. Lineage (NCBI taxonomy): Eukaryota > Viridiplantae > Streptophyta > Magnoliopsida > Sapindales > Sapindaceae > Litchi > Litchi chinensis. The sequence goes on from CM034469.1 coordinate 3,363,635, forward strand.
GGCATTGTTGGCTACATTTTATGTTCACCCTATCTTAGTGGATTAGATCAGGGAGCAACAGAAGCAGGATCTCCAATTAATAAAGCTGAAAAAGGAAGTGGAGAGCGGGCAGAGATTTGGTTTTGTGATAAGAGATAATGGTATAGTGATGATGGGTCAAAGATTGTATGTACTGGATGTGGGAAATTTAAAGAAAGAGATTATGGAGGAAGCTCACTCCTCAACTTATGCTATGCATCTGGGTAGTACAAAGATGTACCACACTCTGAAAGAGCATTATTGGTTGGAGAGGAATGAAGAGAGAAATAGCAAACTTCGTATCTAAATGTTTAACCTGTTAGCAGGTGAAGGCAGAGCATCAGAGACCTTCAGAATTGTTGCAACCTCTTTCTATCCCAGAATTAAAATGAGAGAGGATTACTATGGATTTCGTGGTAGGACTTCCACGTAGTCAAAGAGGACATGATGCCATTTGGGTGATTGTAGACAGATTGACGAAGTCCGCTCATTTTCTATCAATCAAGAGTAATTATCCTCTAAGCAGATTGGCCCAGCTCTATGTGGACGAGATAGTTAGACTTCATGGCACGTCAGTCTCCATCGTATCAGACCATGATCCGAGATTTACATCCAAGTTCTGGCCTAGTCTTCAGAAAGCTTTAGGCACATGATTGAATTTCAACACAACTTTTCATCCTCAGACAGATGGTCAGTCAGAGAGGACGATTCAGATGCTTGAGGATATGCTGAGAGCGTGTGTTATGGAATTCAAGGGGAGTTGTGATATTCATGTATCACTTATGGAGTTCGCCTATAATAACAACTGTCAAGCAAGTATTGGGATGGCACCATATGAGGCATTATATGGAAGAAAATGCAAAACCCCAATGTGTTGGGACAAGGTAGGTGAGAGAAAATTAACCGATCCCTAGCTTGTCTAAGTTACTTCAGAGAAAATTAGGGTTATTAGAGACAGATTGAAAGTTGCAAATGACAGACAAAAAAGTTATGTAGATAGACGCCACATAGACCTTAAGTTTCAGGTTAGTGACAGAGTGTTCCTGAGAATCTCCTCATGGAAAGGTGTGCTCAGATTCGGGAAGCGTGGTAAGCTAAGTCCACGCTATATTGGACCATATGAGATCACGGATAGAGTTGAAGCTGTGGCATACAGGTTGAGATTACCATCGCAGTTGGCTAGGATCTATGATGTGTTCCATCTGTCTATGCTTCAGAAGTACATTCCTGATCCCTCTCATATACTTGAAGATCAACCTATGGAACTAAAGGAGAATCTGACCTATGAAGAGGAACTTGTTCAGATTTTAGATCGTAGGGAGCAAGTTCTACACAGTAAAGTTATCCCTTTAGTGAAGGTTTTGTGGAGGAATCATGATGTGGAAGAGGCCATATGGGAGCATGAAGATCAAATGCATCGTCAGTATCCCCACCTTTTTCAGTAAATAGGTCATTCGAATTTCGAGGATGAAATTTTTTTTAAGGGGGGAAAAATTTGTAACATGCTCTTCCTGCATCCAGGTAACCCTTTAAATTTTATCGTTACATACGGAATGGTAAAATTATTAAAATATTTGAATCCGGATACGTAATTAAGCTTTCGTAAAAATTTTTCGAATGGGTTTGGGGTAAGTTTATGATTTTAAAATCCTAAAATTTATTAAAACGAATGGACTCGGGTGGCAAATCGAATGCTAATATAGTTTTCGAATTTTAAATTGGATTTCAATAAAATTTTCAAATGGACCCGAGAGGATTCTGGATACGAAAAGAGATTTTTAGGAGCATGGAAGATATTTGTGATGCATGCATGGAAATCAAGTGGCAAATGTCAAAAGTGAGTGTGATGAATATATATTTTAATGTTAAGTGAGATTAAACAAATATAAATCAATGTTTTGTCTTCCATTATCTATGTATATCTCTTGGTCAACATAGCTTTTAAAAGTTATTTTTCACGCCACTAACTCAATTCACATTCTCTCTCCAAGTTTGATGGTCACACAATTCCATTTACATTCTCCTCTCTTGGTCCTTAGTCATTCACGGCAAGAAGACAAGTAAAACCTCATTCTTTACCTTCTCATTTTCTCTCCCTAAAACTGAAGTCACTCAAAGCACTCATATCTTTGCTTTTCTCTCAAAAACTGAAGCTCAGCCTCACAAATCTCTCTCGGTCAAGCATCAAACTCCTTCAAGATTCCATTGCATGTCATGGAAAAGGTGTAGATATGGTGACTGAGAGCATGCATGTGGATTTGGTGATGTTCTTGAAGAATTAGAACACATGCAAAGCTCCTAAACTCCATTTGGTAGCATTTTAGACAATTTTGAAAGGTAAGAGTTTTGTTTTCTTTTCCAAGCATTTTCGTTGAGTTTACGGAAAGAGTTTTGATGGAAATGCATGCTTGGGTCTTAGGATATACCATCTCTTTAGTGAAAAGATTGGGTTGTGAATGGCTTGGATGATGAATGTGTTGTGAAAATAAAAAAAAACATATATATATATAATCATGTGTAGGTTCAGCCATTATGCAATGCTTGAGTTTGAGTTGAATTTTGATGATTTGAAATTTTGTTGGATGAGTTTAGTATGTATTGGATGCATTTTGAGATGCGAAATAACTTAGAGTTATGATTTTGGAGGAGTTTATACATTTGGCCTTAAGGGTATTATGGTCAATTTAAAGTGTTTTCGTTTGGGATATGTGATATTGGAAGTAGTTGTTTATTTAAATGAGCTCGAAAATCGATTATGGAATTGTTAAATGTTGAACGATCATGTCGCAGATTTAGAATTTGAAAACATTCAAAAGTGATATTTATTGAATTTAAATAAACTTGTGTTGAATTGTGATTGTTTAAATGCAAAATGAATTGAAAGCTTAAAAAAAATTAATGCTAAGGTTATTGTTTAGGTGAGGCTAGAGGAAAGGTTTGAGTCTAAGATTGTTGCAAAATTTCGTTTGCGCAATTTTAGTTTCAAATTGATATATTCATAATGTCTAAACTATTAGAATCGTAAATGAATGATAATTGAGAATAACTAAGATGAAAATGGATTATCAAGCGATGTATCGAAGTAATGTATTCGTTGAGGGATTCATTGAATTTTCATGTTTATAGGTTCGAGCTAATAACATCATTTGAATTGTAGTCTGAAAAATCGATAGTGATTAATGTGTAGGATTTTATGAGGCGGATAATGAAGGTTCCCCGTTGTTAGGAAAAGTTAGCCAGTTAGGGAATCCAGATAAGTGTTCTAATGAAAGTATTTTGAGTTAAGAATTATTTGTATTCATGTTACAATTACATGTTAATGTATATAATCGTATTGTTAATGTTCTTAAATTGATTATCTATATTTATGTATAGATGTATACGGAAAACGAAGTTTACCAACTTGTCTAAACTATAGAAGTTGTCGTGAAATGCGAGTGGTAAAAGGTGAAACTTGTGATCTAAGATGTTTTTTAGTATACGGTACCTACTTATATTAAGTGATTTCCGGTATCAGTAGAGTATCCAGGGGTGATGTGGGATTTCGCCTGGGAGACGATGTAGGATTCCGCTCCCTATAGAGTACGATTAAACTAGCTTACCACCTGAGACGATGAAGGATTCTGCTCTGTAGCGAGGGATAATTTCGCTACGTGATACCAGATACATATGGCCTGAGATGATAAAGGATTCCGCTCCGCCATACGGCATGGCCTGAGACGATGTGGGATTCTGCTTTGCCATGCATTAGTATGTTAGTACCGTATACTTCAAAAGTGATAGTGAATGACATGTTTTAAATACAAAGCTTTTCAAAAAGAAAATCGCCATCACTAATATATTACAAGTATGAAATGAGTACTTGAATATGAGAAATATAGGTGAATATTCCTACATTGAAATGTTTTGAGTTCTCGACATATAGTCATATTTATATTTTACAGCATGACTTTGTTCATGAAATAAAATTTCAAAATGATATTTAAGAAAAACATTTTAGTAATGTTTTGCATAGATACTAATGATACACATTAAACGAAATGTACTAACTCTGGTGTTGTTATTTTCTTAAAATAAAAATCTCCCAGGATTAGGTACAGGTGTAGATGACCAGACAGTAGGGATCTCTCACCAGGAGTAGTGGCACATATCGTCGGGTGTGGCTGTGATATTTTTTTGCTTTCATGTATGATACTTAGTTTTGAACTTGCGGATGTTTTTAAACTATATGTAAATATAAATTTTATACTTGAGTTTTATGTATATATATATATATTTGATTATGCATGCCATGTTTTATAAATATAAACTTAATTTGAAATCAATATTTATATTGAGAATGTATGTGATTTGTGGAAGACGGGCCTGAGGCCCTGTAGTTGAGAAAATGATCATTTTATAATGTGCACAGATTTTGATTTCAATTTCACTAGGTGTCATTTTTCAAAAAAATAGTCGTTGTGTTGTCAAAATTCTCATAGAAACGTTTTGCATGAATATAATTTCTAAATCGAAAAAGTTCCCACCCTATTCCGCTGACAACCTTTTTGTAAAAAGAGTTTCCGAAATGAGATTTCTAAGAGTAGTTTTAAAAAGACTTAGCTTCATGAGAATTTTTCAGTCGGAGGGAATCCTGTCTGGAGGGTTACCTTGGGGCGCCGAGCGGGTCGTCTAAAGAGTAGGAATAGGACCCGTCAATACTTGTACCTGGGGAGGATTTTTCTAAAACATATGAAAAGAATGATGAGTATAAAACTCAGTAAGCGGATAACTTTTTAACTAAATTTTCCTTTTCGAAAATATATATATATCCTCCCAAAATAAATTTATAAAACTAGAAATTTTCTTATAACTTTATTAAAATTACAAAACTAATTTCATTCTTGTAAACTTTTCTTTGTTTCTCGAAACTGGAAATAAATTTCTGGTTTAATAAACTTCACGTCTATTGACGTGTTTTTCTCTTTTGATCTTGCCAAAAGCAACCCAGGGAAATCTTAGCTCTATAATGACGGAATTTCTCATCATCACCTAAGCTCGAGGATGCTACTATATGTAGTCGCAGATGCGGGAAAACTTGAGGTTACAATCCTCCCCAACATCAGCAGATCTACACTACCATATGCGTGCAAAGGGCGACTCACAAACTCGACTCAACCCCCGAAGTTGGTGATTGACTCTCCCAACCACTCTTGTCATATACACATACGGTACTTCGATCGCTAATCTTTGGGGGTTAGAGGAAACCCAAGACATCTAAAATTTCTTATTCATAATACTAAAATTTCTTTATTTTCTTTTAACATATAGCTTAAAACTGAAATTTTATTTTTCCAAGGCCAACACCTAACTTTCAAAGCTACTTTAGCATGTCTATTCATACATACATATATTCAAATAAAATAAAGTGTTTTCATACTAATAAACAACATGCTAAAGTTTAAAGAAATCAAAATTATAAACTTAGTAACTTTAACAATTATGAATAAGTAACTAAACAATAATTGAAGAAATAAATTATAACTAATTGAAAGTACATAAACACTTTTAAAAATTTATAACCACTCACAAATTTACTTCAACTATCAATTCACCACTCCTTCAAGTCCTCCCTTTGATCTTGAAATTTTCCTACACTTCAATCCATCAATAATCTTGATTTAGGATTCCTAATACACTATATTAATAACTTCATTAAAATTCCACACACCATGCACCAAATTGCCATATTCTTGACTAATCTTCCAACCAACTTTCTAACCAAAATTTTGTATTTAGACTCATTCAAAATCCAACAAATCACTCAATTAATTTCCAACATATCAAGCACTAATTAAACACTTAGTCTAACTCAATATATATAGGTTCAATAAATTCACCACTTTACCTTATTTTCCACCAATAACCTCACATCAATTTCAATTAATTTCTTTGGCACTAAAGTATTCAAACACATCATAATCACCATCCAAACACATAAAAAGGATGAAATAACAACTTACACATTCATTCTTGACATTAACCACATTAACCTCCAAACTTTTCCATTTCAAATTTTTCTTCCATTCTTTTGATACTAATCAATCCAAATCCATCCCAAAACATCATACAATTCACTTAAGTATTTAAAATCAACTCAACACATATAAAAACACAAATGCTCCATGTACTAGTATAATTGATCATCACTTCATTCCTTTGTTTTTCTTTTCAAAATTTCATCTCAATCAACATAAAATCTCACATATAAATTTATCCATACATCAAAATCACTTAACTACATAAACCTTTCCAAGTTGACCACTTACTAGTACAAACACAACTAAGCTATCCACATCATTTCAAACTCAAAATCATGCCCAAATGCTTCAACTAGTCATCAATTTCACCACTAAAATCTTAAACAAAAGATTCATTAATTTCCATTAAAAATCATAACACAAACCCTAACTATTACCTTTCAAATATCTTGATCCAAGAATCCTTGATTCTTTCATTCACTTCCAAGACCAATATGGTGATCATCAACCTCCAATAATACCATAAATTCCATCAAACTCATTTAAATTAACAAACTTAAAAAAAAAAAAAAAAACCCGTAAACTATTTCATGAATCAAAGTCATTTACCTTCACTTTTTCATATGGAATCTTAATGCTTTTGAGAGATTAGGAAGGTTGGATCACCTCTTCTTCTTCTTCTTCTTCTTCTTCCTTCTTCCTTCTCCTTCACGACCAAATTTCCTTTCTTTCTAGGCCTGCAGTTCACGGTTCTAGCTTTTTTTCCTCTCGGTTCTGCTCTCGGTCTTCTCCTCTCATCTCACGATTTCCTCTTCTTTGGTGAAATCACTTGCTTCATCCTCTCATGCATTCAGCTATATATGCCCATGCTCACCAATGTCTAATTTGCCCATTAACTAACTTAAAAATCACCTAAGTGCCATTAGTCACAAACTAAAGCTTTTGATTAGTCCAACAATTCATCTTATTAAATTCCCACTAAATGCATTCACCCATTGGTTCAAACTCAACTAATGACTCTCCTTTTTTACTTAAATGTGTCACAACATCATTGGTTCCCACTTAATCACATGCATTGTGCTTCTTGAATCCTTATCTTTCATGCAACCTATATTAATTCATTAAACTTAAATTTTAATCCTCATTTAATACTAATAAATTCCAAAAATATTCTTTGGTCATCCTATCATCAAATTGACCATGCAATACTCTAATTGGGTGTCTTAACCTTCAATCCCATGCTTCAGAAAAATTCAGTTGGTTTTAAACTCACTAATTTCACAACGTTTCCGATAAGGGTATTTTTATCGATAAATATTCGGAACCCTTAAAATCTACCTAAGCGGACTCATTTTTGCTCTGTTTCAATTTCTAATAACTCTAATTCCTATTCCGAGACTTATGATGTCCGTGGTCCATTTTTTGAAAATCACTATTCACCAAAAAATACTATTCACTGCAAAAATTTTATCTTACAAAACTACCAAAAAGAAGTCACTATCATTTGTGTTTAGATTTTCATGAGAAAGAGATGGATTAAGAGCTTTGCTTGCCACTAATTTTGATCTCATGATAAGAAAGAAAATGAACTGCAAAATAAAATAAAAAAAATTAAAAAGAGAAAAGGAGTGCAAGATGATGATTTTTGCTTACTGCTCGTTTAGATCTCATGTTGATAGAGAAGATGTTTTGTAAAGTAGAAGGGCAACAAATTTACAAAGACACATAAGAGAGAGATGTAGTACTGAACATGACAAAAAAAATAAAAAAACAGAGAAAAATCATCAAAGGGTAACAAAACAATCAAAGAGAAACGGAAAAGCACAAGACAGGCAATGAAAACAAAAATACAAGAAATAAAAAATACAAGAATGTAATGGGGGTACTGGACTATTGTCAGGCCCCTATCCCTAAGCAGTCTGACTGGCAACCCTACGATAACCTTCCAGTCAATATCCCATCCAACTGAAAGATTTCCACAATGCTAAACCGTTAACTTTTCAAATCTTTTTTTTTTTAGTTAAACTTTTTCTTTTCTAACGAAAACGTGAATTTTTTTTTTTTTAATTGTAAAACGGTTATATAAAAATTTAGACAGCATAACGACTGTTTTCCTATCGTACCACCCTGCAAGTTTGAAATTTTTCAACACTTCTAAATTTCAATCATCATCTCCACTACCAACCTGGACCGGTTCGGTCCATTCCAACACAATTTTCTAGCCACAATTTCTAATTCAAATCGAATTGATTTTAACACTTTAGAAATGCATATTCATTCTTAAGATCAAAGACTTTAAATTACAAACAAACATTTCAAAATTTTTCTTGCATACAAAAGATTATAGTCATTTTAATTTCATTAAACAATATGTTACCACAACCTTGGTAAAGTTTATAAACTAACAATCCAAAAATACATATACAACATAAAATTACATACAAATCAATTTCTATCAATGTGAAATGCAATGCACATGACTTCATAGAATCTTTAACTTCTCCAACCCATACATTTTGAGGAAGGGGAGCACTTATCTTAATCACTAGTTCCTGCACCCAGGGAGGTTTTTATTTATAAAACATAAAATATATGCGAGCTTGATAGCCCAGTGAGTATCATTAGGTTTCTTGAAAATTCTACTCATATAAAATAACCTCCTTAAATACTTTAAAAGAAACATTTTATAATCATTAAAATGAAAAATCAATTTAATGTCTTTGGAAACTCATTGGTTGATTCATTTCCATAAATCAATTTCAATACAAATAATTTCATGCTTAACAAATCAAATTTTCAAGAAAGTTGCATGGTTTCCATTTTCTATCCAAAACGTCTATTACTGATGACAATATTAATTCATAAAAACATTTTAGTATAAAAACAAGTCAACCACTGATGTTCCATACCACATGGTACTCTAAGTACGAGTCATCGCTCGGGCCTCTACGACCCCCTGTCTGGTAGGGCGCTAGCTATAATATACCTTAATTTGTGCGTGGATGACAAACTAATTGGACTCTATAACTCAGTCCCTCCCATTGTTAGTAACAGACTCTTCCTGACTCTGCCATGCACAGATTCGGATACTCTAACTGGAAATCTCTGTAAGGGGGACAATTCTTTTTATGTAATGGAACAGCTCTGCCTCTTGGGGGCAACCAGCTGTCCAGCTACTTCTACCTCTTAAGGGCAGCCACATAACAGATACTGTCCATTAATCTATAGCTTTATTATGTCTGGAATACCTATCAGACGTATCATAGGTTTTAAATTTCATTTCATAAATCATTTTCATTTCGCCAAATCCACATTTTATATAGAATATTTCTTTCATTAAATCCATATTTCATATAAAACATTTCCATATACATGCAATTAATTCAGTCAAAACTCATTTAGCTTAAAATACCTTTCTCAACATATTAAGCATGAATTTTAAACAAATCATAGCTATTCAATTTACATATTCGTTTCAAAAACTATATGAATCTCATATAATAAAATTTCACATTAAATCTTATAAATACGGTTTTTCATAAGCATAACATAATAACATAAAATCAATTAGAATGAAAATTTTCGAAAATAATTTAAAGGCACTCACCTATTCACACTATTTTCTTGCCCTTTTAATCCTCCCCTCCTTGATAATTTTTCTTTCAATTCAATCACCTACAAGTCACAATTTAAACCCCAAAATCTATCACATAATCTTTTAAATTCATACTTAATTTACAATTCCCTTCACAATTTCACTACTATTAACATACTAGCCAAATTTTTAATTTCATATTCATGCTATTTTCCAATCATTTCTCTAATTCAAACCTTACTCAAACATATCTGTCGACGTTGGAATTCAGTCGACGAGAAATCAATGCCCAATACCTGCAATCAATGTGAGAAAGCACAAAAATCTAGAAAAGACAAAGACAGAAAACAGATGATCAAACGAAGAACACCAAATTTTACGTGGTTCGGCAATAAAAAGGCCTACGTCCACGACTGTCCAACTCTTAATCTCTGCAGAGTGACAGTATATTATTGAATATTGTCTGATGTTGTTACAACGGTTTCAATCCCTATTTATAGGGAAAGAAGAGTTACAATTCTGGCTGTAGCAAATCAGGAAGAGAATCCTGAATTAATTACATTCCCTAAACAATTGGGAAAAATAAGGAAAAGAATTATAAATTAATCATGCTTCCTAATATATTTAGGTGATATCAGGAAATTGCTATAATTATCTTGAAATAATGATGACTTGAATTTGAATTTAAATTAATCTCCATATCTGATGAGGAAATCATGGTTTGATTGGGTAACTACCATATTCGGAGAGAGAGAATCACTATTGAACTTGGTAACTGCCTGTTCTGGAAGATATGATACTTATCACGTATCTGAGCAAGCTGATGTGTCATAGTGGTCCTCATCTCGAGCTCGCTGAGAAACGAGCTGCGCAGGCGTCGAGCTGCGACTTGCCTGTATTTATGAGTCTGTTGATGCCAGCTGGAAGTCTTGATGGTCTTTGAGTCAATACTAGGCCTCGTCTGATGGGCTTTGACTATGTTGACCTCATTGGGCCTTCTCATTGGGTCTTAAATGGGCATAAATTGGACTTTTACCAGCCCAATTATTGAGTCCGAAAAATACACATAACATTAGCCCCCCAGCTCTCAGTTCGCTTGGGCGAGCTGGGAGCTTGCTTTTGCTGGTAAAAGTTGGCTTCCTTGGCACATTTATTTTTGTAACCGCCTCTGGGCACTTTTCGAATTCCACCTTTTCAGCTGCGACACGTGGCGATCATGCAGGTGGTAACTGAAACGACGTCTGCACGTCCTTTACTCACACATTTAATGCGCACGTCCTTCAACTGACGGCTGCATGATTTCCAAAGCCACGTTTCACGCGGCACCGTCAGATCTATGACGGTTACATTTCCCAAAGATCTGACGGTTGGGACTCATGCTTGCTTGCCTATATAAACCGATGGACCCTTTTCATTTTCTCCTTTCATCTGTCATTTTCACTCGAAGCAAACAAGTGTTCAAGCTTTCCATCATCCAGGACCCACTGCCTTTTACGAGATTCTCAGCCTCCTTCGTCGTTTTTCTACTTATCAACGATTCAAGGTGAGACTTCTTCTTCTTCAAACTTTCTATTCTGGGCTCATCATGCTCCATTCACCATTGTTGCTCCTGCAATGATACATATATTTTTATACATTTTATTTTTATTTATTTTTTAGATGTCTTCAAGTGGGATTCGCAAGGGGATGATCCCAAGCAACGAAGCTCGTGAGCGCGATAAAGCCCGAGTTCATGCCATTCAGGGCAGAGAAGCCCGTGCAGCATTCGCCCGTCATCCCTCATCATTGAAGCGTCCTGAGGTGGAAGGACTTGTCAAGCAATTCCACATCCCTTTTGGTTGCCGCATTTTACTTCCTGATTCGGACAATCATGCTTGTTATCCACCCAGGGGATATATCGCTGTCAGCACCCAGCATCTCGAGCAGGGGTTGCGGTTCCCCGTTCCACCGTACTTAATCGAATTTCTCAACAAAGTCAAGCTCGCACCATTTCAACTGACTCCGAATTCTTACACACAGTTGATTTCGCTGGCCATAGCTTTCTACAGGATTGGCCTTCATGCCCCTACACCAAGAATTATCCAGGAGTTCTACTCCTTCAAGGCTCTGAGCGCGGGAGAAGGAGAGAAACCAGATGGGATTTACTATCTGACAGCTCGTCAGTCACAATACAAAGACCTTTTGCCCAAGGGAGAAGCGAAAGGTAAATCCAACGTCGGGCCATACAAGACGAGCTGGTTTTACATCTCGTGCCCATCTCTTGCAGACCTCCGAAACTTCAGTTTCGTTATGAAACCAGGTATTCATAAGAAAACTCCCACGAGCTGATTTTGTTTTGCATCTTCATCACTTATCATTCTTTAATCATTTACTGTGCAGAGCTGAAAATGGACGAGTTTTCTCTCAGCAGCGGGGAGGAACGAGCTCTTAACAAGCTCGCGAAATCGAACGACGCGGGCATCAGCAGCAGATTTGATGATGTTATCCTTAGGGCTTACAAGCTTGCCCCTTCTACGGAATCACATTTTCTGCGAGCTGGGGAGGACATAGGCAAGATGAGTGACAGGCCTAGACTTCCTTCTGTTTTCGAAGTTTCTGTTCTAGATGCGTCTACTTCCCGACCTCCACCAACGGTCTCTTCATCATCAGAGGAAGTCATTCGCTCGGATAACATTCGCTCGTCTTCTCCACCTCGGAAGACTTCATCTCGAAGTGCTCCTGCTCGCACCTCGTCTAAAGCGAGATCTTCTTCAGCTCGCACACCAAAGAAGGCGAAGCCGTCTTCAACTCGCACTCCTTCAAAGGGTGCGTCTAAAAAAGGTTCTTCTACAGATCCTGCTCCAGCTCGGACAGGATCAGACTCAACTCCTGCAGCTCCTGCTGCACAGGCTGACCCATCATCTTCTCCACGTCATGCATCTACTCCAGGGGCTTCACTGTCATCCCCAGCTCGCGCTCCAGCTCCTGCTCCTTCTTCCACGAAACTCCCGGCAAATAGGAGGAAACTTGTGCTCATGAAATCTCCTCCTGCACGCCCTGCTGAGTTTCAAGCTTCCTCAGCTCCTTCGGCAAAAAGACCTGCTGAAGACTTGGCCACTCCAGTGGCACCCTCCAAACGCTCCAAACCATCTGGCCAGGACCAGGCTCCTTCAGTTGCTGCATCTACCAAAGGGCCTGCAGTCACTGAAGCCACTGCCCCTTTAACCGATGTTCCCAGCGAAGTGCATGCTGCTGCTGGAGCCACTATTCCCTCGACTGATGTTCCCAGCGAGGTGCATGCTGCTGCTGGAGCCACTATTCCCTCGACTGATGTTCCCAGCGAAGTGCCTCTCCCAGATGTTTTTGCAAATCTTCAGCGACCTACGCCTTCCAGCTCGCAGCCTGGAAAAGGTGATGCTCCTTCAGATGTTGCCCCCGAGGCAGCCCGAACTGCCCGCAGCACATATGCGACTAGGCGTACTGTTGTGTCGCGTCGTGGCGCTTCTCATGATGATGCGCGCGATATCCCAGAGCGTGAGAGAACTCCTTCACCCACCAGATCAGATGTCGAGCTGGGTCCTGGAGGAAGATACTTGAATGCTTTCCTTGACAGCTGGTCAACAATTATGCTTAATCATACGAACGTCTTGGAAAATAGGTGCCTTAGGGGCGAGGATCTGGATGAGTTCGTGGCTCGTCATTGTATGCTGGTAAGTTAATTTTTTCTCATCTGCTGATTTTCTTCCTTGACAATATTTTAATGTGTTCTTGATTTTCAGGGTGCCCTTGCTGCGATGAAGCGAAAAAGGGAGACAAGGGCTGCCAAGGATGAGATGAGGAAGTTGGAGTTCGACCTGGAGGCAGCCAATGATGATTTAGCTCGCTTTACCTCGGGCAAGATAGAAGGTCAAGAAGCCCAGATCGCTGAGGCAAACGCCGCAAGGCAAGCAGCCGAGGATGCCTTGAAGAAAATGGAGGATGATCATGCTATGTTAAAGGATGAGCTGCTCAAGGTAAAAGAGGATCTGAGGCAATCTGAGCAACAGGCCGCACTGGACGAACAGCGAGCTTCAGCTGCAGAAGAGAAAATTGAAGTGCTTCATAGTCAGATTGATGCTGCTCTGGCGCGAGCTGAAACTGCCGAGAAGCAGGCCGAGGAGGCCAATAAGCGGGCCGGTGAGATGGAAGCTGCAGCTAAAAGTGCTAAGGAGGCTGTAGCCAAACGAGCTGAGGAAGTGACAGCTGCGGATAACCGTGCGAAGGAGGCTGAGCATCGAGCTGAGGTACTTAGGCAACAAGTGGGCGAAACTATTCAGCGAGCTGAGGCTGCGGAACAGCAGGTTGAAGATATGAAGAAAGAGGCTGAGGTCGTCAACCGCCTAGCTGATAATGCCTTCGAGGAGCTAACAGCCTTTAGAGAGCAGGCTGCCCAAGAACTGGAAATGCGGGTTGCAGATGCAAGGGATGAGGCTGAAGAAAGGACAGGTCGCGATTTCCTCTATACACTGTGGATGTCCCATCCAGACATGGATTTCTCTATCTACGGGGACATAGGGCTCGAAACCATTGAGGATTTTAAATCAAAAGCTGCCTCGTCTGCCCCTGGTCCGGAACCTTCGGCTAATCCAGACCCTCCTGCAGAGAACTAGCAATTTGTTTTTTCTTTTTCATGTATATCTTTTATCTTTCAATTTGTAATCAGTCTTCGTATTTTAATGAAAATTTCTTTCATTACTTCTCTTGTGTTGAATGTTACTCAGGCCAATGTACTTAATGCTCTTCATTTTTCCTGCGAGCCCAAAACCTGATAATAATAAAAGCAACACTTAACAAAATTTTGTAAGTATAAGTAATGGGTATTTTAGAATGTTTGGCGAGCTATGCAAGGGTACTTAGCTACTTGCTTTTTAGGCTCTTTAATTCATATCGAGCTATGCAGGGGTCGTCACCTCGCTGCTTTTTAGGCTCATTAGGCGAGCTATGCAAGGACACTTAGTCACTTGCTTTTTAGGCTCTTTAATTCTTAGCGAGCTATGCAGGGGTCGTCACCTCGCTGCTTTTTAGGCTCATTAGGCGAGCTATGCAAGGACACTTAGTCACTTGCTTTTTAGGCTCTTTAGGCGAGCTATGCAAGGACACTTAGTCACTTGCTTTTTAGGCTCTTTAATTCATAGCGAGCTATGCAGGGGTCGTCACCTCGCTGCTTTTTAGGCTCATTAGGCGAGCTATGCAAGGACACTTAGTCACTTGCTTTTTAGGCTCTTTAATTCATAGCGAGCTATGCAGGGGTCGTCACCTCGCTGCTTTTTAGGCTCATTAGGCGAGCTATGCAAGGACACTTAGTCACTTGCTTTTTAGGCTCTTTAATTCATAGCGAGCTATGCAGGGGTCGTCACCTCGCTGCTTTTTAGGCTCTTTAATTCATAGCGAGCTATGCAGGGGTCGTCACCTCGCTGCTTTTTAGGCTCTTTAATTCATATTCCTAACCATTGAGCTCGGAGCCCGTCAGCCTGGTGAAGAAAGTTGAATCAAAAACAGGAGAGAAATGGAGATATCATTTACAATTAATCCATTTTACATGTAATGAAAAACTTATTGATAATAGGGGCGGAGATGCTCGGCATTCCAAGCTCGGAGGACTTCTGCCCCGTTTACATTGACTAGTCGATAAGCTCCATTTCCCAAGGCTGTTTTGACAACATATGGTCCTTCCCAGTTTGGGCCTAAGGATCCATCACTCGGCTTGCGGGCTCCTGGTAGGATGAGGCGTAGGACTAGGTCTCCTACGTTGAATCTGCGAATGCGAGCATACTTGTTATAGTATCTCGCTATTCTCTGCTGATAGACAGCTACCCTTAACCTAGCGGTTTCCCTGTGTTCTTCGAGCAGGTCCAGGTTTGCTGCAAGTAGCTGATCATTGTTGTTTGGATTGAAGGTCGCTCTTCTTTGCGAGGTGACTTCAAACTCAGCCGGGATCATAGCTTCCGATCCGTAGACCATTGAAAATGGGGTCTCGCCAGTGGAGCCGCGAGCTGTGGTTCTATAGGACCACAATACTTTTTGGAGCTCGTCTACCCACGCTCCTTTCTTGGCTTCCAATTTCATCTTCAGGGTCTGCTTGATAATCTTGTTTACAGCTTCCACTTGGCCATTGGCTTGTGGATGGTCTACTGCCGAGAAACTTTTAACAATTTTGAGGTTGTTGCAAAACCTAAGAAACTGGTCACTGGCAAACTGAGTTCCATTGTCTGTCACGATCTGCTGTGGGACCCCGAATCTGCTAATAATGTTGCTCCACAAGAATTTCTCAATCTTTGTAGTGGAGATCTCAGCAAGTTCTTTCGCTTCAGCCCACTTAGTGAAATAATCCACTGCGACTACTGCATGTTTACATCTTCCACGTGCCATAGGTAGGGGACCGATCAGGTCCATTCCCCAGATCGCAAAGGGCCACGGGCTCACCATCTGTTGGAGGTAAGCTGGTGGAGCTCGCGGAATATGAGCAAACCTTTGACATTTGTCGCATTTCTTCACTAAGCTGAGAGCGTCCTGCCTCATGGTGGGCCAGTAGAAGCCTTGGCGAAGTGCCTTCTGAGCCAGAGACAGCCCCCCAGCATGGTTCCCACAGTGGCCTTCGTGTATTTGCCTCAATACTGTTTCACACTCATGGCCATCAATGCATCTTAATAACGGTGCTGTGAACCCTTTCTTGTACAGTGCATCATCATAGATGCAATAC
This sequence comes from Litchi chinensis, assembly GCA_019925255.1. Lineage (NCBI taxonomy): Eukaryota > Viridiplantae > Streptophyta > Magnoliopsida > Sapindales > Sapindaceae > Litchi > Litchi chinensis. The sequence continues at coordinate 3,379,986 of CM034469.1, forward strand.
CTGGCTGCCCTAGCTCGTAGTCGTCGGGCTTCTAGCTTGTCATTAGGCAGTTTTCCGTCCTGCAAGTATTCAAGAATAGGGCTCATCCAGGAATCAGGCCGTACAGATATGACCATCGTCACACTCTTTTCTTCAGTACTTGGAGCTGGTAGGAACTCAACTGGGATAGCCCCAAGGAAATCTGCATCTCGCGTAGTTGCGAGGCGAGCTAATGCATCAGCATGCGAGTTCTGAGCTCGCGGGATCTGCTTCATTTCGTATTTCTGAAATGCACCTAGCAGCTCGTGAACTTTTTGGAGGTAGAGGGCCATTTTTGGTCCCCTGGCTTGATATTCTCCTATTACGTGGCTGACGACGAGCTGTGAGTCACTGAAAATCTTCAAGTGTTCAGCCCGCATCTCCTTAGCCAATCGTAGACCCGCGAGCAGGGCTTCATACTCAGCTTCATTGTTTGTCGCCTGAAAGCCAAACCTTAGAGCACAGAGGATTTTGTGGCCCTCAGGACTGATCAGTAGAACTCCAGCTCCAGCCCTCTGCTCGCTGGATGATCCATCAACAAAAAGCTCCCAGGCCGGTCCTTCAGAAGACTCAGCTTCATTATCCACGGGTCCTGTAAATTCTGCAATGAAATCTGCAAGAGCCTGAGCTTTGATAGCCGTCCTTGGCTTGAATTGGATATCGAATTGCGCGAGCTCCACTGCCCATTTCAACAAACGACCTGAGGTGTCTGCTTTCTGCAAAACTTGCTTTAATGGATACTTGGTGAGGATTTCTATGGTGTGAGCTTGGAAATAAGGTCGCAGCTTCCTTGATGCAATCACCAGGCAGTAAGCCAATTTCTCCATCTGGGAATATCTGGTTTCAGCATCTTGTAACCGTTTGCTCACATAATAGACTGGGAGCTGCGTCTTTTCTTCTTCCCTTACCAGCGCCGCACTTAGAGCTTGCTGAGACACCCCTAAGTATAAGATCAGCTTTTCCTCTTCTTTGGGCTTGGAAAGAAGTGGAGCTCGCCCCATATATTCCTTCAACTGCTGGAAGGCTACTTCACACTGCTCAGTCCATTCGAAATTCTTTGCTTTCTTTAGAATGTCAAAGAAAGGGACACATTTGTCTGTAGCTTTCGAGATGAACCTACTCAATGCTGCGACCTGGCCATTGAGGCTTTGTACGTCCTTCACTCTGGTCGGCGACCTCATGTCAATCAGCGCCTTGATCTTCTCAGGGTTTGCTTCAATCCCCCTATTATTGACCATGAAGCCCAGGAACTTCCCAGAAGCCACTCCGAATGCACATTTAAGTGGATTTAACTTCATCTGGTAGCTCCTCAGAATTTGAAACATCTCTCTCAGATTGCTAACATGATCACCGATCTGCTTGGACTTTACCAGCATATCATCAACGTAGACCTCCATAGTCTTCCCAATCTGTTCTTTGAACATCATGTTCACCAAACGTTGATAGGTCGCTCCAGCATTCTTTAACCCGAAGGGCATCACCCTGTAGCAATATAGCCCCCGATCAGTCATGAACGAGGTGTGCTCTTCGTCTTCAGGCCTCATTGGGATCTGGTTATATCCTGAATATGCATCCATGAAGCTCAGGAGCTCGTGGCCAGCGGTAGCATCCACGAGCTGATCTATTCTTGGCAGGGGAAAGCTGTCCTTTGGGCACGCTTTGTTCAGGTCAGTGAAGTCGATGCAGGTCCTCCACTTCCCGTTTTTCTTTTTCACCAACACGGGGTTGGCAACCCAGGTCGGGTAGTAAGCCTCTCTGATGAACTTGTTAACCAGGAGCTTGTCCACCTCTTCTTTCAGTGCTAAGTATCGTTCCCCTGTCATTACCCTTCTCTTCTGGCGAACTGGTTTGAAATGAGGATCAATGTTTAGCCTGTGAGACATCACCTCTGGATCTATTCCCACCATGTCCTCATGATTCCATGCAAACACATCCAAGTTCGCCTTTAGGAAGTCAGCGAGCTGGGCTCTCAATTCCGGAGTTAATCCTCTTCCCAGCTTCAAGCATCGCTCAGGATCTACCTCGCTGACTGGTACATCTTCTAACTCCTCAATTGGACCGGTAGCTCGGTCTGCATCTACCTCGCGAGGGTCCAGGTCGTGACTGACTCCCTTCTCAGTCTTAGTTCGTGGCTCGCCCCCTGAGACCACGTTCACCTTCTTTCCCTCACGCCCATCTTCACAGCATCTTCATAACAACGACGAGCTAGGTGTTGTTCTCCTCGAACACATCCGATGCCATTGAGAGTTGGGAACTTCACAGTCAGTGTTCTGGTTGAGGTAACCATGTCCAACTCGTTCATAGCAGGTCTTCCGAGGACCACGTTATATGCTGATGGGCCGTCGATTATCAAAAAGTCCGTCAAGGTTGTTGCTTGACGACCTGACTCCCCTAGAGTTAACGGCAGCTTAATCTGCCCCACTGGTATCACAGCATCTCCAGTGAATCCAAATAGAGGCTCCGGGGATGGCTTCATCTGGTCTGCTCGCAGCCCCATTTGGTCAAAACAACTTCTATACATCACATTCACCGAGCTCCCAGTGTCGATCATGATGCGCCTAACTTCCATATTGCTGATTTTTGCTCGTATAACCAACGCATCATTATGAGGACAGATCACTCCTCTAGCATCTTCTTCTGTAAATACGATCTCGTCCGAGGTCGGCTTCGCTCTTTTGGCAGGTCCCTCCGACCCGCTGAGTTGAAATGAATGGTTCGCCTCTCGGACATACCTCTCATGCGATCTGTTGGAATCACCTGCGATATGGGGGCCACCATAAATAGTGAAAATAGTTCTTACCGCAGGTTCCTGGCCTTGCTCGATAGCTCGCTGGGGCTGTTGTTGGTGTACTGGCTGTTGCTGTTGAGGTCGTTGCTGATGAGGTCGCTGGTCAGCAGGTCTTGCCACATATTCCCCCAAGCGACCTCGCCTGATTAATTTTTCAATGGCGTTCTTCAACGCCCAGCAATCTGAAGTACTGTGCCCGACCTCATTATGGTAGGCGCAGAACTTGTTCTGATCTCTGTGCTGAATGGGAGCCCTTATAGGATTGGGCCTCCCGAAGTCCTCCTTATTCCGCTCCGCAGCGTAAATCCTGTCTGGAGACGTAGTCAGGATGCTGTATCCTTCCTGGCGACCCCAACGCTGAGGTCGCTCATACCTCGGCTCTCTCCTCGATCTCTTCGCAATCTGATTACTCGAGCCGTTATTCCTTCCTTCTTCGTTCCGGCCATTGTTTCTCTTCTTTGGCTGACTGGAACTGCCCGCTTCATTCTTCTGAATCTGTTTCTTCGGGCCGAAGGTCTCTTCCCATCTTATCTCTTTCGCAGCTCGCTCGTAGAACTCTCCCAGATCCTTCACTGGGGACTTGTAAATGCTCTCGTATAGTTTTCCATCCTTGCGCAGCCCAGCTGAGATCGCTGTCAGAATGCTTTCGTCTGATGGATGCTCGACATTCGCGACCTCGCGTCTAAATCTGGTGATGTATTCCTTCAACGACTCACCCTGACGCTGAAAAATGGTGGCAAGGTGGCAGGATGGAGCGAGCTGCCTTCTTAGTGCCCTGTATTGACCAACGAACTTCTGTTGGCATTGCTCCCAACTTCCTATGCTGCGAGCTGGGAGATTTCTGAACCACGTTCTCGGAATATCCCCCAATGTGGCCGGGAACACTCGGCATTTCACCATTGGATTTCCTGTCTGCAAATCCATCTGAACGTTGAAAGCGTCTAGATGGTCATATGGGTCACTGTCCCCATTGTATTGCTGAATGCTCGGCATCTTGAACCTCAGAGGGAGAGGCTGTGTCTCAATCTCCCTTGTGAATGGGGTCCTGCTCCGTAGAGCCCACGCTGTTCTGGAACTCCAGGTCGTGCTTCCAACTGTCGGACTCTTTGGAGGAGCTCCTCTACTTGGGGATCTCGGAGCTCGTATCTTCTCCTATGATCAAGACTTGGAGCCGGATGCTCAGGATCATACCTTTCATCCTCGAACCGATCTTCATGACGATGGGGCCTTACCTGCTGACCATCCACCTCATCGGCATAACGAGCTGCGACTCGAACTCTGCCTTGATCAACTTCCATTCGCCTGTTCCCCTCCTGGCTTGGTCTTGCTACCTGGCTATCAGGACGTGCGACCTCCCTTTCGTGTTGAACAGGGTGTCTTCCACCCCTCGAACGCGCATTAGATGAGCGAGCCGAATCTGCAGGTCGCGGGACCTCCCTTGCTAGCCTTTCAGGTCCCTGCGCTATTTCGAGAGGCTGAGGCACTCCCTGTGGTGCCTGAACTTCCACCCTAGTCACGTTGTGTACCTGGGCCTGTACCAACATGTTGACGGCTTGCGTGAGCTGCCTAACCGTATCCTCCAACGCTTCTTGCCTTTGTAACAACGCATTCTGCCCTTCGGCCGTTTGGGCAACTGGAACCGATTGACGGTGAGGCAGAGGGGGGATGCCTGGCGCGGCCCCGAGTATCTGTCCTTGGGACGGGCCTGCTGCATGCGTGGTTGCGTCTTGCCCAGGCTGTAAGTTCTGCTGGGATTGGTTCACGTGACTTTCCGCCTGGTCATCATCTCCAAGGAACCTGTTTGATCTAGTCTTTGCCATATCGTCAGAAGTTGATAAACTGGGATGAAAAAGATTGCAGTTAGGGCCCTCCTTCTAGCGCCAAAATGTCGACGTTGGAATTCAGTCGACGAGAAATCAATGCCCAATACCTGCAATCAATGTGAGAAAGCACAAAAATCTAGAAAAGACAAAGACAGAAAACAGATGATCAAACGAAGAACACCAAATTTTACGTGGTTCGGCAATAAAAAGGCCTACGTCCACGACTGTCCAACTCTTAATCTCTGCAGAGTGACAGTATATTATTGAATATTGTCTGATGTTGTTACAACGGTTTCAATCCCTATTTATAGGGAAAGAAGAGTTACAATTCTGGCTGTAGCAAATCAGGAAGAGAATCCTGAATTAATTACATTCCCTAAACAATTGGGAAAAATAAGGAAAAGAATTATAAATTAATCATGCTTCCTAATATATTTAGGTGATATCAGGAAATTGCTATAATTATCTTGAAATAATGATGACTTGAATTTGAATTTAAATTAATCTCCATATCTGATGAGGAAATCATGGTTTGATTGGGTAACTACCATATTCGGAGAGAGAGAATCACTATTGAACTTGGTAACTGCCTGTTCTGGAAGATATGATACTTATCACGTATCTGAGCAAGCTGATGTGTCATAGTGGTCCTCATCTCGAGCTCGCTGAGAAACGAGCTGCGCAGGCGTCGAGCTGCGACTTGCCTGTATTTATGAGTCTGTTGATGCCAGCTGGAAGTCTTGATGGTCTTTGAGTCAATACTAGGCCTCGTCTGATGGGCTTTGACTATGTTGACCTCATTGGGCCTTCTCATTGGGTCTTAAATGGGCATAAATTGGACTTTTACCAGCCCAATTATTGAGTCCGAAAAATACACATAACAATATCCATTTTATTGTCAAACTTATCCATTTCACCATCAAAGTCGTCAACACAATTAAATTAAATCAAATACTTCAATTTCTATCCAATTAACCAAATATACATCCAATTACTTCTAACTTTATTTTTCTTTTTTCCATTGATTTTATTACCCCCAAATCATATAAAAATACCACATAACAACCTCAAACCTCAAGAATTCAATTAAATAAACATATACCCTTATACTAACAAATATCAAGCTCATGCAAAATCATCCATTTTTTTTTTTTTTTTCCCGTTAACTAACTTAGTTTCAATTAATTATCATACAGTTACATCAAACTAAAAAAATCAACAACATTCCATTATTGTCTTCTTTAACCATCCACCCTCTCTAGTTACTCAACTCCATTTTCTTCATTTCATTGACTTATATTCACTCAAATTCATCCAAAAACATTCCATACTCACATCAAACCTCAACAAATTAACTCAAATCACATACAAAATTCATCAAACACCAAATCAAGTATATTATATCATTATTTCTTCCTTTGACCATCCATGACACATGCACACATTCAATCACTTTCTTTCATTTCTATTACACCAAATATCACCAAAACATCTCAAATAATATCTAATGTTCAAAAACCCATCAAATTAAATTTAATTTCATAAATCACATAAAACCCTAATACTTTACCTAACTAATTTCCTTGAACCAAAGATCTTTGATGCTTCCTTCCTCTTCTAAGCTCAATTTCAAGTTAATCTAACTCTAAACAAACCATAAATTCCATCAAAAACTCATTAAATCAACTATCAAAAAAATACCCATCAAAATAATATAAAAATTTCTCAACTCACCTTCAATTCTCTTCACTCTTTCTTTAGAAATTCTTGATGAGTTTCAGAGCTAGAGAAGGATGGATGGCCCTTGAAATCTCTTCCTATTTTTCTTCTTTTTCCTTTTTCCTCTTTCTTTCTTCCTTTTACGGCTTCACTTTATTTTCCTTCTTCTTCTCTTGGTTTTGGCTCTCTCTCATGCCTCTCCCTTGCTTGACTGACTATTCTCTCTTCTTTCATCTCATTTCACACTTCACTATATATATTCATCCACTAAATGACCATTTTGCCCTTAAAGTTTGCTCAAAATCACAAAATTACCATCCATGAGATCTTGCCAAGTGTCTTCATCCTTATCTCTTATGCCACATGTCACATTTTCCATGGTTGCTTGTCCCACATGCCTATCCTTTTTTATCTCCTTTGATTTGACTTTTTTGGAACTCTCGAATTCAGTTTTTTCGGGACTTTTTCGAAATCCTTTCAAAGTTTATTGGAGCCTATATTCGGACTTCTTGCATACTCCTAGTAATCTTTGTGACTCTTAAAGTCATTTCATGCCCCTTTTTGGGTCTCCGTAAATTCACTAAATCACCTCCGGTGATTTCCTGATTGATTTCATTTCCATCCGAATCTCCTTTGGAAATGTCGTTTGAGTTTTTAAAATATTTCTTGAGCATTTTAATACTAATTTTGACATTCCTCTAAATTTTTAAAATTTTTCAGAAATCCTTTTGAATTTTCGATCGGATCTGGAAACCGTTCAATTTTACCTCAAACGGACTCATTTTCTATCCGTTTCAGTTTCCTTAGACTTTATTACTTATTTCGGAGTTTTTTTGACTTCAGGGTCCGCTTTTCAAAAATTTTACTATTCACGTGTATACTATTCATCCAAAAACCATTATTTCTCCTAAAATACTATTCCTTCAAGATGTTATTCCTTCGAAAACACTGTTCATGAAATTTCAGGTGTTACATCTATTACCGGCACATCTCTACCACACTTATTGTAACACCCTCTCTTAAGTTGTATTGTAATTAGGTTCAGAATGAGATAAATTTTAATTATAAAATAATAAAAAGGATTTTTAGAGCGATTGGAAGTGCAATTTAATTTTTAAAAAGTTTTCGAGATAATTGAGAGAAAAATTAAATATTAAAAGTTGAGGGTAAAATGGTAAAAATAAAAGATTTTATAAAGAATAGCAAAATTGTAAATATGAGGAAAGAATAAGGACATTGGGAAAAAATGAAGAATTCTCTAGAATCTGGTAAAAGCATAATTTTAAAGAAGTCCAAGGGTGAAATCAAGCTTAACCCACGCCTATAAATATAGGTGTGTGGTGGGTATGTTGGTAGAAGAAAAATCTGAGAAAGAAAGAGAGATGAAGAGAAGTTGTCGTCGGCAGAAGCAAAAAGGGCAGATCTACAGTTGTGTTGAGCTTATTTCTGCCATTTTTTAGGAAGATCAAGCTGATTGGAATGTGAAGAATCAAATCTAATCTGGCGATTGAAGTTGTAAGTGAGTGAGAAAGCAAGGCAAAGGTTGAGCAAGGATTTGGTGACAACGAGCTAAGAAGAGGTCGCTGAAGCATTGGCACAAGTGAATAGGACAACAAGCAGTGAGTGTGAAAAGATTTTCTTTATGTTAAATACTTTTCAGATTTTTCTGCAATTATTATATAAATTCTCACAAATTATTTTTAGCCCATCAACAGTTCATGTTTAGTATGAAAAATTAGCTTATTTGAAATATAGAAGAGTAAAAAAAAAAAAGGAAAGATTTTCAAGGACTAGTGGAACAACCCAAGGTTATTGGTAGACAGACCTTCTAATATTAGACCTGACCGGTATACCCCACAATATAGGGCAAGTGTTGGAAGGGTTAGTACTACTAACATCGGGGGGATAGAGTTTGTCATGTTTGTTAAGTCACCTTCTACACTGTGGGGTATTATCTCGCATATGGTGTGCGATGATAGTTCCGCCACACAGTAGCGAGGTGTCTTTGTAGCTTTGTCATGGTGTGCGATGATAGCTATTCCGCCACGTGACCGCCTACACTGAGAGGAGATGGTCTACCCGTTCATGTGGTTGTAGCTTTTCTTGGATTTCCTATTAGTATAGATTTTAGTAAGAACATCATATCATTGAAAAGCAGGTTTCAGAAAGAAATTATTTTAGATTAAGCTTTTGAATTCCTAAAGAAAATTTATAAAATTCAAGTTTTCGAAAACAAATCTTTTTTAAAGAAAAATATTTTCATGAGATATTTTATAAAACTTAGTTTAATCAAACTCTCACACTCACTAGACTTTATAGCTTACAATTATTTTTGATTCTATATTACAAAACCTTTCAAGTGCAGGAACAAGGAATCAGGGTACTAGTCCGTTGCAATCAGGTTAGGTGGGTCAGATGACTGACGATGTTGCATTGTTTCTTATGTGAACACTATGCTTCTAATGTTATTATCGATTATGTTATCGTGCATATTTTAAAATTTGAATAATATTTTGTATAATTTTTATATAACCATGACGACATGCCTATTTTAGATCTTTGCATATTCATGATAATATTTTTAATCACAACATGATTGACATGGATGTTGAGAAAAAATTTTAAGGTAGATGGTTTTCTTGTTTAGCAAAGTTACTTATCGATACGAATTCGTTGCACGACATCCTTTTGGGTCTTAATAGTTAGACTTCAGAAGGGTCTCGTGGGGTGCCCGACAGGACTGCCGAGTTCATTAGAGAGAATCTAGGTCGGGTCATGTCACTTGTCCTTTTTTCATTATGATTCTAAAAGAAAACAAAATTCATCTTGAAAAACTTACGCACTCATTAAAAATAGAATTTAACTCATTTTAAATTCAAATTTCATTTCCAACTTTTATTTTCCAAAAAAATAAATATATTTTCCTCCAAAAATCAATTTTAAGTCACTTTGAGAAACAATTTTCATATTCAAAAATAATAAAAATTATAAGATCAAATTGAAAGAATTCATAACAGTATATAAATTCAATATAAAATAGTAAAACGAAATTGAAAGCATACGCGCTTATGCACAACGAAAATTCTTCTGAATCCTTTGGATTATTCAACTGGTCGGAGTTTGGCCACCAATTACGGGACCAAACCCTCAAATCATAGTGTAAGAACCTTGCTGACGGGACCTGACGTGAATTCCCTCTTCTAGAACTCCAGCGATCTCGCTTGGCACCCAACGGAACCTTTCTGGACATTAGCTAGCGAGGCCAAAAGAACTCCGTGGAGTGAACCCTTAATCTTTAACGTTTGCTAAACATATGGAATATAAATCTTAAAATTTCCCAAAAGAAATTTCGGCAGTATAACGGCTATTTTTCAAATTTTTTCATCCTTTCAAATCACCTGACAACAAATTATAAACACTTCGAAAATTCATACATATTCTCCACTACCAATTTGGACCTCTGATCCATCTCAAATCAAACCTAGCCACAATTTAACTAATCTAACAAAAATCATTTCAAATTTTGAAAATATATTTCCATGCGTGCAATCAAAAGTATATACATATAATACAAAATTTTACATCATGCATATAAAATAATTATCAAATATTTCATTTATACTACATATCATTACAAATATAACAAGCTTTATAACTTATCTACAACCAAAAACATAAACATGCCCATGATTTTATTTAAATCAAAATATGCATAAATGTGATTTCACATAAGCATCGTCGCATCCAACCCACCTAATCTGAAGTAGGAGAAGAGCACCCTAATCACTCGTCCCTACACCTAAGGAGGTTTGTTCAGAGCATAAAACCAAAGAAAAGTGAGCTAAAGGAGCTCAGTGAGTGTTTAAGGTTTATCTATTTAAACTAATGCTTTAAAAATCTACCTCCGTAAACATTTGAAAGGAATTTCTATTTCTTAAAACATTTTCGTTTCTATAACCATACACTTTAAAATTTTACTAAGCGATTTTAAAAACTCGTAATCATGCATAAAACATGATAAAGGTTTGTACTAAAATAGAATCATAAAATGCTAAAATATTTCGTGAACTTCCGAGGAAAGACTAAATCATTGTTTTTCTAAAATCCACATCTAGTGGCACTTTTCTTTCTAAAAATCATACTAATGGATCCCAAAGGAACTATAATCACATGGCGACTAGTTTAGCACCACACAATGTGAGGTCACGTGGCGTAATTTGCTAGCAGTGCACATCGTGACAACTACAAAGACATCTCACTACTATGCATCGGAATTATCCATCACATACATAGAGCAAGATAATACCCACACGTGTAGAGGGCAACATGACTGACTCAAGACTTAACCCCCCAATGTTAGTGACACAACCTCCCAACACATGCCATACATGTATAGGTATTCCGATCGAGTCTAAATCTATAGATATTTCTATAAATTTGGGTAAGTCATTAGTCTTTGAAAACTTTCTTTACATACAATTTAAAATTTGATTATTTTCATTCTATAAGCATGAAATTATAAAACATATTTCATGAATTCTTACTAAAGTATAAATTGCTCATTATTTCTACAATTTCATGCATCAAATATTTCTTTTCAAACTAAAACATAAAAGTATCCATGAACTAACATGCTTGGAGTAAACTTATTGACAAGCCCCTCTTTCTTATACACTAGGTGATGAGCCCCAACTCTTATTCTCAAGGCGACCCGTCCAGCAATCCCACGGTAGTCTTCCAGTTGAGATCCCCTTCGACTGAAAGGTTTCCATGAAGCTAAGCCTTTTTATTTTATATTCTGAAAATCCCTTTTTGAAACCCTTTTTTAAAATTTATTTATCAGCAGAATTGGGTGGAAACGTTTTCAATTTAAAATATATGTTTATAAATAAGATTTATCAAAATTTCGACAACACAACAGCTATTTTTCTAAAAATTTCACCCCGTAAACTCACATTTAAAAGACCTATACACTTCAAAATAAATCATTTCTCAACTACTAGGCCTCAGGCCATTTTTCCACAAATCACAAGCAACCTCAAACATGCATTCAACTTAAAACAATTTCAAACTCTGAAATATAATATGCATGAATATATATAAAAAATTCAAAAGTGGAATTTATATTTACATACAAAACATTTCACATGTCTAAAATATAAACATCATACATGAATTACCAAAGGAATCACAGCTGCACCTAACAGAAGTCTATCTACTCTGGATGTGAAGTCCCTGTTGCCTAAACGTCTGCACCTGTATCTAATCCTGGGAGATTTTTATTTTTAAAACAATAAAACTAGGGGTGAGCTAATAAGCTCAGTGAGTGTCAATGCTTTTATATTAAAATCATGCTTTCTAAAATAACCTCCCTAAAACTTTAAAATACATTTTCGTAACTGTTTCCAAACCATAAATCTTAAATGCATTTTCTAAAAACCTCATCTTAAACAAACTCATGCACAACATTCAATGTAAATATGTTTTGTACGTAATGAAACTGGAATTTATTAACGTATTTTAAAAGCGAATTTCTAATTTCGAAAAATTGTTTTGAAAAGCTTTTTAATCTGAGAGCATAACAACTTATATTAACTTATCTTTACTGTAAAATCTCTCTTTGAAAAATAAATCAAGCACTGGTGCCTGATTACCATATGGTACCCTAAGTCACTGTAAACTGATTTCATATGACCTTGGCCATACGTCCAGTTCTATGTAGCGGGACTGGTCCACAATACTATGAGCTAGCCATTATATACCTCTATACGTGCATGGACGACACATTGAACTGGACTAATTGACACAATCTCTCGTGTGAGTTTCCTTCCGCTGTTAGTGACAGACACTACCTGACACTGCCATGCACATTTAGGGTACTCTGATTCGAAATAACTATATGAGATATATATAAGGCATATCATATGCTTATAAAATCATTTCCATACATGTTGCTTTTCATCAATTAATATATAATTCATATAATCTTACTGAAATACATGCAAGAGGTTTTCATTTTACAACTCAATTATTATAAGAATTTACTTTCAAGTGTTTAAAACATGAGAATATCTATAAAGCATATCATAGGTTATAAAAATATTTCCAAACACTTGCTTTTCACTAGGAATCTCACATTTCATGCAGGCTTTAAAAATTCATGCAATAAGGTTCTCATTCGAAATTTCATTTGTCACATAAAACTCAATTTCCAAACAACAACAGCATGAATTTAAATTAATATACAAAACCAATCCGAATAGAAATTTAAGCATGTCAAATCATTTTTGTTAGGACACTCACCTGGATCCCTAGCTCGCTATTTATCTCTAATAACGGGATATTCTCTTTGGCTCTGAATAGCCTACATATTTTCATAATCTATTTTCAGACCACGCTACAACTAACGTAATTCGCACGAATATAAATTTCACGTGTCATTCCAGCGAAATATATAACCAATTTAATATTTCAAAACACTCCATTTTAATCCATTTTAACTTTGATTACTCGTGTTTAACATCTGTTCGCAATTCTAATTATTTAAGTACTAAAAACACATCGATTCAAGTCTAAGTTCATGCGAACGAATTTAAACAACGATTTCAAACCTACACCTCCTCACTTGGTTGAATTTAACACCATAACTTATCACTATTCTTTTCGCATTTTCACATTAATTTACATTTGAACACATCAAGAATTAACACAAATATAATATTTAACTACTAAATATCACCTTCGAGCGATTACGAATTATTAAATTGAAGTGATCAATTAATATTCAACGATTTCTTTTTCGATTTTTGAGCTTATCCTATCATCCAAATGTTCCCTAAAATCACATAAACCAACCAAAAACAATTCTTAAATGACAAAAATATCCCTTGGTCGAATACATTTATCCTCCTAAAATTAATATTCCAACTCATTTCACACATCCAAAACACATCAAACTCATGTCAAACACATCCAAAACATGGCAAAACCATCAAAAATCCAATCAACCCATAAAATCCTCTTATGGCTGAACCTATACTCACATGCATGTCAATTTTCGAAATCAATTCCATAACAAATTCATCCACAAACCAACCTCCATACTAATGAGGTGATAAATCCTAAAACCCAAGCATGCTTTCACAAAAATCTTTTCGAAAACTTAACGAAATTTCTTGAAAACTAAAACTTACCTTTCTAAATCGTTGGAAACACCTCCTAAATGGTTTCAACCTTCATGCATGTGCCTCATTTCTTTGATCATCTCCTCATTGCATGCATTCAGCCTTCACTCTCTCTCCCTAGCCAAACACTTCTTTGATTGATTCCTTGCTTCTTGCTTCTTGATTTGCTTCCTTGCTCCTTGAAAAGTCCTATAAAATCGTGAGAAACAATTGAGAGGGGTGAGATTGTCATGAAACAAATAGAGATAATTGGGGTGAATTTTGACCATAAGAGATGAGAGTGAGTGAGGGCTGAGAGAGCTTGAGAGTTTTTGGGCAAGAGATAAGGGATATGAGAGGAAGTCGTGAGATGAGAGGATGAAAGAGCTTTGAGAGTGGGAAGTCGATAGAGAATTTAAAGAGTAAATGAATGTGTTACCGTGCATTACTGAGGAAAATGAAATGTTTTTGATTTACTTTAATATCACTTAACATATAAATATGTATATTATACACATACTTGACACTTGGCTTTCGTTTATCACGCATGGACAACACTTGTCCTCCAATCCAAACGTATGAGGGACACTTGTCTTACATGCAAGTCATTAGCTCCATTTGTCACATGCATTGTTCCAAGCTCCTAAAATGCACTTCTCAAATTTAAAATCCTTTCGGGTCCATTTGAAAATTTTATTAAAGTCCAATTTCAAATTCGATTCGTTAGTATTTGATTAATTATCCGGGTCCGTTCATTTTGATTAATTTTAGGATTTTGAAATCATAAACTTTCCCCGGACCCATTCGAAAATTTTACAAAAATTTAATTACTTATTCGAATTCAAATGCTTTAATAACTTTACTATTCTGTACATAAGAATAAGATTTAAGGGGTTACCTAGATTCCAGGAGAGCATGTTACACTAGACAGCTTGCCCCGACAACCCCACGGTGGCATTCCAAATAGGATCTGTACAGGCTGAAAGGTTCCTGTGAAACTAAACCTTTTACTTTTTCTGAAAACCATTTTAAAACTCTGAAAATTTATTTTCAACTAACATGGGTGGCAACTTTTTTTATTTTCTAAGTAATCATTTGCAACATAGGGTTTACAAAAATCCGGCAGCATGATGGTTGTTTTTCTAAAAGTCTACCCTGTAAAACATAAAGGAAAACCTGTATACTTCAAATATTCCTCATCTTCAATTTCCAGGCCACAAGCCCTCATTCAGTTTCCACAATTGATCCCAAATACAATTTTATTCAAAAGATAACTTAAAATCCATTAAAACTAAAGAAGACTTAAGTACACATATGATTCGTGAAATATAATACAAAATGCACAAGTATGTGTTCTTAAATAAGAGTTTTTAAAACATGCAATATGTTCAAGAAGGATGCAAATACATGATGTTATGGAGGTAAACAACTAGTGCAGTAGCGTCACGTATCATCCCTTGTGCACTCCCGACAGAGCTCTCTCTGATCTCTGGCTCACACTTGCACCTAGTGAGGGTTTTTATAAAGCACGAAAAAGAGTGGTGAGTAATAACTTAGTGAGTGGGTAACTTATCAACTTGTTTTCAAAATATATATACAGCTCCCAAAATACTTTTGAGAAAACTAGTACTTTGACTTGAATTGATAAAATATAAGTCGAGCATAATATAAAAGTAATTTCACTTGAAAACGATAATAATGATTTTCGTAAATCATAAATCTTTTTCATTGTAAAGCTTTCTCGTTTTTTGAAATCTCACGTCTAATGACATGTTTCTCTTTTTGAAACTTGCTTTACAAGGTAAGCCAAGGAAACTCACCCTTGCGTGAGTGTATGTCTACATGTCACGGAACTTGGGCTAGGGAATGCTACCTGTGTAGTTGCACCGATATGGGAACTTTGGGGTCGCGACTCCCCCCCTAACATCATGTTGATCTACACTACTGTATACGTGCAGAGAGTGACACACTAACTCAAATCCCCCCAAGTTAGTGACTCTCCTCACCAAACTATCATACACGCACACAGTATTATGACTGGGTATAACTAGGAATTAGGATAAACCCAAGACATTTGAATCTCTTCAATATGCTTAATATTTTTCTTGCTTTTCTCTAGTATATGATATAAAACCGAAATACTTTATTTCTAACGCAAAAGCCTAAACTTTTCTTATTAAGGCAAAAACCTAAACTTTCTTTCCAGATTTCTTAGCATGTCTTTTCTATGCATGAATTTTATTCAAACTTTCTATTTTGTTTTGTTTCTAAAATAAATAAATTATAATCATAAATTCAAGAAATTAATCATGCATTAAAAATAAAAATAGTGACATGCTAATAGTTCGCTCGATAAAACTATATTAACTTGAATACAAAACATGTATTGCAATTGTAATTAAACAATTAATATATTTCATAAAAGCTTTGCAAAATCCACACTCACAATATGGCTCCGGAACCACAAGGCTTGCTTTGCCACAACTTTGGGCTCTCAAGTCTCTAGATCCATAGACAAAAATCGCAGGCCACCTATTAGGAACCATAAATCCAATCAATCTCACACATAACTCATGGAAACTTGATCCTTACCTATGGAATTCGACTTGAAATAGATAGATCTTGCTCCTTGGTTTGTATACTTCCTTCGAATGGCTTGATAACACTCAGAAATGACTTCAAAACATCAAGAGTAGTAAGTTGTCTTCCTTCCCTCACTTGGCCGAAACCTTCCTCTCTCACTCTCTTTAATTTCTCTTGTGTATTTTTCTTCCCATTTCAAGACAAGTCACTTTTATATAGGCCTCCCATGTTAGTGGATTCCATGTGTCTTTATTTCATTGGCCCATTTTGTTTCACATGGATTGTGCTTCTTTGTGAGATCTCATTCTATGTAATACTCACATATTTCATGGGTGCTTGAGTATGAAAAAATATCTCCTTTGCCCTCTAATAAATTTAATTCACATTCTAGTCTACATAAATTCCAAAAATATTCTATGATCATTAACTCTTCAAATTGACCATAAAATTATGAAGCCCATAATTTTCTCTATTTAGGAGAAATAAAATTATTTGGATCAATAGTATTTCCGGATGAATAATATTTTTGGATAAATAGCATTTTCGAATGAATAGTGATTTTCAGATTCGTAAAACCCAGAATTTTCCCTCCATAGGAGAAATAATAATTTTTCAATGAATAGTATTTTCGTGTGAATAGTATCTATGTAAATAGTGATTTTTGAAAAGCGGACCACACGAATCAAAAGTTCTAAAAAATTAGTACTAGTATTAAACGAAATTGAGATGGATCAAAGATAAGTCCATTTGAAGAGATTTTAAGTAATCAAAAGTTTATAGGACGAAAGTACTCTATTCAATTTTAGTACCGTATATAGTATTTATGAAGAAATAAAATAAATTAAAGTACTTAGATCAGAAATTAAATTTCCAGGAAAATTTCATAATAGAATAGAAATAATTGATAGATTCATGGATAGATCCAGATGAGTAAATTGAGTTTCAATAAAATCCTCGAATAATCCGATAATGATTAATAAAATTCTCAAGAAAGACCAGATAGGTAAATTGAGTTCTGGTTAAATTCTCTGATAGATTGAATATGGTTCGAATAATAAATTAAATTCTAGTATATTTTTCGAGAAGTTTGGGGATGATTTTTAATTTCAAAATCATAAAATAATTTAAAATGAACGAACCCAGATAAATAATCGAATACTAATAAAGTTTTCGAATGTGAAATTAGATTATAATAAAATTTCGGCATGGATCGGAACTGATTTCCAGTATAGAATTCGAGAGAACTAAAGCATGCATGAAAGAGGACATGTGGCACGATACTGGAATAAGAGTGAATGCATGCGTGACACTTGTGAATTTTTCAAGAGAGGAGGTGCCAAGTGTTAAACAAACATATTAGATTGGTGACAAATGTCTTAAAAAAAATGTGTGTGATATATAAGTAAAATTTAAAATAAGCAAATAGGAGAGCATTCACGGTCACTTGAAAGAATAAAGGAAAAACAAACAAACAAGAAGAACAAACACAAGTCAACACATACACATTTGGTCAACACCCCAAACTCTCTTTCTCTTTCCCTCACGACCACAACATTCTCTCGGTCACTTGAAGGAAAATCAAACAAGCAAATAACGGGCAAGGGGCATTCGGTTTACACAAACAAATTAGAGAGGAGAGTCGAGACTTTTTTGAGAGAAAACAAGTGAAGAACAAAGAAGAGGAACTTACGGCTAGGAAGAAAGGACCGAGAAAACATGTTGAAATGGTGATGTTGGAAGCCATATTGAGAGCATTTTAGAGAGTTTTCAACACAATTGCAAGAGGAGCACACATTCGGTCAAATAAGAGAGGGATATAAAGCTGTTTTGCTGTGAGAGGTAAAGAAGATAATAGCTTATTTGAACTATTTCGAAGCTATTTTTGGAAGAATTTACCACATGCAAAGGATGCAAACAAGGCTAGAAGCAAGACCCATCCATCCAAGTTGATTCCAAGAGGTGAGTTTTATGTTTCCATGAGTTTTTGTTTTAGTAACAGATGAATTTTATGAGATAAATGCTTGGGTCTTAGGAATGGAAACCTCATTAGTGTGGAGGTTGAAACGTGTGTGAATTTGATGTTGAATCAATTAAGAAAATGGTCATGCATGTTGATATATATTCGGCCAAGTGAGAAGTTGGTTGTTGAAATGTTGAATTTGATTGTTGCCATGGATTTTTGAAGAGTTAAGGATGGGTTTTGATGACTTAAAGTTGGAAGATTGGGTTGTGGAAATGCATGACATAATTTTCGATTGCCTGACATAAAGTTATAAGAGTTGATTGAAGTTAATTTTCGATTGCTTGACATAATTTGTAATGAGATTTTAGTGTGTATGTAAGAGTTGTTACGAAGAAAAAATGATGTTATTAATTTGTGTATGATTCGACCAATATAGGAAATTATGATTCAAAAATGTTGTTTGATCCGTTAGTATGAATTTAGGCTTCGTACAGTGACCTTTATGTGTTTAAATAATTGGAATTTCGAACACAAGATAAACGCAAATAATTGACATTGAAATGACTTAAAAAAGGGTGTTTCAAAATACTATAATGGCTAGATGTTTGTGTGGATTGATAAGTGGTTATGAAATATGCGTGCGAATTACATTGGTTGTGACGTAACCTATAAATAGGATACGAAAATGTATAGGTTATGCGGAGGCAAGGAAACTTTCCTGTTAACTTTGAATTTAATAACGAGCTATGAAATAAGGTGAGTGTCTTAAGAAAAATGATTTAAAATTTTTATATTTTCTATTCACATTGATTTTATGTGTTAAATTTAAATTAATGTTGTTATCAATTGAAAGTTAAATTTTATATGATAAATGAATTTCCGTACGAGAACCTATTCACATGAAATTCTAAAGTGTTGCATGAAATGTGAGCTTTATGATAAAAAGCAAATGTTTGAAAATATTTTAATAGCTTATGGTATGCCTTATAGATATTACCGGTAATGGTAGAATACCCTAAGTGATACAGGATTTCACTTGAGATGTGATGTAAGATTCTACTCTCTATATACAGTGTATATTATAAGCTAGCTAACTTGAGCGAGGCAGGATTTCGCTCGTAGCGATGTAGGATTTTGCTACTTGGTTACCGGATACATATGGCCTGAGCGATGCAGGATTCCGCTCCGCAATATATGTAGGATACCATGTGGAAATGAATTATCAGTGGATGACTTATTTTATTTAAAGGATTTTTGAAAACTTAATTTGCCATCGCTGTTTACGATTTATAGTAGAAAAATGAGAGCATGTAATATGTTGTTTAATACATACTCCAAGTGCTTGAAAAACATGCCATGATAGTTGTTGAAATCAGAAAATTTGCTTTTCAATACGATAATGAATTTTAGTTTCACGATGCAGGATTTATGTTGTTTATAAATATTTATTCATGCTTTTAATTTACATATGATTCTCAAAGAATTTTATTTTAAACTATGCAACATGACATAAGTTAAGAAATGTTTCGAAATATTTTTAGGGAGAATATTTCTGAAAATAGTTTGAATAGAATTACATGTGACACTCACTGAGCTTATTTAGCTCACCCCTTATTTATTATTTTATAAATAAATCCTCCCAGGGGTAGGTATAGGTACGGGCATTTCAGCAACAGAGACTTCAACTTCGGAATAGTCAGATATCATTGTGTGCAGCTATGAATTTTATGTTTGTAGACATATGATGTTTATATTTTGAAAACTCATGAAATACTTTGCATATAAATATATGTCACTTTAGGAAAATATGTTTGTGCATGTCTCATATATGAATTTGAAGTAATCTTTTAACTTAAACATATTTATGGTTGTTTGTGAAATGTTAAAAAAGGGCCTGAGACCCGATAGTTGAGAAATGTTTTGAATTAGAAGTGTACAGGTTTTAAATACAATTTTTACAAGGTGGAATTTCTAGAAAAACAATTGTTATATTGCCAAAATTTTTATAAATTCTATTTTGTAAATGTATATTTTAAAATGAAAAGTTCACATCCATTTCCGCTAAAAAAAATGAATTTCAAATAGATTTTCAGCAAATGTAAAAAGGTTTAGCTTCACGGGAACCTTTCAGCCAGAGCGGATCTCGACTGAAAGGTTATCGTGGGGTTGCCGGACGGGCCACCTTGAGTAAAGGAGTTAGAGCTCGTCAGTATTGGTATCAGAGCACGGTTTTGAAATAAAGTTGAGTCTTTTTATGTTATGATTTTATATGATGTTTTTACAGAGCAACCCAGAAAGATTTTATTGTTTTCATGCATATGATTTCAGAAATTTGCACGTGTTTTATAATCTTATTTTGATTGAAATCACAACATAATGCACTAACGAGGCCGAAGGGGTCTCAGAGGAGCCATCCCAAAAGCTCTAGCTGTAGAACCCAGAATTTCATTTCCTTAAAAGAAATAGTATTTTCTTGATGGATAGTATTTTGGATGAATAGTATTCTAGATGAATAGTAATTTTACGTGAATGGTGTTTTCAAGTGAATAGTGATTTTCAGGAAACGGAAAATTTCCTCTAGTTTTGTGAAATAAAATTTTTTCGGTGAATAGTATCTGTATGAATAGTGATTTTTGAAAAATGAATCCCGGACATCATAAGTCCTGGAATACGAATTAGAGTTATTAGAAACTAAAATGAATAAAAAATAAGTTCATTCGAATAAGTTTCAAGTGATCCAAGCGTAATTGACGAAAATGCCCTTTTCAGAGAATAATGGAAAACGATGATTTTACAGCAAATTGAATTTTTTTTTAAGCATGAGATTGAGAGTTAAGATACTTAATTAGAGTATTTCATGGTCAATTTGATGATAGGATGACCATGGAATAGTTTTGAAATTTATTGGAGTATGAATGATAATTAATTATATTAAAGGGCAGAATGGGCATTTCATTTAAGTATACAAGGATTTGGTGTGAGCATTACATGGAAATAACTTGAGCAAGAAGCACAATCCATGTGTAAAATGAACTAATGGGAGGATGACAAATAAAAAATAATTAAGTGGAGAATTAGTTGTCATGCATTAAGGGATATTAATGCATTAATGCTTAAGTTACAAAATTGCCCCTAATTAAATGAATTTCTTTGAGTTATGATTAAGGGCATTAAGGTAATATTAATGAGAGGATTTCATGGTCATTTTGAGGTGTGATGGAGAGTATTTTAGTCAAGAAAAAGTGGCAATATATAAAGTTGATTGTCTTGACTTGTGAGTGTGTGTGAGTGATGGTCAAAAAGAGAGAAAAAGAGAAAGAGAGGGCTATGTGTTCAGCCAGCAGTGTGAGGGGAAGATCAAGGAGGGTTATGAATCATTTTTTCATGCCAAATTCAGCAAATAAGGTGCTAGGCAAGGATTAGACAAGAAAAGTGGAGAAAATAGGTAATTTTTGTTAGTTTTTATGATTTTTTTTGTTGGATTTTCATGGGTTTTTATGATGACTTGATTAAGTGATGTATTTATGGAACTTTTGGTGTGATTAGAAGTTGATTTCCTTGTATTTGAGCTTAAAGTTGAAAGGAGTTACAAAGGAAGCAAGTTGATAAGAAATTAGTAAGGTAAGGGTTAGGGTTTAGGTGATGATTTTAATGGAATTTAATTTATTTTGAGTTTAAAGTTTTATTTGATCTATTGATGACTAATTGATGTATTTGAGTATGATTTTTGAGCTTGGAATGAAGTAAATAAGTTGGTTGTGTGATATACTAGTATGTGACTAAACTTGGAAAAGTTTATGTAATGGAATTAATTTGATGGTTGGATGAAGTTATGTGACATTTTAAGTGGATTGGAACGAATTTTTGGAAAGAAAATCAAAGGAATGAAGTGATGAGTAATTATACTATTGTGTGGATCATTTGTATTTTTGCATGTGTTTAAGTTTGTAAACCCTTGATTATGGTTACAGTTTACTAATATCACTCTAGTAGTAGTCTTTAAAGTTGAATTTATTTTCGCATCGCGAATGGGATGTCGATTAGAAGACCCAAGGGTATTAGAGAATGATGTGGAAGAGTATACAGTGAGATAAATTCACAACCAAAGCCAAAAAGTTATAAAAGTTCATCCAATGAGAATTAGCCAAGTGTGATAAAATTTATGGTGATTAATGAGCCATTTGGAATCTTTTGATTGATGGATTGAATAAGTGGTTTTTAAAGTGACAAGTAGACCAATTAAAATTGATCTTATCTACTTAGGGGTTAAAAATGGAATTAAGCAAAGTTCAAGGTGCTAACTTGTAATTAGAAAAATTCTCCACTATAAATAGAAGCAATTTTGTCTCATTTCCATTGTTTTTGCTTGTCCAAAATCGAGAGGGAGAGTGGTGGTGGTGCCGTCCATGAGCAAGAGGAGAAACCAAGGGATTTCAAGCAATTTCATCAAGAATCTCATCACCAAATTGTTTTTTGTCATCAACCAAAGCTTCAAGGGCAAATTTGGAGTAAGATTGAATAGAATTACATCTGACACTCACTGAACTTATTTAGTTCACCTCTAGTTTTATTGTTTTATAAATAAAACCTCTCAGGGGCAAATACAAGTGCGGACATTTCAGCAGCAGGGACTTCGACTTTGGAATAGTCAGATATCGTCATGTGCAGCTGTGAATTTTGTGTTTGTAGACATATGATGTTTACATTTTGAAAACTCATGAAATACTTTGTGTATAAATGTATGTCACTTTTGAAAAATATTTTTGTGCATGACTCATTTATGAATTTGAAGTTATCTTTTTAACTTAAGTGGTTGTTTGTGAAATGTTAAAAGAGGGCCTGAGGCCCGGTAGTTGGGAAATGTTTTAAATTAAAAGTGTACAGGTTTTAAATAAAATTTTTATAGGGTGAAATTTTTAGAAAAAAAATCGTTGTGTTGCCAAAATTTTTATAAATTCTGTTTTGTAAATGTATATTTTAAAATAAAAAAGTTCCAACTCATTTCAGCTAAAAAAAAAAATGAATTTCAAATAGGTTTTCAGCAAATGTAAAAAGACTTAATTTCACGAAAACTTTTTAGTCAGAGCGTATCTTGACAAAAGGCTACCGTGGGATTGCCAAGCGAGCCACCTTGAGTTAAGGAGTCGGGGCCCATCAGTGTTTAATTGGATATTTTATCTCTCAATTTCATACTAAAAGAATTTCTATGGATGCAAATCATCAATACCCATTATTTTCTAAAAAAGGTATTTTGGTCCAATAAATTTTGCATTACTTAAAACCTATTCGAATAGACTTATTTTTGTTTCGATTCAGTTTTCCTCAACTCTAATACTAATTTTGAAACTTTTGCTTCATGAGGTCCGCTTCCCAAAAATTGCTATTCACGTAGACGATTTTTGTCCGAAAATATTATTCATTCGGGAAAAAAAATAAATCATTTTCTCGAAGGTAAAGTTTCAGGTTTTATACTTATAAAAATGTTTTAAAAGTAAACTAATAATGCATTTAACATTTATAAAATATGTTTACACTCACTTTGACAAGCCCCTCTCCTTACTTGGTTTGCTGGCCGACTCATAGTAGTCCTCCAGCAGATATCTGATATAATTGGAAAATTTTCATGAAGCTATGTCGTTTACTTTTCAAAATATTTCTTAATTTTCATTTAATGTGGAAAACGCGCAGAAATTTTTATTTTTATTTTTCTTTTCTTTTTATTTCAAATATTTAAAAATAGATTTATAAAAATTTATGCAACATAACGCCTGTTTTTCGAATATGTCACCCTACAAATTTGAAAATTTAACACTTATATATCAATTAAATCTCCACTATTCAGCCTCAGACCCTCAAATCATTTTTCACAATCCAACCACAAACATTTTTTAATTTGAAATTTATAAATGCATTTCATTTTCATTTAACATAAAAATTTAATTTTATAAATACAAAATACTATATACAACTCAAAATATAATTTAAAATATATTTAGCAAAAAGTTGCATGTAATGCATGACATACACTTTCAAATATAAACCTATGTAGTGATATCTTTGCATTAGGCCACCTACGGGTTTGATAGAGTCTCTTCTGATTGACGACTCGTACCTGTATTTGGGGAGGATTTTTCAAAAACACATGGGAAGAATTGTGAGTATAAAACTTATTAAGTGGATAGCTTTTTAAACTAAAATATTTTTTTTTTAAATATATATATCCTCCCAAAATAATTTACAAAACTAATAATTTCTTATAATTCTTATTAAAACTATGAAACTAAATAAAGCTTATAAAATTTTTTTAGTTTTTCGAACTTATAATAAATTTCTCATTTAATAATCTTCACGTCTAATGACATGTTTTTCTCTTTTAAACTCGCCAAAGGTAACCCAGGGAAACTTAGCTCTATTGTGATGGAATTTCTCATCGTCACTAGAGCTCGGGAATGCTACCATGTGTAGTCGCAGATGCGGGAAACTCTAGGGTCGCGATTCCCCCCCTCCTTCCCCCTTCGCACCTTCCCCCCAACATCAGACAAATCTATACTACCATATATGTGTAGAGGGCGACTCACCGACTCAGACTCAACCTTTCAAGTTAGTGACTATCCCAATCATCTTACCATACACGCAATAGTACTACAGCCGGGTATATTGAGGATTAGATAAACCAAAGACATCTAAAATCTCTTTCAATATACCAAAAATTCTTTCTTTTCTTTCAACTCATGGTTTGAAGTTAAAATTTTGTTTTTCTAAGGCAAAAGTCTAACATCCGTAAACGACTTTAGTATGTTTAATTCTTGCATGTAATTACTCAAATATAATAGATTGCTTTAATACTAAAATAATTAACATGCTAAAGTTTAAATAAATCACAATTATAAAATTGATGATTAAAAAAAAAATGATAACTTTAACAATCATAAAATGAGGAACTAAACAATAATTGAATTAATAAATTGTAACTCATTAAAAGCTCATAAACACTTTAAAAAATATAACCACTCACTAATTGCTTCCAAGACTAATTCACCACTCCTTCAAGTCTTCCTTTAGCCTTTAAACTTTCCTATACTTTAATCCAACCACAACCTTAATTTAGAATTCATAACACACCATATTAATAACTCAATTAAAGTTCCACACACCAATGTACAATTTTTCCATATTCTTGACTAATCTTTCAAACCAACATTCCAACCAAAACTTTTCATTTAAACTCATTCAAATATCCAACAATTCACTCCATTAAATTTTTCCTACATATAATGCATCAATTAATCACTTAATTCTAATTCAATATATATATACTCAATAATTTCACTACTTTACTATATTTCCAACCTGTATTCTAACATCTATTCCTTTTTCTTTCTTTCGCACAAATGCACTCAAAACACATTCTAAACATCCTTAAAACACATTAAAAGAATGGAATAACCATTTACACACCCATTCTTGACCTTAACCACATTAATACCCAAACTTTCCATTTAACTTTTTTTTTCTTACATTCCTTTGATGCCAGACAAATCAAATTCATTCCAAAACATCATACCAACCCAATCAATCATTAAAATCAACACAAACACATGCTTAACATAAATTGTCCATACACTGACATAAATGCTTATCCATTTATTAACTTGCATTTTCTTTCCAAAATTCATTTCAATCGACATAAAATCTCATATAATTTCATCTGTATATCAAAACCCATTCAATTTCATAAATTCTTCCAAGTTAGGCACATACTAGTATAGGTCATAACCAAGCTATTCTCTTCATTTTAAACTCAAAAATCATACCCAAATGCATCAAATAATCAGCAAAGGATCAACTAAAGCCTTAAACTAAGAAACCATTAAATTCCATTAAAGTCATAACATAAACCCTAACCCTTACCTTACTAATTTCCTTGACCAACACTTGCTTCACTTCTCCTTCCACTTCCAAGCTTAATTTGATGATGATTTAACTCTAATCAAACCATAAAATCCATAAAAAAAACTCATTTAAATCAACTATAAAAAATTACCTATCAACTAGACATGAATTTAATCAACTTACCTACAACTCTCTTCACTCTTTTTCTTGAAAGATTCTTGATGGGTTTTAGAGAGAAGGATGGACTGAACACACTTGGAAGCCCCTCTTCTTCTTCTTCTTCTTCTTCTTCCTTCTTCCTTTTCCTCACGGCCAGAATTTCTTTTTCTTCTCTCAGTCTGCACTTGTCACAGTTTTTGCTCAAATTCACGTCTCCCGTCTCTTTTAGCTGAGTGATTTCACTCTTCTTTCATCCTTCATGCATTCAAATTTATATACTAGCCTTACAAAAGTCTAAATTACCCTTTAACTATCTCTGAAATCTCACAATTGCCATTAATTACAATTTAATTCATTTGATTGGTCAACTATTCCATCCCATTAATTACTAACCAATTCACTTCTACTTTTAGTTTCTTTCCAAGTAATTACACTTCTTTTTGACTTAAATGTGTGAACAATTCATTGGTTCATTCAAAGTCACATGGATTGTGTTTGTTTGATGGCTATCCTTTCATGCAACACTTTAATAATTCCTTAAACTTAAAATTAAATTCTCATTTAACACTAATAAATTCCAAAAATATTTCATGGTCATCTTATCATCAAATTGACCATACAATACTCTAATTGGGTGTCTTAACTTTCAATCTCATGCTTTAAAAGAATTACAATGGTCATAAAATCATCAATTCCTATTATTCTCCGAAAAGGGCGTTTTCGTACATTATTTTCAGATCGTTTAAAATTTATTCAAATGAATTTATTTTTGATCAATTTTAGTTTCTAATAACTCTAATACATATTCTAAAACTCTTGGTTTCCAGGGTCCGTTTTTCAAAAAATTACTATTTACATGAACCTTTCTGTTTGAAAATACTATTTACCGAAAAAATTTCTCATAAAACTTGAGGAAATTTTCGTTTCCTATAAATCACTATTCACTCAAAAATATTATTCATCCGAAAATACTATTTCAAAAGTTTTGGGTTTTACACACTTGGCTTCCAATCATTAGAATACCCTTCAACAACTCTCATTTGATTCCTTTGTTTCCTTTTCACCTATAATACACATTCTAACTTAGAATCCCTCATCAAATTATTTAAAATCAATACTAATTCACTCAATTGGCATTCAAACTAGCATGCCCTTTATCTTGGTTAGTGTTCCAAAACTCACTACTCGCGACTTGAGCAGCGAGTACTCGGCAACTCAGAGAGTACTCAATTTGACCATGGGTCAACGGTCAACCCGTTGACCCACAGTCAAACCTGTAAAAAATAAAATTTAAAAATTTTCTGTATAATTAAAATATAATCATATGACCACAAAAACATTTAAATCTATCTCATGCAACCTCCAAAGCCACTTTAACACAATTACATAATTACAACCTTAAAAATTTTAGCAATATAATAATTATTTTTTCAACAATTCCCCATATGTAATACATAAAAATAACAACACTTCAAAAATCTATCACATCTAAACTACTTAAAACCTCCTATTCTTCTTTCATTCTCAAACACAAGTACACAACCAACATCATATATATAATATGTAAATAATAACATAGTAGAAACCTAAGAATAAAATAGCCATCGAAAGAAAAAGTTCATGAAAGTGTGTTAAGGACTTAAGGCCCTAAAAATCTTGTGGGCGAGAAAGAAAACTCAACCAATCTTCATCATCTCCATAAACATCTTCCATAACTTGTTCATTATCGGACTCAAACTCTACATCAATGTTTTTCTCCCCCCTCTCCTCCCCTTCTTCATATTCCTCTCCAGAATCAAAATCATCTTCATCAAGTTGCCTCGGTCGCTCCAACTAGCCTTTACTTCATCATCATCACCACCCCCTAGAATAAGCCATCCTTGTGCATCAACAACATCAACATTAGCTACTAGTAGCACATCGACATTCTTCTTAACCTGTTTGTTCATTTTGCTTGATAATTGTGAATTGAAATTAACAAAAACCAGATTGTTCAATCAATCTATATTCAATCTATTCCTTTTCTTCGAATATATCTACATAAGGTATAAAAATGAAAATTGAATAAATCAGTAAATAATTAAAATTTAAAACATTAAAAATAAGTTATGGATATTGCACATTTGCACTTACCCATTCAATATTACTCCAATTTCTTTCACATCCTGATGAACTGGTTATCAATGAAAGAATCCTTTTTGCCATTTTGCACATGTTAGGTATGTGACTTCCAACATGCTCCACCAAGTAACTACACCATAAAACATAATCAAATATAGAACTAGTTCTTGAAAGATATATTTTCATAAATACAATGCCAAAAATATAACCTATAATAGAAATTAGTAAACAAGTTAAACAACTAAAAACAATTTATATGAATTAGAATGTTCAATTTTTTACCTAGATCCTTAGAATTACTATCACATCCTCTAATGGCCAATGGACTCCCAAAAGGGCCATCCTTCATCTGATACAATGGTCATTCAATCATGATAATTACATCTTGAGAGGCTATATCACCATGATGAAAAATCTCCACACACTCCATAAAGCCATATAATAACTTAATTTCATTAGAAATGCTTGAATCCTTGTAGTGGTAATAGGGGTTTAATAGAAATGCCGTTTTATGCAATGGAGAATCTAACCGATCTTTCATTTTTTTATCAATTATTTCAATAATTGGTCGATAATTATTTTCCGCGTTGTTCAAGGCCTCTCTAATGTTTTGTTTAGCCCTTCTTAGTTCTCCATATAACCAAGGCATTGATAGCTTTCGATCCCTATCCACCAATCTCAACACTTTAATTAAAGGTGCAAAAACCTTTAAACAACATGCTACACCATTCCAAAATGACAAACTCATAATAGTTACGTAGGCCAATTTCCCTTTTTTACATTTTGAGTATTTGCACTTCTCCCATTCCTCAGTACCAAACATTGTATTCAAAACATTTTTTTATCCATTAAGCTTTGCAAAGTGAGGAACGCAGATGCAAATCTAGTCTTTCCCGACCTTACTATATCTTTCTTTTTTGTAAAAGACTTCATCATTCCCAAAGTCTTGTGATAAGCATAAATAAAGATTGTCAGCTTCTTTGCTTGCTCAATATACTTGTTGAACCTTGAAAGCTTGTTAATACTTTCAAGCATGAGATTGATGGTGTGAGCAGGGCATGAGATCCAAAATATGTTTGGCTTTTTCTCCTTCAAAATCTTGGTAGCAGCCACATTGTTGCTAGCATTATCGATTACTATTTGAACAATATTTGTAGGTCTGACTTGTTCAATGCATGTATTCACATATTCAAAAATGTGTTCCGCAGTGTGTGCCACATTAGAACACTCTTTGGAAAAAAGGAAAACGGTTCCTAACCTGTAATAATCAAATATCAATCAAACATAAATTAAATAATATAATATGCAACTAATATTGTATAGTAGATAAATTATATGAAATTTATATCTGCAACTCACATAAAAATTCATTATGCTCCTTATTTTCCTATTTGTCTAAGCATCCGTCATAATTGAGTATCCATTTTTAGCCTACTCTTCTTGTCTTTTCAACAATAACTTAGTTTCTTCTACCTTATTTGGCAAATATCGCTCCCTGATTTCATAATAATTTGGAGGCCTATAACCAGGCCCAAACTGACCAATTGCTTCACAAGCACTTATGAAATCATCATTCATAACAACATGTCATGGAACAACTCTATTAAACATCCAAGTTGTTACCCAATTGTGCACATGATCGAGTCTCTTTTTAGAAAGTATTTCACAACTCCGGATTAATGGTCTTGTAAATCTGTTTGTTGGGCCAAGATGCTGAGGCTTTTTTCTTACCTCTCCTACCTCTACTTCTTCCAACTCCTCCGATTCATTGATATTTACATCTCCTCTCTTCAATTTCTATTCAATCATCTTATTTCTCTTTTTATTTTTTGACTCTACAAGTGCAATCTTACATATATTTGTATCCTCCGATTTTGCCTTTGGACATTTAGCCACATTTTTGGATATGTGAGCCATATGTTCTTTCAATCTATGTATCCCTCCAGACATAATCTTCTCACACAATATAGACTGCACTCTTTTCATAACATTTGGATCAACTAACTTCCCATAATCTCATCCAACATCACCTGAATTCCGTTTGAGAGATGGGGTAACGGAAGCTCCCGAAGATTCATTATCCATAATTAATGCACATAAAACAACCTATTTATCTAGCAAATGTTTCACAGTTTAAGCATGAAAACTTTTATACAACAAACATTAATTATCAAGCATCTGTTACAAATGTATATATCAATATGCCTAACATTTATTACAAAGTAAATAATATAGAATACAACATCATAAAATGATTTGAAATTTGAAACACATAACACAAGAATTTAAATTTCATGTTTCCATCAATGGAACAAAGGTACAAAACCGTAAACAAATATAGTTTGTATAATCCATCAATCATCAATTCATCAATCATCATTTAGCCGTAAACAAATATATGTGAAAAACAAAAAAAAAAGTGGTGAAAGCAAAAAAAAAATTGAAAAAAAAAACTAACTCATGGTGTCACGGATGGATATGGTGACTGCAACGGACGGAGCGATGAACGACGAGGAGAAGATGACGGCAGCAGATGTCGCATACCACCAGTAGAATCGGAACAGAGCAGATCAGCAAAAGTAGAAATGCAGACATAGAACTGAAGAAGATCGAAGAAGAAATGCCGAGAAAGAAACCCCTCTAATCTGTTTTATACATGATGCCATAACGGCATCATTTTGGCAAAAAAAAAAAATAAAAAAAGGGTGGAGTCAGGCCGAGTCTAAGTCAGATTGAGTCAGGTTAATTTTCGATAGAAACAGAGTTAAACCCCCTGATCTAGGGGTTCTTGGCTCGGAAACCGGTCGAGTGGCGAGTTTTCGACAAGAACTCAGCCAACTCGATCGAGTTTTTAAACAATGTTCTACTCATATAAGATGAGCCAAACAAAATTTATAAAGAAAACACTAGTGACCCCTTTATGATTAAGAGTACTGACATTCATACATGCAAATACATTGTGTCACCTATAAACAATAATATATGCAATGTGGCTTGTCTTTCAAATCTCAATTGTACTACTATATAAGAGATTGTAAATATGTTCATTATTATGTCCCAGATTTAATAGAATTTTATTTGCTTGAACATATTTAATCCCTTAACATGCTCAATTCTCCAATATTTCATATAATCACAATTGCAATTTTAAATTGCAATTAGTCGCGACTAGTAATTATAGGAACAAAATAAAATTCATTAAATCTTTCTGTTTCACTTTCGTACCTTGGTTAACAAAAATGATTGACACCATAGTAATGTCCAATAGATCGTATTATCATAGTCATAGAAGACACACTAATGATACAAATATCACCTCGTTACTTTGAGATAAAGTGAACAGTCATTGAGGACATAAGTAGAAGTTTTACAAACTTCAATGGAACTTACACAATGAGGAATTAGGGATAAATTCACTCATTTTCCATATCGATCACAATAAGCACATGCGGTATGAAATGTATGTTACAGTGAATCTTATCCTTCAATAAGGACGCGTATGTCTTTTATAATAAGCTTATACACTGTACATATCTTAGTTCGGACGCTCTCCTAGTGCCTAACCTGAGTTTCTAAAAGCTTACCCTTCAAGCGCGTTTATCAAGAAACTCACATTTGACTTAATCAAGTTCTCATGATGTGGGATGCATCATGAGCAGTCCAATAATTGATTTAGGTAAAACCTTATCTTGATTACAATCAAGGCAACATTTCATATATTTCAAGCCCTTAAGAGAATAACCTCACTTTTATTCTCTAAAAATATATGTGTCTCATCTTGGCTTGCTCTCTTAGCAACTAAGGTGACTGTATATGTAAGAATACCAGTCTCAAAACCTGACGACATACTTTCATATATAATCTATGTGAAATGAATATATGCAAGTTTTATATTAACAAAATGATGTATCTATTCATAAAGCAACTATAATTTAACATAACAATTATAACATTACAACCTGCGCAAACCCAAAGATTCAACATGTGATATAAATACATCTCTTGTCATAGCTTTTGTAAGTGAATCCATAACCATCTTACATGTAGATACATATTTAATTGTTACATTATTTTTCCTTACTATATCCCTGACAAGATTGTACTTAGTCTCTATATGGTTCCATTTACTCTAATACTTCAAATCCAAATCACTTACTCTATCAGCGTCTGTATACCCAACAAGGTGTATATTGCCATATATAGGAAGTAATCAGCAGTCCCTTTTAGATATGCCAATATACTTTTCACAACAATCCAATGTTTCTATCTAGGATTAGATTGATATCTACTTACCAGTTCAATTGCATAGCAAATATCAAGTCTCGTATACATCATAGCATGTGTGAGACTACCAATAGTACTGGAGTAAGGAACTCTTTGCATTATTTCATACTCTTATGGAATAACGTTGTAAGACTAAAAGTTTATTCCTTCAAGATGAAAGTATCCACAGGCTTATAATTATCCATATATAATTGTTTGAGAATCTTTAAAATGTACGGCTCTTGTGATAAAGTCAAAATTCTCCTTGAACGGTCTTTATTAATTTTAACTCCTAAAATACATAGACAGTTTCTTTCATGTTTTTCATCTTGAAAGTTAAAAATAACTCCTTGTTATTTTTATCCAACAGAATATCGTCTATGTGTTGAGATAGTATGATGAACTTATCTTTTACCCGCTTAATATACACACAATGGTCTTCTTCCGTCAACTTAAATTCATATGACATGACAACATCATGGAAATAGAGGTACTAGTGTCTGGAGGATTGTTTGAAGCCATGATCGATCTCGTGAGCTTACATATTTTCAACTCTTGGCCTCTTGAAAAGAAATTCACTGGTTGCTCCGTGTAATTTTCTTCCTCCAGTTCTCTATTGAGAAATGTTGTCTTTATATCTATTTGATGTAATTTCAGGTCCATATGTGTGACAGTAGCTAACATAAGGCACATCAAACCTTACCACAATGGAGAAGGTTTCATTATAATTTATACATGCTATTGAGTATATCCTTTTGCTACTAATCTCGTCTTATGTCTCTATATTAAGCCATCTATCTTACACTTGATATGGAGAACTCATTTGTTTCCAATGGTTTTCCCACCAAATGATAAGTTAACCAAATCTTAGACATGGTTACTCTTCATTGACTCCATCTCTTCTTACATCGCTTTAATTCAAAATATTTCTAGTAGGTGAGTTGAGAGCCTTATTTATATCTTTTAGCTCATCACTATCAAGTGAAGCAAGTATAAAAGCCTCCCCTCAATCTCAAATCGATGATGAGGAATAGTCTTATGATTGCTTCTATTAGTTGATAATTATGAGAGTATTAACTCTTTAGTCTTTTTGCTCCCACTGGTAATAGATGAATAAGCTATTGCAGTAGCTCTATTACTCTCACTAGGGATAGAGTTTTCAAACAACTCTCTATCTTCTTTTAGTTGAGTATTCAGACATGGAATAACATTCTAATCGTTCAACTCGTAAAATTTAAATTTCTTTTCAACCTCATATCTGTTATGAAATTCGTTCTCTAAGAAATTTACATCTTATGACTCTAATTCAGTAATGTTTCCATCTGAGTTTTCTTCTATAAGTATATATCATTTTGAGTACTCAGAGTATCTAATAAAGATATACTACTTTCCTCTAGCATATAGCTCTCCATATTTTACTGGAAAGATCATGTACATATTCTGCACACCCCAAGGTCACATTTAAGGTCAGCTTTCTTATCTATCCATAATTCATAAGGTGTGGAAGATATTTATTTTATAGAGACCCTATTCAAAATATAAGCAACTATTAAGAGTGCATCTCCTTAGCAAGATACTGGGAGGTTCGCTTTATGCCTTTATAGATTTTATCATCCTCAGTAATGTTCTATTCCTCCTTTCCGCTGTACTATTTTGTTGCAGAGTCCTAGGAATGGTCAACTGTCTATCAATACCTTTCTCTTGACACAATATCTCAAATTGTTTTGAGAGGTATTCTCGTCCTTGATCATTTTGCAGGACTTTGACAATTCTATCTAACCGATTCTTCACCATGTTTAAATATAATTTAAAACAATCTAATGCTTTAGATTTATGGGATATCAACTAGAGATGACTAAAAAAAAAATGTAAAGATCTATGAATATTGTAAAATATAAGGCACAATTTCTAGCTTTTATAATTATTGGTCCACAAACATCAGAATGAATTAACTGTAATGGATTCTTAGCCCTAATTCCTTTTCCAAATGGTTTTCTAGTTGTTTTTCCTACTTGACAACGTTCACATATAGGCAAATCTATTTTATTAAGAGAACCTAAAAAATCATTTTTTGGCCAATCTATTTATTTTGACAGGACCCAAACTAGACTCTCTCTCATCTCTTCTCTAGAGGGCCATGCTGGGCACTCCAATAGATTTCTCTTAATCCGACTTGTCGGATAAAAGAAGATCCGCGAAGCGAACCCCTTAATCTTGCCCGATTCCTTAATTCGATTTAAATGTATTCTTTTCTTTTGTAAACAACTTGTGTGCTCTGTAAATTTTTCAAACTCGATTCTAAACGATTTTACAAAAATTTCAACAGTATAACAGTTGTATTTTTAAGGTTTCCAAAATTTTTCCTGTAAAAGAAACACACTTCACACTATTTCAAATCACCACCCAACTTCTTTTGGCCACAAACATGCATTTTCTTATTCAAATTCATATAACACACATTTTCACAAGTACGTAATTTCCGCAACATACACTTTATAAACACTTTAGATACTACGCATACGCAACAATATATATTATATATACATAGATATATCAAGTAATAGATATGTATCATGTGTAAATGTTCAACTATATGCACATAGCAAAATATGAATTTACAAATTTTTGAATGTCCATGAGTCAATCAAACAATCATCTAGTCATGTTAATTTCAACAACAAAAATATGTTTTGCGTCTAAGCAATACATTTATACAACGCCCACCTAAAATATCCGATGAGATCTTCTGAATGCAAAAACACCTATACAGGCACCTAATACAATATATAAGTTGCACAAAAATAAATATGTTAGTTCCATATATGAAAATAATATCAAGATGTAACTACAACTGAATTCATAACTTCGCTCAAATATCAAAATCTTTTTCGATCTTTTTAAAACCTTTCTTTCTGAAGACTCCATGTATACCCCTAGTATACTCAAACCATCACGTGGCGGTTTTTGACTAATGCCAAACGTGAAGCTATTGAGATATCTCGACCACTACGATACGAAATTTACTGTATTGCAAACGTAGTGCGAAACGATCTCAAATCCGAGCATTTACAATGCGAAATTTTCTGCATCGCAATTGTAGTGCTATAACTTTGGGCGACTACGAGCAAAATTTACTACATCGCTATGTAATGCCAAAACTGTAGATCTAAACGACTACATAGAGAATTTTCTACATCGCAATGCAGCACTAGAATCTCTCTATAACTTAGCATCTACGTACGGAATTTTCTGCATTGTACATGTAGCGCTAGATATTTTGAAAAGTGAGTAACTACGGACGAAATTTTCTGAATCGTCGCGTAGCGCTCAATCTTAATTAAACTGATGGTATATACATGGGCTTTGAAATTGTTTCACCAAGTGCAAAAGCACAAAACCTTTAACTTTTCAAACTCTTAAAATTTTTTTCGATTCAAATATTTTGGAATCAACTTAGTTTTGGATTCCTTCTCTTTTTGAGTCTCATAAAGAGATCACATACTCAAAACTCGGATTTAGAATTTGAAAATCGTTTTTTGAATTCATTTGATTATATAATTCATAATTTAAATTTGAAATTGGAATAGATGCAAGTAGTAAGACATTTACCTCACCAAATGAGCTATACTCGTCAACGAGCCTCCCGAGCTTTGCTGGCCTGCTCGTCACCTGCGCAACACATTCTTATTTAAAATACACTATAATGTATTACACAAAACTACACACATTGCTTTCAACCTTAAAAACTCTTTACAATGCTCTTTTGACTACAACTTTCTCTATTAGGTTCTAACTTGATCAAGGCTTTCTAATTACGATTTCTTTGCAAAAGTTTAACTTATGCATCCCTAGGAACATCCCCACATAGTCCGTATAATTTTCAGAGATCCGGAACGAAAAGTCAAAATTTTCGAACCCTCTAAAACAGAATACTATTCACAGCCCATTTTATGGGCTGTTTTGCTTTCGATTTCACTTGGATCATCTTCTTATCTCTCACTTAGGTCCCTCGTAAAACGGTTTCGAAAAATTCTAAGTATCGAGGGGTGAAATGTATGAAAAACACCTATTTTTCGACATTTTTTTATGCACATTTTTGCATCACACATGCGATGATGTCATTTCTTTCGCATCTAAGATTCTTTTACTTAATTATGATCGAATACATTCATTTCATACATCAAAGAATGTATTTTCACTCTCACTCATCTTTACAACTATATAGGTACATTATTTAAGTCATAACTTCTTCAATTTTTATCCAAACCTTTCCTTTCAAATTTTTATGGTTTGCTATGACATTTATGCATGTTTTGAGGTCTAAAACAACCCAATTAAGCTCATTTCATGCAGGTCTCTATAACCCCTTCAAATGCCTATTCTTTCACTCTATTATCACTTTATTCTTTACTAGTTTGTATGCTATTCATGCACCCATGTACATCCATTGTAATTACCTTGATTCTTACTCATTCATGCATGTTTTTAGGACCGTAAATACATCGTAAACCCTTACAAAACACATGCATAAGCTACTGCCCTTCATCAAGCCGAAACGTACAACAATGTCATTTAGTTTTCCTTTTTAATTTCTAACACTCCTAGTTACCTTTCTAGTAGTAATTATGCATGTTGTTCAAGTTGATAAGCATCAAAATCCAATGAATACACCTTATCCACCTTATAACCAAATCTCCTCATGCACCCTTAACATATTGTTTATTTTAACTTTCATGATTTTAG
Source organism: Litchi chinensis (assembly GCA_019925255.1). NCBI lineage: Eukaryota > Viridiplantae > Streptophyta > Magnoliopsida > Sapindales > Sapindaceae > Litchi > Litchi chinensis. The sequence goes on from CM034469.1 coordinate 3,417,222, forward strand.
ATTTGACAATTCTCCTAGGCATTTAATCAAACACTTTAACTACTACTATAATTGCTCAAATATGTTTTTACATCTACTTAGAGTTTCCTATCCATAAACCCTAACTTCTAATTCTTTCATGGTTTATTGTTATTTAAACTCCTTTGTTAGCTAGCCATGACCATGATATTGATTTACATCATAATTCCATCCACCATACATCAAGTAAACAAACAAATCCATCATCACATCTTTCCAATCCAACATCAAACTTTAAGAAAAGGATGGTATCTTACCTTACTCTTGCTTAGGGTTGGATGTTCTTGCTTAGATCTAGTTGGGATGTGGTGTGGAAGCCTTAAATTTGGCTTGGAGAAGTTGGATTTCACCTCTCTTCCTTCCCCACTTCTTGTCGTCCCCTCCTCTCCCTTGCTCTCTTTTTATTTTCTAAATTTTTACTAAGTGTTGGTGACTAACACACCACACTCTCATATATATAGGGAGATATTAAGTAGGAATGACTAAATTACCCTTTGTTAGTTTATCTTACCATTTACTTTAATTTTCCTAAGTTATAAATACCTAACATATTTATATTTATATTTATAACTCTCACTTGAGCTAAGACCATTTTGTCCTTTATTTAAATTCTTCTTATTGGCAAAATGACTCTTTTGCCCTTCTCTAGAAATTATCTCACTAATAATCTTAATTTGACTAAGCATTATGTGACCATCACTTACATATATATATATATATGTTTAACTCTTTTATTGAGAATAGATCACGTGTTACTCATTAGTATAATATTAATGATGTTTAATATTCTCATCCTATCATCTAGCCTATAGCATGAGAAAGTCTACAACCGAAAATAGGGGCTTACATATCTGATCCTATCTAATATGCCCTAGTCTAGCGTGCCAAATATTAACATAAATATTGGCAGCTTCAGTAGAAGTAATAAGTGAAAAGCAACCATTGCACTAATAGTACCATTAAATTTGGTATTTAATATGATGAAACCATCTCACAGATATCCAATACGTAATCACTATTAATCTAAATAAATCGTCAAATAATAACTATGAAAAGTTAAATATTTTCCTAAACCCAGAAGGATAATTACAGTGACAATATTTAGTCGAATCTCTAGAGCATAGAAGATACTAAGGAGATACAATACTTGGCTGCCTCACTAAATCACTTTGTAGGTGCCAGTGACTCTCACATAAATTTTCAAGTTATTCCTTATATGGATCCATCTTGCCATGGTTGAAACACTTGAACATACTCTTGTTCTTCTTTGCACCACCATGTTTACTCCTTTTGGGCTTCCCGATCTCATCTTTATTGTATTTGGGATACTTTTTCCCTTTCTTCCAACTCTTATTCTTTCCTCCCCTCTTACAGTTAGAGCTTAAACCCTTGTGGAAGCTGGACTTAGCCAAATAAAGCTGATTCGAAGTATTAGCTGCCTTTAGGCACATATTTTCAAGTTCAACATGATGTGAGATATCATCAAACCTTTTTGGTGTTATCATTACGGATCATGTTGATTTTCGTATTTTACCAACTATTTGAGAGGGATTGGATTATTGTCTATACTTGCTGCTCATCAATCAAGGCCTAGCCAAATTATTTCAACTCATATATCATATTTGACAATTCTCTTAGAGCCTCATGTTGTGATCTTGGCACTTATGATAAGTATCAAACTTGATTATGAGTCTCTTTAATTTAATGGTTGATGTCCCACCACATTTGTCTATCAAAGCTAACTAAATATCTTGTGTCGTCTTATATTCTTCGTATAAACACATATGGTTATCAAACATGCTAAATAACATCGTTATATGAGCAATACTATTATTTATTTTATAGGCCTAATAAGCCTCAACATCTTTTTTGTGTTAAGCAAAAGTACTATGCTTGGGTTAAACCATGTTATGTTGGTTAGAATTTTGAGAGCCTCTTGTTCCTCAGTATATACTGAAACTTACGGTGTCAAATATGATAGACATCACCATTCAATTTGTCACCCGTATTTAGTTTAGTAACTATGTTTTCGAAGCATATGTCATTTCTTTAAATGACATTTATTCTACTCAAAGACTTATAATCTATATCTTTCTACATCTATACTAGCACATCCACTATCATTTCACATAAATATTGCAGCAACTATATAGTCATAAATATGATAAAAGAATCTTTGGATAGGAATAAAAAAAGTAGTCAAGCTACCTATCATCATCCAATTTCCAAATATTCATTAAACCATATATATAAGTGTTTTGCGCAAATTAGTCCTAATATCATTCTCTAAAAAGATTTTAGGACACCCAGATAAGTGTTATTATGCATAATTATACAAAATGAATAACATTTCATAACTAATGGAAAAATTGTACAATCAATTCCAAAACACAATTACAAAAAATAAATAAACATTAATTAAATAGATTCATAGTGCGGTAGTAAAGTTTATCAAAATAATCTTCTAAGTACTGGTTAAAATCAATTGTCATCTTCGAATCCTCCTCATCTGATGAGATGTCATTCATCTCATCTTCATCATCTAAAAGCACTATGATTTTGCGCATGACTTCAAATGCATCATCATCAAAAATCCCAAGGATCTCATCTATTTTGTCATCAAAGATATAAATGATCTCAGGCTTTTTTATGTCATCTAAATTCTTGACGATCTTTTCATCGGTAGAGATGACAATAATATCAGTCATATCATTAGATGTATGATTGTCTTACCTCGTCGACCAGTACTAAAGTGATCCATCTCATAATGTAATGCATGATTAAAATTATCCATCTAATAAAAACATGAGAGCCCATACATATAAACATGCATGTGAGAGGTAATACTAAATCAAATATAATTAAATAAACTAGCATATTAAAAGCAAACAATCTAGCACCTATTGAAGCCTTTTTTTTTTTTTTGAAAAAAAGTTTTATTTTTTTTTTTTGATCGCTGGAACTGCCGTCAATGGCGGCACATGGCACTTACGCTCCGGTTACACTATCCACGTGCTGGTGCCCACGTTCATGCACTGCTACGTGGCTCTACATGCCTCCCATGTAGGCACTGATATCAACGTAACACATATCATGCTTAAAGAGAAACACGTGTCGTGTTCATATGAAGCCACACGGTGAGTCCACATTATGCCATGTGTATCTAGTCAGCACCTAGAGACACGTGTCGTGCATGCAAGTGACCATATGGCAGATTCAGAGATCGGCACATGTCACAACATCTGTTAGCCACCCATAATTTCCCACGTGTCATTTGCATGTCATCTTATGTGTCACACACATGTCGCTTGTGTAGTGCATACGTGGTAGTGCTCTGCAGCCCTGAGGTGACAAGCTATGGCGACGTGTGTAAAACATGCACCTTATGTCCAATATGATTTGGTGACTGGTCCGATACCAGATTATTTGTAATTTCATCCTTTTTTGATTTATGCCCTTAGTTTGCAATTTTGGGTTTGGGTGAATTACACTTTCCTTTGGTAAAAGTATCCTAGTGTGTTCTTTTTGTTCTTCAACACCTTTGTTTATAAAACTATTTTTCCAAATTTTGATTCTCTATAGTTTCATTCAAATATGTTTTTCTCCTTAAATTCTAGTCCAAATTGGGCTTGTGATATATCATTGGAAAACTCTTTTCAAGCCCTATCTAATGGTGTAACAAGCACATGAAGAAGAAAAAATTAAAATTCCATAAATGCCTATGAACAAATTCGGGTTTCATACATCTATTTCTTAGATTTTCAATCTGGAAAAATTAAGTTTCATGGCAATTTAACTATTCAAGCATGATCAATAACTAGCAAACTATCCAACCAGGCTTTGATACCAATGAAAGCATTCATATTAGTATATAAATTCAATATAAAATAGTAAAACAGAATTGAAAGTGTACCCATTTATGCACAGCAGAAATTCTTCTAGATTCTTTGGATTATTCAACTTGTCAGAGTTCGTCCACCAATTGTGGGACCAAACCCTCGAATCATGGTGTAAGAACCTTGCCATATATTCTCTCTATTTTTGCTCTTTTCTCTATGCTTGCATATATGTTGTAAAAACAATTTCTCATCGTCCTTTTCAAAATGAAATACAACACATATTTACAGGGATAGTGGTTATTTTCTGATAACCGCTAGTAACTACTAGCGGTTATTTGTTCTTATCCAAATCCATTTTGTTTGGATTGAGTTATGGGTTCGGGTCATCTTGAGTGCACCTGACCTAACAACCTAATAACCCAATAGAAATAAATGCTCATTTTCTATCCTTAGAACAAATCTCCCCTTTCTATCAGGATGAGTTAAAAATATTGAATAAATACCAATTTTCAAAGATCAAATCTTTCATGTTTATTTGATAGGCTCTCTTTTTCAAAAACAATAGCCATGATGTTGTGACATTAATTGACATGTGATGTCATAACATGCTTTTTCCTTTCTGTTGCAACATTTCTTTTTCTATTTGATCTTTTTGTGTAGTTTTATTTTTGAAAAATTTTCTACCATAGCTAGGTAGCTTTCACATGGTCACTAAGGTAGCTACTTTCCATGGTAGATTATTCTCTCCATATTTGTGATATAGAGGCCCAAATTACATGTAAGCCCTCACCCAGATTTATTGTTTTATGGTATTAGAAATCCCCGAATTGAGTCATGGTCGAAATCGTATGGCTCCAGTAGTGTTATTTGAGGTTTATTATATTTTCGTATCGCGAGTTGGAAGTCGTTTGGATGACCCCGGTATGATTACAAAGTTATTAGAATTTATTTATGTGTTAATCAAGCGAGGTGAGCTCACGAAATAAAGTAAAAGATATTTTAATTCAACCAATGAGAAAAGAGATAAGTGACTTGAAAAGTAGTGGCTATGGATGTGCCACATGTCATCTAGTGAATGGTTGAATAGGTAAATAGATTGGAAGGTGCCAAGTGGACCAATAGAATTAAAAATTATATATTTTTGGGCACTAGTAAGATTATTGGAAGTTTGAGGTGATTAAATGAAATTTTCTTGAGGGATTCTTTTGTAATTGAGCATTAGTATATATATAAGTGTGATTTTGTCTCATTTGAAACATTTTAGTAGTGAAAGAAGAGAGAAAAAGAGAGAGAGAAGTCGGGTGTTGAGAGAGAAAGCCGAAAACGCGCAAGAAAAAGAGAGGGAGAAAAGAAAAAGATCTGGTCCGAATTTCGCCGCGATTTCTTCACAAAAGTTGTTCCTTATCACCTCCTCTAACTAACCCAACAAATTCGAAGCGAAAAGATCGCCTATTTGGTGAGTCATTTCAGTTTAAAGGTTTATATTTTTTGTGAAAACCTATCTCATCTATTCTTTCTTTTTTGAATCAAAGTTTAGGGATGATGAGAGGTAGGTGTGAGGATGATTTTGGTGTAATTTGTGAGTGAATTGATAGAAGAAAAATAGGTAAGAGAGAGAGAGAAAGTCATGGCCAAAATGGGTTTTTGTGGGATCCGAATTTGTTTTCGATTCTAAGGCATTAGATGGAGTTTTAGAGGTTAGGAAATAATCTTTTAAAGTTAGATTTCGAAAACAAAAGTTTAGGATCGATTTCGAAGCTAAACGGACGAGTTGAAGGGTGTTTTCTGAAACCCTTCTAAACGCGTTCGTTTAATGTTCGAAACTGTTTATTTAATCATGGTTGGGTGTTAGAACACTAGAGGATTGATTATTGAAGTTGTCAGACGTTCGAAGCAAAAAATGATTTTTATTAGTAAGCGAAATTGAACGAATTTCGTTCCGAGCTTCTGACGATGAAATTGAGTATACTGAGATAATTCTAGGAAAGAATAAGTAGGATTTGCGTAGAGAAAATGGATTTCGAAAACCCCGATTGAATAGAAATTGAGATTCGAAAGTTTACACGTTAAATGTTATTAATAGAGATAAATGGGATCATTATTGAATTTGAATGTTATTTGAATGAGTTAAGTGACCCTAAATGGATATTTGATGTTTTAGGGTAAAAGTGGAGAGTCCAAGAGGCATACAGAGGAGGATCGGATTTTATCCGATGGCGTGTTGTGAGTAGAAATCCCCCCTTACCAAGTGTAGTTGACAGTAAAGTTTATTTAATGATTATTTATATTTATTATGTTGTTGTAATTAAATTGCATGTTATTGTTATATTAAGATTCTATTATATGAACTTTAAATTGAGTATGTGTTTATGTAAAGAATTATTTAGAATTAACGTTTTTAGGCTTTTCGCCTTAAAAGCGAGTTTACTTGAGAATACTGAAAAAAAGTATTTTATGCGCTGATGGTTTACCCTAGCCCCAATTAAGTACCCAGTAGAATGCTCTATGCGTGCATGGTAGATGTGAGAGAGTACTAACTAAGAGAAAGAAAGTCAATTGAGTGACCCTCTGCACGTATAAGGTAGTGTAGTTCAAACCGATTACGTAGAGGTAATGCGTGCTCAGAGTCGCACATCGGTGACTACATAGGGTAGATTCCCTAATTTCTAGTGGCTAGCTAGAGAATTATACAGCCACGATAGGAGTAGTTTCCCTGAGTTACCATCAAGGTGAGAAATAAGGAAGTTTTCGAAAGAAATTCGAAGTGAATTTCAGAAACAGTTTTATTTGAAAGATTAAAAAGTATTTCAGAAAAATACTTTAGTTTATGAAATGGTTTAAGGTTTATCTCACTGAGTTATACTCACCGTTTATTTTCTATGTGGTTCTTAAAATTATTTTCTTAGGTGCAGGAGCGAGTCGTCCAGCAGACGAGGCTCAGATTGACGCATGGAGAGACTGATGGATGACTACATCTTATTGTATAGCTCGTATTTTGTCATGCATGTGTTGTACATAAATAAAGTTGTAAATGATATAAATTGTAAACGTAAATATTAGTTGTTGGATGCATGTTTTGTGAAAATGGTTTAAAAATAAAAATCTACATTTCCATCCATTTCATAATCGTGATTGGTTATGTTGTGATTGGTTTTGGATGAGGGCTAGAGGCCCTTGGTATTGGAGATTGTGTGTTATAGAAATGTCTTTAAATTGTTTTTGGAATTTGCAGGGTGGCATAGTTCAGTAAACAGCCAGCATGCTGCCGAATTTTCGTCAAAAAAAGGAAAAATTTTTACTTCAGCCACCAATTAAATGATTTACAAAATGAGTCTAAAGTGAGTCTTGGTGCTCCGATAGGACTTTTCCAAACCAAAGCTAGGGTTCATTGGAGCTCTGTCGGAGTGCTACGGTATCCTTCACAGGTCTAGAATAGGGATTCGGGAAGAGTCTCGTCATTACACATTGCCTAGCTTTCATACATCAGTAGAAGTAGCTCTTTCTTAGTATGGGACCTTTTGAGAGCTTTTGAAATTTTAGATTTTTTATTTTGTTCTCAGTATGAAGTCAATATATGAAATTCATCTAGGCTCATTTATAAGGAAAATTTAAAAACAAGACATCAAACATGCATCATTTATTCAAACAACAATCATTATAAAAGAACATGAATATCTTTCTCTCAAATTCTCTCTTATCTTTTCTTAGAAGAGGCAATCTTTAATTTTTAAGAAAATCAAAAAACTTAAAACATGAAAATCACTCATATAGAACAAATCTCTAAGGATTTCCTTAACGAATCAAATTTATTGAAATTAATGAGTTTTGTTAAAATGTCTGCAAGTTGTTTATATGTTTTAATGTATTCCAAGACAATTTGCTTTTGTTTAATCAAATCCTTGATGAAGTAATGATAGATATTAACAATCACATATGTAGCAACAAGAACAATCTATTAGATTCTACCTAAGCAACAAAAGCTAAAGTTTCATCATGTATATTTTTCATCCAAAATTTATTATGCTCAATCTCAATCACATTTTTTGGTTCAGTCAAAATTTTAAAACATGCATGTTGAACTCTGTTCGTATGAACCATACCTTTGTCAAGCTTACCTATGATAGGTTTTGCTAGATGTTCTTTCTTAACCGTGGTTAAAGGTTCATTTCTATTAAAATTTTAAGCCCCACTTGTTGAAGTTTCTTCTATTTCTATTACTGTCTGTTGATGCACAGATCATTTTATAACACTGTCATCTTCTATTACAACACACTCTGCTCTTTCCATCACAGCCTGATATCTGGTAGTACTATCAGCTTCATCTTGATTCAAGCTGTCAATCTCTTTTTTCTTTGAAGCACCTGAAAAATAAGTTTGGTTATAAACCTATAATTCGAATGGTGAAAACATTCATGCCATGAATTTATATCAGAACTAGAAGCACTGTGACAAGTAAAAGATTGAGTCAAATATAACAATTGTCAATCGATCTTTTTCCTTTTAGAACACTTCTATTCAATTGATCCATTACAAGACATTTATTTTGTGTGAAGTTCACATAAAAATTTTGATCATATATCTAACTTATGCTAATCAAGTTAGCTTTTAGTCCTTCCATATGTAGAACATCTTGAGTCCAGGAAGACCTTCAACATTCAAGGTTCCTTGTTTAAGAACCTTTCCTTAAACTCTATCTCCAAATGCTACCACATCACCAGACAAATTTTTGTAGTTCATCAACCTCCTTTCTCTCCAGTCATATGTCTTAAACATCCACTATTAAAATACCAAGAGTTGGAGTTACATTTATTTGAACAGTAGAGTGCATTGTAACAATTTAAATTAGTCTTTTCCACCTAAAATTGTTTGAATGGTTTGTTCAAATCAATTTTGACTCTAAGTGTTTGTTTTGAAAAATTCCTTTTAAGATACTGCTTTACATAGCATCGAGGTCTGATGTGACCTTTAACACCATAGAAATGACAAATTGGAATAAATTTGGAATACTTACCTATGAAACCAGAATTGACTGATTTATCTAATGTCATGATAGGCTGGTGTGATGTTGCAACATCTGATCTAGATGATATTGCAACATTTGATCTAGATGATGTTGTAACATGCTCTTTACTAGAAGATTTTACAAAAACTATTTTGGTCTTAGTTTTTTCACCTTTGAAGCCTAAACCATAATGATTCCTAACTGGTTTCCAACTGATAGAATTTCATCCAACTTCTTAGTTCCAGAATTTAACATTTTCAATCCCTTTTATGTTCTCTTAAGCTCACTTGAGAGTAAATCAATTCAAAATTCTTTTCTTTTACCAAGGTTTCAAGATCCTACACCTTTTTCTTAAGACACTTATTAGTTTTGACAAGAGAAACATTATTTTTACCAAAAGATCGATTTTCCTCACACACCTTCAGCCATTGATCATAAATTTCTTGGTATGCTTGCTAAATTGATTCTTGGTTTGATTCAGACCTAGAACCTTCTTTATCAAATGTTACATCTTGAAGAGTGTTGAGATAATTTATGAAGCTGTTGAGATTTTTCTTGCACACTCTTGAATAATAGAATCAGCATTTAAGGAATAAATTAAAGCAATTTGACTTACCAGTTCTTCATCACTCCTATTCTTAGAATCTTCATCACTTTAGGTGGTATGTATAGCCTTTGATTTCTTCTTTTGAGTGTGAAGGCCGGAATTCTTTCTATTTAGGAAAAATAAAAATTTTTTATAAATAGTATTTTTGGATGAATAGTATTTTTAAATAAATAGTAATTTTCAGATTTGTAAAACCTAAAATTTCCTCTCCATAGAAAAAATAAATTTTTTTTGGTGAATAGTATTTTTTGTATGAATAGTATCTGTATGAATAGTGATTTTCGAAAAACGGACCATATAAATCTAAAGTTCTTGAATTAGTACTAGTGTTAAACGAAACTAAGACGGATCAAAGATAAGTCCATTTGAAAAGATTTTAAGTAATCCAAAGTTTATAGGATAGAAGTACTCTATTCAATTTTAGTCCCGTATACATTATTTATAGAGAAATAAAATAATTTTAAGTACCCGGATATGTAATTGAATTTTAGTAGAATTTTCGAATAGGATCGAAAATAATTTTATTTGTGAGGTAATAAAATAAATGTTTTAGTGATTGTATGTATTAATTAAATTTTTAATGGAATTTCCAGAAATGTTAATTTAGTTCTTGTATAATTTTCAGATTGATCGGAGATGGTTTCTAACGAATCCCTTCCCTATATACTCTAGGCGGCCCGCCGGTAACTCTACAATAACCCTCCAGATGGCCTTGATTAGGTTGGAAAGCTCCCGTGAAGCTAAGCCGTCTACTTAAACATGAGAAATCTATTTCGGTTTACTTAAATTTTCTTCTTAAACTAAAAAACAGGTGGGAACTTTTTATGTTTTTAACAATAAAAATAAAACTGATTTTCTAAAAATTTTGGCAGCATAACGACTATAATTTAAACAATCCTAACCTGTAATTTTATAAAAATGAATACATTTCTATATTTTTAAATAATTTCTCAACTTCTGGGCCTCTGGCCCTCTCATCATTTCACAACCAACCCTAAACACATTTGCTCACAAACATGCTTAAAATAACAAAGATGACAACTCGAGAACTTGAAAATTTAAGTTTACAATATGACATTCAACATATCGAAAACATGCATTGAGATAAACATGTTTATAAACACATAATCGTTTATATAAAATTCGGATTATACAACTTTTCAAAATTATTTACAATCCAAATTACAAAATCACCTAAGCACAAAATCACAGAAGAATTTGACTAGGAACGTTTATTCTTGAACCAGGGTCTCTACTACTGATATCTCGACACCTGTACTTGTCCCTAGGAGGTTTTATTTATAAAACATAAACTAAGTGAGCTATAAAGCTCAGTGAGTGTCGTATTTTCTAAATCGAATTTACGTTTTCTAAAATAACCTCGCTAATTTTTATTTTTTTTTTAATTTTTATGAAACATATTTAGGCTTTCCAATGCAACTTATTTTACATGAATGCATGCATAAAGTGTAATGTAATTAACTTTCATATAGTATGAAAATGAAGTATAATAGCATGAAAGATGGTGATATAAAATCCATATCCATGATGGTGCCTGAATACCATATAGTATCCTAAACGTGGAACAACCCGGATTCGACTAGACGGGCCTTGTGCCCCGGCCCCGACATTGTTCTAACCAGTGAGAGCGGAATGCTGCATCGCTAGTAAAATAGCTAGCTGTCTCATATACCAAATTTGTGCATGGATGACACATTGAACAAGACTTACGGACTCAGTCCCTCCCGCTGTTTGTGACAAACACCCCACATAATCCATGCACGGTTTGGGTATGCTGACCGGTAACATAACATAACATATAACTGAGCGGGACGAAACCACCATCCCCAACGGGTAGCATTAATATCATAGGTTATTTAAAATCTTTTCCATGCATATCAGTTTCTTAACATAAATCTTTCTATAATTCATGAATTCTTTTGAAAGTCCATAAAAGGATTTTCATATCCCATTCATGCATAATAAAACTAGATTCCTATGCTTTAAACATAAATTTTCATATAACATACAAAGTCATGATTTATAAAAATTAATATCATTCAAAATATTTTTAGTAAGACACTCACCTAATATCCGTTTACAGAAAAATATCGTTTTCAAGTTTTCGTCGTCGAAATACCTTACACATAACATATTTTATATTTAGATGACATTAAGACTAAGATTATTTGCATCAATTTCCTATTCAAACTTTACTAATATGTAACCACACTAAATCTTTTAACTAGCTCCAAAGTTTTCATTCAATTGTCTAGTGCCATTTAATTGCTCATTTCACATTATTTCTTAACCAATTTTAAACATATCCAAGCTCCACCTTTTCATATCATTTTCATAAGGTTTCTAATCATCATAACAGCCCCTACATAGCCAAAAACTTAGCAATATCAACATGGATAACATGTATTGTAAACCCCTAGTCTCGATCTATAACCTCTTAGTGTTAAAAGATGGATTAGAGAGGTAAAATAAATCTCTACATTAGATTAATTGAATTTCATGGCATTAGAGATTTATCAACTTAAGATTGACGACGAAATTCGTCAATTATAAAAGTTAAGTAACATTACAATAGAATCAAGTTAGTGTTAAGCTAAATCAATTCATCGATTTCGTGAACGTCATTCTAGAGTTTCACAACAACCGAATTAGCAAGAAAAAGATCAATGAAGAGTAAAGTAATTCATCCATAGATAAGAGACAAGTTAAAGAAAATAAAATGTTGAGTGCACGATTAAGAAAATTTTTACATTAGTTGTTCGTAAGTAATGGACAACTATTAAGCGATTTAAATAAGAGATTAATGATAATCAAAAATAAATCAAAGGACAAGCTTGATATTCCATAGAACATTAATAAGATATACAAACAAGACACTTAGAGGCCAAGTGGACAAGTGAAGAATGCAAAGCTATCATAAAAATCAAAAACAAAAGTAAATCCCGTATAGAATGGATGATGAGGGAAAACGATGGTCAAACGAATTAAAAATGAGACTTAAGTGCCATTTTTATGAAGGTTAATGATATATATTGAACATTTAGCAAGATTTCAACAAGCAAAGATGAAAAAAGGTGAGAAATAAAGAAGAAAACAACAGCTGCCAGAAAATAAACAAAACTGGGCAGCAGTGAAGATAACAGAGAAATTGAGAGGAAATGGTGCAAATTAAAAAGAATTGGGACATGATGTAATTATAAGAAATGCTATTAGTATATAAGCAACCCTTGCTGAAAATTTTTCCAGCAAACACCACTCCTTCAGTCGTGAAAAAGAGAGCAGAACAGAAGCAAAACAAAAGCTGACCGTGAAAACCACAAGCAGAGGTGCTGGACAGCAGCAAGGAAAAGTGGAAGGAGAAGAGCCCATCCAGCCCTTCTGAACCCCTAACCTCTCTCTCTAAACCCTCTTCTAAGTCCTCTCAATCCTCTAAGCCAAGTACCAAGTAAGATATCATATGATCTTCTCCTTATTGTGTTTAAAAATACAGTAGAGCTGCTGGAAATTTTCTGGGCAGAAATTTTTTGTTGTGTTGGTGTTCTACACTTCAATTAAGTGTGGAACCCCAACTAGATGATGATGAACTTTAAATAGCATGTTGTTGGGTGTAAGTGGTAGCCTAGGGTTTTATTTATGGCTGCCACATATTTGATTTAAGTGAAAACAAAATCAACTCTCACACACACACCAATTAGTTGATTAAAGTTTTGAGTGAATTGTTAGTGTTCAAATGAACAAGTAATGTTTATGTGTGTGTTGTGACTATATTAGACAGTAAATAAGCTCTGAAATTAGAGGTTATGAACCCAAGTTTGAGCATAAAAATGATTAGAAAAGCATAGGAGAGCATATAAGAATGATAGAAGCTCAATAGAATTGGTTTTAACAATTTTGTCAATCCCGAGCTGAATTTTTAGCTAGGGGAGACCTGACCATATTTGGCTTATTTGGGGGTGTTCTACACCTCAAATGATGCCTAGGAACCATAGAAAACCATAGGTTTTGGAACGGATCGAATCCGATAAAAATTGTGCAAGTTATGCACGAAATAGCGCCGTTAGAGTTCTGAGAAGTGAAACGGCTATCCTAATGCAATTTTTATTGCATGGTTTGAGTTTGGTTCATCATTATAAGTTAAATGAAGCTTAGTTATGGAATAAAATCTAGCGTCGCTAACCCAAAACCAAGAGGTTGCAAAACGGGCACTTAATTGCGCCCGAAAGTGTCCAAAACGGATGTTTTCATTAGATTTGACATAGCAAACGATAATATTTCTCAATGAAATTTGTCGTGTGACTAGAATGTGATGTAAGTGAGCCGTAGGAAAAAGAACGAAGGAAAACGGAGCCCCGAGCAGCAGGTTACCATCTGTTATGTCAAGGGCTGTCCATTTTAATTAAAATTGTGATTTTTCGTTTTAAGCCTCCGACTAGTAAACGGACTGTGTGGGGATATCCCTAGGGGTCCAAAACTAAAACTTTTCCACAAAAATCGGGATTTGAGAGTCTCGGTTGAGTTAGAATCGAGTTAAGAGCTATATAGAGAAAATTGAGCATAGTTGGGAATTCTAGCGTATAGTGAGAAATGGAGGTTTTTTTGTTAATAGTAATAAAGAGAACTTGTTGTGTAGGTGACGAGCGCATGAGCGGCGTCCAGGAGCCTCGTCGAGACGCTTGACGCGGCCTTGAGGTAAGTGGTTCGCCACTTATGCTTGTTTCCAATTCTTTGGAAATTCTTGATTGTTTATCATAAACATTGTAACTAAGAAATAAATGAAATTGAAAATGATGGTTAATGTTAAGGTCAAAGTTAAGCGTATAGATTCCTATGGAATCTATATGTTAATAGAAAGTAATACTAAGTTGCTTTTAAAAAGAATGAAATGAGAAAAGTGTTAAGAGGTTTTTGAACTAAAGAGTTTTGTGCTTTGGCACTAGAAAAGTAGTAGAAAAACCCATGTGTATGCCTAAAAAGCTATGAGATTTAGCGTTACGTGACGACGCAGAGAATTCCGTCCGTAATCGCTCAGTTTATAGAAAAGTATAGCGCTACGTGACGATGCAGAAAATTTCGTCCATAGTCGCTCAGAGTATAGAGAAATTAGCACTACGAGACGACGCAGAAAATTCCGTCCGTAGTTGCTCAGTTTCCTAGAAAATATAAGCGCTACGCTGCGATGCAGAAAATTCCGCACGTAGTTGGTTAGTTAACAGTTAGCGCTACGACGCGATGCAGTAAATTCCGCTCGTAGTTGTCTAGAGATTCAGCACTACATTTGCGATGCAGAAAATTCCGCATTGTAGTTGTTCAGTGAATAATTTAGCGCCCTACGTACGATGCAGTAAATTCCGTAACGTAGTGGTTGAGATGCATTAGTAAGCTTCACGTTGGCGTTAGCTAAAATCGCCCGTGATGGTTAGAATGAGTCAAGGATACACATGGAAGAATTTTTAAAGAAGTTGTAAAACTCGAGTCAATAATGAAATCTTATGTTGGTGTATGTGATATTATATATCCTTATTGCACTAACCTCTGATTTATTTTGTAGCTCATTTGTTTTTATTGCGTGCCGCCGTCGGACGAGATCGAGACCTTTTGCTTGCATATATATATCTATAGGTGGGCAATCGCGCAAGACGCTGGGATATACTTTGTATATGTATTTAATCGCGTATATTTGAATTTGAATGTTGTAGGGCTTGTAAAAGTGATAAGTATTCTTGCATTTATACATTTGGTGCACTTGTGTATCTTATGAATTGTTTATGTTTATGAAACTGTGATGAATGATGCATGATTGAGAATAAAGAAGTTGGGAGGTTTACAGAAATAGTTGAAGTGTTGTTTTTTGACAGGTAAATTTTGGTTTATCAAAAATGCAGTCGTTATGCTGCCGAAAATTTTATAAAAATATTTGAAATAGAATCGAGAAAAATTTTATCACTCCCAACTAGTTTAAAAGAAAACGAAATTTTTGAGACTAAACGAGTAAACCGGTTGAAGAAAGATAGGGTTCGCTTCCCGGATGTCTTCTATCCGACGAGTCGGTTACGAGGAATCCGTTGAAGTGCCCGGCAGGATCCTCCAGACGAGAGCTTAGATAAGGTCTGGGAAGGGTCCTGTCATGTATTCTTTCATGGACAACATGTGGCTCACTTGAATTTTCTTGATCAATTGCATCAAATCATGCATGCCACCTTGTCATTTCACATTTCTAATACAATTTTCTCACTTATAAGTTTCACAAGTCTTATTAAGGCACATCAAGATCCATGAAATATCATCATCCTTCACTTGATCGATCATAGAAGCAATTTATCAAACACTTTAGCTTCATTTCAATTTCATGCTTTCACTCATATAAAACAACCCTTATTTCACACCAATTTAATCATATTTCATCCACAACATCTCACATCAACCTAGCCAATAGGCATAACGATATATGTTTCAAGATATTATCAAATTCTTCACACAACTTCAATCATAATTACACTAAAAAAAAATTTCAGCAGCATACACCTTTACTTATCACCACCAAAACCTACTCAAATCACATTAATTTTTAACCAAACCACTTACTAATTATTCCTTGAGGTCTTGGTTTGCTTCTTCACTTTTTTGATAGCTCAAACCTTGAACCAAACCATAGAAAATTAATTTAGATCACTTGTTGTCCTGAAAACTATTTTTGACAACTTTGGATCAACTTTTTCACATCAAAACGCAATGAAAACTCATTCAATATTACTTGAAATTCACTTAGCCAAGTAGTATAACCCTCCTAGACTTGTTTAAAACCTTTTTGGGGCTTGAAATATGTAGAACCCAAAATTTCATTTCCCTAAAAGAAATAGTGTTTTTCAGATAAATAGTATTTTCGGACGAATAATGTTTCTAGATGAATAGTAATTTCATGTGAATAGTATTTATAAGTGAATAGTGATTTTCAGGAAATGAAAAATTTCCTCAAGTTTCATGAGAGAATTTTTTCGGTGGATAATGTTTCCAAGTGAATAGTGTTCGTATGAATAGTGATTTTTAAAAAATGGACCCCGAACATCATAAGCTCCAGAATAGGAATTAGAGTTATTAGAAACTAAAACGGAGTAAAAATGAGTCTGTTTAAGTGGATTTTAAGGGTTCTGAATATTTATTGATAAAAATACCTTCGTTGGAAATGTTGTGAAATTAGTGAGTTCAAAACCAATGAAATTTTTTTCGAAGATGGGATTGAAGGTTAAGATACCCAATTAGAGTATTGCATGGTCAATTTGATGATAGGATGATCATGAAATATTTTTGGAATTTATTAGTGTGAAATGAGGATTAAATTTTAAGTTTAATGATTTATTAAAGTGTTGCATAAAAGGATAAGTGTCAAACAAGCATAATCCATGTGAAATTGAATGGACTAATGCTTTAGAGACAGATTTAATTCAAAAAGAAGTGTAATTAGTTGAATTGAAACTAAGTTGGCGTGATTTGGTTGGTGGATTAATTAGATAGAATTGTTTAACCAATCAAATGAATTTATTTATAACTAATGGCATTGGTGTGATTTTAAAGTCATTCCAAGGGCAATTTAGACTTTTCTAGGGTCAAGTATATAAAGTGAAGTGTGAGATGAGTGAATGAAGAGATGTGATTCGGCTAAAACAAGGAGCAGATCGTGAAATTGAAGCAAAAACCATGAGCTGAAAGAGAAATGAAGCCGTGACAAGTGCAGACCAAGAGGAAGAAGAAATCTAGTCGTGAAAGAAGAAGGAGAAGAAGAAGAGGAAGTCCCCAAGGTGCTCATCCATCCTTCTCTCTCTAGTCTATCAAGATATTTCAAGAAAACAAAGTGAAGAGATGGAAGGTTAGTGAGTTGATTTATGAACTAGTTGATGGGTTTTTATGGAATGTTGATTTAATGAGTTCTTTGATGGATTTTATGGGTTGAAGGGAGTTAGATCACCATCAAATTGAGCTTGGAAAGGAAAGAACTCATCAAGAAGCTTTGGATCAAGATTTTTGAAAGGTAAGGTTAGGGTTTGATATCTTGAGTTGATGAAATTTGATTGATTTTTAGTTTAAGGTTTTAGTTGATAAATTGATGAATTGTTGATGCTTTTGGGTGTGATTATTTAGCTTGAAATGAAGAGTATGGATGAAGTTTGTCAGATATTAGTATGTGATGAATTTGGAAAAGAGTAGGTAATTGGATGTATTTTAGTGTTTGGATGAATTTATAGGTGATATTAGAGTAATTTAAGATGAAATTTAAAATGAAAAATCAAGTGATTGAATTGTTGGATATGTATATTAGTGTATGGATCATTATGTTTTTGCATGCGTTTAAGTTGATTTTAATGTTTGAAGGAGTTGTATGAGGTTTGGGGATGAAAATGAATTGATTGGTATCAAAGAAGTGGAAGAATAATGAAATTGGAAAGTTTGGGTGATTATGTTGGTTGAAGTTTAGAATGGGTGTAAATTTATTATCCAATCTTTTTAATGTGTTTTGATGATGTTTATAAGGTGTTTGAGTGCTTTAGTGCTAAAGAAATTAATAGAGTTGGATGTGAGATTATTAGTAGAAAATATGGTGAAGTGGTGAAATTATTGAATAAATATATATTGAGGTGGGTTAAATGATTAATTGACATTTTATTGTGTTAAAGAAATAATTGAGTTTGACATTAAATTTAAGTGGAAAAGGATGATGAATTGATGGTGGAATGTGATTTTAGGATTTGGAAGCAAAATCATCAAAAAGGGAGGTTTGGAAGAAGTGGTGTTAGTGGTGAAGTAAATTTGTGAGTGGTTATATTTTATTTAAAGTGTTTATAAGTTTTATGAGTTATGATGAATTTACTTAAATGGTTGATTAAATGCTCCCTTTATATTTGTTCAAGTAATTATTTTTATTTTAGTTATCGAGTTTATAATTTTGACTTATTTAAACTTTAGCATGTAATTATTTTAGTGTGAAAGCAATTTATTATATTTGTGTAATTACATGCAAGGTTGAGACATGCTAAAGTAGTTTTGAAAGTTAGGCTTTGGCCTTAGAAAAATGAGATTTTAGTTTCAAACAATAAGTTAAAAGAAAATAAAGAATTTTTAGTTCATTGAAAAAGAGATTTTAGATGCCTTTAGTTTACCCTAAACCCAGTATACCCGGCCATAGGACCATTGCATGTATGGTAAGATGGTTGGGATAGTTATTAGCTTAGGGGGTTGAGTCTGTGAGTCGCCCTCTACATGTATATGACAGTGTAGATCTACCTGATGTTGAGAGGGGAATCGCAACCTCAAGAGTTTCCCACATCTGCTACTACACATGGTAGTATGCTCGAGCTCTAGTGGCGATGAGAAATTCCGTCACAATAGAGCTAAGCTTCCTTGGGTTGCCTTTAGCGAGATGAAAGAGAAAAGCATGTCAATAGACGTGAAATTATTAAATTAGAAATTTATTTCCAGTTTCGAGAAATAAAGAAAAGTTTATAAGAATTAATTAGTTTCGTAATTTTAATAAAGTTATAAGAAAATTATTAGTTTATAAATTATTTCGAGAGGACATATATATATTTTAGAAAAGGAAATTTTAGTTAAAAGTTATCCGTTCACTGAGTTTTATACTCACCCTTCTTTCTATATGTTTTTGAAAAATCCTCCCCAGGTGCAGGAACGAGCCGTCAATTAGAAAAGGCTCCATTGGACACGTAGGTGGCCTGACGCAAAAATATCACTGCATAGGTTTAAATATTCGAAAGTGTATGTCATGCATTTCATGCAACTTTTGGTGAACATGTTGTAAATTATGTTTTGGGTTGTATATAGCATTTTGTATTTATAAAATTAAGTTTTTGATAAATTAAATTATATACTTATATTAATTGAAAATGAAGTATATTTATGGATTTTAAATTGAAAAATGTTTGTGGTTAGATTGTTGTAGAACCCAGAATTTCATTTTTCTAGGAGAAATAGTGTTTTCTAGATTAATAGTATTTTCGGATGAAACAGTATTTCCAGATGAATAGTAATTATATGTGAATAGTAATTTTTGAGTGAATAGTGATTTTCGGGAAACAGAAAATTTCCTTAAGTTTCGTGAGATAAAAATTTTTCGATGAATAGTGTTTTTAAGTGAATAGTATCCGTGTGAATAGTGATTTTCAAAAAATGGACCTCGGACATCATTAGTCCTGAAATAGGAATTAGAGTTATTAGAAACTAAAACGGAGTAAAAATGAGTCCGTTTAAGTGGATTTTTAGAGTTCTGAATATTTATCGATAAAAATATCATCGTGGGAAACATTGTGAATTTTAGTGAGTTTATAATCAATTGATTTTTTTTCAAAGCATGGAATTGGAAGTTAAGACACCTAATTAGAGTATTGCATGGTCAATTTGATGATAGGATGATCATGGAATATTTTTGGAATTTATTAGTGTTAAATGAGGATTAAATTTTAAGTTTAATGAATTATTAAAGTGTTGCATGAATGGATAAGTGTCAAACAAACACAATCCATGTGAAATTGAATGGACCAATGCTTTAGAGACACATTCAAGTAAAAAAGAAGTGTATTTAGTTGAATTGAAACTAATTTGGAGAGATTTGGTTGGTGAATTAATTAGATAGAATTGTTTAACCAATCAAATGATTTAATTTAGAACTAATGGCACTTTTTTGATTTTTTAGTTAGTTGAAGGGCACTTTAGACCTTTGTGAGGACAAGTATATAAAGTTAAGATGCTTGAGAGCTGAAACAAGAGAGCAGATTCGGTTGAACAAAGCAAAAACCGTGAGACAAGCTGAAGAGAGAGCAGACCGTGACAAGCTGAAACCATGAGGAAGAAAGAAGTTCTACAGGCCGTGAAAAAGAAAGAGGAGAAGAAGAAGAGGAAGGAGAAGAAGAAGAAGAGGTCCCAAGTGAGTTCAATCCCTCCTTCTCTCTAAAACCCATCTAAGATTTCTTGAGAAAAGCATGAAGAAAATGTAGATGAATGAACTAGTTTTATGGGAAAAATTTTTATAGTTGATTAATGAGTTCTTTGATGAATTTTATGGGTTGAAGGGAGTTAGATCACCATTAAATTGAGCTTCGAAAGGAAAAAACTCATCAAGAAGCTTTGGATCAAGATTTTTGAAAGGTAAGGTTAGGGCTGATATATTGAGTTGATGAAAATTTATTGATTTTTAGTTTAAGGTTTTAGTTGATAAATTGATGAATTGTTTGATGCTCTTGGATGTGATTTTGAGTTGGAAATGAAGGAAATGGATTGGTTGTGATCTATATTAGTAAGTGGTTCATTTGGAAAAGTTTATGTAATTGGACGGTTTTTGGTATTTGGATGAGTTATATGAAGATTTATATTAATTTGAGATGATTTTTGGAAAAGAAAAGCAAAAGGAATGGAATGATAAAAATTATGTAGTGTATGGAAAATTTATGTAATCCATGTGTCTGTGTGAATTTTTAATGCTTGAGTGGTTAGTATGATGTGTTGGAATAAAATTGAGTCGATTTTGGTATTAAATGAATGGAAGAAAAATTTGAAGTAAAAAAGTTTGGGTGTTAATTTGGTTAAGTTCAAGAATGGGTGTAATTTTGTTTTCAAATCTTTTTAATATATTTTGATGATATTTATAAGGTGTTTGAGTACTTTAGTGCCAAAGAAATGAATTGAAATGGATGTGAGAGTATTAGTTGGAAATTTGATGGAGTTGTGAAATTACTGAGCAAATATATTAAATGATTAGTTAGTATTTATTATGTTGAAGATTTATGTGAGTGAATGGTTGAATTCTTGAATGACTTGTTAAATGTGAAGTTGATGGTGGAAATGTGATTATAGGATTTGGAAGCAAAACTATCAAAAAGGGAGGTTTGGAAGAAGTGGTGTTAGTGGTGAAGTAAATTTGTGAGTGGTTTTATTTTATTGAGTTAATTTAATGAAATGTTATTGACATTATGACAAGCTATTAAGTTTAATTAAATTCTATCATACTCTTAAGTTTTATTATGCATGTATATTTCTTGAATTTATATTGTAATTTTATTTATTTTTAAGCAAAGAAAATTAGCAAGCTTTTAATATATATACATGCATGAAATTAAGTGATAAGATGTTTCAAAAGTATTTTCGATTATAAAGTTTATATTCGAAAATAAAGTTACAAGTATATAGAAGAGATTTTAGATGCCTTTTGGTTTACCCTAATCCTAAGTATACCCGACCGTAGTACCATTGCATGTATGGCAAGATGGTTGGGATAGTTACTAGTTTGGGGGGTTGAGTTTGAGTCTATGAGTCGCCCTCTGCACATGTATGGTAATGTAGATTCGTTTGATGTTGGAAGGGGAATCGCGATCCCAAGAGTTTCTCACATCTGTGACTACATATGGTTGCATTCCCGAGCTCTACTGGCGATGAGAAATTTCGTCACGATAGGGCTAAGCTTCCCTAGGTTACCTTTGGTGAGATAAAAGAGAAAAACACGTTAATATACGTGGAACTTGTTAAATTAGAAATTTATTTCTAGTTTTAAGAAATTAAGAAAAGTTTATAAATTTTAATAAAGTTATAAGAAAATTATTAGTATACAAATTATTTTGGCAGGACATATATATTTTAGAAAAGGATATTTTAGTTGAAAAAGTTATCCACTCACTGAGTTTTATACTCAACATTCTTTCTCTGTGTTTTTGAAAAATCCTTCCCAGGTGCAGGAACGAGCCGTTAATCAGAAGAGGCTCCATCGGACGCGTAGGTGGTTTGACGCAACAATATCACTGCATAAGTTTATGTTTGAAAGTGTATGTCATGCATTACATTCAACTTTTGATGAAAATATTTGTAAATTATATTTTGGGTTGTATATAACGTTTTGTATTTATAAAATTAAATTATATATTTATGTTAACTGAAAATGAAGTATATTTATGGATTTCAAATTGAAAACTATTTGTGAGTGGATTGTGGAAACGATTTAAAGGCTTGAGGCCCAGTAGTGGAGAAACGTTTGTTATAGAAGTGTTAAATTTTGAAATTTGCAGGGTGGTATGTTCGGAAAACAGCCATTATGCTACCCAATTTTTTTTTATAAATTAGTTTTGTAAATGTTCAAAAGAAAAAGAAAAATTTTCTCACGTTCCCGCATTAATAGAAAGTTTTGAAAAGTAAATAGCGTAGCTTTACAGGAACTTTTCAGTTGGATCAGATATCCACTGGAGGGCTACCGTGAGGCGGCCGGCAGGCCTAGTAAAAGAGGGGCCTATCAATTGTGGAAAACAATTTGAGGGCTTAAGGCCCAGTAATGGAGAACTGTTTGCTATAGAAGTGTTAAATTTTGAAATTTGCAAGGTGGCATGTTCGGAAAATAGCCGTTATGCTGTCCAAATTTTTATAAATCTATTTTATAAATGTTTGAAATAAAAAGAAAGATAAAGAAAAATTTTCCCACGTTCCCGCACTAACAGAAAGTTTTGAAAAGTAAACGACATAATTTCACGAAAACTTTTCAGTTGGATCAGATATCCGCTAGAGGGCTACCGTGAGGCAACCGACAAGCTTAGTAAGGAGAGGGGCCTGTCAAAATCACTTGAAATTGGGATGAGAATGGGTGGATATAGCTGCTGCTCGGAACTGATTCCTTTCCCCTGCATTTCACTCTTTTTTTTTTTCTAGATCTTTCATGACATCTTATATATATATATATATAGACTTCTTGCACTTGTATAATTGCCATCAACCTTTGTTACCTATTTACATGATACGTTACTATATTATTTGGACCAAAATGTCCTCCTTTGTTTGAGATATTTCCATTATATGCCTACAAGTTTTGATGAAATTTTTCCATTCGAGCCAATAAAATTTTCTAATCACTTTTACCTCTTTTTGGATATCCTTTTATCATGAATTTCATCTCATATCATTAATAAGTCAACATATCCTTTATCAGATTCGAATCTGTTTCCGTTCCATTCAGAAATTCTATTAAAATTCGATTATGCGATTTTCAAAAATTAATAAATTTATTAATTTTCAATCAAGGGCATTTTAGTACATATATATACATCGTTTATACAAGGTTTCCTCTACAATACGGAATTTGGAAGAGGGACATCACAGTTTCAGATATGGAAATGGAAAAGCGTGAAAAGAATGCATAAGAAAAGATGACACTTGGCGTTGAATGAGAGGAAGAATGAATGCATGGGATACAAGTGGCTGTAAGAAAGCAATAAAGAGGACAAATGTATGGTTGATGGAAACAAAGAAGTGACAAATGGCATGATCTTGTGGTGTATATATATATAGTTAAATTAAACAAACAAAGGCAAGAGACAAATATAAATAGCAGCTCAGTCAAAACACACAAAAACAAAAATAAAAGTGGTGTTCGGCCTTGTGGAGAAAATGAGAGAGCTGTTCTTGGCCAAGAGAGGAATTGGTTGTGCAGCAACCATTTTGATGTTTTAAGGGTGATTTTGAGTAGATTTTAGAGAGATTTTCAAGTTAAACAAGCTTGCATGCAAGATAAAAAAGCAAGGGAAATCATTTAGAACCAAGAAAAAGCTGTTCTACCGTGAAGAAAACAGAAGACATCATGCTGCCTAGAAAGTTTGAAGGCTGTTTTTGAGTGATTTCCACACATGCAAGAGGTGTACACAAGCTTAGAAAGGAAATCCATCCATTCGGAGTTAGTTTGAAAAGGTAAAATTTGATGTTTCTATGAATTAGTTTGTGAAAATACTTGGATTTATGGTTTTTGATGTGTTGGTTGTGATTGATGTTTGGGTGTTATTTTGCATGTAACTTTGGTGTGAAGTTTGAAGGAAAATTGTGATTTTGTGTTTGGATTTGAAGATTTGATGAGAGGGTTGTGTTGCATGTGATTGATGTAAATCTAAGTGGAAAAAATTGATGAGAATTTGGTGTTTTTCTAGAGATGAGTCACGACCAAGAAGTGTTCAAAATGGTTCAAAATTGAATTTAACTTATTTGAATGATTTTCATGCATTCGGACATGCTAGAATGTTAAAATTTAGTATCGAAATGTGAAGCAAAAATATTGGATATTGAAGTGCTATATTTGGCCACATGATGGTAAGGGTGATGGAAAATTTGTTTTGGTGTTTTGAATGATGTTATGATTGTTTTGATGATGAAAATAGTTTGGTGATTCATAAGAATGAATTAGAATGATGAATAATTATTTACGTATGTTTCGAATGATTTTATAGCTTGCATTGAAGAAAAATTTAACACGAAATTGAAACGAAATTCAGTAGACATCATAAAGTATATGTCACGACTAAACTTGTATTTTAATGTTCTAGTGTGAGTTTTATAGATTTGAATGAATTTGGCATCATTTGTGATATATTTGAATGTGAATTTGATGAGAAAATTTAACAAGATTGATGATATGAGAATGTATTAGGCTCAGCTAACATAGGGAGAAGTTGGTTCGAAAATTTCGTTTAATGCGTTAATGTGAATTTAGGCTTCGTTAAATGTCTTTTGCATGTTTGGATATTTAGAATGATGAATGGACAATAAATTCAAAAAATTGGCCTTGATATGACTTTAAAAGGGTGTTTTGAATTATAAGTATAGCTAGGGGATTATATGGATTGATGTGTGTGGTTATGGAATTATTCGAACGAATAATGTTGGTTGTGACGTAACCTAAAAATAGAATACAAAAATGTGTAGGTTACGTGGAGGTGAGGTAATCTTTCCGTTGAATTTGAGCTTTAAAGTGAAATAGGGCACAAGGTGAGTGTCCTTCCAAAAAGTTTTAACACAATTAGTTTTTATTCAATTAATTCATGCAATATATTTAAATTTAAGATGAAATGTGAATGTCCATTTCAAAATGTTTTGATACAATTGCTTTCTAATTACCATGAATTTTTTGTATTGAATTTATATTCATACTTCGAATACTTGAAAGTAAATTTTTTATAATAAATGAGTTTTAGAATGAAAACCTCTTGCATGAATTTTAGAAAGATTGTGTGAATTATGAATTATTTGATGAAAAACAGTATGTATGGAAATGATTTTATAAGCCTATGGTATGTCTCATATATATCTCAGATAGTTATTTCTGGTCAAAGTACCCTAAGTGTGTATAATAGTGCTAGGGGGTGTCTGTCACTAACAGCTGAAGGAAACTCGAGGGAGGGACCGTGTCAATTAGTCCAGTTCAGTGTGTCGCCCATACACGTATAGAGGTATATAATGGCTAGCTCCTAGTAGCATGGACAAGTCCTGCTACATAGAACCGAACCTATGGCCTAGGCCATATGGAATTCAGTTTACAGTAATCTAGGGTGTCATATGGTATGTAGACATCGGTGATTAGTTTATTCTACAAAGAGAAATTTTTCAGAAAATTGCATTGCCACCACCATTTATAATTTTATAGTAAAGATAAAATAATACAGGCTGTTATGTTTTCAGATTTGAAAAGCGTTTCAGAATAGTTTTCCAAAATCAGAATTCGCTTTTCAATATGTTACTAAATTCTAGTTTATTTGCGCATGAATTTTATTTATACTAAATGTTTATACATGCGATTGGTTTAGATGAGGCTTTCAAAAAATACATTTCAAATTTATAGATTGAAAATAGTTACGAAAATACGTTTTGAAGTTTTTAGGGAAGCTATTTTAGAAAGCATGGTTTGAATAAAAAAGTTTGACACTTACTGAACTTGTTTAGCTCATTCTTAGTTTATTGTTTTATAAAAAAAAAACCTCATAGGAACAGGTAGATGAGGTGTTCAGAAAATACATTTCAGATTTATAGATTGAAAACAGTTACGAAAATGTATTTTAAAGTTTTTAAAAAGGCTATTTTAGAAAGCATGGTTTGAATAGAAAAAGCTTGACATTTACTAAGCTTGTTTAACTCGCTCTTAGTTTATTGTTTTATAAACAAAACCTCCCAAGAACAAGTACAGATGCTGACAAGACTTGAACCAGATTCTTTCTGGGCTCTTATCTGGAGGGTTTTGCAGGGCACTCCAACGAACCTTTTATAACCCTATTCACGGTTAAGAGAGATCTGCGGAGTAACCCCTAAGATACTTTGCCCGTTTACTTTACTTTGACTAAATCAATTTCTATTTCTTTGAAAGTAGTTGGATTGGTGTAAATTTTTTGCGTTTCATGTAAGAAAATTTTCCTTAAATTTTGACAGTATAACGGCTGTATTTTGAAGGTTTCCAAAATTTTCATGTAAGAATTTACACTTCTAACTATTCTCAATTACCACCCAACTTCTTTTTGTCCATAAACATGCATTTTGTAATGCCCTCTCCCAAGTTGTACTGTAATCATGCTTAAGATGAGATAAATTTTATTTATAAAATAATAAAATGGATTTTTAGAGAGTTTTGAAAGTGTAATTTAATTTTTATAGAGTTTTCAAGACGATTAGGAGAAAAATTTAATATTAAAAGTTGAGGGTAAAATGGTAAAAATAAAAGATTTTATAAAGAATAGCAGAATTGTAAATATAAGGAAAGGACAAGGACATTAGGGAAAAGTGAAGAATTATCTAGAATCTGGTAAAAGCGTAATTTTAAAGAAGTTCAAAGGTGGAATCAATCTTAACCCGCGCCTCTAAATATAGATGTGTGGTGAGTGTCGGTGGAGAGAAGAAAAATCTGGAAAAAGAGAGAGGGAGAGAGAAGTTGTCGCCGACAGAGGAAGAAGATCAGATCTGTCGCTGATCTAGTCGGATTTCTGCCTTTTTTTAGGAGGATCAAGCTTATTGGAAGGTGAAGATCAGATTTAAGGAGCAAATCTGGTAAGATTTAAGTGATAAAAATGAGTTTTTATGGTTTTGTGTTGATGAAAAGCTGTCAGGTAACAGCTACTGCGTTTATGAGCATTTAACGAGATTCTTGGTGTAGATCTGGGGGATTGAAGCTGTAAGCGAGAGAGAAAGCAAAGTAAAAAGGCTGAGTAAAGGTCTGGTAAGTGAAATCTTTGAGAATGGTGCTGATTTTGTGGTAGTTTGATATTGTTTTAGGATGATTTAGTTTGTGTCGTTGAACCTGATGAGGTCGCGACCTGAGTTTTGGTGAAGAACTGATATGTTGTTTTAATGTATGTGAGTTGAGTTGTGTCAGGGCAAGAGCTCGCTGAATGTGCGAGCTGGGCGAGCTGAGGTACGAGCTCGTAGCTCGAGTTGACCTGGTAGTATTGTAGCCCATAGCAGCTCGTGCAGATTAAGAGTTGGAGAATAATTTAGCTAGCTAAGTGAAAGTTTCGTTTGTGAATAAGTGTAGGTGATAGCAAGCTGAGGGAAGAGGTCGTTGAGAAGGTCGCGAGAGCATTGGCGCAAGAGATTTGGATAGCAAGCAGTGAGTGTGAAAATAATTTATCTATTTTAAGATGTTCTTTCCAATTTTCTTGCAATTATTATATAAGTTCTTATAAATTATTTTTAGCTCATCAGCAGTTCATGTTAGCATGAGATTTTAGCCTATTTGAATATAGAAGAGCAAAAAAAAAAAAAAGAGTAAAGATTTTCAGTGACTAGTGGAACAACCCAAGCTTATTGATAGATAAACCTTCTAGCATTTTAGACCCGGCCGGTATACCCCATAGTGTAGGGCAAGTATTGGGAGGGTTAGTCTACTAACATCCGGGGGATAGAGTCTATTATGTCTGTGAGTCGCTTTCTACACCATGGGGTATTGTCTCGCTTGCGATGTGCGATGATAGTTCTGCCACGCAGCTGCGAGATGTCTTTGTAGCTTTGTCACTGTGCGCGATGATAGATATTCCGCCACGTGACCCCCCACACTGAGCGGAACTGGTCTACCCGTTCATGTGGTTATAGCTTCCCTTGGGTTCCCCATTAGTACAGATTTTAGTAAGATCAGCATACTATTGAAAAACAGATTTCAGAAAGAAATTATTTTAGAAAAAGTTTTCGAATTTCTATAGAAAATTTATGAAACTCAAGTTTTTGAAAACAAATCTTTTTTAAAGAAAAATGTTTTCAGGAGGTGTTTTATAAACCTTAATTTAAAATAAAACCCTCGCACTCACTAGGCTTTTTAGCTTACGCCTCTTTTTGGTTTTATGTTTCAAAACCTCCGAAGTGCAGGTACAAAGAATCAAGGTACCAATCCGCAACAATCCGGCTAGGTGGGTCAGACAACTGATGACGCAATAATTCATTTTGTGACCATTGGGTTTTAATGTTTTTATTGATCATGCTATTAGACGTCTTTTAAAGATTGAATAATATTTTGTGGATGTTTTATGTAATCATGTTGATATGTCTGCTTTAATTAATATTATTAGCTATGATTATAAAAATGTTTTTTAGATACACTTTTAAGTAAGTGATTTATAGATACTGGTTCGCTCCACGACGTCCTTTTGGGACTTGATATTTAGATTTCAAAAGGGCCTCGTGGGGTGCCCGGCAGGACCGTCGGGTCCATTAGAGGGATTCTGGGTCGGGTCTTGTCATATTTTCACAATCAATTTCACAACCATTATGCATGAAACCATAGTAGGGTATATACACATGTATTAAATGTAAAATTCACGATTACATACCACGTAATTTACAAAGTTACCAATTTCAAAATGCATGTTACCAAAGTTGTAATATGATACATGTACTGTGAGACCTTGAACTTTGTGCTTTCTGAAAAGCATTTTTTTTTTCCTCTTTCGATGAATAGTGGTAATGAGTAAGTCGATCCGAAAATGGTGCTAAGAGCCGATTTAGGATTCGACTAGATAAGTATGACCAAAAGAGGGATGTGCACAACCCGAGATATATATAATCGAATCTTAGTGGAATTTCTGAATGGATCGAAAATAAATTCAAATCCGAAAAATAATGTAATGATTTATTAAGAATGAGACACAATTAGTGATAAAGGAATTTTCATAAAAAGGACATGATTAAATGAATTAAATTGAACTTATTCATAGACACTTTTGAAATTTAATTTTTGAGAGCAAAATTGTAGAGAAATTGAAGAGCAATTAATAAAACCAAATAAAGTTATTTATAAATAAATAAATAAACAAACAAATAAATAAAAAGGTGGATGAAGTGGCGTGAATGACTAAAAGAATGCAAAGTCATTCACGGCAGAAACAAAAGACATCAAAAGAAAAGTGTAAAATTGCAGTGGTATGCTATGTAATTTTAGAACAAAGTTGAGGGGTAAATAATGAAGAGAGGGACAGCTGTATAAATGAATAAGTTGCTGGAAAAAATCAAGATCAAGGAAGAAACCAAGGTCGGCAAAAACAAGATGGAATTCGGCAGCGGACAACAACTATAGGGGTGTTCGGCGGCAGCAATAGGAGCAGAAAAACAACAAAGTTTTAAAGGTTTTCAAGCCCCAGAAGAGTGTAATTAAGTCTAGAAAGGCTATCCAACTTGGGTAAGTAAATTTTAAGTGAGATTGATTGAGTTTTCAGGATGATATTTATGAAAAATATGGTTTGATGTTGTCCAGTGAGTGTGTGCAGTTTTGATGATAATTTTATGCTTGGATTCAAGGTTTTGAAGCTTCAATTTGGTGGGAAAAGTAAAGCAAAGGTTTTAGGCATTTTTATTAAGTGTTCTAACTAAAATAAAATGTGAGATTTAAGTGAAATTGATGTTGTTTGAGATGGTGGACTGCTACCATGTTTGTTTGTGTCATTTTGGTTTAATTTTAAGTGAAGAACTTGAAGACATTTTAATGTGGAAATGAGTGAGGTGCATGGCTGAAGAAGGGATTGTGTGATTAAGGTGTGTTTGAGGTGTTTGAATGAAAAACTATGCTTAAAATGAGTTAGATTATCAAGTGATAATGTTGAAAATGAAAACTAGAAATTTGGTGGATGAAAATGCTCGAATTTGATCATGAGAAGTTAAATGAATGAATGGTTATTTTTATGTGTTTTGGCGTGATTTGTGGGCTGGTTATAGACTGTTTTGATCCAAATAAGCTTAGATTCACACATAATAAAAGTTAGAAAAACTCATAGAAGTGTTAGGATTGTCAAATGAGTAGTTTTGGGCAATTTAGGAATCCCGAGCTCAAAGATTGGGACAGAGATGACCTGCACAAGTCTGACTTATTTAGGGTTGTTCTAGACCTCAAACCATACCTAGGAGTCTTAGAAAACCATAGGTTTTGGAACGGAATGATTCCGATAAAAATTGCGCAAATTATGCCCAAAATAGTGCCATTAGAGAGCTGTTGAGTGAAATAACTATGTAAATGTAATTTTTATTGCATGGAATGAATTTAGTTGACTATAATTAGGTAAAAGAACTTTAGATACGAAAGAAAAACCATCGTCACTCGTCCGATGCGAAAAAGTACATTAAAAAAGCCCGAAAAATTATGTTTTTCTTAGATTTGATATAGCAAACGATAGAATTTTTTGATGAAATTTTATGGGTGACTAGAATGTAAGATAAGAGGACTGTAGGAAAAAGAAAAAAAAAAAACGGAGCCCTGAGACCTGTGCATCATATTCTGTTTTGGGGTGTAAAAAGAGGCTTAAATTTTTTATTTTTCGTTCCGGGCCTCTGAAAATTATACGGACTACGTGGGGGTGTCTCTAGGGGTTCAAAACTGAAACTTTTGTGAAGAAATCGGAATTAGAGAGTCTCGGTTGAGTTAGAAACAAGTTGGCAAGTTATAGTGCAAAAGGGTCGTTATTGGAGAAAGTTGTGTTAGAAATGTCATTTTAAAGTTTGAGTTATGAGATTGTCACAAGTGATAATAAAAAATTGTCATATAGGTGATGAGCGAGCAAGCGAGGTCCGAGAGACTCATCGAGACGTTTGACCCGGATTTGCACGACTTTAAGGTAAGTGTACTACCACTTATGTTTCGTTTCATTTCTTTGTGTTAAATTTGGTATATAATTGTTAAGTGAGAACAAAAATGATTTTCCAATATCAAAATTCAAGTTTTGAGTATATGGGTTCTTATGGAACCCATAAAGTGATTAAAATTAATATAAAGTTGCTTTTAAAAGTAATTGAATTAAGAGAGAGTTTTTAGAGTTTCAAAAATAAGTAGTTTTGTGCTTTTGCACTTGGTGAATTTAGTTTTAAAAAAGCCCATGTATATACCTTAAGATCATTTGAGATATAACGCTATGTGACGGTGCATAAAATTCCGTCTATAGTCGCTCAGTCTATAGAGAAATTAGCACTATGTGACGACGCAGAAAATTCCATCCGTGGTTGCTCAGTTTTCTTAAAAATATAGCGCTACGTTGCAATGCAGACAATTTCGCACGTAGTGGGTTAGTTACAATTTGGCACTACGTAGCGATGTAGTACATTCCGCTTGTAGTCGCCCAGAGTTATAGCACTACAATTGCGATGCAGAAAATTCTGTATTGTAGTTGCTTAGACATGAGATTTATCACCCTACGTTGCGATGCAGTAAATTCCGTATCGTAGTGGTCGAGATACCCCAGTAGCTTCACGTTGGTGCTAGTTAGCATCACCTGTGATGGTTTGAGTAATTGATGGGTATACATGGGGATTTTGAAAGAAAATTTTAAGAATTTTGAAATTCTAAGGATGAATAAGTTTATACTTATTACATTGGTGCATACTATATTATATTATTATGTTTCACTAACTTGTTTAATTATTGTGTAGTTTACTTATTCCATTGGGTGCTATTGTTGGACAAGGCGACAACATTTTCATTTCACATATATATAGGTGGGCGAATCGTGCGATATGTTAGTGTAAATCATATATATTGGTTAACTACATCAATGGTGGAAAAATACTTACATTTTGGATTGTACAGTTGTAAATATTATTGTGATTAGTTATGAATTTTTATGTATGACATATACTTATACATTTTATTATAATTTCATGCATATTGCTTGGAAAAAGTGTGATGGAAATGCATATTTGTGGATAAATTAAGTTGGAAGGAAATGGAAATATAGTCGAAGTGTGTTTTATTGTAGGTATAAATTTTGGATTTGTAAAAAATGCAGTCGTTATGTTGCCAAAATTTTTATAAAATCGTTTTGAAATAAAATTGCGAAAAAAAAAAAATTATCCACCCAACTTATTTTCAAAAGTAAAGAGTATAATTGAGTTAAGTTAAGAAAATCAGGAAAGAAAAAGGGGTTCGCTCCTCGGATTCTCCATTTCGACAAGTCAAATTAAGAGAAGTCCGTTAGAGTGCCCGGCAGGACCCTCCAGAACAGAGATTAGAGAGAGTCTGGGTTGGGTACTATCATGTACTTCCTCGTTTTGATGTATTCAAAATATAAACATGATTTATATATATATATACATCCTTCGTTTTGTGCCCACTTATATTTTCGACGAGGTGATTCTTTTACTTCGTTCCCCGATGAAAATACCTGAACAAATTTTTACACTACAACAAAGAAAATTCGTTAGTTTAATCAATATAATAAATATGAAAATCATTGTATAAGTATTTTTAACTCGTTTTGATACTAATTAAGTTTAAATTGAAACTTTATTATTAAAAGCACTATATGTACCCTTAAAGAATCTAACCACACGATGACTAACTACACCGCTCAATGTGGTAAATCACGGGGCGATTTCAACTGACATCAACCGTGACCCTGCTGAGATACTTCAACAACTACGCGCGGAATTTACTGCATTGCAAAACGTAGTGTGAAATAATCTATACTCTGAGCAACTACATGCGAAATTTTCTACATCGCATATTATAATGCTCAATACTTTAACTTTTGCAACTACATGCGGAATTTTCTGCATCGCATCACAATGTAAGGTAAATTATGAATCTAAATAACTACGTACGGAATTTTCTGCATCGTAAACGTAGCGCTAGAAAATCTGATAATTTTAGCAACTATGAACGGAATTTTCTGCATCGCCACGTAGTACTAACTAACATATACAATTTTCGAGAATACACATGACTTTTGAAAACTTTTTTAGTAAGTGCATTAAGCACCAAACTTCTTTATCTTTAAAAAAAAAAAGACTTTAACTGAACTTTAAATTCAAATATTTTTGAAGTGCTTTATTCTTGATTTTCACTTATGAATCCGATATAAGGATATTTTACACAAAAAGATGAACTTAGATTTTGAGATTCGTTTCACAAATTCCCTTTTCACAATATATATTTATATTTCAACTAGAATTGAAATAGTGTAAGTGGGTAGTACTTACCTGTATTTCAAACTTGTCGGAGGGCTTTAATGACTCTTCTTCGCTCTACTAGTTTGTGTGTCACTTGGATTTTGCTCCAACTTTGATTATCTAACTTGAATAAGACTATATTCTTGATTGGAGGTCCACTTGACTTGAAAAATTTTAGGGTTCTCCTTCCTCTTGGTGTTGCCGTCCCTCTCTCTCCCTTCCTATCTCTATTTTGCTTTTAATTTTGCTAAGCGTGGTTGACTAACACCAACACCTTCATATATATAGGAGCTTATTTAGTATAGATGACCATAATGCCCCTTATTAGTTTATTTCACAATTCACTTAATTTTCTCTAAGTGTTAGGTGACTAACACATTTATATTTACATCTATAACTCTCATTTGAACAAATACCATTTTACCCTTGTTTAAATCTCTCTTATTGATAAAATGGCCCTTTTGCCCTTCTTTGCATTTATTTTACTATTAGAGTTAACTAATTTCGAAAAACTTTGCTAGCATTCTAATATCACTCATTAGGATGATATTGATGAAATTTAACATTCTTATCCCTTAGTCTCACTGATAACACTAGAGAATCTAGAATCGAGAATAGAAGCTTACATTTTCTCCCCTCCTTATAAAAATTTCGTCCTTGAAATTTTAAACTGCGTACCTATCTCAAATAAGTGCGGATACTAGGCGTGCATTTGTTCTTCAGGTTCCCATGTGGCTTCTTTCGATCCATGGTTTCTCCACAACACCTTCACTAGGGAATAATCTTGTGGCGCAATACTTGCTCCCTACGATCTAAGATTTTCATTGGTTGCTTTTTGTAGGTCAAGTTTTCCTTTAATCACACTGGCTGTTCTTTCAGGATGTGCAAAGGATCAGATACATACTTGTGAAACATAGATACGTGGAACACATCGTGAATATTTGCTAGCTCTGGTGGTAATTTCAAATGATATGCCACCTCGCCCACTCTTGTCAATACCTCGTATGGCCCTATATACCGTGGACTTAACTTTCCGCGCTTCCCGAATCTTAAAACACCCTTCCATGGTGAGATTCACAAGAAAACTCTATCACCCACTTGAAACTCTAAATCTCTCATTCGATTGTCCGCATAGCTCTTTTGCCTGTCGTTTACTATCTTCAACTGCTCTTTTATCACGTTGATCTTTTCTGTTGTAGCTTGGACAATCTTAAGGCCAATCAATCTTCTCTCACCTACTTCATCCCAGCAAACTAAGGTTCTACACTTCCTGTCATACAACACTTCATATGGCGCCATGCCAATGTTGGACTGATAGCTATTATTGTAGGCAAACTCAATTAAAGATAGGTGAATATCCCAACTCCCTTTGAACTCTATTACACATGCCCTCAACATGTCTTTAAGAGTCTGGATGGTTCTTTCAGATTGGTCATTTGTCTGAGGGTGAAAGGTCGTATTAAAACTTAATTTGGTGCCCACTGCTTCTTGTAACTTCGGCCAGAACCTAGAAGTAAATTGTGGATCTCTGTCTGACACCATAGATACTAGCGTGCCATGCAGCCTAACTATCTTATCCACATACAACTAGGCTAACTTTTCTAGGGAATATATATTTTTGATGGCTAAAAAATGGGCAGACTTCGTCAATCTATCAACTATCACTCAAATGGCATCATGTCCGTTCTACGTTTAGGGAAGTCCTACCATGAAATCCATTGTGATCCTCTCCCACTTCCATTCCAGAATAGATAGAGGTTGTAATAATCCTACTGGTTTCTAATGCTGAACTTTAATCTACTGGCAGGTTAAACACTTGGATACGAACTCTGTTATTTCTCTCTTCATTCTTCTCCACCAGTAACGGTCTTTCAAGGTCCGATACATCTTGGTACTTCTCGGATGCATAACATATGCTGATGAGTGGGCTTCTTTCATAATCTCTTTCTTCAACTCTCTTACATTGGGTACACACAATATATGTCCCAAAACCAGTGTTCCATCATCTCTCAATGTAAAGCTACTCTGTTGCCCAATCTCTATCTCACCTCTTAGCTTCATCAAATATGGATTTTGAGCTTGTAATTCTCAAACCCGGTCCACCAACACTGGACAAATATAAAAGGCTGCTAATAAAGCACCTAACTTTGCCGTCTCCAAACTAATACCTATGGATCTCAACTCTACCAATATCGACAAATACTCAGCTTTCAATCGTGCTAGGGAACTAGTGGGTTTTCTGCTTAGTGCATCAATCACCACGTTCGCTTTGCCAGGGTAATATTCAATAGTGCAGTCATAATCCTTGATGAGTTCAGTCCACCTTATCTACCTCATATTTAGCTCTTTCTGACTGAATAAGTACTATAAACTTTTATGATCAATGAAAATTCTACAGGATACTCCATAAAGATAGTGTCTCCATATTCGTAAGGCAAACACCACCGCTGCTAATTCCAGGTTGTGTGTTGGATAGTTTATCCCATGTTTCTTTAGTTGTCTCGAAGCATATGCTATCACTCTATCGTGCTACATCAACACACAACCTAGACCCTACCAGGAGGCATCATAATACACTATGAACCCACCCATCGCTTCCTGATGGAAGTGTAAGTACTGGTGCCGAGGTCAACCTCTTCTTCAACTCGTCAAAACTACGTTGACACGTCTCTAACCATTCAAACTTTTCTTCTTTTCTTGTTAACTTCGTCAAAGGAGTAGCATTCTTTGAAAATCCTTCCACGAACTTTCTATAATAGCTAGCTAAGCCCAAGAAACTCCTAACTTCTGTTATGTTCTTGGGCGGCTTCTAGTTGACAATAGCTTCTATCTTCTAAGGATCTACTGATATTCCTTCTACGGAAACTACATGTCCCAGAAAAGCTACTCTGTCCAGTCAGAATTAACACTTGCTAAACTTAACATAAAGTTGATGCTCTCTTAATGTTTGTAACACAATCCTCAGATGCTCAGCGTGCTCTTCTTGACTACCTGAATACACCAAAATATCATCTATAAACACTATTACAAACTTGTTTAAGTAGGGCCTGAAGACTCTGTTCATCAGGTCCATGAAAGCTATTGGAGCATTGGTCAAACCGAATGGCATTACTAGGAATTCATAGTGCCTGTAACGAGTCCTGAAAGCAGTCTTAGGAACATCTTCCTTGCGCACCTTCAACTGATGATACCTTGACCTTAAGT
The DNA here is from genome assembly GCA_019925255.1 of Litchi chinensis. Classification (NCBI taxonomy): domain Eukaryota; kingdom Viridiplantae; phylum Streptophyta; class Magnoliopsida; order Sapindales; family Sapindaceae; genus Litchi; species Litchi chinensis. The sequence goes on from CM034469.1 coordinate 3,454,111, forward strand.
AAATCTTTGAAAATACGCTGGCTCCCTGAAGCTGATCAAATAAGTCATCAATTCTTGGTAGTAGGTACTGATTTCTAATAGTGACCCTATTGAGCTCTCTGTAGTTGATGCACAACCGAAGACTTCCATCTTTCTTCTTCACAAACAATATTGGAGCTCCCCACAATGATGTACTCAACTTAACAAATCCTTTACTCAACAGTTCTTCCATCTGGACCTTTAATTCCTTTAACTCCGCTGGTGCCATCCTATATAAAGCTATAGAAATGGGCTCTGTACCAGGTGCTAGCTTAATTTCAAACTCTATCTCTCTGTTTAGCGGTAGCCCTGGAAGGTCCTCTAGGAAGACATCAAAGAACTGACTGACCATTAGAACTTCAGCTAACTGTAATCGACCATCATCTGGTTCCACTACATAAGCTAAGTATCCCTAGCATGCTTTTCGGAGCATCTTATTAGCTTGTATCACACTTATCAAGCTTGTAGGGAGTATCTTCCTCACTTCGCAAAAGATTACATCTAGTTCCCCAGACTTACTGAACTTGACTTCCTTTCAGTAATAGTCTACTGTGGCATGATGTTTGGATAACCAGTCCATGCCCAAAATGACATCAAAGTCATGAATATTCAACACTATCAAATCTGCCTCGAATTCACCACCTAATATAATAACCTTACTTTCCATATATACCTGATCTGCCACTAGTAAATCACATATGAGAAGTGACATAATCATACTGCAGTCTACAGGACTTATCTCTACTTTGGCTTTACCCAAAAAGTCCTTAGAAACAAAAGAATGGGTGGCTCCTAAGTCTACCAACACTTATGCATCAGAGTCAAATAATGAAATGGTACCTATGACAACCTCTGAAGCGTCACTGTATGTACTCTAATTGCCTGGCTACGGGGCTTACCAGGTTGTCCCCTGGGTTGCACACCCTTGCTAGGTCCACCACTAGCTGGCTTCGGTACTGTAGCTCCTCTACCCTGGGGGCCTCCCTTCTCAGGTCCATGACCTCTATTGGACTACCCCTGAATGGCAGATCTAGCCTCTACGAGACTCGATATGACTACATTAAGACAGTCTCTCATGAAGTGACCCTCCTGACCGTATCTGAAACATCTTGTCCTACCCATAAGACACTCGTCTGGTTGTGATCTACCGCATTTGCTACAAACAGGCATGTTCTTCCAACTTTGCTGGCTTTCAGGACCCCTCAGATGACTGAAATAACCTCTGGCTGGTCTGAGTCCTCTGACTCTGCTTCCGACTATCAAACCTTGAAGGCTTCGGGTCACTCTTGGCCATTTTGCTTGAGCCTCCTTGCTAACTGCCGATCTAGCTACATTTTTTACTGAACTGCTACTTCAGTTTATGGAACGTCTTTGCAGTTCTCTCAACTCTAGTGGCTACCTCCACCAACTCCCCTTACCGAGCGTGTACCGTTGAGGTCATATATGTCCTGATTCTTGGACTCAACCCTGTGGTGAACCTGTTCATTTTTTGTTCTTCATTCTCTGAGATAAAAGGAACCAAACGGATCAATTCTGAGAATTTCTTCTCGTACTCTATCACTGTAAAGGTCCCTTGCTCAAATCAGAAGAATTTTTCGATCTTTGCATCTTTGTAGCTCTTAGAAAAGAACTTATTTGTGAACTCTTTCTTAAAGTCAGCCTAGGAGACTCTATCTGGGTGCGCTCTCTGATGCGCTTTCCACCAATCTTTTGCATGATCCTTAAGGAGGAAAGCTGAAAAAGTCACCATCTGTTCTTCTGTGTAGCCCATAACATGGAATATCTTTTCGTTTGTCTCTAGCCATGACAATGCTCACTTTGCATCTCCGGTGACAGGACCCTTCCCAGACCTTATCTAAACTCTCGTCTGGAGGATCCGACCGGGCACTTCAACGGATTCCTCGAAACCGACTCGTCGGATCGAAGACATCCGGGAAGCGAACCCTATCTTTCTGTATCCGGTTTACTCGTTAAAACTTAGTGATTTGATTTTATCTGTTACTGGTTGGGAGGGATAAACCTTTTCTTTGATTCTATTTCAAATTCATGTTATAAAAATTTCGGCAGCATAACGGCTGCGTTTTTTATAAACCAAAATTTAACCTGTAAGGAAAATGACACTTCGACTATTTCTGAACACCTCCCAACTTCTTTATTCTCAAACATGCAACATCAACACTCAATTCTCTTTTCATAAGCACGAACTCATGTAGAATATATCTAGATGCATCATATATATAAAATGCATGAATATTTACAAATATACAATTTCAAAATATGAATATTTGTTTCTCAATTACATATCCATCTCATACATAAAGGTTTACATTCATCACATATCATAGATCGCCCACCTATATATATATACAACAAAATGATGACGTCCTGTCGTCCGCGGTGGCACACAATGAAATATAAATAACTACAAAATAAACAAATAAGTTAGTGCAACGAAGATATAATATCACATACACTAACATGACAATTTCCCATTTGTTTTATGATTTCTTTCAAAACCCCCATGTATATCCTTTAAACATTATAACCATCACAGGCGATTAGAACTAACGCCAACGTGAAGCTTACTAAGTTATCTCAACCACTACGTTACGGAATTTACTGCATCGCACGTAGGGCGCTAAAGCTTATCACTGAGCAACTACAATGCGGGATTTTCTGCATCGCAATTGTAGTGCTAAAACTCTGGGCAACTACGAGCGGAATTTACTGCATCGCTTCGTAGCGCTAACTGTCAACTAACCAACTACGTGCGGAATTTTCTGCATCGCAACGTAGCGCTTATATTTTCTAGGAAACTGAGCAACTACGGACGGAATTTTCTGCGTCGTCTCGTAGTGCTAATTTCTCTATACTCTGAGCGACTACGAACGGAATTTTCTGCGTCGTCACGTAGCGCTAACTCTCATAACCTCTTAAGGCATATACATGGGTTTTATAATCAATTTCTTCAAGTGCAAAAGCACAAAACTCACTAGTTTTACATCTTCTGAAAACTTTCTTAGTTCATTTTCTCTACATACAACTCATAATCATTTTCTAGAAACATATGGATTACATCGGAATCCATACGCTTAACTTTTAACTATATCATTATATATTATTTCTGATTTCCTTTATTACATAGCTACTATAGTCATTTAACATCATCAAGAAATTGCATGACCATTTAAAAAGCTATTAAGTGGCGAACCACTTACCTCGAGGCCGCGTCAAGCGTCTCGACGAGGCTCCTGGACGCCGCTCACGTGCTCGTCACCTACACAACATGATCTCATCATTACTAGTGATAATTTGAAAAGTTGAGAATCTCAACTTCAAGGTTAATAATCTCAACTAAGACCCATTTTTCTCTATATAATCTCCTAACTCGTTTCTAACTCAACCGAAACTCTCTAACTTCGATTTCTTTGTAAAAGTTTTACTTCTAGACCCCTAGGATCATCCCCATATGTTTCGTTTGGTCTCCAAAAGCTTAAAACAAAAAGTCAACTTTTTGATTATACGGTTGACCACGAAAAACAGAATTGAAACCAGCCATGGTTTCACCTCCGTTCCTTTTTCTAGCGTCTCCTTATCACATAACTAAGTCACCTGGAAAATTTCGTCGAGAAACTCCATCGTTTGCTATGTCAAATCTAAGGAAAACGTCCGTTTTGGACACTTTCGGGCGCAATTAAGTGCCCGTTTTGCAAACTCTTGGTTTCGGGTTAGCGACGCTAGATTTTCTTCCATAACTAAACTTCATTTAACTAATAATGACTAACCAAACTCATTTCGTGCCATAAAAATTGCATTAAGCTAACCGTTTCACTTCTCAAAGCTCTAACGGCACTATTTTGTGCATAACTTGCACAATTTTTATCGGATTCGATCCGTTCCAAAACCTATGGTTTTCTATGGTTCCTAGGCATCATTTGAGGTGTAGAACACCCCCATATAGGTCAGTTTTGGTCAGGTCTTCTATAGCTCAAAAATTCCACTCGGGATTGCAAAATTGTCAAATTTGCTCTATTTATCTCTACATGCCTCTCTATGCTTTTCTATGTTTTTTCATGCCAAATTTTGAGTTCAAAACCATATAAACTCAAGGCTATCTACTGCTCTTCAAGTCCTCAACACTCACATAAACACAACTTTGTCATCCAAAGCTCTCAAACTCACTCACACTTTTTGTCAATCACTTGGTGTGCATAAAACACCAATCTCGGTTTTTATTTTGAGGGAGGGTGTAACAGCCCATTTACATCAATTTAAGGCAGCTATTACACTCAAAACTCATCATTCAATTATCTATTTCAATGACCTAAGGTTCTATCAAAGTTTGAAGAGAAATCTTCCCACACAACTCAACAACACACAAGCTGTCACCATTTCATTTCTATTTCAGTTTTCAGCAAAGTAAAAGGATAGGTGAGTTGATTTCTTACTTGATTTATGGTTCTAAGAAGTAAGAAGAGCTTGAGAGGAGCCTTAGGAGGAGGATTAAGAGTTTGGAAGGCAGCTTGGGTGCTCTCTCTTTCCTTCTCTTTCCTGGCCGACCAGCCCCTGCAGTTTCTTCGCGTTCTGCCGTCGCGTCTGTTTTCTGCTCGCTTCTCCCACGACCAGCAGCTGCTGGTGGCCCCTTCTCTTCTTCTCTTGCTTGGACAGTAAGCTGTAGTCACAGCCAGCCCTCTCTTGCTCGTTCAGCCTGCAGGTTCTGCTCGGACTCGCGACCAGTCCTCGCGCGAGCTGCTGGACGCGCTGGAATCTACTTCTGTCGCTGCTGCTGCTGCCTCCTCTGGTGCACGACCAGCTACTAGTTACTTCTTCTTCTCATGGTCTTCCTTCATTTCAGTCTCTCTCTCACGGTTCATGGCTGTCTGCTCGCTGATCTCTCTCTCTCTCGCGAATGTTCTCACGGTTTCTCGACTGAAAGGGGCTGCTTCTTTTCTGCTGAAACAATTTCAGCCCAAGTGTCTTATTTATACTAATCAACTTCTCTTAATTGCATCATGCCCCAATTCTTTTTAATTTCATCTCAATCTCCTCTCTTTTCTTTGTTTCTCATATTTGTCCATCCATATTTATTTCCAATTTAACTTTCATCGTTTGATTTAATTATTCGCCTTGTTAGAATTCGCTTTCGATCGTCAAGCTTGTCTTATTGACCACTTGACTCTCTCTTTTTAATTAAACTTCAATTAGATTATCATTGACTAAAATCATCGATTTTCTAACTTGGATTTTCATTGACACGCTACTTAACTTTTTATGATCGACGAATTTCGTCGTATTCTTAAATTAATAAATTTCGGAGGCTATGAAATTCAATTAATTTGCTGTAGAGATTGATTTTAACTCTCTAATCTCTCTCTTAACACTAGGAGGTTATAATTCGAGACTAGGGGTTTACAATTTCTTCCCCCCTTATAAAAATTTCGTCCTCGAAATTTAAATTACGTATCTTACTCAAACAACTGAGGGTATTGGGCACGCATCTGTGCTTCAGGCTCCCATGTAGCCTCTTCTAACTCGTGATTTCGCCATAACACTTTCACTAGCGGAATCACTTTGTTGCGCAATACTTGATCTCTACGATCTAGGATTTCTACTGGATGCTCTTCGTAGGTTAAGTTTTCCTTCAACTGAACTGGTTGCTCTTACAAAATGTGAGAAGGATCAGCTATATACTCACGTAACATAGAGACGTGGAATATGTCATGGATGTTGGCTAATTTTGACGGTAGCCTCAGTCGATACGCCACTTCACTCACTTTGTCTACTATCTCATAGGGGCCTATGTATCGAGGGCTCAACTTCCCATGCTTTCCGAATCTCAGAATACCCTTCCAGGGTGAGACTCGTAGAAATACTTGATCACCCACTTCAAACTTTAAATCTCTTCTTCGATTGTCCGCATAGCTTTTCTGTTTGTCGCTTGCTATTTTCAACCGCTCTCTGATCATATTTACTTTCTCAGTTGTGTCTTGAACAATCTCTGGGCCAATTAATCTTCTCTCCCCCACTTCGTCCCAACAGACTGGGGTTCTGCACTTCCTGCCATACAATGCCTCATAAGGTGCCATACCAATACTAGACTGATAGCTATTGTTGTAGGCAAACTCTATCAATGCTGGTAATTATCCCAGCTTCCCTTAAACTCCATCACACAGGCTCTCAACATATCTTCGAGAGTCTGAATGGTTCTCTCTGATTGGCCATCTGTTTGTGGGTGAAAAAAAAAACAGTACTGAAGTGTAATCTGGTGCCCATAGCATCTTGTAGCTTCGGCCATAATCGAGAAGTGAAGCGAGAATCTCTATCTGATACAATGGATACTGGTGCGCCATGCAGCCTCACAATCTCATTTACGTATAACTGTGCATATCTTTCTAGAGAATAGGTTTGATTAATAGCAATGAAGTGGGCCGACTTTGTCAATCTATCCACGATAACCCAAATGGCATCATGTCCATGCTGTGTCCTGAGAAGTCCTGTCACGAAATCCATCGTGATCCTTTCCCATTTCCACTCAGGAATGGATAAAGGCTGCAGTAAACCTGTGGGCTTCTGATGCTTAATCTTGATATGTTGACAAGTTAAACACTTGGATACGAACTCTGCTATCTCTCTCTTCTTACCCTTCCACCAGTAGTGGTCTCTCAGAGTCCGATACATCTTAGTACTCTCTGGATGCATAGCATATGCAGAGGAGTGTGCCTCTTCCATGATCTCTTTCTTCAACTCTGCTACATCTGGCACGCATAATCTTTGGCCCAACACTAACGTTCCATCACTTTGCAAAGTGAAGCTATTCTGCTGTCCAACCTCTATCTTGCTTTTCAATTTCATCAAGTACTGATCATGAGCTTGCAAGTCTCTAACTCTGTCTACTAATATTGGCCGAACATGGAAAGCTGCTACTAGAGCGCCTGATTCTGCTGTCTCTAAACTGACCCTCATAGATCTCAACTCTACTAGCATCTGCAAGTACTCTGTTCTAGGCTGGGCTAGGGAACTAGAGGGTTTCCTGCTTAGTGCATCTGCTACTACATTTGCCTTGCCTGGGTGGTATTCAATGGTGCAGTCATAGTCTTTAATAAGCTCTATCCACCTTCTCTGTCTCATGTTCAAGTCTTTCTGCGTGAACAAGTACTGTAGGCTTTTGTGATCTGTGAAGATCCTGCAAGGTACTCTATAGAGATAGTGTCGCCATATTCTCAAAGCGAACACTACAACTGCTAACTCTAAGTCGTGTGTTGGATAGTTCACTTCATGCTTCTTTAATTGCCTTGAAGCATAAGCTATCACTCTATCATGCTGCATCAACACACAACCTAAACCTTGCCTGGAGGCATCGCAATATACTGTAAATCCTTCACTTCCTGAGGGAAGTGTAAGCACTGGTGCTATAGTCAGCCTTTGCTTTAACTCATCAAAACTGCTCTGACAGGCTTCTGACCAGATGAACTTCTCTTCTTTTCTTGTTAACTTGGTCAGTGGAGTAGCTATCTTGAAGAATCCTTCTACAAACTTTCTGTAATACCCAGCTAAACCCAAGAAGCTTCTGACTTCTGTTACACTCGTGGGTGGCTTCCAATCTACAATAGCTTCTATCTTCTGGGGATCTATTGAAATACCCTCTGCCGACACTACATGTCCCAGAAATGCCACGCGATCTAACCAGAACTGGCACTTGCTAAATTTTGCATACAGCTGATGCTCTCTTAGAGTCTGCAATACAATCCTCAAGTGTTCTGCATGTTCCTCTCTACTACCTGAATATACCAGAATATCATCGATGAAGACTATGACAAACTTGTCTAAATATGGTCTGAAGACACGGTTCATCAGATCCATAAAGGCTGCTGGGGCATTGGTTAAGCCAAATGGCATTACTAAAAACTCATAATGCCCATATCTGGTTCTGAAGGCCGTCTTGGGAACATCTTCCCTACGCACCTTCAACTGATGATATCCTGACCGTAGATCTATCTTCGAGAAGATTTTAGCTCTCTGCAGTTGGTCGAACAAGTCGTCGATTCTTGGCAGTGGATACTGATTCCGGGTGGTTACTTTGTTTAGCTGTCTATAATCAATACACAAACGGAGGCTTCCATCTTTCTTCTTTACAAACAACACCGGAGCTCCCCACGGTGATGTACTAGTCTTAACGAAGCCTTTGCTCAACAACTCTTCCATTTGCACTTTCAACTCCTTTAGCTCAACTGGTGTCATCCGATACGGAGCTATAGAGATGGGCTCTGTGCCTGGTGCTAGCTCAATCTCGAATTCGATCTCTCTATCCGGAGGTAGTCCTGGAAGGTCTCGGGAAATACATCAGAGAACTCATTCACCACAGGAACCTCTGTGAATTGTAGCTCACTGTCGCTAGCTTCTATCACATAGACCAAGCACCCCTGGCATGCTTTACGGAGCATCTTATTCGCTCGGATCACGCTTACTAAACTTGTAGAGAGTATTTTTCGCTCTCCACAAAAGATCACATCTGGTTCCCCAGGCTTGCTGAACTGAACCTCTTTTCTATAACAATCTACAGTCGCGCGATGCTTGGATAACCAATCCATGCCCAAAATGATGTCAAAGTCATGAATATCGAGCACTATTAAATTAGCCTCGAACTCATTACTTGCTATAGTCACCTTACTTTTCATGTAAACTCTATCCGCAATAAGCGAATCACCTGTGGGAAGTGACACTACCATGCTACACTTGGTCGGACTCAACTCTATCCCGACTCTATCTATGAACTCTCGAGAAATAAAAGAATGGGTGGCTCCTGGGTCCACCAATACATGAGCATCAACATCAAATAAAGAGATGGTACCTGTGACCACATCTGGTGTAGCATCTGCCGCCTGCTGGGTCACTGTATATACTCTGGCGGCCTAACTGTGGGGTCTACCTGTCGGTGCTCTGGGAGGTCTACCTGGCTGTCCTCTGAGGGGTATATCTCTACCTGCTCCGCTACCAGGCTGCCATGCACTAGTAGCTCCTCCAGTCTAGGGGCCTCCCCTATCGGGTCCACAACTCCTACTAGTCTGCCCCTGAACTGCTGATCTAGCCTCCGATGGGCTCGAAGCTACTGCACTGGGACAGTCTCTCATGAAGTGGCCCTCCTGTCCACACCTGAAGCACCCTGTCTTGCCCTGAAGGCACTCACCATGATGTAATCGGCCACATCTAGCGCACAATGGTCGGCTCCTCCAGCTCTGCTGGCTCTTGGACCCTACTGATGATCGGAAAGAACTCTGACTGGTCTGGGGTCTCTGACTCTGCTGCCGACTCTGTGACCCTGCTGAGCGCTGCCCACTCTTGGGCATCTTGCTGGACTCTCCCTGATGGCTACCGGTCCAGCTCCGCTTCTGACTGAATTTCAACTTGGACTCTACAACGGTCTGTGCGCTCTGCTCTACTCTGGTGGCTGCCTCTACCAGCTGTCCATATCTAGTATGCGAGGCAGATGTCACAATGGTCCTAACCGCGGGGTTAAGACCTACCATAGATCTATTGATCTTTTCTTCCTCATTCTCTACAAAGAATGGAACGAGGCGGATCAACTCTGGAAATTTCTTCTCATATTCTGGCACTGAGGAGTCCCCCTGCTCTATTCTATAAAATTCTTGTATTTTAGCATCCTTATAGCTCTTGGGGAAAAATCTGTCTATAAACTCTCTCTTGAACTCGGCTCAGGTGACTCCCTCTGAGTGGCTCTCTGATGGCGCTTCCACCAATCCTTGGCGCGATCCCTCAGTAAGAAGGCTGAGAAGATGACCATCTGATCCTCGGTGCATCTTAGAATCTAAAATATTTCTTCATTCATCTCTAGCCATGACCATGCTCTCTCGGGATCCCCAGTCCCGTCATATGGCTTCGCGCCTAACCTGAAGGCGCGCTCTACACTTGCCCCTGTCTCCCGCGAGTGCTTAAGGACCGCGGTTAACATTTGGGTCATCTGCTCCATCTGCCTTGGAGTAGGTCCTGGGGCAGGCTCTGGTCGTACTGACTGTGATGGCTCTGGGTGTGCAAAACTTTCTAGCACGTTGACAGACTCGTCAACCTGCTCTCTATCTGGTGTGGGTGCCTCTGTGGCTACCCGTCTCGTCCTCGGACGATCTCTATGCTGCATAGCTAAGCGTGTACTAATACACTAATAGCCACAAATCACGAAATTTAAATTTCAACAACTAGCTCAATATAATCTGGCATGATAATTTCATGCAATATTTACTCACAATCTTATGCATAACTTTCTACTTAGCAACTTGCTTCGAAGCATATTCATAACATGCTAAATTCAAATACTATAACTTATACTTTAGCTTATGCAATCGATGAAAGCATAACTCTCAAAATCTTTAAAAATAATGCATGCACAAGTAACTTCGTGCCTTAAGCATAACTAGCGCACAATTTGTGCGAAATAGCTCAAACTTTTCTTTTAAAACTTTTTCTCAACTAAACGAGAACCGGGCTCTGATACCAACTTGACATGTTATGGCCCCATAACCACAGGGCATCAAATGGTACCTATCAGAACACTCCATGGCCCCATCCCCATAGAGCCCTGGGGCGGAGAGTCATGCTTCGCCCTACATTCACACGCGAGAGTTCCCCAGGATTGGACTACATCAATCCAATGCTCTGATACCAACTTGACAGGACCCTTCCCAGACCTTATCTAAACTCTCGTCTGGAGGATCCGGCCGGGCACTTCAACGGATTCCTCGAAACCGACTCGTCGGATCGAAGACATCCGGGAAGCGAACCCTATCTTTCTGTATCCGGTTTACTCGTTAAAACTTAGTGATTTGATTTTATCTGTTACTGGTTGGGAGGGATAAACCTTTTCTTTGATTCTATTTCAAATTCATGTTATAAAAATTTCGGCAACATAACGGCTGCATTTTTGATAAACCAAAATTTAACCTGTAAGGAAAATGACACTTCGACTATTTCTGAACACCTCCCAACTTCTTTATTCTCAAACATGCAACATCAACACTCAATTCTCTTTTCATAAGCACGAACTCATGTAGAATATATCTAGATGCATCATATATATAAAATGCAGGAATATTTACAAATATACAATTTCAAAATATGAATATTTGTTTCTCAATTACATATCCATCTCATACATAAAGGTTTACATTCATCACATATCATAGATCGCCCACCTATATATATATACAACAAAATGATGACGTCCTGTCGTCCGCGGTGGCACACAATGAAATATAAATAACTACAAAATAAACAAATAAGTTAGTGCAACGAAGATATAATATCACATACACTAACATGACAATTTCCCATTTGTTTTATGATTTCTTTCAAAACCCCCATGTATATCCTTTAAACATTATAACCATCACAGGTGATTAGAACTAACGCCAACGTGAAGCTTACTAAGTTATCTCAACCACTACGTTACGGAATTTACTGCATCGCACGTAGGGCGCTAAAGCTTATCACTGAGCAACTACAATGCGGGATTTTCTGCATCGCAATTGTAGTGCTAAAACTCTGGGCAACTACGAGCGGAATTTACTGCATCGCTTCGTAGCGCTAACTGTCAACTAACCAACTACGTGCGGAATTTTCTGCATCGCAACGTAGCGCTTATATTTTCTAGGAAACTGAGCAACTACGGACGGAATTTTCTGCGTCGTCTCGTAGTGCTAATTTCTCTATACTCTGAGCGACTACGAACGGAATTTTCTGCGTCGTCACGTAGCGCTAACTCTCATAACCTCTTAAGGCATATACATGGGTTTTATAATCAATTTCTTCAAGTGCAAAAGCACAAAACTCACTAGTTTTACATCTTCTGAAAACTTTCTTAGTTCATTTTCTCTACATACAACTCATAATCATTTTCTAGAAACATATGGATTACATAGGAATCCATACGCTTAACTTTTAACTATATCATTATATATTATTTCTGATTTCCTTTATTACATAGCTACTATAGTCATTTAACATCATCAAGAAATTGCATGACCATTTAAAAAGCTATTAAGTGGCGAACCACTTACCTCGAGGCCGCGTCAAGCGTCTCGACGAGGCTCCTGGACTCCGCTCACGTGCTCGTCACCTACACAACATGATCTCATCATTACTAGTGATAATTTGAAAAGTTGAGAATCTCAACTTCAAGGTTAATAATCTCAACTAAGACCCATTTTTCTCTATATAATCTCCTAACTCGTTTCTAACTCAACCGAAACTCTCTAACTTCGATTTCTTTGTAAAAGTTTTACTTCTAGACCCCTAGGATCATCCCCATATGTTTCGTTTGGTCTCCAAAAGCTTAAAACAAAAAGTCAACTTTTTGATTATACGGTTGACCACGAAAAACAGAATTGAAACCAGCCATGGTTTCACCTCCGTTCCTTTTTCTAGCGTCTCCTTATCACATAACTAAGTCACCTGGAAAATTTCGTCGAGAAACTCCATCGTTTGCTATGTCAAATCTAAGGAAAACGTCCGTTTTGGACACTTTCGGGCGCAATTAAGTGCCCGTTTTGCAAACTCTTGGTTTCGGGTTAGCGACGCTAGATTTTCTTCCATAACTAAACTTCATTTAACTAATAATGACTAACCAAACTCATTTCGTGCCATAAAAATTGCATTAAGCTAACCGTTTCACTTCTCAAAGCTCTAACGGCACTATTTTGTGCATAACTTGCACAATTTTTATCGGATTCGATCCGTTCCAAAACCTATGGTTTTCTATGGTTCCTAGGCATCATTTGAGGTGTAGAACACCCCCATATAGGTCAGTTTTGGTCAGGTCTTCTATAGCTCAAAAATTCCACTCGGGATTGCAAAATTGTCAAATTTGCTCTATTTATCTCTACATGCCTCTCTATGCTTTTCTATGTTTTTTCATGCCAAATTTTGAGTTCAAAACCATATAAACTCAAGGCTATCTACTGCTCTTCAAGTCCTCAACACTCACATAAACACAACTTTGTCATCCAAAGCTCTCAAACTCACTCACACTTTTTGTCAATCACTTGGTGTGCATAAAACACCAATCTCGGTTTTTATTTTGAGGGAGGGTGTAACAGCCCATTTACATCAATTTAAGGCAGCTATTACACTCAAAACTCATCATTCAATTATCTATTTCAATGACCTAAGGTTCTATCAAAGTTTGAAGAGAAATCTTCCCACACAACTCAACAACACACAAGCTGTCACCATTTCATTTCTATTTCAGTTTTCAGCAAAGTAAAAGGATAGGTGAGTTGATTTCTTACTTGATTTATGGTTCTAAGAAGTAAGAAGAGCTTGAGAGGAGCCTTAGGAGGAGGATTAAGAGTTTGGAAGGCAGCTTGGGTGCTCTCTCTTTCCTTCTCTTTCCTGGCCGACCAGCCCCTGCAGTTTCTTCGCGTTCTGCCGTCGCGTCTGTTTTCTGCTCGCTTCTCCCACGACCAGCAGCTGCTGGTGGCCCCTTCTCTTCTTCTCTTGCTTGGACAGTAAGCTGTAGTCACAGCCAGCCCTCTCTTGCTCGTTCAGCCTGCAGGTTCTGCTCGGACTCGCGACCAGTCCTCGCGCGAGCTGCTGGACGCGCTGGAATCTACTTCTGTCGCTGCTGCTGCTGCCTCCTCTGGTGCACGACCAGCTACTAGTTACTTCTTCTTCTCATGGTCTTCCTTCATTTCAGTCTCTCTCTCACGGTTCATGGCTGTCTGCTCGCTGATCTCTCTCTCTCTCGCGAATGTTCTCACGGTTTCTCGACTGAAAGGGGCTGCTTCTTTTCTGCTGAAACAATTTCAGCCCAAGTGTCTTATTTATACTAATCAACTTCTCTTAATTGCATCATGCCCCAATTCTTTTTAATTTCATCTCAATCTCCTCTCTTTTCTTTGTTTCTCATATTTGTCCATCCATATTTATTTCCAATTTAACTTTCATCGTTTGATTTAATTATTCGCCTTGTTAGAATTCGCTTTCGATCGTCAAGCTTGTCTTATTGACCACTTGACTCTCTCTTTTTAATTAAACTTCAATTAGATTATCATTGACTAAAATCATCGATTTTCTAACTTGGATTTTCATTGACACGCTACTTAATTTTTTATGATCGACGAATTTCGTCGTATTCTTAAATTAATAAATTTCGGAGGCTATGAAATTCAATTAATTTGCTGTAGAGATTGATTTTAACTCTCTAATCTCTCTCTTAACACTAGGAGGTTATAATTCGAGACTAGGGGTTTACAATTTCTTCCCCCCTTATAAAAATTTCGTCCTCGAAATTTAAATTACGTATCTTACTCAAACAACTGAGGGTATTGGGCACGCATCTGTGCTTCAGGCTCCCATGTAGCCTCTTCTAACTCGTGATTTCGCCATAACACTTTCACTAGCGGAATCACTTTGTTGCGCAATACTTGATCTCTACGATCTAGGATTTCTACTGGATGCTCTTCGTAGGTCAAGTTTTCCTTCAACTGAACTGGTTGCTCTTACAAAATGTGAGAAGGATCAGCTATATACTCACGTAACATAGAGACGTGGAATATGTCATGGATGTTGGCTAATTTTGACGGTAGCCTCAATCGATACGCCACTTCACTCACTTTGTCTACTATCTCATAGGGGCCTATGTATCGAGGGCTCAACTTCCCATGCTTTCCGAATCTCAGAATACCCTTCCAGGGTGAGACTCGTAGAAATACTTGATCACCCACTTCAAACTTTAAATCTCTTCTTCGATTGTCCGCATAGCTTTTCTGTTTGTCGCTTGCTATTTTCAACCGCTCTCTGATCATATTTACTTTCTCAGTTGTGTCTTGGACAATCTCTGGGCCAATTAATCTTCTCTCCCCCACTTCGTCCCAACAGACTGGGGTTCTGCACTTCCTGCCATACAATGCCTCATAAGGTGCCATACCAATACTAGACTGATAGCTATTGTTGTAGGCAAACTCTATCAATGCTAGGTAATTATCCCAGCTTCCCTTAAACTCCATCACACAGGCTCTCAACATATCTTCGAGAGTCTGAATGGTTCTCTCTGATTGGCCATCTGTTTGTGGGTGAAAAAAAAAACAGTACTGAAGTGTAATCTGGTGCCCATAGCATCTTGTAGCTTCGGCCATAATCGAGAAGTGAAGCGAGAATCTCTATCTGATACAATGGATACTGGTGCGCCATGCAGCCTCACAATCTCATTTACGTATAACTGTGCATATCTTTCTAGAGAATAGGTTTGATTAATAGCAATGAAGTGGGCCGACTTTGTCAATCTATCCACGATAACCCAAATGGCATCATGTCCATGCTGTGTCCTGAGAAGTCCTGTCACGAAATCCATCGTGATCCTTTCCCATTTCCACTCAGGAATGGATAAAGGCTGCAGTAAACCTGTGGGCTTCTGATGCTTAATCTTGATATGTTGACAAGTTAAACACTTGGATACGAACTCTGCTATCTCTCTCTTCATACCCTTCCACCAGTAGTAGTCTCTCAGAGTCCGATACATCTTAGTACTCTCTGGATGCATAGCATATGCAGAGGAGTGTGCCTCTTCCATGATCTCTTTCTTCAACTCTGCTACATCTGGCACGCATAATCTTTGGCCCAACACTAACGTTCCATCACTTTGCAAAGTGAAGCTATTCTGCTGTCCAACCTCTATCTTGCTTTTCAATTTCATCAAGTACTGATCATGAGCTTGCAAGTCTCTAACTCTGTCTACTAATATTGGCCGAACATGGAAAGCTGCTACTAGAGCGCCTGATTCTGCTGTCTCTAAACTGACCCTCATAGATCTCAACTCTACTAGCATCTGCAAGTACTCTGTTTAGGCTGGGCTAGGGAACTAGAGGGTTTCCTGCTTAATGCATCTGCTACTACATTTGCCTTGCCTGGGTGGTATTCAATGGTGCAGTCATAGTCTTTAATAAGCTCTATCCACCTTCTCTGTCTCATGTTCAAGTCTTTCTGCGTGAACAAGTACTGTAGGCTTTTGTGATCTGTGAAGATCCTGCAAGGTACTCTATAGAGATAGTGTCGCCATATTCTCAAAGCGAACACTACAACTGCTAACTCTAAGTCGTGTGTTGGATAGTTCACTTCATGCTTCTTTAATTGCCTTGAAGCATAAGCTATCACTCTATCATGCTGCATCAACACACAACCTAAACCTTGCCTGGAGGCATCGCAATATACTGTAAATCCTTCACTTCCTGAGGGAAGTGTAAGCACTGGTGCTATAGTCAGCCTTTGCTTTAACTCATCAAAACTGCTCTGACAGGCTTCTGACCAGATGAACTTCTCTTCTTTTCTTGTTAACTTGGTCAGTGGAGTAGCTATCTTGAAGAATCCTTCTACAAACTTTCTGTAATACCCAGCTAAACCCAAGAAGCTTCTGACTTCTGTTACACTCGTGGTGGCTTCCAATCTACAATAGCTTCTATCTTCTGGGGATCTATTGAAATACCCTCTGCCGATACTACATGTCCCAGAAATGCCACGCGATCTAACCAGAACTGGCACTTGCTAAATTTTGCATACAGCTGATGATCTCTTAGAGTCTGCAATACAATCCTCAAGTGTTCTGCATGTTCCTCTCTACTACCTGAATATACCAGAATATCATCGATGAAGACTATGACAAACTTGTCTAAATATGGTCTGAAGACACGGTTCATCAGATCCATAAAGGCTGCTGGGGCATTGGTTAAGCCAAATGGCATTACTAAAAACTCATAATGCCCATATCTGGTTCTGAAGGCCGTCTTGGGAACATCTTCCCTACGCACCTTCAACTGATGATATCCTGACCGTAGATCTATCTTCGAGAAGATTTTAGCTCTCTGCAGTTGGTCGAACAAGTCGTCGATTCTTGGCAGTGGATACTGATTCCGGGTGGTTACTTTGTTTAGCTGTCTATAATCAATACACAAACGGAGGCTTCCATCTTTCTTCTTTACAAACAACACCGGAGCTCCCCACGGTGATGTACTAGTCTTAACGAAGCCTTTGCTCAACAACTCTTCCATTTGCACTTTCAACTCCTTTAGCTCAACTGGTGTCATCCGATACGGAGCTATAGAGATGGGCTCTGTGCCTGGTGCTAGCTCAATCTCGAATTCGATCTCTCTATCCGGAGGTAGTCCTGGAAGGTCCTCGGGAAATACATCAGAGAACTCATTCACCACAGGAACCTCTGTGAATTGTAGCTCACTGTCGCTAGCTTCTATCACATAGACCAAGCACCCCTGGCATGCTTTACGGAGCATCTTATTCGCTCGGATCACGCTTACTAAACTTGTAGAGAGTATTTTTCGCTCTCCACAAAAGATCACATCTGGTTCCCCAGGCTTGCTGAACTGAACCTCTTTTCTATAACAATCTACAGTCGCGCGATGCTTGGATAACCAATCCATGCCCAAAATGATGTCAAAGTCATGAATATCGAGCACTATTAAATTAGCCTCGAACTCATTACTTGCTATAGTCACCTTACTTTTCATGTAAACTCTATCCGCAATTAGCGAATCACCTGTGGGAAGTGACACTACCATGCTACACTTGGTCGGACTCAACTCTATGCCGACTCTATCTATGAACTCTCGAGAAATAAAAGAATGGGTGGCTCCTGGGTCCACCAATACATGAGCATCAACATCAAATAAAGAGATGGTACCTGTGACCACATCTGGTGTAGCATCTGCCGCCTGCTGGGTCACTGTATATACTCTGGCGGCCTGACTGTGGGGTCTACCTGTCGGTGCTCTGGGAGGTCTACCTGGCTGTCCTCTGAGGGGTATATCTCTACCTGCTCCGCTACCAGGCTGCCATGCACTAGTAGCTCCTCCAGTCTAGGGGCCTCCCCTATCGGGTCCACAACTCCTACTAGTCTGCCCCTGAACTGCTGATCTAGCCTCCGATGGGCTCGAAGCTACTGCACTGGGACAGTCTCTCATGAAGTGGCCCTCCTGTCCACACTTGAAGCACCCTGTCTTGCCCTGAAGGCACTCACCATGATGTAATCGGCCACATCTAGCGCACAATGGTCGGCACCTCCAGCTCTGCTGGCTCTTGGACCCTACTGATGATCGGAAAGAACTCTGACTGGTCTGGGGTCTCTGACTCTGCTGCCGACTCTGTGACCCTGCTGAGCGCTGCCCACTCTTGGGCACCTTGCTGGACTCTCCCTGATGGCTACCGGTCCAGCTCCGCTTCTAACTGAATTTCAACTTGGACTCTACAACGGTCTGTGCGCTCTGCTCTACTCTGGTGGCTGCCTCTACCAGCTGTCCATATCTAGTATGCGAGGCAGATGTCACAATGGTCCTAACCGCGGGGTTAAGACCTACCATAAATCTATTGATCTTTTCTTCCTCATTCTCTACAAAGAATGGAACGAGGCGGATCAACTCTGGAAATTTCTTCTCATATTCTGGCACTGAGGAGTCCCCCTGCTCTAATCTATAAAATTCTTGTATTTTAGCATCCTTATAGCTCTTGGGGAAAAATCTGTCTATAAACTCTCTCTTGAACTCGGCTCAGGTGACTCCCTCTGAGTGGCTCTCTGATGGCGCTTCCACCAATCCTTGGCGCGATCCCTCAGTAAGAAGGCTGAGAAGATGACCATCTGATCCTCGGTGCCTCTTAGAATCTAAAATATTTCTTCATTCATCTCTAGCCATGACCATGCTCTCTCGGGATCCCCAGTCCCGTCATATGGCTTCGCGCCTAACCTGAAGGCGCGCTCTACACTTGCCCCTGTCTCCCGCGAGTGCTTAAGGACCGCGGTTAACATTTGGGTCATCTGCTCCATCTGCCTTGGAGTAGGTCCTGGGGCAGGCTCTGGTCGTACTGACTGTGATGGCTCTGGGTGTGCAAAACTTTCTAGCACGTTGACAGACTCGTCAACCTGCTCTCTATCTGGTGTGGGTGCCTCTGTGGCTACCCGTCTCGTCCTCGGACGATCTCTATGCTGCATAGCTAAGCGTGTACTAATACACTAATAGCCACAAATCACGAAATTTAAATTTCAACAACTAGCTCAATATAATCTGGCATGATAATTTCATGCAATATTTACTCACAATCTTATGCATAACTTTCTACTTAGCAACTTGCTTCGAAGCATATTCATAACATGCTAAATTCAAATACTATAACTTATACTTTAGCTTATGCAATCGATGAAAGCATAACTCTCAAAATCTTTAAAAATAATGCATGCACAAGTAACTTCGTGCCTTAAGCATAACTAGCGCACAATTTGTGCGAAATAGCTCAAACTTTTCTTTTAAAACTTTTTCTCAACTAAACGAGAACCGGGCTCTGATACCAACTTGACATGTTATGGCCCCATAACCACAGGGCATCAAATGGTACCTATCAGAACACTCCATGGCCCCATCCCCATAGAGCCCTGGGGCGGAGAGTCATGCTTCGCCCTACATTCACACGCGAGAGTTCCCCAGGATTGGACTACATCAATCCAATGCTCTGATACCAACTTGACAGGACCCTTCCCAGACCTTATCTAAACTCTCGTCTGGAGGATCCTGCCGGGCACTTCAACGGATTCCTCGAAACCGACTCGTCGGATCGAAGACATCCGGGAAGCGAACCCTATCTTTCTGTATCCGGTTTACTCGTTAAAACTTAGTGATTTGATTTTATCTGTTACTGGTTGGGAGGGATAAACCTTTTCTTTGATTCTATTTCAAATTCATGTTATAAAAATTTCGGCAACATAACGGCTGCATTTTTGATAAACCAAAATTTAACCTGTAAGGAAAATGACACTTCGACTATTTCTGAACACCTCCCAACTTCTTTATTCTCAAACATGCAACATCAACACTCAATTCTCTTTTCATAAGCACGAACTCATGTAGAATATATCTAGATGCATCATATATATAAAATGCATGAATATTTACAAATATACAATTTCAAAATATGAATATTTGTTTCTCAATTACATATCCATCTCATACATAAAGTTTTACATCATCACATATCATAGATCGCCCACCTATATATATATACAACAAAATGATGACGTCCTGTCGTCCGCGGTGGCACACAATGAAATATAAATAACTACAAAATAAACAAATAAGTTAGTGCAACGAAGATATAATATCACATACACTAACATGACAATTTCCCATTTGTTTTATGATTTCTTTCAAAACCCCCATGTATATCCTTTAAACATTATAACCATCACAGGTGATTAGAACTAACGCCAACGTGAAGCTTACTAAGTTATCTCAACCACTACGTTACGGAATTTACTGCATCGCACGTAGGGCGCTAAAGCTTATCACTGAGCAACTACAATGCGGGATTTTCTGCATCGCAATTGTAGTGCTAAAACTCTGGGCAACTACGAGCGGAATTTACTGCATCGCTTCGTAGCGCTAACTGTCAACTAACCAACTACGTGCGGAATTTTCTGCATCGCAACGTAGCGCTTATATTTTCTAGGAAACTGAGCAACTACGGACGGAATTTTCTGCGTCGTCTCGTAGTGCTAATTTCTCTATACTCTGAGCGACTACGAACGGAATTTTCTGCGTCGTCACGTAGCGCTAACTCTCATAACCTCTTAAGGCATATACATGGGTTTTATAATCAATTTCTTCAAGTGCAAAAGCACAAAACTCACTAGTTTTACATCTTCTGAAAACTTTCTTAGTTCATTTTCTCTACATACAACTCATAATCATTTTCTAGAAACATATGGATTACATCGGAATCCATACGCTTAACTTTTAACTATATCATTATATATTATTTCTGATTTCCTTTATTACATAGCTACTATAGTCATTTAACATCATCAAGAAATTGCATGACCATTTAAAAAGCTATTAAGTGGCGAACCACTTACCTCGAGGCCGCGTCAAGCGTCTCGACGAGGCTCCTGGACTCCGCTCACGTGCTCGTCACCTACACAACATGATCTCATCATTACTAGTGATAATTTGAAAAGTTGAGAATCTCAACTTCAAGGTTAATAATCTCAACTAAGACCCATTTTTCTCTATATAATCTCCTAACTCGTTTCTAACTCAACCGAAACTCTCTAACTTCGATTTCTTTGTAAAAGTTTTACTTCTAGACCCCTAGGATCATCCCCATATGTTTCGTTTGGTCTCCAAAAGCTTAAAACAAAAAGTCAACTTTTTGATTATACGGTTGACCACGAAAAACAGAATTGAAACCAGCCATGGTTTCACCTCCGTTCCTTTTTCTAGCGTCTCCTTATCACATAACTAAGTCACCTGGAAAATTTCGTCGAGAAACTCCATCGTTTGCTATGTCAAATCTAAGGAAAACGTCCGTTTTGGACACTTTCGGGCGCAATTAAGTGCCCGTTTTGCAAACTCTTGGTTTCGGGTTAGCGACGCTAGATTTTCTTCCATAACTAAACTTCATTTAACTAATAATGACTAACCAAACTCATTTCGTGCCATAAAAATTGCATTAAGCTAACCGTTTCACTTCTCAAAGCTCTAACGGCACTATTTTGTGCATAACTTGCACAATTTTTATCGGATTCGATCCGTTCCAAAACCTATGGTTTTCTATGGTTCCTAGGCATCATTTGAGGTGTAGAACACCCCCATATAGGTCAGTTTTGGTCAGGTCTTCTATAGCTCAAAAATTCCACTCGGGATTGCAAAATTGTCAAATTTGCTCTATTTATCTCTACATGCCTCTCTATGCTTTTCTATGTTTTTTCATGCCAAATTTTGAGTTCAAAACCATATAAACTCAAGGCTATCTACTGCTCTTCAAGTCCTCAACACTCACATAAACACAACTTTGTCATCCAAAGCTCTCAAACTCACTCACACTTTTTGTCAATCACTTGGTGTGCATAAAACACCAATCTCGGTTTTTATTTTGAGGGAGGGTGTAACAGCCCATTTACATCAATTTAAGGCAGCTATTACACTCAAAACTCATCATTCAATTATCTATTTCAATGACCTAAGGTTCTATCAAAGTTTGAAGAGAAATCTTCCCACACAACTCAACAACACACAAGCTGTCACCATTTCATTTCTATTTCAGTTTTCAGCAAAGTAAAAGGATAGGTGAGTTGATTTCTTACTTGATTTATGGTTCTAAGAAGTAAGAAGAGCTTGAGAGGAGCCTTAGGAGGAGGATTAAGAGTTTGGAAGGCAGCTTGGGTGCTCTCTCTTTCCTTCTCTTTCCTGGCCGACCAGCCCCTGCAGTTTCTTCGCGTTCTGCCGTCGCGTCTGTTTTCTGCTCGCTTCTCCCACGACCAGCAGCTGCTGGTGGCCCCTTCTCTTCTTCTCTTGCTTGGACAGTAAGCTGTAGTCACAGCCAGCCCTCTCTTGCTCGTTCAGCCTGCAGGTTCTGCTCGGACTCGCGACCAGTCCTCGCGCGAGCTGCTGGACGCGCTGGAATCTACTTCTGTCGCTGCTGCTGCTGCCTCCTCTGGTGCACGACCAGCTACTAGTTACTTCTTCTTCTCATGGTCTTCCTTCATTTCAGTCTCTCTCTCACGGTTCATGGCTGTCTGCTCGCTGATCTCTCTCTCTCTCGCGAATGTTCTCACGGTTTCTCGACTGAAAGGGGCTGCTTCTTTTCTGCTGAAACAATTTCAGCCCAAGTGTCTTATTTATACTAATCAACTTCTCTTAATTGCATCATGCCCCAATTCTTTTTAATTTCATCTCAATCTCCTCTCTTTTCTTTGTTTCTCATATTTGTCCATCCATATTTATTTCCAATTTAACTTTCATCGTTTGATTTAATTATTCGCCTTGTTAGAATTCGCTTTCGATCGTCAAGCTTGTCTTATTGACCACTTGACTCTCTCTTTTTAATTAAACTTCAATTAGATTATCATTGACTAAAATCATCGATTTTCTAACTTGGATTTTCATTGACACGCTACTTAATTTTTTATGATCGACGAATTTCGTCGTATTCTTAAATTAATAAATTTCGGAGGCTATGAAATTCAATTAATTTGCTGTAGAGATTGATTTTAACTCTCTAATCTCTCTCTTAACACTAGGAGGTTATAATTCGAGACTAGGGGTTTACATCCGGTGCCATAATAAGGCTTGGCGCCTAACTTACGGGCGTACTCTATCGATACCCCTATCTCCCGCGGCTGCTGGAGTGCCGCTGCTAACATCTGTGCCATCTGCTCTATATTTCTTGGAGCAGGCTCTGCTCGGGCTGGCTGTGATATCTTTGGATGTGAAGAACTAGCTAGCACATTGACCGATTTGTCAACATGCTCTTCTTCTGATGGGGGTGCCTCTGCGACTGTCCTTCTCATCCGAGGACGACCACGCCATTGCATATCTCTAATTTTTCCAATTAGATATAAAACTCATATTAGAATACTAACAATGCATGAAATAATTCTGAAACTCAGGCAGTGTTCAAACTTTAATCTTTATAACTTACTAAATCTTATGTCTAACTCATGCATAACTCATGCATTAATTAGTTCATACTTCATGCATAAATAGTTTTCAAGTACTTTCTAAACTTTATCTCAAAACTTTAGAAAATTGAACTCTGATACCAACTTGACAAGATCGAAACCAGATTCTCTCTAAGCTCTTATCTGGAGGGTTTGCCAGGCACTCCAACGAACCTCTTATAACCCTATTCACGGTTAAGAGATCCGCAGAGCAAACCCCTAAGATACTTTGCCCGTTTACTTTACTTTGACTAAATCAATTTCTATTTCTTTGAAAGTAGTTGGGTTGGTGTAAATTTTTCACGTTCCATATAAGAAAATTTTTCCTAAAATTTTAATAGCATAACGGTTGTATTTTGAAGGTTTCCAAAATTTCATTGCAAGAATTTACACTTCTAACTATTCCCAATTACCACCAAATTTCTTTTTGTCCACAAACATGAATTTTCACAATCAATTTCACAACCATTATGCATGAAACCATAGTAGGGTATATGCACATGTATTACATGAAAAATTCACAACTACATACCACATAATTTACAAAGTTACCAATTTCAAAATGCATGTTACCAAAGTTGTAATATGGTACATGTACTTCCTCGTTTTGATATATTCAAAATATAAACATGATTTATATATATACATCTTCGTTTTCCGCTCACCTATAATTTTCAACGAGGTGATTCTTTTACTTTGTTCCTCGAGGAAAATACCTGAACAAATTTTTACACTACAACAAAAAAAATTCATTAGTTTAATCAATATAATAAATATGAAAATCATTGTATAAATATTTATAACTCATTTTGATACTCATAAAGTTTAAATTAAGACTTTATTACTAAAAGCACCATATATACCACACAACGACTAACTACGTCGCCTAATGTGGTAAATCATGGGGCAACTGACGCCAACCGTGACCCTGCTAAGATACTTCAACAACTACGTGTGAAATTTATTGCATCGCAAAACGTAGTATGAAATAATCTATACTCTGAGCAACTACGTGTGGAATTTTCTGCATCGCATATTATAGTGCCCAATACTTTAACTTTGGCAACTACGTGCAGAACTTTTTGCATCGCATCATAGTGCAAGATAAACTATGAATCTAGGTGACTATGTCCAGAATTTTCTGCATTGTAAACGTATCGCTAGAAAATATGAGAATCTTAGCAACTACGAGCAGAATTTTCTGCATCGCCACATAGTGCTAACTAACATATAAAATTTTTGGGACTACACATGGCCTTTAAAAACCTTTTTAGTGGGTGCATTAAGAACCAAACTTCTTTATCTTTTTTTAAAAAAATACTTTAATTGAACTTTAAATTCAAATCATTTTGAAATGCTTTATTTTTTATTTTCACTTCTGAATTCAATATAAGGGTCTTTTACACAAAAATACGAACTTAGATTTTGAGATTCGTTTCACAAATTCTCTTTTGACAATACATATATTTCAACTAGAATTGAAATAGTGTAACTGGGTAGTACTTACCTCGATTCCAAACTTGTTGAATGGCTTTAATGAGTCTCCTTCGCTCCACTAGTTTGTGCGTCACTTGGATTTTGCTCTAACTTTGATTATGTAACTTGAATAAGACTATATTCTTGATTGGAGGTCCACTTGACTTGAAAAATTTTGGGATTCTCCTTCCTCTTGGTGTTGTCGTCCCTCTCTCTCCCTTCCTATCTCTATTTTGATTTTAATTTTGCTAAGCGTGGGTGACTAACACCGACACCTTCCTATATATAGAAGCTTATTTGATGTAGATGACCATAATGCCTCTTATTAGTTTATTTCACAATTCACTTAATTTTCTCTAAGTGTTAGGTGACTAACATGTTTATATTTACATCTATAACTCTCATTTGAAGAAAGACCATTTTGCCCTTGTTTAAATCTCTCTTATTGATAAAATGACCCTTTATGCCTTCTTTGCATTTATTTTACTAGTTAGTTTCTAAAACCTTTGCTAGCATTCTAATATCACTCATTAGGATAATATTGATGAAATTTAACATTCTCATCCCTTAGTCATGCTTCTAACACTAGGGAATTTAGAATTGAGAATAGGAGCTTACAGATACAAACACTACAGTAATAAAGACTCTAACCCTAGAGGAGCCTGTCACTATCGAGTATTGCTATGAAATTCATAATTATACATGTATGAAATTTATGATTTTGAAAACTTATAAACAAATTTTGTATATATTTGTATATAACTTTTGGAAAAACTTGTTAAGCATGAATTGTTTATGATTTCAAGTTATCTATCAAATTAAAAGATGCTTGTGGTTGTTTATGAAAAGTGAAAAGAGGGTCTAAGGCCCGAAAGTTGATAATCAGGTTGTTTTTGAAGTATACAGGTTTTTAATGAAATTTTTTAAGGTGGAACTTTTAGACAAATAGTTGTTGTGCTACCACAATTTTCATTGACAAGACCCGAACCAGACTCTCTCTGATCTCTTATCTAGAGGGTCCCGCTGGGCACTCCAACGGACTTCTTTTAACTCGACTTGTCGGATAAAAGAAGATCTGTAGAGCTAACCCCTTAATCTTGCCAGATTCCTTAATTCGATTTAAATGTATTCTTTTCTTTTGTAAACAGTTTGGGTGGTGTGTAAATTTTTGGCAATTCGATTTAAAACGATTTTACAAAAATTTCGACAGCGTAAGGACTGTATTTTTTAGGTTTCCAAAATTTTTCCTGTAAAAGAAACACACTTCGTACTATTTTAAATCACCACCCAACTTCTTTGGCTACAAACATGCATTTTCTTATTCAAATTCATAACACACATTTGCACAAGTATGTAATTTTCGCAACATACACTTTATAAACATTTTAGATACTACGCATACGCAATAATATATATTATATATACATAGATATATCAAGTAATAGATATGTATCATGTGTAAATGTTTCAACTACATGCACATAGCAAAATATGAATTTATAAATTTCTGAATGTCCATGAGTCAAACAAGCAATCATCTAGTCATATTAATTACAACAACAAAAATGTGTTCGGCGTTTAAGTAATACATCTATACGACGCCAACCTAAAATCTCCGATGATATTTTTTGAATGCAAAAACACATGTACGAGCACCTAATACAATATATAAGCTGCACAAAAATAAATATGTTAGTTCCATATATGAAAATAATATCAAGAAGTAACTATAATAGAATTCATAACTTTGCCCGAATATCAAAATCTTTTCAATCTTTTTCAAACCTTTCTTTTTGAAAACTCTATGTATACCCCTAGTATACTCAAACCATCATGTGGTGGTTTTCGACTAATGCCAAACGTGAAGCTACTGAGATATTTCGATCACTATAATACAGAATTTATTGCATCGCAAACGTAGAGTGAAACAATCTCAAATGTGAGCATCTATGAAGTGGAATTTCTGCATCACAATTGTATTACTATAAATCTAGGTGACTATGAACGGAATTTACTGTATTGTAACGTAGTGCCAAAACTATAGATCTAAACGACTACGTACGAAATTTTCTGCATTGCAACGCAGCGCTAGAATCTCTCTATATCTTAGCGTCTACATACGGAATTTTCTGCATCATACATATAGTGCTAGATATTCTGAAAACTGAGCAACTACGAACAGAATTTTCTGCATCGTCGCGTAGCACTAAATCTTAATTAAACTGAGGTTATATACATGGGCTTTGAAATTGTTTCATTAAGTGCATAAGCATAAAACCTTTAACTTTCCAAACTCTTAAAAATTTTCTTGATTCAAATATTTTGGAATCAACTTAGTTTTGGATTCCTTCCCTTTTTAAATCTCATTAAGAGATCACATACTTAAAACTCAGATTTAGGATTTAAAAATCGTTTTTGAATTCGTTTGATTATATAATTCATAATTTAAATTTGAAATTGGAATAGATGCAAGTGGTAAGACACTTACCTCACCAATGAGCTATACTCGTCAACGAGCCTCTTGAGCTCCGCTGGCCTTCTCGTCACCTGCACAACACATTCTTATTAAAAATACACTGCAATGTGTTACACAAAACTACACATATTGCTTTCAACCTTAAAAACTCTTCACAATGCTCTTTTGACTATAACTTTCTCTATTATGTTCTAACTTGACCGAGGCTTTCTAATTATGATTTCTTTGCAAAAGTTTAACTTATGCACCTCTAGGAAGATCCCCACGTAGTCCGTATAATTTTCAGAGGTCGGGAACGAAAAGTCAAAATTTTCAAACCCCTTAAAACAAAATACTGTTCACAGCCCATTTCGCGGGCTGTTTCGCTTCCATTTTTACTTGGATCATCTCCTTATCTCTCACTTAGGTCCCCCGTAAAACGGTTTCGAAAAATTCTAAGTATCGAGGGGTGAAACCTATGAAAAACACCTATTTTTCGACACTTTTTGATACACTTTTTTGCATCACACATGCAATGATGTCATTTCTTTTGTATCTAAGGATCTTTTACTCAATTATGATCGAATACATTCATTTCATACATCAAAGAATGCATTTTCACTCTCAACTCATTTTTACGACTACATAGGTACATTATTTAAGTCATAACTTCCTCAATTTTTATCCAAATCTTCCCCTTTGAATTTCTATGGTTTGCTATGACATTTATGCATGTTTTGAGGTCTAAAACAACCCCAATTAAGTTCAAATAGTGCAGGTCTCTATACCCCTTTCAAGTACCTATTTTCTCATTCTACTATTATTTTAATCTCTACTAGATTGTATGTCATTTTGTACCCATATGTATCCATATTAATTACCTTGATTCCTACTCATTCATTCATATTTTTAGGACTTTAAATATGTCGTAAACATCAACGAAACACATGCATGACCTCTTGCCCTTCATCTAACCCGAAACCACACATGGTCTCCATTCACTTCTTTCTTTCTTTTTTTTTTTCAATCCCAACATTTCTATATGGTATTCTAGCTTCTAACATTTATGAATTCAAGCTCAATTTCATCAAAACTCAATGAAATTACATAACCCTCTTAGTGAACATAAACTAATCTAACACATACGACACATGATTTCTTTAAATTTTCAAGAATCTTACATTGTATTTCACTTAGACATTTCATCAAACACTTGGTATGAAATCAATTTGTTTACAACAACCTTAAATCAATCTTTAGTATTTTGCTCTCATAAACCCTAACTTTGAATCTCTATTGTAATTCCACCTAAGCTAAGCTTCCTTTTAGTAGTTTAGGGCTCTAGTCTTAATTTAGATCAAAACCCACATCAATTTCATCATAAACAACAAACCCAATCACTAACATCTCATATAACTCAACTATCATCATTTCTAAACAAAAATGATGAAAACTTACCTTAAACTTGCTTAACCCTTGATCTTCTAGCTTGATCCTACCCAATTTCTTTATTTGGAGCCTCAAATTTGCTTAGGGTTGCTTTGGCCTTCACTTCCCCCTTTGATCCTCTCTTGTCGTCCACTCTCTCCCTCTCACTCTCTATTTTTGCTTCTAATTTCACTAAGTCATGAAAGCTAACACTCCTTTATATAGAGCTTTTATGTGTGCAAATGACCATTTTGCCCTTTATTAGTTATTGACTTACTATTTGATCTATTTAATTTCTAAAGTTTCTACTAACAATTTTAATGTCACTTATAAGGGTAAATTTTATGAATTTTAGTATGCTTACCCTATAAGTCAATTACTACTATTAAGAAACGTAAAATTACGAAAAAAGGGGCTTACATTCATGATCTCTGTTTTGTAAAATGTATTTTAAAGAAGAAAAAATTCCACCCATTTTCGCTAAATAAGAAATTTCTAAAAGTATTTTAAAAAGACTTAGCTTCATGAAAACCTTTCAGCCGAAACAGTTCTTGACTAAAAGGCCATCGTAAGGTTGCCGGGCGGGTTGCCATTGTATAAGGAACGAGGTCCATCATGAGTGTTAGCATATTTAGCTTGTATGTTCCCAAATCTTTCACATTCCCTACACTGAATTCCTTTATTCTTGTTAGATTCTAAAAATTTATGGAAATTATTACCTTTGAATGATTTTGATCCAAGCTTGGAATTCTTTCCAATTCACTTGAGATATTTTTGAAAATTTTAATGACAAGCCCCTCTCGTTATTGGCCTGCTAGCCGCCTTATGATAGCCCTCCAGAGGATATTTAATCCAACTGGAAAGTTCTCGTAAAGCTACGCCGTTAACTTTTCAAAACTTTCTGTTAATGCCGGAACGCGGGAAAATTTTTCTTTTTATTTTGAACATTTATAAAACGGATTTATAAAAATTTGGGCAGCATAACAGCTGTTTTTCAAACATGCCACCCTGTAAATTTCAAAATTTAGCACTTCTATGACAAACATTTCTCCACTACTGGGCCTCAGGCCCTCAAATCATTTCCACAATCCAACCACAAACATTTTTCAATTTAAAATCCATACATATACTTCATTTTTAGTCAACATAAATATATAATTTAATTTTATAAAACAAAAAGCTATATACAACCTAAAATATTATTTACAACTATTTTCATCAAAAATGGAATGTAATGCATGACATACACTTTCAAAAATAAATTTATGCAGTGATATTGTGGCGTTCATCCACCTACGTGTCCGAAGGAGCCTCTTCGAATCGACGGCTCGTTCCTGCACCTGGGGAGGATTTTTCAAAAACATAGAGAAAGAATGGTGAGTATAAAAACTCAGTGAGCAACTAACTGTTAACTAAAATTCCCTTTTCTAAAATACATACATCCTCCCAAAATAATTCATGAAACTAAAAATGTTATTATAACTTTATTTAAATTTACGAAACTAATTAATTCTTGTAGACTTTTTTTTTTGATTTCTCAAGACTGGAAATAATTTCTAATTTAATAAACTTTACGTCTATTGACGTACTTTTCTCTTTTATATCGCCAAAGGCAACCCAGGGAAACTTAGCCCTATTGTGATGGAATTTCTCATCGCCACTAGAGCTTGGGAATGCTACCATGCGTAGTCGCAGATGCGGGAAACTCTTAGGGTCGCGATTCCCCTCCCAACATCAAGCAGACCTACGCTACCATATACGTGCAGAGGGCGACTCACTGACTCAGACTCAATCCCCCCAAGTTAGTAACTGACTCTCCCAACTACTCTTGCCATACACGCATATGGTACTTTGGTCGATAATCTCAGGGGTTTAGGGTAAACCAAAGGCATCTAAAATCTCTTTCATAATATTGAAACTTTCTTTTCTAATCTCAACTTTGTAATCGAAAATGGTTTCGAAATATTTTATCAACTTAATTTCATGCATGTATATATATCAAAAGCTACTAATTTACTTTACTTAAAAATAAATACAATTGTAATATGAATTCAAGAAATATACATGCATAATAATACTCAAAAAAATATTCTAGAATGGAATTAAACTTGGTAGTTAAAATAATATCCATGACATTTCAATAAAACAATTAAAAAAATAAAACCACTCACTATTTACTTCCAACTACTCCACCACTCCTCCAAAACCTCCTTTTGATTCTTGAAATATTCCTACATTTTAATCCAACCAAAATCTTGGTTTAGGATTCATAAATACACTACAATTTCAAATTCATTAAAATTTCATACACCAATGCATAACAACACCATAATCTTGACTAGTCTTCCAACCACTTTCTAACCCAAAATTTTACATCTAAACTCATTCAAATATTCAACAATTCACCTACTTAAATCCAACATATCAATTGCCAAATGATCACTTAATCTAACTTAATATATATATATATATATACATATATATATATATTCAATAAATTCACCACTTTACCTTATCTTCCATTAATAATCTCACATCAAATTCAATTAATTTCTTTGGTGCTAAAGTAATCAAACACATCATAATCACTTCAACAAATCTTCAATTAAAATACACTAACTAATCATTTACTTTATCCTTCAATATATTTGCTCAATAAATTCACAACTCCATCAACTTTCCAACTAATATTCTCACATCTATTTCAATTTATTCCTTTGGCATTAAAGTACTCAAACACCTTATAGGCATCATCAAAATACATGAAAAAGATTGAATAATACTTTAGGAGTCATTTCTTTACATTGAACACCTTAACACCTAACCTTTTCCAATTTCTATTTTTCTTACATCCTTTTAATTCCAATCAACTTAAATTCATTCCCAAGCCTTATACAACTTCTTCAAATATTAAAATCAATTTAAATACATGCAAAAACACAATGATCCATACACTAATATATATATATATATATATATATCCAACAACTCAATCACTTGATGCTTCTTTTCAAAGTTTCATTTCAATATATATATATATATATATCCAACAACTCAATCACTTGATGCTTCTTTTCGAAGTTTCATTTCAATCAACATATAGTCTCATATATAACTCTATCCAATCATCAAAATAATCTCATTGCCTAAACTTTTCTAATTTAATCACATACTAATATATGACAACTTCATCCATCCACTTCATTTCAAACCAAATAATCACACATAAATAACTCAATAAACAATCAATTAACCAATTACAACCTTAAACTAAAAATATCAATCCATTTCATCAACTTTAATTATCAAACCCTAACCCTTACCTCTCCAAATTTTGATCCAAAGCTTCTACAGGAAACCAGAAAAACAGAGAGACAAAGGAGGCAGGGTACTTACATTGTGGAAAGAGATTTCAATCCGATTTCGTGGTGAAATCCGACCAGTTAAATGTGTGATCGTCCAACAATCCGCTATGAATTCAAGTAAGTTTAGAGCATGTTACTTCATTGTTTTTCCAGTTCGAAATTTCAATGTATATATATATTGTTATATAGATTTCAGTGTTTCTAAATTGGTATCAGAGCAAGGTTGTCATTGTTTTCTGGTAGAAAGTTGTTATAATTACATGAAATTTGATTACATGTTGAATTTAAGGCATTTAGAATGTTATTTTCGGAAGAATTGAAAATTTGACCCGAATATGTTCCTTAAATTTAATGTTAGTAAACTTGCTTACTTTGGTTTTATTATTATACCATTGGAAAGGGCTCGAAGAGAGCTTTCCAACGGTATATAATATGACAAATTTGGATTTAAAACGAGTAAGTAAAATGAATTTGAAATTTTGCCCTGAAAACTGCGATTTCTGGAAAAATGGCTGGAGCCTGTTGAAGACGATGAACAGTGCTCCGCCACGTGTTGATCAGGGGAGGGGCCGCGTCGTTCAGATGACGTGTCAGATTCTGATTGAGACACGTGGATAACAAGTGATCCAGTAAGGTTGGGCCACGTGAATGACATGTGGCGAAATACTATTCGACCACGTGTCTCCACGTGTCACAATCTAGGTGAGCCAGATTGTGCCACGTGTCTGACGACATGGAAGCGTGTAATGCTGCCACGTGTCAGAACATATGGCTAGTCAGAGCCTGCCACGTGTCGCTGCAGGTTGCTATGTTACTGCATTTGTGCTGCATGCGCGGCCCAGACAGGGGCGTATGACCGCGACGGTCGGCGGCGTGTGAAGCTCACTCGCCGCCGTCGACGGCGGTCCGATCGCCGGCAATTTAAAAAAAAAAAAAATTTATTAAATTATTTATTATTATTGTTGATATTATTATTTTATTAACCTGTTGGATTAATAAAAACTTTATTTAGTAACGTTATGCTAAATAAATTGATATGTTTAACATGGTAAATTTGTAGATGGCTTATCGTGTTATTCATCACTTTACTGATTCTGATGAGGAAGTCGAAGAGGTCATCGAGATAGTTGAGAGCCCCGATATCATCGATATTTCTGATGATCCAGATGATATCATTGTCTTGTCTAATGACGAGGAGGGCGTTGAGCCTCCAGACTATGTGCCTTCTAACTATCCAGCTGATGTCATATCATATCTGATGACGAGGAGGGCGTCGAGCCTTCAGATTATGTGCCTTCTGATTATCCGACTGATGTGATAGTCATTTCGGATGATGAGGATGATATCGAGGTTATAGACATATCAAATGATGAGGACGTCGATGTTTTGGATGCTTCTGATGATGAGATGATTGATGTGATAGATATCTCATCAGATGAGGAGGATCCGGAGATGACGATTGATTTCGATCAGTACATGAGAGAGTTTCATGATGAGATTGATTGACATTCCCATTATATGTTTGGTTGATGTTGTGTTTATTTTATTGTAATTTCATTGTATATATTACTTTTCTGTTGGATATTTTAGATTGTGCATTGTTTAATGGATGGTGAAATTTCTTTGTTTATCAGTTATATAAAATCTTGTTTTATTTTCATTACACCATGTATAATGATATTTATGTGGGTGTCCTAATCAAATTTAAGAATGATATTAGGACTGTTTTGCGTAAGTACACTTATAAGTATGGTTTAGTGAATAATTGGAAGTGGATGATGATAGGTGGCTTGACTACCTTTTCGATTCCTATCCAATGATTCTTTTTTCATATTTATGAGTGTATGGTTGCTGCATTATAATAGTGAAATGATGGTAGATGTGCTAGTACAGATATAGAAGGATATAGATAGAAAGTCTCTAAATAGAAATAGATATCATTTCAGGAATGACTTCAACTTTGAAGAATATTATCCCTAAACTAAATAAGGGAGAAAAACTGAATGGTGACAACTATGATATCTAGCACCGGAAAATTCAGTACATTCTCGAAGAGCAGGATGCTCTTGAGACCCTGACAAATACAATGGTGATGCCCTAGTCAGGTACATCTACTCAATGCAGAAGAGACATGGAGATCTATTAGACATGGAAAAAGAAGAATAGCATTGCTCGGATTACGATCCTGAGCAGCATGGATGATGATCTCATGTGCATGTATGAAGGTTATGAGACTGCCCAAGATATATGGATAGCTTTGAAAGACAAGTATGGTGGTACTTCAACCACTAAGCTAAGGAGGCTCACTATTAAGTTTGATACCTATAGGAAGCGCCAAAATCATACCATGAGGCAGCACCTTAGGGAGATGTCAAACATGATTCGTGAGCTCAAAACTGTTGGGCATAATCTCACTGATGAGCAGCAAGTACAGGCTGTGATCCGGTCTCTTCCCTCCAGCTGGGAGAACATGAAGATCAACATGACTCATAATGACAATATCAAGACATTTGATGATATTGAACGTCTATTGAATTGGAAGACGAGCGCTTAGAAGCGGCTAAGGCTTCTGGTCAGCTTTACATGGCTGAATCCAGCAAGCGCAAAGGCTTAGGCTTTAAGCGAAGAGGAACTTCAAGAAAAGGAATGTAAATTCCAAGTTTAAGAAGAGTGAGACCGGAAAGCGCGAGAAGGGCAAGCGCGCTGGGGCTAAGAGGGATAAGGCTAAGATGACCTGTTTCAACTGCGACCAGTTGGGCCATTTTGCTCGTGAATGTACTGAGCAAAAGAAGGAAAAGGTACAATATTACTCCGACATATTTAATTATGCTTATGTTTCTAGCTCAGTATTACTCACTGAATCTCGTCCTTTGTGGACTGTAGACTCAGGAGCGACCGATCATGTAGCTAGAGATCGAGGAGCGTTTGTGGAGTATTGTCGAATAAGCCAAGGATCAAGATGGATATATGTGGGGAACAACTCACGTGTTAAGGTGAAGGGTATTGGCACTTGCAAGCTTGTTTTAAATGGAGGCCAAGTACTCTATCTCCACGATGTATTATTTGCTCTTGATATTCGGCGAAATTTAGTTTCTGTACCAGTACTTCTTCAGTTGGGATATGCTTTAAACTTTTATGGTGATTGTATGAACATCTATTTGGATTCTGTTAAAATTGGCACTGGATATTTATTAGATGGTTTTATTGTATTAAATACCGAGATGAACGGTTATCGTAATGATGATGGTTGTTTTTCATTAATTGCTTCTTCTGATATTGCAAATATCAATGTTAATACTTGGCATGCTAGACTAGAGCATATTGGTCAGGATCGAATGAATAGATTGGCCAAAGAGGGACTTTTAGGTTCTCTAAATAAGATAGATTTGCCCTTAGGTGAAAATTGTCTAGCAGGAAAAACAACTAGAAAACCATTTGGAAAAGGAATTAGGGCTGAGAATCCATTACAGTTAATTCATTCCGATATTTGTGGACCTATGAATGTTAGAGCTAGAAGTGGTGCTTCGTATTTTATAACTTTCATAGATGATTACACTCGTTATGGTCATGTTTATCTAATCTCCCATAAATCTGAAGCATTAGATTGTTTTAGATTATATCTAAATATGGTGGAGAATCAATTAGATAGAACTGTCAAAGTCTTGCGAACTGATCGAGGACGAGAATACCTCTCTGAACAATTTGAGACATTGTGTCAAGAGAAAGGTATTATTAGGCAATTGACCATTCCTAGGACTCCGCAACAAAATGGTGTAGCGGAAAGAAGGAATAAAACTTTACTAGAGATGGTAAGATCTATGATGGCACAAGCGAACCTCCCAATATCTTATTGGGGAGATGCACTACTAACAACTGCTTACATTCTGAATAGAGTCCCTTCTAAGTCATTATCTTCCACACCCTATGAATTATGGACAGGTAGAAAACCTGATCTCACCTATATGCGACCTTGGGGGTGCGCATGATACGTACATGACTTGTCCAGTAAATATGGAAAGTTGGGTGCTAGAGGAAAGAAATGTATCTTTATTAGATACTTTGAGCACTCGAAAGGATATGTATTCATAGGAGAAAATTCTAATGGAAACATAATTGAATTGGAATCACGTGACGTGAATTTCTTAGAGAATGAATTTCTTAACAGGGCTGAAGTTGAAAAGGATTTTCAATTTTACGAATTGAACGAATCTTATGATGATGTGCATTCGAACACTTAACTAGAGGTAGATAGAGAATTGTCTGAATACTCTATCCCTAGTGGGAGTGATAAAGCTATTGAAAGAGCTCCTTCATTTGTTCCCAGTGGGAGCATAGGGACTAGTGAGTTAGTACCCTTAAGATCATCAATTCGTAGAAGCGACCGTAAAGTTGTTCCTCGTCGTCGATTTGAGATCGAAGGGGAAGCTTTTATGCTTGCTTCACATGATAGTGATGAGCCAAAGAATGTAAATGAGGCTCTCAACTCACCTGCTAAAGAATTTTGGATTCAAGCTATGCAAGAAGAGATGGAGTCAATGAAATGCAACCACGTCTGGGACTTGGTTGATTTACCACTTGATCGGAAAGCCATTGGAAACAAATGGGTTCTCCGTATCAAGCGTAGGGCAGACGGCTCAATAGAAAGGTATAAGGCGAGATTAGTAGCGAAAGGATATACTCAACAAGAGGGTATAGATTATGAAGAAACCTTCTCCCCTGTGGTAAGGTTTGCTTCAATTCGCCTTATATTAGCTATCGTTGCACACATGGACCTGGAATTACATCAGATGGATGTAAAGACAGCTTTTCTCAATGGAGAACTGGAGGAAGAAATTTACATGGAACAGCCAGTAAATTTCGTTTCAAAAGGTCAAGAGCAAAAAGTTTGTAAGCTCAAAAGATCTATTTATGGTTTGAAACAATCCTCTAGACAATGGTATCTTCGTTTCCATGAGGTAGTAATATCCTATGGATTTCATATGACAGAAGAGGACCATTGTGTGTATGTTAAATGGGTAAAAGACAAATTCATAATTTTGTCTTTATATGTGGACGATATTTTATTAGCCGGAAATGACAAAGAGTTTATGATGACTATAAAGGGATGGTTATCCTCAACCTTCGAGATGAAAGATATGGGAGAAGCTGCCTATATTTTAGGAGTTAAAATTAATAGAGATCGTTCAAGGAGAATCTTAGCTTTATCACAAGAGCCTTATATTAAAAAGATTCTGGAACGATTTTATATGGTTGATTGTAAGCCTATAGATACTCCCATCTCGAAGGGACAAACTCTTAGTCTCGAAATGTGCCCTAAGACTCCACAAGAGCGTGCAAGAATGCAAAGAGTTCCTTATTCTAGTGCTATCGGAAGTCTCATGTATGCTATGATGTGTACGAGACCTGATATCTGCTATGCAGTTGGATTAGTTAGTAGATATCAATCCAATCCCAGTAAAAAACATTGGATCACCGTAAAAAGAATATTAGCATATCTAAAAGGAACTGCAGACTACTCCCTATGCTACCAAGGTGGTAACATGCATTTAATTGGGTATACAGACGCTAATTGGGGAGGTGACTTGGATGAGCGAAAATCTACTTCAGGTTATGCATTTTTGCTCAGCCAAGGTGCTATCTCTTGGAGTAGCAAGAAACAGTCATGTATTGCGTTGTCCACCATGGAAGCTGAATTTATAGCGTGTTCAACAGCAGTTCAAGAAGTAGTATGGCTTAAGAGATTTTTTGAAGATCTAATTTTAGAAGTTGATGCGGAGAAGCCAGTTACCATTTACTGTGATAGTCAGGCAGTCATTGCCTATACTAAAGATGCAAAATATCACAGTAAATCGAAGCATATAGAGACTAAATACAATTTCGTTAGAGATATAGTGACAAAGAAAAATGTAACGATCAAATATATATCTACACATGAGATGGTTGCTGACCCGCTTACAAAAGTTGTGACAAGAGATGTTTTTAAGTCACATGCTAGGTTTTTAGGTCTGCGTAGATTATAGTGTTGTAATTGTCACTTTGAACTATATCCATTTGTGAATAAATATTATATTTATTACATAATACTAGCACATATTCATTTCACTTGAAATATGTAAAGTATGTCATCAGGTTGAAGACTGGTATTCTTACACGTACAGTCGCCGTGGTTGCTAGGAAAGCAAGCCAAGATGAGACTCATATATTTTAGAGAATAAATTGGAGTTTATTCTCTTAAGGACTTAGAATATATGTAATGTCGCCTTGGCCATAGCCAAGATGAGGTTCTACACTAAATATCAATAATAGAACCGCTCATGATGTATCCCCACCATCATGAGTACTTGATTAAGTCAAATGTGAGTTTCTTAGCAAGAGGTGCTTAGAAAGCGAGCCTTTTTAGAAACTCAGGTTAGACGTTAGGAGAGCGTCTGAACTAAGATCTGTACAGTGAATAATATAAACATAATAGACATACGCGTCTCTGTTGAGGGGCAAGATTCACTGTAACATGCGTTTCATACCGCATGTGCTTATTGTGACCGATGTGGAAAATGAGTGAATTTATCCTTAATTCCTCATTGTGTAAGTTCCATTGAAGTTTGTAAAACTTCTACCTATGTCCTCAGTGACTATTCACTTTGTCTCAAAGTAACGAAGTGATGCTTGTATCATTAGTGTGTTTTCTATGGTCATGATAATGCGGCCTATGGGACATTTCTATGATGTCAGTCATTTTTGTTGACCGAGAGACGAAAGTGAGATAGGAAGATTTAATGAATTTTATTTTTCATATATTTACATGTCGACAAATTGTGATTTGGAATCACAATTGTAATTATATGAAGTATTAGAGAATTAAGCATGTTATGTTAAAGGGATCGAATATGCTTGAACAAATAAAATTCTATTAAATCTAGGATATAACAATGAACACATTAATAATCTCTTGTATAGAAGTACAATTGAGATTTAAAAAGCAAGTCCTACCTCAGATTTTGTTGTTCATAGGTCACACAATGTATTTACCTATATGAATGCTTGTACTCCTCATTATAAAGGGGTCACCAGTGTTTTTCTCTGTTAGTTCTGCTTGGTCCATCTTGTGTGAGTGGGAGATGTTGGGTTATATGGGCCTTGGGTCGGGTTCACCCAAGATGGCCCAATACCCAAATCCAGATCCAAGATCCATCAGAAATGGATTTGGTTTGTTAACTGCCATTGCCAGTTTCTGATGGCAGTTTATTTTGCACGTTGCAATGCAACTGAAGGTGGCAGTTTCTTTCAGGATAAATGCACACATATGGGCAACACAAAGAATCGTAGTTTTATCGAAGAAAAGAAAACACATACAGGAAACCAGAAAAACAAAGAGACAAAGGAGGCAGGGTACTTACATTGTGGAAAGAGATTTCAATCTGATTTCGTGGTGAAATCCGACCAGTTGAACAACGTGTGATCGTCCAACAATCCGCTGTGAATTCAAGTAAGTTTAGAGCATGTTACTTCACTGTTTTTCCAATTCGAAATTTCAATGTATATATATACTGTTATATAGATTTCAGTGTTTCTACAGCTTCTTGATTCTTTTCCTTCACTTCCAAGCTTAGATTAAGGATGATCAACCTTGATTTAGTCCATAGAATTCATCAAAACCTCATATAAATCAACAACTTTAAAAGTCCATCAACTAAACATAAATTCACTTCAACTTACCTTCACTTTTTCTTGTAGAAATTTGATGGATTTGAGAGGTTACAAGGGTTGGATCATCTCTTCTTCTTCTTCTTCTCCTTCTTCACGGCTACAACTTTCTTTCTTCTTCTATTCGGTTCTGCTCACGCCTCCAACCCTCTCTCTCTCGGTTCAGCTTTGTTTTTCACGGTTTCAACTTGCTCACCCGAATGCTCTCTCATTTCAACTCTCAATCCACTCAACTTTATATACTAATGCCTTATCAATGTCTAAATTGCCTCTTAACTAACTCTAAAATCACAAAGTTGCCATTAGTCAAGAATGAATGCATTTGATTGGTCATTTATTCTCATCCTTTTAATCACTAACAACTCATCCAATTTCTTAATTCCATTTCAACTGATCACTTTGTTCTTTGACTTTAATGTGTCTCAACATCATTGGCCTTCACACAAGCACATGGATTGTGCTTCTTTAGTGCATATCTTCTCCTACACATCTAACATTGCATTTAACTTAAATTTTAATCCTCATCTAACACCAATAAATTCCAAAAATATTCCATGATCATCCTATCATCAAATTGATCATGCAATACTCTAATTGGGTGTCTTAACCTTTAATTCCATGCTTCGAAAAAATTTCAATCGGTTATAAACTCATTAAAATTCACAACGTTTCTCACGAGGGCATTTTTATCAATAAATATTCGGAACCTTTAAAATCCATTTAAACGAACTCATTTTTACTTCGTTTCAGTTTCTAAGAACTCTAATTCATATTCGGGGGCTTATGATATCCTAAGTCCGTTTTCCGAAAAATCAGTATTCACGTAGATACTATTCACCAAAAAATTTTTATTTCATGAAACTTAAGGAAATTTCCGTTTCCCAAAAATCACTATTCCGATCGAAAATACTATTCATCTGAAAAATACTATTTCTCCTAGGGAAATGAAATTCTGGGTTCTACATTTAAGTTGGTAGTGTTAACTCAGAATCATTTTCTAAAGTTTCATATTTTCTACTCTCATCCTAGGTCAATTGTGAGGCAATAGACTTCTCTTTTTTTCACTGTTTCAAATTCAACTCAAAAGCTTGGAGAGATCCAATCAACTCATCCATTCTTATTACACTCATGTCCTTGTATTCTTCAATTGTTGCCACATTTGCTTGGAATTTATCTAGGAGAGACCTCAAAACTTTTTGCACAAGCTTGTTTTCAAAAATCTTTTCACTCAAAGAAAAACATTCATTAAAAACATCACTTAATTTAGCAAAAAATAATTAGCAAGCAATTCATCATCAAACATTTTTAAATTCTCAAATCTAGATGTTAGCATTTGTAATTTGGAACATTTG
Source organism: Litchi chinensis (assembly GCA_019925255.1). Taxonomy (NCBI): domain Eukaryota; kingdom Viridiplantae; phylum Streptophyta; class Magnoliopsida; order Sapindales; family Sapindaceae; genus Litchi; species Litchi chinensis. The sequence goes on from CM034469.1 coordinate 3,495,403, forward strand.
ACATCATCTATCCCTTCATGAGTGTTTTGAAGAATTTCCCAAGCTTCTTTTACAGTTGTGCATGTAGAGATTAGTTTGAACTAATTTGCATCTACACCATTTTAGATAGCATATAAGGCCTTGCTATTATAATTAGCAAGTCTATCTTCCTTAGCAGTCCGTGATAGTTCTGGCTTTGGTACAATCCTTTGCTGTTCATCAGTCATGGGAGGATGTGTCTAACCTATTCGAATTGCTTTCTATGCACTTTCTTTGGTAAACTTTATGAAAGCTTTCATCCTTGCTTACTAATATGGATAATTGGATCCATCAAGCAAATGAGGCCCTATAATTAAAGCTCTTTTTGTTAGAGCTACCATGCTGCAAAGCAAACAGGTTAAAAAGTTCGAATAATCTCACTAAGTGATATCTAATGACCAATTCTGATACCAATTGAAAAGTCCTGTTCATTGTACAGTACCAAATTTTTGCGGAAGAAATAAATTTGTTATAACATGTTTAGAGACAAAATGTTGCAACAGATTTAATACCACATGTTATAACATTGACAAAAATAAAAACTATAAAGTAAAGAAAAGCACACAAGCACATTTTTAACGTGGTTTAGTTTTACCCTACATCCACAACGCCATGCCGAGAGACATCAACTCAATAATGAACAAAGATACAACCTATACTTGGCTCATACAAACCAAAACACTCTCTTAGTGTTAATACAAGTCCAAGTTCATCAATGAGGTTACAGCAAGCCTCCCTTATCTTTAATAGTTGCTAGCTCCTTAAACTCCCTTCAATAGTACCAAACCGGCCTTCTTGTGAAAGTCAAACAACTCTTCCTGACAAGACCCAAACTAAATACTTTCTCTAGGCTCTTATCTGGAGGGTCTTGTCGGGTACTCTGACGAATCTCTTATAACCCTTCTCACGATCAAGAGAGATCCGTGGAGCAAACCCTTAAGATGCTTTTCCCATTTGCTTTATTTTATTTTGACTATATCAATTTCTATTATTTTTTAAAATAGTTGGATTGGTGTAAATTTTTCACATTCCATAAAAAAAAAAAATATTAAAATTCGACAGTATAATGACTGTATTTTAAAGGTTTCCAAAATTTTCCTGCAAGAAAATACACTTTGAACTATTATCAATCACCACCCAATTTCTTTTATCCACAAACATGCATTTTCATAATCACTTTACCACTATCATGCATGATAACCATAGGGGAATTATATCTATGTATCATATACACTACTTACAATTTCATCCAACACAATTTACAAAAGTTTACAGTTTCAAAAATATATTTTCGAATGTTATAATGCAACACATGCACTTCATTGTTTTCATTTTCGCAAAACATAACATGATATATACATATTGCTTCCATTGATTTCGCCCACCTATATTTTTGACGAGTTGATTCTTTTATTTCGTCCCCCGATGGATGTATCTGAACATATTTTTACACTATAGTAAAGGAAATTCGTTAGTGAATCAATATAATAAATACGAATATCGTCATACAAGTATCTCTAACTTGTTCTACTACTTATAAAGCTTAAATTAAAACTTTATTGCTAAAAGCACCATATGTATCCTTAAAAAGTCTAACCACGCGATGACTAACTATGTCACTCAATGTGTTGAATCAAGTGGCGATTTCAACTGACACCAACCATGATCCTATTAAGATATTTCAACAACCACATGGGGAATTTACTGCATCGCAAAACATATTGTGAAATAATCTATACTCTAAGCATTTACATGTGGAATTTTCTGCGTCGCATATTGTAGTGCTCATTACTTTAGCTTTTGCAACTACGTGCAGAATTTTCTACATCACAACGTAGTGCAAGTTAAACTATGAATCTATGTACAGAATTTTTTGCATCATAAACATAGCGCCAGAAGATTTGAGAATCTTAGCAACTATGAGCGAAATTTTCTGGATCACCACGTAGTGCTAACTAACATATAAAGTATTAGGAATACACATGACCTTTGAAAACATTTTTAGTGAGTGCATTAGCACCCAACTTCTTTATCTTTGAAAACCTTTAACTAAACTTTGAGTTCAAATCTTTTGGAACACGTTAGTCTCGATTTTCATTTTTGAACTCGATATATGGGTCTTTTACACACAAATACTAACTTAGATTTTGAGATTTATTTCACAAATTTCTTTTTAACGATACATATTTATATTTTAACTAGAATTGAAATAGTGTAAGTGGATAGTACTTACCTTGATTTCCAAACTTGTCGAAGGGCTTTAATGAGTCTCCTTTACTCTACTAGTTTGTGCATCACCTGCACAACATACTCTTACTTAAAATATGCCACAATGTGCTATACAAAGTTACACACATTGCTTTTAACATTAAAGATTCCTTATAATACCCTTTTTTACTACAATCTTCTTTTCTAGGTTTTAACTTAACCAACGCTTTCTAATTCCAGTTTCTTTGTAAAAGTTTAACTTATATACTCCTAGGAATATCCCCACGTAATCCGTATAATTTTCAGAGGCCCGGAACAAAAAGTCAAAATTTTCGGACTCCCTTTGACAGAATACTGTTCACAGCCCAATCCATGGGCTGTTTCGCTTCCGTTTTTGCTTGGATCATCTCTCTGTCTCTCACTTAGGTCACTTGTAAAATGGTTTTGAAAAATTCCAATTATATGGGGGTGAAACTTAAGAATTACCCCTATTTTTTTACACTTTTTAGTGCACGATTTCACCTCACTTGCACAATAAATTCAATTCTTTCATATCTAACATTCTTTTACTCCAATACAATCAAACACATTTATCTCATGCATCAATGAATGCATTTTACATGAAATTCTACAATACCCTTCAACTAGGCTCTTAATTCTCAACTCATCTCTACCCTTTTTCTTTTTCAATTCTAACACCTCTATATGCTTTTCTAGTTGATAATATGCATGAATTAAAGCTCAAAAGGATCAAAATACAATGGGGTCACATACCCCCTTCCATGGCTGTGACTTACTTGTACACACACAACATACTATTTTCTTTTCAATTTCCTTTTTAAATGTTAGTATTTCCTTAACTTTTCTAACTTCTAACATGCTTGAATCAAGCCTTAATTACATCTAAACTTAATGGGATCACCTATTCATCATGGTGACCTTGACTTATACATGCACACACAACACTTCATTTCATTCAACTTTCAATATTTTCACTAACTTATTCTCTTAGACATTTTAACAAACACATTAACTACCATTAAAATTACTTAAACATGTTTCAATATCTACTTAGGGTTTCCTACTCATAAACCCTAACTTCTATTTTATGCATGGTCTCTTGTATTTCTAGCTTTCCTTTTTAACTTATTATGGTTCTATTATTGATTTAGATAAAAACCCACATCAATTTACACATCAAAACTAACCCAACCAACCAACACAATCATAAACCCAACTATCACCATTTCTAAACAAAGTCATGGAAACCTTACCTTATTTTTGCTTCGGGTTTGTTATTCTAGCTTTAATGAATTAAGAATCTTGATTTGAAGCTTGGAAAGTGGTTGGGATTGGCTTGGACTTCTTTTCCTTCCTCTTTCTCCTTGTTGCCATCACTTCCTCTCTTGTTCTCCTAACTGTCTCTGTTTTTTTTTTTTCTCAGTGTTAGAATGACTAACACTCTAACACTCACATATATATAGCTTTTAATAGGATTAATTTACCAAATTACCCTTCTTGAATTTATTTTACTATAAACTTTATCTTATTTCTAAGTATTAAATAAATTCACTTATATGAATATGTTTCACTCTCATTCTTGGAAAAATATACAACTTTTCCACTTATGTATATTTCTCATCTATGAAAAGACCATTTTGCCCTTTATTGAATTTTCTTACTATTAATGTCAAACACTTCCTATAACTTCTATTGACACTTTGATATCACTTACAAAATTATTATTTATAATTTGAACATTTTCATTTCCATATCATAACTTCTAACGCTAGAGAATGAGATATCAAGAATAGGGGTTTACACTTCCTTCTGAAGAACACTTGTTGCTTGAACTCCTTTTAAGACTTTGTAAGCCACCTCCACCTGAGGATGAAAATGTTCTTCCTCTCAAAGAACTTATACTCCTTGAAATCCTTTCAAAGATTGTGAACCAATCTTTTCTCAAAGACCTAATGATTTGTCATCCCAATAAACATACAAACTTAGATTTAGTCCTCTCATTTCCTTAGTCTAGAAATAAAAACAATTTAGAGAACAAACTCTCTAAGGTTTACAAGCAAACTATACATCTCTTACTAAACTCAGTATTGTTTGCTTGCCTTTCTTCTACGCTGATGTGTTCTATATTTATAGCAGAAATATGCGTCAATTATCTGTAAAATAAATATAAATAAATCAGCTATAAATCAAATAATTATCAGCTGAAAAAACAAGATATTTATCAAAAGACAAATATCTCAAAATAAATAAAATCTGCTATTTATACAAAATGTGTGTAGCTTGAAACCAATTGAATAAAATAACATTACTAGTTGGAAAAAAAAAAAAGATATTAATCAAAAGATAAATATCTCAAATAAGAAAAAAAAAACAATTTCTACTAAAAGATAAATAAAATCTATTTTTTAGCAATGACCACATCCTTTTATTTTGCTTATCCGAACTTGGTCAAAAAACTGTCCACATTCATTTTTCTTCTACACATCAACTGCTAAGCTTTTCATCCTACAGAAAATATTCATAGATAATCATTATGAGTTTCCTAAAAGATGAAAGAATAAAGATAAATGATAAACACATTTATCATTTTGGAGATTTAATCTCTTTGATAGTAAATCTAAAAATAAATAATCTCATGAGAGATGACATAAAAGAAACTGCAAGAGATAAAACTATCAAAGAAATATATATTAAAACAAGCGACTCTCGGTTCCTGATGTTATCAATCTGTAACCTATCACCTGGAAAAGTGTTACAACATGTTGTCAGACTTGATATTATAAAATGTTACAACATTTTGTCAATCCAAGTGACACAAAATTTTATGACATTTTATCAAGTCTGTTAACACAAAAATGTTACAATATTTCAATAATCCATGTAATATGTTGAACTACCTTAAATAAGATGTCAATACTTTATGCACAACAAGCTGTGCATCAACAAAAGAGACTAAAGAAAGTGGTTCATCATGAATTGGAAAAGCAAAAGCAAAGTTAGCACAAGAAAGAGATAAACAATTGGGTGGTCGAGAGAGAGAGAGCTAGTGGATTTTTTCAAAATAAAAATAAGACAATTGTCTCATGCTAAGCTTAATAAGCAAAATTAAAACATGTGGTTGTCAAGTAAAGCAATAGTCAATTATTGCACATGATACAAAAAATGAAATGAAAAATCACATTTGAACAAGAGAGAGTGAGGCCAAGGAAGTGGCTTATATTATATTATATTATATTATATTATATATATGAAGCTTATGATGAATCACACATACATAACTTGAGAATCAGGTAGTGGAACAATAAAAAGGAAAATAGTGAGAAGAAAAGAAGAAAAAAATAAAAAGTTAGGGCAAATTTGTGATGCAATAAATTCAATTTCAAATTCAATTTTCTTGTTTGACTTTCATGAATCCTAACTAGGTCATTGTATTGTTTTTAGGTGGAGAAGAACCAAGGATAAAATGGGTGTTATTGATTTAAAATAGAGCTTGAAACTTAAGTTGTGAGTGGATCATTTTATTTAATTTGAATTAATTATTTAAAATTATATATTTCATTTTTTATTATTTATGGACTATTAGAAATAAATTCACTGCAGATTTTTTTTTTTTAAAATAAAAAGAAATACATTTATTGCTGGCTAACTAATTTTCTAGATTATCAATTATGTTTTACGCTTGAAATGAGGATACATTATAGATACGTATATATGTGTGCATATTAGAAATTCCAATTGGAATTTTATGTTTTTAGATTGAGTTAGTTATAAGAAAATTTGAAGTGTTTTAAGTAATAATTGTTTATGCTATAAGAGAAGTATCTACTAATAATTATATGTAAATTTAGAAATAGATTCCATATATTTGCATATGAAAATTGTTTGACATTTGAAGCGAATGCAATGAGGTTTTCAGAACACCAAGATTGTACCCTCCTTTTAATGGTTAGGCTACATATATGTGAGTCCTTAAGTTGCCTTACACAAGTATGGTAAATGTCTAGCGAGTCACTGAGTCGTCGAACACGTGTATAGCTAATGTTATGTTTTGCTCTGTATGTGTGACCATATTTTTGGCCACATATGACAGACATTATCCTTCACTCTACATGTGTAATGCCCCAAAATTTACCTTGATATCATTAGTGTCCATTGATTGAAAATTAGTACGTAAAAAGCTGGATTCAATTGGAATTTTTGTATATATTATGAGATGTATTTTCAATTTGAGGAAATTAGTAGTTTTGGAGAAATTTTATAAGTGAGAATTAAATTAGAAATTTAATAAGGGAATTGGGATGGTAGAGAAATGTGATTGGACAAGAAAAAGAAGCAAATAGAATGCATTGCATGGGATATAATTTTGGACCAATAGAAATTTGCCAACCAAAAAGTCAAAGTGATGCATTTCAGTTGAATTTTTGAACTAGAATGATGTCATGAGAGTTAGTGGAAAGATGAGTTGGAATTTCAATCAATAGAAAGCTAGCATTTGTAACTAATGGCATGATGATATAGTTACGGGTAAATTTGTCATGTAAAAAGGGGTAGTATATAAAGTGAGAGATTGCATGAGATGAAGCCCACTCATCCATTTCTTTCTCCCTTTGTCGTGAACTCCACCCTCATTTCTCTCTCAATTTTCTTCAATTCCAAGCCTCCAAATCACCCATAAATCTATTTCCTTCCATCACCTACTCATTTAAAGCATCAAATTCATCAAATCCACATCAAGATTCAAAGGTGGGTTTTCAAAGAAATGTGCCAAATCAAGGTTAGTTGTGAAGGGAAAAACAACAATTGCTTTTATAAAAATAAGAATTTGCGGAACACCGAGTTTTTTAAATTTTTTAAAAAACTCCAGAACCCTAGATCCATAAAACAATGAAATAAAATAATCAAACTAAATAAAGATCGAATCTTATACCTTTTGTATTGATCTCTATGGATTGCTCACTACCTTGCCTTTCTTGATATGTGTCGACGTTGATTTTCAGTCGACGAGCATTCAATGCCCAATACCTGCAATCAATGTGAGAAAGCACAAATACCAAGAAAGAACACAGTCAAGAACCGAGAATAAATGTAGGAACACAAAGCTTTTTACGTGGTTCAGCAATAATAGGCCTACGTCCACGACCGTCTATCTCTTAAATTCTGCAGAGTGACAGTATGTTATTAATTATTCTCTGATGATGTTACAATGATTTTAGCCTCCTATTTATAAGGAAAGAGGAGTTATAATTCTGGTTGTAGCAAATCAGGAAAAGAATCCTGAATTAATTACACTTCCCAAATAATCAGGAAAAATAAGGAAAAGAATTATAAATTAATTATACTTCCTAATATGTTTGAATAATATCAGGAAACTGCTTCCATAAAATCAGGGATGATGTTGATTCGGTTTGAATTTGAGTAGACTGCCATATCTGATGAGGAAATCACGGTTTGATTGGGCAACTGCCATATTCAGAGAGAGAATCATGGTTGAATTAGGCAACTGATTGTTCTGGAAGATACTGCATTCATTACGCTTCTGAACGAGCTGACGTCTATGGTGGTCTGTGAGCCTGAGCTCGCATAGCGAGCTACACATGAGGTGAACTTATGGAGCGAGCTGAATCTTGGCTGTGTCACGTGCTTACTGGGCTTAGAGTCATCTGGGCCTCATCTGACGGACTTTGATTGGGCTTTGACCTTATCGGGCCTAAATTGGGCTTTTACCAGCCCATTTAATGAGTCCGAAAAACACATATAACATTAGCCCCCCAGCTCTCAGTTCGCTTCTGCGAGCTGGGAGTTCGAGCTTGCTGGTAAAAGCTGGCTTCCTTGGCACGCTAACCTTCATAACTGCTTCTGTGCATTTTCAAATTCCACCTTTTCAGTTACGACACGTGGCAGTCATGCAGGAGGTAACTGAAACGACATCTGCACGTCCTTCACACACGTATTTAATGCGCACGTCTTTCAACTGACGGCTCCATGATTACACGACCGTACCTCGCGCTGCACCATTGGATTAGTGACGGTTACATATTACCGAGATCTGACGGCTGGGGCTTGAGATCGCATACTTTATAACTGGTGGAGCCCTTTCATTTTTCTCTTTCATCTTGCCATTTTTACTCGAAGCAAACAAGCAATCAAGAAACCAAGAGACCAAGTTCAGAGAACTTCTAGTCACCGTCTTCACATCTTTCATCAGCGATTCAAGGTAACACCTGATTTATTTATTTATTTTTGAATCGATGTCATGTTTGTATTTTGTTTTACCACCATCGTTGTACCTGCAATGACATTTTTTTATACCTTCATTATTCTGAGTCTTCTGTTTATTGAACATGGCTTTTCTTCTTCTGTTGGTTTGATCTGGTTTTTTACTTGTTCACAACTAGACTACTGTTTGTGACTTGTAATGCATGCTTGACTGTTGATTTAGGATTATTGTAGTCTCGTTAGCTCGCAGGTCGTTGCTTTTGTTGACTGAAACCTCCATTACATAGTCTGACTGTTTTCTTTTGTTCAGATGTCCTCAAGCAGAGCTTGCAAGGGAATTATTCCAAGCAGTGAAGCTCGCGAGCGAGATGAAGCCCGAGCACATGCTATACAGGGAAGAGAAGCTCGGAATACATTCTCTCATCATCCTTCATCGCTAAAGCGTCCTGAGGTGGAAGGACTTGTCACTCAATTCCACATCCCTTTAAGTTGCCGTGCATTGCTACCTGATTCAAAGAATCATGCATGTTATCCGCCAAGGGGATACGTTGCCGTTAGCATTCAACATTTCGAACAGGGACTACGGTTCCTCATTCAACCGTACTTGATCGCATTTCTCAACAAGGTCAAACTCGTGCCATTCCAGTTAACTCCAAACTCCTATGCGCAGCTGACCTCGCTGGCCGTGGCCTTCCTCAGGAACGGCCTTCGTCCCCCTACTCCAAAAATTATACAGTAGTTCTACTCTTTTAAGGCTCTGAGCGCAGCAGAAGGAGAGAAACCGGAGGGCATTTATTACCTCACAGCTCGTCCGTCGAAATACAAAGATCTGTTGCCCAAAGGAGATGCGAAGGGTAAGTCCAATGTCGGGCCGTACAAGACGAGCTGGTTTTACGTCTCTGCCTCTCTCTCACAGATCTTCGAAATTTCAGCTTCGTCCTGAAACCAGGTATGCAGGATAATATATTGCGAGCTGAACCGAGCTTCTTGTTTTGTTTTCTAAAAATGTCTTGCTTTGCAGCGCAAAAAATGGACAAGTCTTCTCTCAGCAGCGAGGAGGAACGAGCTCTTGACAAGCTCGCAATCTCAGAGGACGCAGGCATCAGCAGTAAATTTGACGATGTTGTCCTTAGAGCTTACGACCTTGCTCCTCCTAAGGAATCCCCCCTTCTGCGATCTGAGGAGGACATAGGCAAGACCAGCGATAACCCTAAACTTCCTTCTGTTTTTGAAGTTCCAGTTCAGGTGGGGGACATGCTTGCTTCCCGACCTCTGCAACCAGTCTCTACACAAGCAGCGGGTACAACTCGTTCACCTTCTCCAGCTCGGAAGGCTTCTACCCAAGGTGCTCCTGCTCGCGCCTCATCTAAGGCGAAATCATCTTCAGCTCGCACCCCATCAAATGGCGCATCTCGAAAAACTACTTCTCCGGCTCTTGCCCCAGCTCGGACAGGATCAGATCCAGCCCACACAGCCCCTACTGTACAGGTTGACTCATCCTCTTCTCCACATCACACATCTACCCCAGGGGCTTCACTGCCATTTCCAGCTCGCGCTCCAGCCCCCGTTCCTTCCTCTGGGCGAATTCCAACCAACAGGAGGAAACTTGTTCTTTTGAAATCTCCTCCTGCAAGTCTTGCCGTATCTCTAGCCTCCTCGACTCCTTCAACGAAACGGCCTGCTGAGGCCTTAGCCACTCCAGCCGCACCCTCAAAACACTTAAAGCCATCTGCTGAGGACCAGGCTCCTGCAGTTGCTGCTTTCAGTGAGGCGCCTACTGAGTCTATGGCTCCTTCAACCATCCAGCTGACTCCAGCTTCCAGCTCGCAACCTGGAAAGGGGGTGCTCCTCCTAAGGTTGCTTCCCAGGCAACCCAAGCTGGCCCCAGCGGGCATGTGACTAGGCGTACTATTGCTTCGCGACGTGGTGCTTCTCGGGATGATGAGCGTGATATCCTGGAGCGTGAGAGAACCCCTTCACCAACCAGACTAGTCATTGAGCTTGGTCCTGAGGGAAGATACTTAAATTCCTTCCTTGACAACTGGGCAACAATTATGCTTAATCATGCGAATGTCCTGGAGAATAGGTGTCTTAAGGGCGAGGATTTGGACGAGTTCGCGGCTCGTCATTGTATGCTGGTAAGTTATTTTTCCTCATCTGCTGACTTTTTTACTTAACTAAATTTTAACCTGTTTATCATTTCTAGGGTGCCCTTGCTGCAATGAAGCAGAGAAGGAAGACAAAAGCTACCAATGATGAAATAAGGAAGCTAGAATTCGAGCTGGAGGCGGTCACTGATGATATAGCTCACTTGACCGAGGGCAGAATACAGGGTTAGGAAGCTCAGATCGCTGAGGCCAATACTGCAAGGCAGGCATTTGAGGAAGCTCTGAAGAAAATGGAAAACGAGCATGTCATGCTAAAGGATGAGCTACTCAAAACAAAGGAAGAGCTAAAGCAATCCGAGCAACAGGCTGAGTTGGCCGAACAGCGAGCTTCAACTGCAGAAGAGAAAATTGAAGTGCTTCATCGCCAAGTTGATGCTGCTTTGGCGCGAGCTGAAGCTGCTGAGAAACAGGCCGAGGAAGCTAAAAAGCGAGCTGATGAAATGGAAACTGCAGCTAAATGTGCTGAGGAGGCTGCAACCAAACGAGCTGAGGAGGTTGAAACTGCGGCTAAACGTGCCGAGAAGGCTGAGCATCGAGCTGAGGTGCTTAGGCAATAGGTGGGGGAGGCTATTCAGCGGGCTGAGGCTGCCGAGCAGCGAATCGAAGCCATGAAGAAAGAAGCTGAGGTCGTCAACCGTCATGCTGATAATGCCTTTAAAGAGTTGACGGTCTTTAGAGAGCAAGCTGCTCGAGAATTGGAAGTGCAGGTTGCAGATGCAAGGGACGAGGCTGAGGAAAGAACAGGCCGCGACTTCCTCTACACACTGTGGATGTCCCATCCAAGCATGGATTTTTCCATCTTTGGGGACATAGGACTTGAAACCGTAGAGGATTTTAAAGCAAGGGCTGCCTCGTCCTCAACTGATCCAATTCTTCCCTCAGAGCAAGCTTTTGGCACGACCTCCCAAGCTGAGCCAGTTATCGACCTCGTTCCTCCTGGCACGTCTCCCTCTTATGAAGATCCCTTAATAGGACCAGATCCTCCAACTCAAGTTTGAGAGCTCGTCTTTTCTTTGTTCTTTTCATTTGTATTTTTTCAGCTTTCAATCTGTAAACAGTTTTCACACTTAATGAAATTTCTTTCATTATTTCTTCTGTGTTGAATGCATTTAAGCTATTTCGTGATATCATATTTTGTGATCTTCAATCTTTTAGAGTAAGCTCAAAATCTGATAATAATCAAAGCAATTACTTAATTCAACAATTAATAAAATTTTGTAGGTACAAGTAATTGGTCCGTTAGAATGTTGACGAGCTATGCAGAAGCACTTAGCCATCTGCTTTTTTGGCTCATTTGGCAAGCTATGCAGAGACACTTAGTCATCTGCTTTTTAAGCTCTTTTTCATCTGTAGCGAGCTATGCAAGGACACTTAGTCACTTGCTTTTTTGGCTCTTTTTATACAGCGAGCTATGCAAGGGTCGTCACCTCGACTGCTTTTTTGGCTCATTTGGCAAGCTGTGCAGAGACACTTAGTCATCTGCTTTTTAGGCTCTTTTTCATCTGTAGCGAGCTATGCAAGGATACTTAGTCACTTGCTTTTTTGGCTCTTTTTATACAACGAGCTATGCAGGAGTCGTCACCTCGCCTGCTTTTTATGCTCATTTGGCGAGCTCTGCAGAGACACTTAGTCATCTGCTTTTTTGGCTCATTTGGCGAGCTGTGCAGAGACACTTAGTCATCTGCTTTTTAGGCTCTTTTTCATTCTAGCGAGCTATGCAGGGGTCGTCACCTCGCCTGTTTTTTAGGCTCATTTGGCGAGCTATGCAGAGACACTTAGTCATCTGCTTTTTAGGCTCTTTTTCATCTGTAGCGAGCTATGTAAGGACACTTAGTCACTTGCTTTTTTGATTCTTTTTCTACAGCGAGCTATGCAGGGGTCGTCACCTCGCCTGCTTTTTAGGCTCATTTGGCGAGCTATGCAGAGACGCTTAGTCATCTGCTTTTTAGGCTCTTTTTTATTTTTATAGCGAGCTATTAAGCTCGGAGCCCGTTAGCCCTAGTGAAATGAGTTGAGTCACAAGCTGGGAAAATGGAGCTTTCATTAACTAGAATGATTTTGAATTACATATTACAAAGAGTTCACTGATAATAAGGACGCAGATGCTCGGCATTCCATGCTCGAGGGACTTCAGCTCCATCTTCATTAGCTAAATGATAAACCTCATTCCCCAAGCTTGCTTTGACAACATATGGTCCTTCCCAGTTTGGGCCTAAGGATCCATCACTTGGCTTGCGGGCTCCTGGCAGAATGAGACGTAAAACTAAGTCTCCAACATTGAATCTGCGAATCCGAGCATACTTGTTGTAGTACCTCGCTATTCTCTGCTGATAGACAGCTACCCTTAACCTAGCCGTTTCCTTGTGTTCTTCAAGCAGATCTAGGTTTGTTGCAAGTAGCTGATCATTGTCATTTGGATTGAAGATTGCTCTTCTTTACGAGGTGACTTCAAACTTAGCTGGAATCATAGCCTCAGACCCATACACCATTGAGAACGGGGTCTTGCCAGTGGAGCTGCGAGCTGTGGTTCTGTAAGACCACAATACTTTTTGAAGCTCATCTACCCATGCTCCTTTCTTTGCTTCCAGTTTCATCTTTAGGGTCTGCTTGATGATCTTGTTTACTGCTTCAACTTGGCCATTGGCTTGTGGGTGGTCCACGCTGAGAAGCTTTTGACGATCTTGAGGTCGTTGCAGAACCTGAGAAACTGCTCGCTGCTGAACTGAGTCCCATTGTCTGTCACGATCTGTTGTGGAACCCCAAATCTACAAATGATATTGCTCCACACAAATTTCTCAATTTTTGTTGTGGAGATTTCAGCTAACTCTTTTGCTTCCGCCCACTTGATGAAGTAATCCACTGCGACCACCGCATGTTTGCATCTTCCCCGAGCCATTGGCAAAGGCCCGATTAAATCTATCCCCCAGATGGCAAAGGGCCATAAGCTTACCATTTGTTGGAGATAAACTGGTGGAGCTCGTGGAATCTGGGCAAACCTCTGACACTTGTCACACTTTTTGACTAAGTTAATGGCGTCCTGCCTCATGGTGGGCCAGTAGAAGCCTTGACAAAGTGCCTTCTGAGCTAGAGACAGCCCCCCAGCGTGGTTCCCGCAGTGACCTTCATGTATCTGCCTTAGTACTGTTTCACACTCAGGGCCATCAATGCATCTTAATAGTGGAGCTGATAACCCCTTCTTATACAAGGCATCATCATAGATGCAGTATCTGGCTGCTCTAGCTCGTAGACGCTGGGCTTCTAGCTTGTTACTTGGCAGCTTTCCATCTTGCAAATAACTAAGAATAGAGCTCATCTAGGAATCTGGCTACATAGTTATGGCCATTGTCACATTCTTTTCCTCCGTACTTGGAGTTGGTAGAAATTCAACTGGGATTGCCCCAAGAAATTCTGCGTCTCGGGTGGTTGCTAAGCGGGCTAAAGCATCTGCATGCACGTTTTGAGCTCGTGGAATCTGCTTCACTTCATACCTCTAAAACGCACCTAGCAGCTCGTGAACTTTTTGGAGGTAAAGGGCCATTTTTGGTCCCTTGGCTTGATATTCACCCAATACGTGGAAGACAATGAGCTGTGAATCGTTGAAGACTTTCAAGCGTTCAGCTCGCATCTCTTTAGCCAAACGCAGTCCTGCGAGCAGAGCTTCATACTCAGCCTCATTGTTTGTCGCCTGGAAGCCAAACCTCAGAGCACAAAGGATCTTGTGGCCTTCAGAACTGATCAGTAGAATTCCAGCTCCAGCCTTCTGCTCACTGGATGAACCATCAATGTATAGTTCCCCAGCTGGACCTTCAGAAGACTCAGCTTCATCATCCGCAGGTCCTGTAAACTCTGCAATGAAGTCTGCCAGAGCTTGAGCTTTGATAGCCGTCCTTGGCTTGAACTGAATATCAAACTGTGCGAGCTCCACTGCCCATTTCAACAAATGACCTGAGGTGTCAGCTTTCTGCAAGACTTGTTTCAACGGATATTGGGTGAGGACTTCAATTGTATGAGCTTGGAAATAAGGTCGCAGCTTCCTTGATGCAATCACCAGGCAGTAAGCTAGTTTCTCCATCTGCGAATATCTGGTTTCAGCATCCTATAACCGTTTGCTTACATAATATACCGGAAGCTGCGTCTTTTCTTCTTCCCTCACTAGTGCAACACTCAGAGCTTGCTGTGACACTCCCAAGTACAAGATCAGTTTTTCTCCTTCTTTGGGCTTGGAAAGGAGTGGAGCTCGCCCCATATATTCTTTCAACTGCTGGAAGGCTACTTCACACTGCTCAGTCCACTCGAAGCTCTTTGCTTTCTTCAGAATGTCAAAGAAGAGGACACACATGTCCGTAGCTTTCGAAATGAACCTGCTCAATGCTGCGACCTGGCCATTGAGGCTCTGCACGTCTTTCACCCTAGTTGGCGATCTCATGTCGATCAATGCTTTGATCTTCTCAGGGTTTGCTTCAATTCCTCTATTGTTGACCATGAAGCCTAGAAACTTCCCAGAAGCTACCCCAAATGTACATTTGAGCATATTTAACTTCATCTGGTAGCTCAGAATCTGAAACATTTCTCCCAGGTCGCACACATGGTCATCTATCTGCTTGGATTTGACCAGCATATCATCAATGTAGACCTCCATGGTTTTTCCAATCTGCTCATCAAACATCATGTTCACCAAGCGTTGGTAGGTCGCTCCAGCATTTTTCAACCCGAAGGGTATCACATTATACCAATATAAGCCACGATCAGTCATGAACGAGGTGTGCTCTTCATCATCGGGATTCATGGGAATCTAGTTATATCCTGAATACGCATCCATGAAGCTCAGGAGCTCATGGCCAGCAGTAGCATCCACGAGCTGGTCTATTCTTGGCAAGAGGAAACTATCTTTGGGGCACGCCTTGTTCAGGTCAGTGAAGTCGATGCAAGTCCTCCACTTCCCATTCTTCTTCTTTACCAGAACCAGATTAGCGACCTAGGTCGGATAGTAAGCTACTCGAACGAATTTGTTAGCCAGCAGTTTGTCTATCTCTTCTTTTAATGCTAGATATCGTTCCCCTGTCATTGCCCTTCTCTTCTGACGAACTAGCTTGAAATGAGGATTAATGTTCAGCCTGTGAGACATCACTTTCGGATCTATCCCCACCATGTCCTCATGATTCCATGCAAACACATCCAAATTCGTCTTCAGGAATTCAGCGAGCTGGGTTTTTAGTTCTGGATCTAACCATCTTCCCAGCTTCAGGCATCTTTCTGAATCTGCCTCGCTGACTTGTACATCTTCCAATTCTTCAACGGGCCTTGTAGCTCGGTCTGCATCTACCTCGCGAGGGTCCAGGTCATGACTGACTCCTTTCTCAGTCATAGTTTGTGGCTCGCCCCCTGAGACCACATTCACCTTCTTTCCTCTCACGCCCATCTTCACAACATCTTCATAGCAGCGTCTTGCTAAATGCTGCTCTCCTCGACACATCCGATGCCATTAGGAGTTGGGAACTTAACTGTGAGAGTTCTGGTCGAAGTAACCACGTCCAACTCGTTCATGACAAGTCTCCCGAGGACCACATTATACGCTGATGGGCAGTCAATTATTAAGAAGTCTGTCAGGGTTGTTGCCTGACGACCTGCCTCCCTAAGAGTTAATGGCAACTTAATCTGGCCTACTGGTACTACAGCATCTCTAGTGAATCCAAATAAAGGCTCCGAGGATGGTCTCATTTGTTCTGCTCGCAGCCCCATCTTATCAAAATAGCTCCTATACATCACGTTCATCGAGCTTCCAGTATCAATCATAATGCGCCTAACTTCCACATTGCTGATTTTAGCTCGTATAACCAGCGCATCGTTATGGGGCCAGATCACTCATCTAGCATCTTCATCTGTAAATACAATCTCGTCCGAGGTCGGCTTTGCTCTTTTAGCAGGTCTCTCCGACCCATTGAGCTGAAAAGTGTGATTCAAGTCTCGGACATATCTCTCATGCGATCTATTGGAATCACCTGCGATATGGGGACCATTAAAGATTGTAAAAATGATTCTTACCGCAGGCTCATGCTCTAGTTCGGGAGCTCGTTGGGGCTGTTGCTGCTGTATTGGCTGCTGTTGCTGAGGTCGTTCTTGTCGAGGTCGCGCATCAGCAGGTCTGGCCACATATTCTCTCAAGCGACCTCGCCTGATCAATTTCTCAATGGCGTCCTTCAACGCCCAACAGTCTGAAGTATTGTGCCCGACCTCATTATGATAGGCACAAAACTTGTTCCGATCTCTATGCTGAACCGGAGCCCTTATAGGAATGGGCCTTCCAAAATCTTCCCTGTTCCTTTCTGTAGCATAAATCCTTTCCGGTGAAGCCGTCAGGACGCTGTATCGTTCCTGACGGTCCAGGCGTCAAGGTCGGTCGTTTCTTGGCTCTCTCCTTGCTCTTTTGGCAATCTGATTGCTTGAGCCACCATTTCTCCCTTCTTCGTTCTTGCCATTGCTTCTCCTCTTTGGCTGGCTGGAACTGCCCGCTTCATTCTTCTGATTTTGCTTCTTCGGGCCGAAGGTCTCTTCCCACCTAATCTCCTTAGCAGCTCGCTCGTAGAACTCTCCCAGATCCTTGACTGAGGATTTGTAAATGCTTTCATACAATTTTTCATCATTGCGTAGCCCGGCTGAGATCGCTGTCAGGATACTTTCATCTGATAGGTGTTCAACATTCGCGACCTCGCATCTAAACCTGGTGATATACTCCTTCAGAGACTCACCTTGTCGCTGGAATATGGTTGCTAGATGGCAGGATGGAGCGAGCTGTCTTCTCAGCGCCTTGTACTGACCAATGAACTTCTGTTGGCATTCTTCCCAACTACCTATGCTGCGAACTGGGAGATTCCTGAACCACGTCCTTAGAATGTCCCCCAAAGTAACTGGGAAAACTCGGCACTTCACTATTGGATTGCCTGTTTGCAAATCCATCTGGACATTAAAAGCGTCGAGATGGTCATAGGGATCACTGTCCCCGTTGTACTGCTGAATATTTGGCATCTTGAACCTCGGAGGGAGAGGTTATGTCTCAATCTCCCTTGTAAATGGGGTCCTTTCTCCATAACGGCCACGCTACTTCTGAGCTGCAGGTCGCTCTTCCAACTGCTAGACCCTCCGGAGGAGCTCCTTTACTTGGGATATCGAAACTCGTATCTCCTCATGTGGTCGTGGCTTGGAGAAGGATGCTCTGGGTCATACCTCTCGTGCTCTTCGAGCCAACCTCCAAACTGATAGAACCCCGCATGTCGTCCATGCACTTCATCAACATTTTGAGCTACGGCTCTAACTCTTCCATGCCCGACCTCTGCTCGTTGGCGTCCATCTTGGCTCGGCCTTGCCACCAGGCTAGCTGGACGAGCGACCTCCCTTTCTTCGCGGACAGGGTGTCTGGCTCTAAAACGCGCATTGGAAGAACGAGTTGATCATGTAGGTCGTTGGACTTCCCTTGCCAGTCTCTCAGGCGCTTGCATCGCTTCATGCGGCTGGGGCACGTGCTTTGGTGCCTGAACCTCCACCGCTGGCACATTCTGTATTTGAGTCTGCACCAGCATGTTGACGGCCTCTACGAGTTGTCTGACCGTATTCTCCAGTGCCTGTTGTCTCTCATGCCACTCCTGTTGTCCATCAACTACTGGGGCCACTGGAACGGGCTGACGAAGAGGTAGAGGAGGGATGCCTGCTGCAGCACCAATTGCCTGGTCGTGGGATGTGCCTGCTGCATGTATGAGTGCGTCCTTTACCTGCTGCGCATCACGTTGATGGTGACTGGGCTGGCTATCTGCCTGGTCGGTCCTTGAGCCCACATACTTGGTTTGTTTGGTTCTTGCCATGTCTGAAAGTTGAAATCTTGAAATAGAATAGATTACAGTTTGAGCCCTCCTTCTAGCGCCAAAATGTCAACGTTGATTTTCAGTCGACGAGCATTCAATGCCCAATTACCTGCAATCAATGTGAGAAAGCACAAATACCAAGAAAGAACACAGTCAAGAACCGAGAATAAATGTAGGAACACAAAGCTTTTACGTGGTTCAGCAATAATAGGCCTACGTCCACAACTGTCTATCTCTTAAATTCTACAGAGTGACAGTATGTTATTGATTATTCTCTGATGATGTTACAATGATTTTAGCCTCCTATTTATAGGGAAAGAGGCATTACAATTCTGGTTGTAGCAAATCAGGAAAAGAATCCTAAATTAATTACATTTCCCAAATAATCAGGAAAAATAAGGAAAAGAATTATAAATTAATTATACTTCCTAATATGTTTGAATAATCTCAGGAAACTGCTTCCATAAAATCAGGGATGATGTTGATTCAGTTTGAATTTGAGTAGACTTCCATATTTGATGAGGAAATCACGGTTTGATTAGGCAACTGCCATATTCGAAGAGAGAATCATGGTTGAATTAGGTAACTGCCTGTTCTGGAAGATACTGCATTCATTACGCTTCTGAACGAGCTGACGTCTATGGCGGTCTGTGAGCCTGAGCTCGCACAACGAGCTACACATGAGGTGAACTTATGGAGCGAGCTAAATCTTGGCTGTGTCACGAGCTCACTGGGCTTAGAGTTATCTGGGCCTCATCTGACGAACTTTGATTGGGTTTTGACCTTATCGGGCCTGAATTGGGCTTTTACCAGCCCATTTAATGAGTCCAAAAAACACATATAACAATATGTTTCTACAACAAGAAACAAGTGAGTGGACATAATTACATAGAATTGTACTAACTTTTTATTGATTTCTTTTCTAAAAAAGAACAAACAATATATGAAAGAGGTGAGTATTGATTTTGGTTTCTCTGTATTATGTTGTAGAAAGAAAAAATTTCTTTTTGTTTTAAAGAACATACAACAAAACCAAAATATAACTTCTATTAGAAAAAAAAGACTATTTCATTTCTATTTATAGGCAAACAATTAGGGTTTTAATTAATCAAAATTAATATTAAACCCCAAGTTTATTAAAATTAAACTTTTACCCTATACAACATAATTTATTCAAAATTAATTCATATTATATTTAAAATTGAACTTGTGACCTATAATTAATTCATAATTAATTTATACCCGATCCTGCTGAGAATCAAATTCAAGACTTCTTATAAAATTAATTAAATAATTATTAATTCATAATTAATAATTAACTAATTAATCATTTGAATAATCAATATTATTCAAATACCAAGTGAACATATATTTTGCTACTTATGTAACAACTATAATTAGACGATCCAATTACGATATTCTATATACATGTTTCTTATAGTGAAATGAGCTATCAAGGGGACCTGATGGACCTATAGTTTTGAACTTCAATAATATCGGAATTATTAATTAAATTCTTTAATTAAATAATTCACTATTATTAATCTTAGAGTTACTCCGCTAAAAACCTAAGATTGCACTCTCAAAACTGCAGATATTTTTATATAATCTGAAATTTTTAGCGTCCATTAATGTAATCACTACATATGATTTGACCCTCCACAAATAGTTCATAATTAGAGCTAGGTCAAAATATCTGTTATACCCCTCTAATTATATCTTGATTCTTAAGTATCATTGATTCTCTAATGAACAATATATTAATAACAACTTATGAATTTATCTTTCTATTTACATATGAATAGAAAGTTGAGCGCTCTTATTGTTCAAGACCTAAATCAACCCTTAAGAGAACTATTTCTCTACTTCTCATAAGAAATAGTGGATTCCACTATTGTATACAATGTTCCCAGCTACTTACTAAATCATATTCCCAAAGTACGAAATTATTGATCGAACATCTAAATCGATCTCATCCATGTAAATCAAAGGACATAACTCAACAAGCAGGAGTCTATAATACACTCAGGATAAATATCAATTCATATATGATCATCTAGTCGATAAATATAAATCTCTAAGTTTAATGGATATTAATTAGAGACTCATATTTATTGTGGTCCAATCCTGTATAATCTTTATTATATAAGGTGCCTCCATTTTCATGTCACTACATGAATAGTCTCGGATAAAACATCATACTGAATATGAAATGGACCGTAACTATAGATTTATCACAGACAAAGTACTCAACTTTGTCTGCTTTCTACAGACTCTTTAGATTACTTCTCTCAAACTAAATCCGCTTGTATATAACACTTATATACTTAGTTTGAAAATACATCAATAATCAAGGATGTTTCTCATGATATATACAATTTTTGCAAAATATATAAATTGAATAAAATGAATACTTTATTATTATTTATTAAAATCGTTTACATAATTACAAGCTCATAGGGCACAAAACTCAACAAGTTGTTGTGGGTATTTGATTGAGTGATGGATCTAAGCTAATAATGTTACAAATACATCCATGATCATGTAGAATTAGGGAACTTTGCATTTAATTGAATAGATTTCATTTTATTGATGAATTTTGTATTCTTGAAAACCCTAGGTGTGGATCTAGCCAAATAGAACCAAGAGAAGGAGCTAGAGAGGTTGTAGGATTAAATTGAAGGTGGGATAAAGTCCTTCACATTGCCCAAGAGGTTGGTGCACACTTAGTTTGAAACTTTGCTTTTCCTAGTAGGGTTTTAGAATACTTGAATTTTTAATATGCTATGTTTTTGGTTAAATGGATTTGATACCTATGTTTGGATGATACTTATATGTTATTTGGATGAATGGAATGATGAAAAATTTGAAAAATTTTACAAAGGAATATGGTTTGGCCAAATGGGGTACATGGGGTAAAGGTGATATCCTTTGATGATTTTAATGATTTGACTCCTTTTTAAGTGTTAATTGAATGTGTTTTTAATGAAGTATGAGATGAAAAATAAATTTGAAAACAAATTTGGAAAAACTAGTAAGCTTGGCCGAATGTGAGGCTTGGATTGATGGTGGATGCTTTGATGATGTCTGGATGAATTTAGATAAAACAACTAGGGGTAAAATAGTCTTTTATGCGATCTAAAATTTATACTTCGATTTATTGCGGAAAGTGTGGATCAAAATGAATTTGGATACTCACTTGATGAAATTGTAATTCAAATTGGAAAATTGTTAATTATTAGAAATTTATAAAAGCCCTAGTAAACCTGGACATCGATAGGCAGGGATTAGTAATTTGCATGTCATTAGGGTGATTATAGTAGTACGGCGCTAATTTTCTTGTGTATTGATACTAAGTCCATAAACCTCCAGAGACTCCGAGAATCTGGTCTCAGAATCGCTTGTATGTGAAAATATGATCCGACGGATAGGCACCGAGTGTCCGATGCTAGGGAAACCCCATTTTCCAGTCTAGGGTATCATGTCAGTATTTACAACAAGCTCTGAAAATTATTTTGTGCAATCGTGTAGTAATACTTGAAAAATGACCTTTGCACATTTTATGCGAGTATTTACTAGTAAATTGATTACTTTGTGAATTGTTATAGAAATTTGTGAAATGTGAAATTTTGTTTTGCAATATGGTGATTTTATTGAGGGATAGTGAATTTAAAGTTTGTGTACATCCATTAAATAGAAATACTTAGCGCGTTAGATTTACTATGCGCAGGTTATTGATTGGGCATTGTAGACAGAGACGGAAGGGGAGACATCTGTAGCATTTCCAGCAAGTCACATCCATCCATACTTTGGGTAGTTATCTTTTGGCATTATATATATTAAAGTGCATGTACATGAAAGTATGTATATACATATGAAGTATTGAAAATATTTTGTATTAAAAATGGGGATTTGTAAATTAATTGTTATATAGATTTTTAATTTGTATTCATTTTTTCTTTATGGATATGATTTTCATTGAATATATGGTATTCGTAAATGTTTGAGGGGCGGAGTTGATTTTGTGGTCGGATGAGAGGTCTGAAATGGTAGTTGAGAAATTGGATTCCTTTTAGAAGTGTTTTTCTTGCTATTTACAGGTTTTTTAATTTTTGATTTTTCAGAAAAACAGACAGAACTTTGCCAGATTTTATAAAAATAAATAAATACAAAAAATATTCATAAGAAAAATATTAATGAATAATGTAATATTATTCAATTCGATTTTTATTCTAATAAGAGTCGAGTGAAGGGTGTTACAACGTGGGTATTGAGTATCTCCACTATGTATAATGGATTTTCCTGGATAGTAGTTGCTGGAGATTGAAAGTCAAACCATTGGTCGTGGGTTGCTCCTTGCTGAATTGATTGCATCCATGATATCTAGCTATGATTACCTTTAAGTTCAAAAATCAAAACATTGGTCATGGGCTACTCCTTGGGATATGCAATCTTAGGCTAACTTGAATTTCTCCAGATTTTTCTCCCAAATCCATAGATTCTCATTAAAGAAACTGATTTGTTTCCTTAGCAATTCAAATCCAATCATTAATTCATCAGATTCTCCATTAATTGTCCCTATTAATTTCCTTAAGTCTTTAAATTGCGATCTTCCCTGAATTAATGCTAAATTTTATTATGATTTCTTTCCAAAATTGATCTGAATTAATTGCAAATTACTAATTTCATCCACACTTTCCGTTTCTTGCACAATATTCCCAGAAATTATTAAATACACTAGATTTACTTGAATTTTCATTACAAAAGCTTAATTGAAGAGTATAGATCATACTTGTTTTAGCATGATTAAATAGCCCCAAACCCAACCTTTGCTCACTCTTAAGCAAATCCGAAAATAAAATAATCAAAAGGAATAATAATAGACTAACTACATATTATTGAACCACTTCCGTAGGCCTTTATGGTGACATTTAGCATATGCCACAAACCTATAAATCCCTAAGTGTCTTTAGTGGAGTTAAATTCTCTTGAAGGTTTATCAGCTATGATACCCACAAATGTACCCAATTTTTCTCAAACTAATCACCAAGTTATCCAATGTGTCCTCATGAAAGCTAACACATTGATAATCTTATGTCTCAACTAAGAATAAGTCACTAATGACCTGCACACAATCTTTAGATCTCTCTAACTTATCACCTAGTAATCAAGCTTCAAAAACATCATGTACACATATTGTGGACTTATTTTGCCTCGACTTTAATCCTCCAAGATATCTCTTAGTTTCTTTCACTTAGAACTTAAACTTTAACTCTCTTTCAATCACATTTGAGGTTAAGGTTATGTATAAGAAAATCATCAAAAATTTTACAATGCATGTGTTAACATAAAAGAAAGACCGCTAATATTGATTCAAAATACCTCATGGATGGAATCGAAGATTGATTTGTTTACCACAACAAAATAATCCAACTTTCCAAAGAAATCAACTAGGGCCTTTCCTGTTGGTTGTAATAGGGCCAAAGGGTGAAACACTTAGTAAAAAGAAAGGTATATAGTAGTCATTTAAACAAACTTAGGATTACAACATAAGAGTTCTAAGAAATTTGATTAATTAGGCACCGAACTTCTATTAACAATTTCTACCTTCCTATATATATATATATATATATATTATTGGTTATGTGGATATATCAATTTTTTCTTTTCTTATAAGCACATAGGACACTCTCCCTTCACCATATCTCTTGCTTCATCTATAAATCCTTTCTTCTTCTAGCACCCTTCTTTCCCTAACTCTTAGTTTCTTATATGTATCCAATCTCTATAAGGATTAGGCTATATTTATTTTAGGCTTGGATGTTGAATATTGTTGTTTACAAAAATATATATATGTGTATATATATGCTTTGTTTGGCTTCAAATTAGCTAATGATGCACACATATACAGGCAGCAAACAGTATTTGGCCTTTTTTAGGTTAATCACATAAAGCCTAGTATCACTTTCCTAAAATTGTTAAACTGTTCATTCAAAGTAAATGGGTTATGGATGCAAAATATTTTATCTTCTTCCACTACAAGCCTATAGAGGTCAAGCTAATAAATAGAAATCATATGAAGAGTGTTCAAGAATTTAGAAGAAAACAACCCTAAAAAATAAATAATGGTGGCTCAATTAGCTCACACAGCTAGTCTCTACTAATAGTCCACAATCATGTATACTCAATATCTCTTCACTCTTCTAACTCGATTCCAAGCCCAAATTTTACGTGCATTAAATTAAGATTGATATGGAACCTAGTGAAATCTAGATATATTAAAAAAAGCATTGACTTCATAGATTCATTTTAGTGATGGATTTAGATACATTTTACAATGATTTTTATGAAAGAAAAAAGTTATAACAAATCTTATCATTCTCTTAAAGATTTTATTAGATTTCTTAAAAAATTCTAACAAAACTAATATGCAGTTTATGAAATTTGTGATTTCTCTATCATTTAAAAAAAAAAAAAACCATCAAACTCCAATAAGCTTTATATTTAATACATGCCCTAAGTTTTTGAATTTGTTACTTATTTTCTACTATCTGCAATTGTCTAAATCTATATGTGGGTTTGGTCACGTAAACCAAACCCTTTCCGTAGAGGATATGTAAAAAGGTCTTAAAGAATTAATTGGATTGTTACATGATAAGTTAAATTTTTAAATCTATTGATTACTCACAAAATATATGTATACACAATAACTTTGAGAATGGAATGTACATATGAATAAGATGTTTGATAATTATTGCTTCTTTGCTTCTGTTTTTTGCTTCTTTTTTTTTTCCTTTGAAATCGCATAATATTATGAAACCAAAAGTCGAAGAACAATAGATGTCAATGGCGTATCAGCCAAAACCGTCTAACACTTGAAGCAAAATATATACACATAATCATTTGACAATATAATGTACATATGAGCCATGTTTGATATTTATAAATTCAAAATTCAAAATTCAAAAATGATTAAAGTGAAAAAAAAAAAGTTAAAGAATATTGAGGATTCCGTTTAAAACTAGAAAAACTCTTTATAGTAGAATGCGTATAGGAAACTAAAGTTCAAAGGAAAAACTATTTACATATTCTAATTAACTGATTATGTAAGCCTCTATCTTCGGTTATAGACTTTCTCATGTTATAAACTAGATGATAGGATGAGAATGTTAAAATTCATTAATATCATCCTAATGGATGACATTAGAATGCTAGCAAAGCTTTTAGAAACTAATTAACTCTAATGGTAAGATAAATATAAGGAAGGGCAAAGTGGTCTTTTCATAAATAAGGGCCATGTATGTATATATCAATAGGTGGCACGTGGTCTATTCTCAATAAGAGAGTGATACATATATATAAGTGATTGTCACATAACATTTAGTCAAACTAAAGTTATTAGTGAGATGATTACTAAAGAAGGGTAAAAGGGTCATTTTATCAATAAGAAAAATTTAAACAAAGGACAAAATGGTCTTTGCTCAAATGAGAGTCATAGATGTAAATATAAGCATGTAATCATCTAAAACTAGGAAAAGATTAAATGAATTAGGAAATGAACTAATAAAAGGGCATTATAGTCAATTACCCATACAAGAGCCTATATATATGAGTATGTTGGTGTGTTGGTCACCAACACTTAGCAAAAATTTAGAAACAAAAAGAGAGAAAGTGAGAGAGAGAGGGACGGCAAGAAGAGGAAAAGGAAGAGAAGTGAGATCCAACTTCTCCAAGCCCAATTTGAAGCTTCCACACCACATCCCAACTAGGTTTAAGCAAGAACATCCAACCCTAAGCAAGAGTAAGGTAAGTTATCATCATTTTTTTTAAATTTGATGTCGGTTGGAAAGATGTGAAGTGATGATGGATTTGGTTGTTTACTTGATGTATTGTGGATGGAATTGTGATGTAGATCAATGTCATAGTCATGACTAGTTAACAAAGAAGTTTGAATAACCATAAACCATGATAAAATTAGAGTTAGGGTTTATGTAGGAAACCCTAAGATTTGATCAAAAATGGTTGGAAGTGAAATTAATAGTAGTTAATATGTTTGTTAAAATGTCTAAGAGAATAAGTTAGTGAAAATATTGAAAGTTGAATGAAATGAAGTGTTGTGTGTGCATGTATAGGTCAAGGTCATCATGATGAATAAGTAATCCCATTGAGTTTAGATGAAATTAAGGCTTGATTTAATCATGTTAGAAGTTAGAAAAGTTGAAGAAATGCTAACATTTAAAAAGGAAATTGAAGAAAAAATTATGTTGTGTGTGTACAAGGGAGTCACGACCAAGGAAAGGGGTATGTGATCCATTGTGTTTTGATCCTTTTGAGCTTTAATACATGCATATTATAAGTTAGAAAAGCATATAGAAGTGGTAGAATTGAAAAAGGAAAAATATAGAGACAATGAAGTGCTAGTAAACTTAGTTGAAGGGCATTGAGGGATTTCATGTTAAAGCCTCATTTTTTATGCATGAAATGAATATGTTTGATTATATTGGAGTGAAAGAATGTTAAATATGAAATAATTGAGTTTAGAATGTGAAAAGAGCAAATTTTGACACTAAAAAGTATCGAAAAATAAGGGTATTTCATAGGTTTCACCCCTCTATAGTTAGAATTTTTCGAAACCATTTTACGGGGGACCTAAGTGAGAGATAAGGAGATGATCCAAGTAAAAATGGGAG
This sequence comes from Litchi chinensis, assembly GCA_019925255.1. Classification (NCBI taxonomy): domain Eukaryota; kingdom Viridiplantae; phylum Streptophyta; class Magnoliopsida; order Sapindales; family Sapindaceae; genus Litchi; species Litchi chinensis. The sequence continues at coordinate 3,522,577 of CM034469.1, forward strand.
TGAAACAGCCCACGGAATAGGCTATGAACAGTATTCTGTTTTAGGGGGTCTGAAAATTTTGACTTTTCATGCCAGGTTTCTGAAAATTATACAGACTACGTGGGGATGTTCCTAGGGGTATAAAAGTTAATCTTTTGCAAAGAAATTGTAATTAGAAAGCCTCGGATGCGTTAGAACTTAGAAAAGAAAAATATAGTAAAAAAGGGAATTGTAAGAGACTTTTAATGTTAGAAACAATGTGTGTAATTTTATATAGCACATTGTGACCTATTTTAAGTAAGAATATGTCGTGTAGATGATGCACAAGCTAGCAAAACAAAGGAGACTCATTAAAGCCCTCTGGCAAATGGAATCGAGGTAAGTACTACTTACTTATACTATTTCATTTCTTGTTAAATTATAAATATGTATTATTTAAAAGGAAATTGTGAAATGAATTTCAAAATCTAAGTTTGGATTTTTGTGTGTAAGACATGAAAATAAAGAGTAAACCATTGCAAAAAGGATTTGAGAATAAAGTTTAATTGAAGGTTTTTAAAGAGAAAGAAGTTTGGTGCTTAGTACACTTACTAAAAGTGATAGGCCCCTCTCCTTACTAGACTTGTCGACTGCCTTATGGTTGCTCTCCAGTGGATAACTAATCCAACTAAAAAGTTACCGTAAAGCTACGTCGTTTACTTTTCAAAAACTTTCTTTTAATCGTTTAGAAGACAAATTTATAAAAATTCGGGCAGCATAACGTCTATTTTCCGAACATGCCACCTTGTAAATTTCAAAATTTACACTTCTATAGCAAACAAATCTCCATTACTGAGCCTTAGGCCCTCAAATCATTTTTTACAACGCAACCACAAACAAGTTCTAATTTTGGAAACAATAAAATTATAATTCGTTTTCATTCACCAAAATTTAATTTCATTAACACAATATATTATATAATCCAAAAGATAATTTATAATTATATTTATCAAAATCTACTTATGATGCATGACATACAATTTAAAATGTAAAACTATGCAGTGATTATCTTCGCGTCAAGCCACCTACGTGCCTAACGAAGCCTTTTCTAATTGACGACTTGTACCTATACCTGGGGAGGATTTTTTTTTTTTTCAAAAATACATAGAAAGAATAGTTAGTATAAAACTCAGTGAGCGGATAACTTTTAAACTGAAATCTTCTTTTCTAGAATATATATATATCCTCTCAAAATAAATTTATAAAACTAGAAATTTTCTTATAACTTTATTAAAGTTACAAAACTAATTTGATTCTTATAAACTTTTCTTTGTTTCTTGAAACTGGAAATAATTTTCTGGTTTAATAAACTTCATGTCTATTGACGTGTTTTTCTCTCTTATCTCGCTAAAGACAACCTAGGGAAGCTTAGCTCTATAGTGACGGAATTTTTCATCACCACCTGAGCTCTTGGTGATGAAAAATTCCTATGTGTAGTCGCAGATGTGGGTAACTCTTGGGGTCATGATCCCCCCCAACATCGCAGATCTACACTACTATATATGTGCAGAGGGCGACTCGCAGACTCAACTCAACCCCCCAAGTTAGTGACTGACTCTCCCAACCACTCTTGCCATACATGCATACGGTATTTCGACCGACAATCTCTGGGGCTTAGGGTAAACCCAAGGCATCTAAAAATTCTTTCATATACTTGTAACTTACTTTTCTAATATAAACTTTATAATCAAATTACTTTCGAAACATCTTATCAATTAAATTTCATGCATGTATATATATCAAAAGCTTACTATTTTACTTTGCTTAAAAATAAATACAATTACAATATAAATTCAAGAAATATACATGCATAATAAAACTTAAAAATATGCTAGAATTTGATTAAACTTAATAGTTTGAAATAATGTAAATAACATTTCATTAAAGTAACTCAATACTAAGATGTATGTTTGAAAACATGGGCAATCAACTTATAAATTCATAAAACTTATAAAATAAAACCACTCACAACTTTATTATCACCACTACATCACCACTCTTCCAAATATTCCTTTTGATGATTTTGCTTCCAATTCCTACAATCACATTCCACCATAATTTCATCACATTTTTCACTCAATTTCAAGGTAAATCACATTATTCCTTCAATTTAAACTTAAATGATCATGCACCCATTTAATTCCAATTCTTAACATAATCTTTCCAACCAACTTCCTAACCTTAATTTTGCATTTAAACTCAATTCAAAACCCAACAAATCACCTAATTAAATTTCCAACATATCAAGCACTAATTAAATACTTAGTCATAACTCAATATATATTTTTTCAATAAATTCACCACTCTAACATAATTCCAACCAAGTAATCTCACATCCATTTTTATTAATTTCCTTTGCACCAAGGCATTCAAACACCTCATAAACATCACCAAAACACCTTAAAAAGATTGGATAACACTTTAGGAACCAACTCTTTACATTAAACACGTTAACACCCAAATTTTTCCAATTCCATTTTTCTTGCAATCTTTTAATTCCAACAAATTTATATTCATCCCAAAACCTTATACAACTCATTCAAACACTAAACTCACTTCAACACATGGAAAAACACAAAGTGTCCATATGCTAATATAAATATACATCACTTCATTTCTTTGCTTTTCTTTTCAAAATTTCATCTCAATTCACATAAAATCTCATATAACTTCATTCAAATATCAAAAACTATCCAATTACATAAACTTTTCCAAGTGAACCACTAACTAATATAAAACACAACTAAGCTACCATCTTCATTTCAAGCTCAACAATCACTCTCAAATGCATCAATTAATTATCCAAAGATCAATTAAAGCATTAAACTCAAAATCAATTTAATTCCATCAACTTTAGATATCAAAACCCTAACCTTACCTCACTAAATTCTTGACCCGAATTTGATTGATGCTTTCCTTCCACTTCCAAGCTAGATTTGATGATAATCAACCTCTAATGATTCCATAAAATCCATCAAACTCTCATTAGATCAACAACCCATAAAAAACCCATCAAACTAATTAATAAATTAACTCACTTACCTTCACCTTTTACTTGAGATTTCTTGATGGATTAGAGAGAGAAGGATGGATGGCACACCTAGGATCTCTTCTTCTTCTTCTTCTTCTCCTTCTTCTTCTTCCGTCACGGTTGCACTTCCTCATGGTTTCAACTTGCTTCACGTCTGCTCTCTCACAATTCAGCTCACTCTCTCACATTTTCTCTCTATTTGACCGAATCTCATCTCTTGTTTCACTCTCTCATGCATTCACTTATATAGAGCCCACTTTTACTTGACAAAAATACCCTCTAACTATCTCTAAAATCTCACAATTACCATTAATTATAAACTAAATTATTTGATTGGTCAAACAATTCAATCCAATTAATCACCAACCAAATCACTCCACTTTTAATTTCCTTCCAACTAATTAGTCTCTTTTTGACTTAAATGTGTCACAACATCATTGGTTAATCAAACTTCACATGGATTGTGCTTCTTTGATGATTATCTTTTCATGAACACTTAATAATTCATTTAACTTAAATTTTAATCCTCATAACTAACAAATTCCAAAAATATTTCATGGTCACCCTATCATTAAATTGACCATGCAATACTCTAATTGGGTGTCTTAACTTTCAATTCCATGCTTCGAAAAAATTCAATTGGGTTTAAACTCACTAAATTCTCAACGTTTCCAACGAAGGTACTTTTATCGATAAATATTCGGAACCCTTAAAATCCACTTAAACGAACTCATTTTTACTCAGTTTCAGTTTCTAATAACTCTAATTCCTATTCTAGGGCTTATGATGTCCGAGGTCCATTTTTCGAAATCACTATTCACACGGATACTATTCACCTAGAAATACTATTCATCCCGAAAATACTATTAATCGAAAAAATTTTATCTCACGAAACTTGAGGAAATTTTCTATTTCTCAAAAATCACTATTCACTCAAAAATACTATTCACACGAAATTACTATTCATCTAGAAATACTATTCGTTCGAAAATACTATTTCTCTTATGGAAATGAAATTCTGGGTTCTACAAAAAGGGTTTTCACAAGCCATGTGCATCCCCAGGATTTCATATATTAGATAGCACTACGCAATGATGCAGAAAATTCCGCTCGTAGTGACAAGCCCCTCTCCTTACTAGGCCTGCCGGTCGCCTTACGGTAGCCCTCCAGAGGATATCTGATCCAACTGGAACGTTCCCGTAAAGCTACGTCGTTTACTTTTTAAAAAACTTTCTGTTAATGCTGAAACGCAGTAAAAAATTTTCTTTTTATTTGAACATTTATAAAACAGACGAGGTTCAGTCAGAAGTGTAGGCGGACGGATAGGACGACACTTACTACATATATATATTTTGTTAGTTTGATCATGTTTATGTTCATGTATATAGTTGTAAATATTTTAAAGAAATAGTGGATGCATTAGTTAAAGATGTTTTATCAAAGTTTTCTGAAATTCAGTTTTCAGATTTTATTTACTTGTTTGTGATTGCGTTGTGAGAAAAGAGCCATAGGCTCTAGAAGTTGAGAAATTGATTTTATAGAAGTGTTTTTATAAACTGTATTTCAAACTTGCAGGGTGGCATAGTTTAGAAAACAGACGGCATGCTGCCGAAATTTTTAAGAAAAAGCGAAAAACTTTTATCATTGTCACCTTGTAAAAAAAGTTGTAATATCTAGACAGATGAGTTTCTGGTGTCCTGACGGAGTTTCTCCGGACTGAGTTAGGGTTCGTGGAAATTCTTTCGGGGTGCTACGGGGTCTTTCTCAGGTTCAAAAGAGGGATTCGAGAAGGGTCGCATCACGTAGTTGCTAAGATTTTAGATTTTCTAGCGCTACGTTTACGATGTAGAAAATTCCGTACGTAGTCACCTAGATTCATAGTTATATTGCACTACAATACGATGTAGAAAATTTCACATGTAGTTGCAAAAGTTAAGTAGTGAGCACTATAATATGCGATGCAAAAAATTTCACATGTAGTTGTTCAAAGTATAGATCATTTCGCACTAGGTTTTGCGATGTAGTAAATTCCGCGTGTAGTTGTTGAAATGTTTCGGTAGGATGTGTAATTTTGGGGTACATATGGTGCTTTTGAAAATAAAGTGGCAATTTAAACTTTATAAGTATCACTCGAATTGTAAATGTTTATATGATGATTATATATTTACTATATTGCCTAAACTAACAAATTTTCTCTATTGTAGTGTAAAAATCCTTTTAGGAAATTTTCATCGAGGAACGAAGCAAAAGAGTCACCTCGTCAAAAATATAGGTGGGCAAGAAGCGAAAGATGCATGTGTAAATCTTATTTATATTTTAAATCTATCAAAATGAAGGAGTACATGTATCATATAACTATCTTAGTAGCATGCATTTTGAATTGTAACTTTGTAAATTATGTTGTAAGTAGTTATAAATTTTCATATATGATATATATATATATACTATTATGGATTCATGCATAATGATTGTGAAAAGTATCGGGAACATGCATATTTGTGAATAAAAGAAGTTTGGTGGTGATTGAGAATAGTAGAAGTGTAAATTTCTTGCAGGAAAAATTTTGGAAACGTTAAAAATACAGTCGTTATGCTATCAAAATTTCTGAAAAATTTTCTTCAATTAAATACGAAAAATTTATACCCACTCAACTATTTTTAAAGAAATGAAAAATTAATTTAGTTAAAGTAAAGTAAACGGGTAAAGTATCTCAGGGGTTCGCTTCACGGGTCTTTTGACCGTGAGTAAGGTTATAAGAGATCCGCTGGCGTGCCCGGCAAGACCCTTCAAATAAGAGTCTCGAGAGATTCTGGTTCGGGTCTTGTCAGATTAGATGAGTAAAAATCACTAAAAATATCCATCTCCCAATCATGTAGTATTGTCATTTAATTAATCATCAATAAGATTGTTCTTTTTAGTATTTGAGAGTTTTTCTCTTTTTATTGTTTTCCACTTCATCAAAAATGGCCTTCTATAAAGTAAATTATTCATTTTTTAAGTTTTTTTTCCTTCTCTGATCACTCTGTCATGTTCTTCCATCTCTTCTTTTCACTTCTCTCTCCATAGCATCTCTCCTCTCTCATTGCATTCCATCTAACACTCTCTTGCTAAATTTGATTTAAACTCACATTCTCAAAGTACGTATAAAAGATATACTTGTTCAATGAAAAAGTTTGAAATGTCATAAATAATTTGACTTTAGTTATGCAATATCATTTACTAGTATTTATAGAGTATCTAGAAATATTACATGTCCATTATATTGTAACGTTACTTACTAATTTTAAATCAAATATTATGTGAAAGTTTCAACACATTTCATGATAATTTTAATTGAAACGTTACATACAAATATTCTCTTTTTAAAGCTTTTCTCTTATTTCCTTTCTCTACTTTCTTTCATCTATAATTTCTTTCATTCTCTCTACATTGTCAAATCATTATAAATTAGAAATGTTGGGCTATTCAAAGCTTAGGGAGTTTATACTAGTCTACAAATGCCTTAGGATATGGACGAATGGAAGGTCATTATGGAATGCAATTCAAAGCTTGTGACAGATGCGATAAAAAGGAGACCATCTCTTGCCTTAATGCATGATTCAATTATTGCAGCTATCTATCGGTTATTTCAAAGGGATTTGGAGATTTAATTGAATCATGTGTTTAGAAAGGCTAATAAGTGTGCAGACTGGCTCGCAAATTATTCTTACCAAATATCCCTAGGTGTTATTAGAAAGGGATTAGGGGATTGGGTTTTAGATGACTCCTTGAGCTTAATTTGGCTTACCTTATAAAATATGTTTAAGGAATTCTTACTATAATGGTCTTTGGTGTGAAGTGATCAGATCAAAATACAAATTAAATATGAATAATGTTAGTATATGTAAGGCTGGTGCCTTTGATTCCACTCTCTAGAAAGCTTTATGTTCTATACATTCTTATGTTGTGGATTAGCTTATTTAGCGAGTTGGGAATGGAAAAACTGTGAGGTTTTGGTCTGATAGGTGGATTGTAAATATAGGTCTTCTAATTTCTTAGTATACTAATGTTGTGCCACTTAATTTATTATGTGATAGGGTGGCTGATTTGGTCAGTGCTAAAGGGGGATAGGATTGAACTCTCTAAAGGAATCATTTATCTAATGGGAATTGCCTTCTTCTTACTATGTCCTCTCTGCCTTGTCAAGATACAGGAGTTGATCATCCTTAATGGAAGGCTTCCAATGATAGGCAATTTTCTTTGAAATTTGCTTATAATTCCCTTCTTAGTAGTAGTTGGGGTGGTTAAGAGCACAAAGTTTGGGGTGTTCTGTGGAGGATGAAAGTTCCCTAAAGGATGAGACTTTTTCTTTGGTAGTTTCAACATGGCAGATTGCTAACTAATGTAAGAAAACTTGGATGGGTCTTACTATTTATAATTCTTGTGCTTTTTGTGGCAATATTTTTTAGGACGACATGCATGTTTTGCAAAATTATATTTTTGCCTTGGAGAATTGGATGAAGTTTATTGCCCAGAATTGGAGAAATTAGTTTTTCAAAGCTTTTAAGAGAGGAATGGGTGTTGAAATACATGATTATAAAAGGTTCTTGGCGTCTACCTTTTTGATCACATGCTACTTCTTTTGGTTTTGGAGGAATCAAGCAATGCATGATGCAAGTTTTACAAGGCCTCTGAATGAGACTTGTTTTGTTAACAAATAGACTTCTGTTATTTGTGCTATTTTGAGAGATTATTTTAGTAAGTTTCCTAACCCTATAGCGCTAGGCTTCATTTGTTATTAGAGCTTGCCGCCAGATGAATTAAATTAAACACTGATGGCGCCTTGGAAAGAGCTACTGGCAAAACTACGATTGGGGTCTTAGTTCGTGATGATCAAGGCATTTTCAAAGGGGGTTTTATGAGTTGTCTAGGTGTTTGCTCTATTTTAGAAGCTAAGTTATGGGTGATTAAAAGAGATCTTCATCTTGCATGGGATTTACGACTTCTTGCGGTTTTGGTGGAATCGGATAGTAAATAAGTCATTGATTTAATTCTTCATTCATACTATAATTCCATTTGTTATGAGTCTTTTCTCTTAGATATTTGAAATAATATGAAGAAGGATTGACATGTTAAACTTCGTTTTTTGCCACATGCTAACCAGGCTATTAATTGGCTGGTAAAAACAGCTCTTGGTTTGATGATAGAGGATATAGATCTATCTATTACCCATCTTGAGTTGGAGTTTCCTCTCAGCTTTGATCATCAAAGAGCTCAGACTCTTTGTTAGTGTTTGTTCTTTCTCCTTTTTGGTGTTCTACCCTGTTTTTGTATCAAAAAAATAATTCCCTTAGGTGTTCAGGTCTTTGATAATGCTCTGAATGGGTTGTACGATTTTTTACTTTATGATGTAGTGGGCGTGTCTTGACCCCGAGTGATTAATTCAAGTTCTTAAGACTATGAAGCCTCTTTTCTGATAAAAAGAAAAAATTGTTAGTTAATAGAAATACAAATTAATCGATGTTAATAATTTATTAAATTTATGGAGTTCATTTATGATTCAACAAATATACATATAACCAACTAAAGATTCAACTAATCTAGTTAATCGATTAAATGTTCATTAATCAATCAAGGAATCGGGTTACCGTGATTAAATGGATGTACGTAAATTACTTCTTGGATTATCTAGGTGAAAATAGTGCATGTTCAGAGGTATTATGTCTAGAAGAAATCGTTGATAACTTTACTAAGTATCTTCCTAATGGTGAAGCTAAGGATGACAAAACGACTTTGAAACCTAATACTTAATATTTTTTTAATCAGAATGAGAGTTCAACCTCACTACTTCTAGATGCATTAAGAAAAATTAGAGATGAGACCTAACTACATATAAACTTTATTAAAATATATATATAAAAAGAGAAAGCAACAATTTATGGTATGAATGGCACCAGATATTGATATAGAGTTTTTTGGAAGGTAGTACCTGCTTATTTTATTGAAACTACTTATTCATCTCATTGGCGTAAGTTGGAACCAAAAAAAAAAAAAATTGTTATATCATAAAGATTATTAATTAATGAAGCATTAATTTTTGAAGGTTATATATCATTTCTTTTTACCTCTTACTTTCTCTTTCAATCTTCTCTATGTCACAACAAAAAATTCAAAAAAATTTCAAATTTAAAAATTAAAATGATTAAGAGCATTTTGTCAAATTGCGACAAAAAATATGAGTAATGCTACAGTACATCCTCTTTATATCCTCACTAGACTCTAACTCATAGTGTGTCAATTGATGAATAGATAGTCATTAATTTTTAGTTATTTCACTTGGAAATTATATTAATTTATAAATTGCCACATCATAAGTCAGAATACAAAAGGTGAGATTTTTAGCATTATTGAAAAAATAATTTATCAAGGATGAAGGCTATTTATGATTTTTAGCCCTTTTTTCTTTTTTCTTTTGGTTATATTGACCTGTAAACATCTGTTAATTATAACTCCTTGAATATTATCATCATTCAAACCCTTAGTTGTTCCAGGTAGCTGTCGTGGATACGTAATGGCATCCTTAACAGAGCTATGTCCAAGTCCTAATACATGTCAAAGTTCAGGCAATGACGTAGTCTGCATATCTGATGCATTTGGAACTACTCCCACCTCCCAATCCTCATCCGCATCAAAATAAAATATATCGCCAGTCGGTGGACTTGCATGAGTAATGATCCCACCTGGCCCATCAAAAAGATTTCCATCTCCATGATCCCTTCTTTGGAAACTGACCTTTATGTCAGCCTTCTCAAATATATTGAAATGGTTAAACTTGAAAGGGGTATGGGGTTGCCATGTTGAAGCAGCTCGCCAAAAAGGGTCTCTAACATCATTCCTAGTAACATCAATAGGAAAGGTAAGAAAAAAAACAATACTTTTTCATTGGTCGAACTCACCACATCAATTGTAAGACAATCTCATAGAAAATTTTCTCATTAACATACAAGAGGGGGTCATTAATAGAATGTGAATATGCATGAAAACAATACCATAAATGATATCGGGCACACTGCATCATGGCATCATCATTGTTGGTACAATTTGAGGATATAGGATTCCAGTGGTATTTAGGTTGAAATTGAGTTGGTAAGTTTTGATGCAAACTCTAAGATACCATTAAACCAATCATTATGGGAAGGGTTAGGGTTTAGGTAATCAAATGATTCAAGGTATAGTTTGAGATCTTTAATGCCTTCAACCTTGTCCTCTTTTTAAATCCTTACAATTTCTTGAGGAATGCAAATTGTGATGATATTTTCTGCCAACCAAATGCATATGCAAAACTATCTTGGGAAATGATAGGGAGAAGAAAGAGAAAAATTAATGGGTATTTGCCTTTTTTTTAACCTTTTTTAATGGTAGTGTTAACTATATTATTTGCTACTCCCTTTGGACTTTTTTGTTAGACATGATTGATGTCAAAACTCCTTGGTTGGTTGTTGGTGGTTTCAGTGCTATTATGGGACAACACGAGACTATAGGGGTAGTTAATAAATGCTCTTCTGAATATTTCGTGGCTACTATTGCAGCGTGACCTTTGAGAAATCCATGGGGGGTGCCATTTTCTCCTTGCCATGGTCCGATTCTTTTTCTTTAAGGATCGATCTTTGTTCCTTTTAGGCTTTATGCCTTGCATTTCCTTGTATTTTTCTTACTACCTTCTACTAAAATGTTGGCTCTAACCAATAACCTTATATTAAAAAAAAAAAAAAATAGAGATATTTGAAGTGGACTATGGTGAAGTTGTGTATAAAAATTTAAGCTAATGTATAGGCGTTTTTGTATAATGATGAACTAGAGAAGTGGATGCAATTTAAAATTTCATAATAATTTAAACAATTTGAAAAGTTTAGATGTATTCAATCCAGATTTGAATGGATTTCATTAAAATCTAGGTGTTATATAAAATCCATTAAAATCTAGGTGTTGTATAAAATCCATTAAAATTTAGGTGTATTCAATTCAGAATTCATTAAAATTTAGATATATTTAATTTAGCTTTGTATGGAATCCAATAAAATCTAGGTGTAATTAATTTAGATTTGTATAGAATTCAATAAATTTTAAATATATATAATTTAGATTTGTATGAAATTCAATATCAATTCAGATTTATATAGAATTGGACAAATTTTGGATATATTTAATTCAGATTTATATGAAACTCAATAAAATCTAAGTGTAATAAAAAAGTTATTGAGTTTATAGATTTCGTTTAAATGATGGATTTGGACGAAGTTTAAAGTATTTTTATGAAGAGCAACGATATTTCTACCCCTTACGAATTGTATGTATGCCCCAAAATTTATTTATTTTTAAAATTTCAATTTAAGTGATAGATTTGGATAGAGTTTAAAGTATTTTTATGAAGAGCAACAATATTTCCACCCCTTACAAATTATATGTATGCCCCAAAATTTATTTATTTTAAAATGTCAATTTTACCCTTAAATTAATTATTATTATTTTAATTAAAACAAATTAAAATCTCAATAGAATCTGATGGGGAGGACTAGCCAATGACTTCACCATTGAAAGAATTTCGTCAGGTGTATTCTCTGGCTCTCCTTTCCTTGCTTGCCAAACCATATAAAATATGGAAGACATAAATAATCACTTTAGCTCTCATTACAATTGGTTTAGGAGAAACTGAAGTTTTAGTTCTTTTCAAGAGTGCCTTGGTTCTGGATTTTATAATATCTGCTATCGCAGATGCCGAAACAATAGCACTTCCATATTCTTCAGTATCCTCCTCCTATTTACAATAATCAACCAAAACGCAATTAATAGACAAACACTAAAACACAATTAATAGACAAACACAATGATTAAAACTCAGTTTTATGTCAAAACCAAGTTCTTAAGGTCTGACATTGAAGGGAGTTTGTTTCTAGCGATCTTCGTTGCATTTTGCAAGAAAAGGGATTTGAGTCCCAAGCCTCTTAAGACAGAGGCTGCTGCCCATATTAGGTGGGAAAAAATGAAGGAGGCAGCAACCTTTATCAAAATAACAATTCTGAAGAAGCTATTGCCTCCTCAAAATTTGTGTTTTTATTTTTATTTTAGAACTTATTTATTTATAATTCTTTTTAAAATTTAAAAGCAATGGCATATTTGGTATTAAATGGGGTGTTCTTACAAGATATTATATTTTTTAAAATTAATATGGGTGAATATATAAAATGACGTGTACATACAATTTTTCAGGGGTGTAATATCATTACTCTTTTATGAAGGAAAAATATATATAAGGCCTAAATCCAAGTGGATCCAACTGAATCTTAAAAAATTAATGTGCCAAGATAAATAGGTTAAATGGACCCAATTAAATAGCTTAATTGAAAAAAAAAAAAAATGAATGATTAAAAGAGACCAAAGAAAAGTGGTTCATCATGAATCAGAATAGCAAAAGGGAAGTTGACATTAGAAAGAGACAAACAATTGGGGTGGCCGAGAGAGAAAGAGTTAGTTGACATTTAAAAAAAAAAAAAGCAAAATTGAAACATGTGGTAGTGAAGTAAAGCAATAGTCAATTATTGCACATGATACAAAAAATGAAATGAAAAATCAGATTTGAATAAGAGAGACTGAGGCCGAGACAGTGGCTTATATATATATGAAGCTCATGACAAAGCACACATACAGAATTTGCAAATGGGGTAGCAGAAAAATGAAAAGGAAAACAATGACAAGAAAAGAAGAAAAAGAAAAAGAAGTTAGGGTTGGTTTGGTATGCAAGAAATTCAGTTTCATATTCAATTTTCTTGTTTGATTTTTATGAATTCAAACTAAGTCCCTTTGTGGTTTCTAGGTGGAGAAGAACCTAAGGATAAGACGAGTGCTATTAGTTCAAAATAGAGCTTGAAACTTAAGCTGCGAGTTGATCATTTTATTTAATTTGAATTAATTATTTACAATTATATATTTTAGTTTTTATTATTTATGGACTATAAGAAATAAATTCATTGATGGCTAATTAATTTTCTAGACTATCGATTGTGTTTTACACTTGAAATGAAAATATATTATGCATACGTATATATGTGTACATGTTAGGAATTAGGAATTCCAATCCAAATTTTATGTTTCTAGCTTGGTTTAATTATAAGAAAATTTCAAAGTATTTTAAGTAATATTTATTTATGTTATGCGAAAAATATCTACTAAGAATTATATGTACATTTAGAAATAAAAGTTCGTATATTTGCATATGAAAATTGTTCGATATATGAAAAAAATGCAATGAGATTTTTAGAATGCCAAGATTATACCCTACCCCTAATGGCAAGGCTACACATGTGTGAATCTTTGAGTCGCCCTATACGAGTATGACAGATGTTGAGAAAGTCATTAAGTAGGCCAGCATGTGTATGACTGATGTTATGCTTTGTCTGGCATGTGCGACAATGTTTTTAGCCATATATGACAAACATTCTCCATCGCTCTATATGAGCGTTGAATATCTCTATCACATATGATAAATTTTCCTCTTACTTTATGAAGGTTATATTATCATTTCTTTTTACCTCTTACTTTCTCTTTCAATCTTCTCTAGTCTACAACAAAAATTTTAAAATTAAAAGAAAAAATCAAATTTAAAAATTAAAATGATTAAGAGCAATTTTGTCAAATTTCAACAAAACAGATAATAGTAATGTTACACATCCTCCTTTATATCGTAACTAGATCCTAATTTATAATGTATAAATTGATTAATGGACAGTTAGTAATTTTTAGTTGTTTCACTTGAAAATTATATTTATTCATAAATTGCCATATCATAAGTTTAGGATACAAAAGGTGAGACTTTTAACATTATTGAAAAGATAATTGATTAAGGATGAAAAGATTATTTATGATTTTTAGCCTTTTTTATTATATTGATCTATAAACAACTTACGGAATTATTAATAACCAGGATATAAAGCTTTAATTCCTTGGATATCATCATCATTCAAACCCTTTGTTGCTCCAACTGGCACCGTTGGAAACATGATGGCGGCCTGAACAACAATTGAGGCATACTTCAAGAAAATATTGTCAATTATATTTGTATTATTTATCAAATTATTAATTTATTGTATGAATGGGACCGCAAATTGATATAAGAGATTTCTGAGAAGTATTAGCTTATCATTTTATCGAAATGATTTGTTTCTCTCATTGTTCTCAGTTGGAACCGAAAAAAATTCATTATATCGATCAGAGAGATTATTAATTAATCAAGTATTAATTTATATGAAGGTTATATTATATTTTCTTTTTACCAAGAGCATTCTCTTTCAATCTTCTGTATTTCACAACACAAAAAAAAAAAAAAATCAAGTTTAAAAATTAAAATGATTAAGAGCATTTTTGTTTTAATTTTGACAAAAAAGATAAGAGTACTAATGCTACACGTCCACCTTTTATCCTAACTAGATCTCAACTCATTATGTGTCCATCGATGAATTAATGGGAAGTTATTAATTTATAGTTATTTCACTTGAAAATTATATTCATTCATAAATTGTCACATCATAAATTAAGATACAAAAGGTGAGATTTTTAGCATTATTGACAAAAATTAATTGATTAAGGATGAAAAGAGTATTTATGATTTTAATCCTTTTTTATTATAGTGACCTATAAACAACTTATGGTATTATTAATAACCCGCATATAAATCTTTAATTCCTCGGACATCATCATCATTCATACCCTTTGTTGCTCCAATTGGCACATATGGATACATGATGGCGTCCTTAACAGAGCTGTGTCCAAGTCCTAATATGTGTCCAAGTTCATGCAATGTCACAGTCTGCATATCTATTGCATTCGGATGTGCTCCCACCGTCCAATTCTCATCCGCATCAAATTTCATTATACCATCAGGCGGTAGAGTTGCATAAGCAAGAGTCCCACCTGGCCCGTCAAAAGGAGCTCCAGTTCCGTGATTCCTGCTTTTGAAACTAACCCTTATGTCAGGCACCTGAAATATAGTGAATTGTTTAAACTTGAAAGGAATATGGGGTTCCCACGTCGAAGCAGCTCGCCTAAAAGGTTCATTAAGATCTTTCCTTGTACCCGGAATAAACACATAACTCAGTATTTTCTTCCCTTTTGGCCATCTCTTTCTCTCAGGAGGGATCATATAGTGTGCTTGGAAAGAGCCTGACTGCATTCTAGTTGTACCTATCACAATTATCAATTAACGTTGTTAACATACAAGGGGGGTTATTAATAGGAACAAAGATTATCTGTTAATCTTTTGTTGGTGTTAAGTCTTTTATAAGAGGAGTTTAGGTTAATGAATGTGAATATGTATGAAAACAATACCATTAATGATATCTGGCACTCTGCATCTTGGCATCATCATTGTTGATACAGTTTGAGGATCTAGGATTCCAGTGGTGTTTAGGTTGTAATTGAGTTGGTAAGCTTTGATAGCAGACTCTAAGTTCACATTAAACTGATCATCATGGGAAGGGTTAGGGTTTAGGTAACCAAACCGTTCGAGGTATAGTTTGAGGTCTTTAATGCCTTCAACCTTGTCCCCCTTTTTAAATCCCTCCAAGTTCTTGATGAAAGCAAATTCTGGTGATATTTTCTGCCCACCAAATGCATATGCACAAATTTTCTGGGAAATGAAAGGCAGAAGAAAGAGGAAAATTAATGTTAGGATAAAATGAGTTTTGAAAACCATGATTGATGAAACTAACTGGAGATATTTGGAGTGGACTATGGTGAAGTTGTTTATAAAAATTAAGCTTATTTATAGGCCTTTTTGTGGATGCATTGAATAATTCAATTTAAATTTCATTTGAATTTGAAGAATTTGGAAAGTGTGAATATATTCCATCCAAATTTAAATAGATTCCATTAATATCTAGATGTATTCAATCTATTTTTTGTATTAGGTTGTTGATCAAAGGGAGGTGTATTCAATCTAGATTTGTAAGAAATCCATTAAAAATTAGGTGTATTCAACTCATTTTTGTATAGAATTCAATATAAGTTAAATATATTTAATTCAACTTGATATGAAATCCATTAAAATCTATGAGTATTTAATTTAGATTTGTATAAAATTCAACAAAAATTAAATATATTTAATCTTTGTATGAAATCCGATAAAATTTAGGTATAATAAAAATGTTATTTCATAGATTTTATTTAAATGATGGATTTGGATGGAGTTCAAAGTAATTTTTATAAAGGGGAAAAAAATAAAGTCCGAATCCAAATGAATGCAATAGAATTTTAAAATAATTAATGTGCCAAGATGAATAAGTTAAAAGGGCCCAATTAAAGAGCCCAATTGAAATATATATATATATATATATATATATATGAATATGTGGTTCATCATGAACTAGACAAGCAAAAGCAAAGTTAACATTAGAAATAGACAAACAATTGAGGTGGCCAAGAGAGAGAGCTAGTGGACATTTTCAAAACAAAAAAAAGACAAGTGTCTCATGCTAAGCTTGATAAGCAAAACTGAAACATGTGGTTGTCAAGTAAAGCAATAGTCAGTTATTGCACATGATACAAAAATTTAACGAAAAATCAAAGTTGAATAAGAGAGAGTGAGGTCGAGGCGATGACTTATATTATATATATATATATATATAGTGATTTTACTATCAGTTTATTCTAACTTTTTAAAGTTATGACAAACTAATCAAATTCATCCATTGCATTTAAATTAAATAGGAGAGAAAATCTGTTTTAGGAGAGAGAATGTAATGGATGAATTTAATTTATTCGTCTTAACTTTTTAAAGTTATGAGGTACTGATATTAAAATCACTATATATATATATGACACATTCTAGCATACATTTAGGTATGTATACTCTTGACGAAAAAATATAAATATTTGTAATTGCATTCTAAAATATGTGATTATAATTTATTATAAGTGATTACAACTAAATGTATGAGATTATGTACAATCAGTATATGTGATCATATTTATTAATTATAATCAAATGTATTTAGTTGTAATCATATATAATAAATTACAATCACACATTTTAAAATGCATATATTTTTTGTCAAGTGTAAGTATACCTAAGTATACCCAAGAGGACTTACATATATATATATATATATATATATCAAGCTCATGACAAAGCACATACAAAATGTGAAAATTGGGTAGCAGAACAATAAAAAGGAAACAATGAGAAGAAAAGAAGAAACAAAAAAAAAAAAAAAAAAGGAGAGAGAAGTTATGGCTCATTTGGTATGAAATAAATTCACTTTCATATTCAATTTTCTTGCTTGATTTTTATGAATTCTAACTTAGTCCTTAACTTGTTTTTAGGTAGAGAAGAACCCAAGGATAAAAAGGGTCCTATTGGTTCAAAATAGAGCTTAAAACTTAAGTTGTGAATGGATCATTTTATTTAATTTAAATTAATTATTTATAATTATATATTTCAATTTTTATTATTTATGGACTACAAGAAATAAATTCATTGCCAACTAATTAATTTTCTAGATTATTGATTGTGCTTTACACTTGAAATGAGAATATATTATGCATACATATACATGTGTACATATTAGAAATATCAATCAGAATTTTATGTTTTTAGCTTGAGTTAATTATAAGAAAATTTCAAAGTATTTTAAGTAATATTTATTTATGTTATGAGAAAAGTATCTACTAAGAATTTTATGTACATTTAGAAATAGTTTAATGACAGGCTCCTCTCCTTACTAAGCCTGCTGACCACCTCACAGTAGTCCTCTAGCAGATATCTGATCCAACTGGAAAGTTTCCGTAAAGGTACGTCATTTACTTTTCAAAACTTTCTTTCGAAATGCGGAAACGCGGTGAAATTTTTCATTTTCTTTTCTTATTATTTCAAACATTTATAAAACGAATTTATAAAAATTTGGGCAGCATAACGGCTGTTTTCCAAACATGTCATCCTGTAAATTTCAAAATTTAATACTTCAATGGCAGACAGTTCTCCACTACTAGGCCTCAGGCCCTCAATTCATTTTCCATAGTCCAACCACAAACAATTGTTCAAATGGAAATTGATGATTAGCAGATCATTTTTATTAAACACAACAATATAATTTTCCTTTACCAAAATTTTATTTTATAAATACAATATATTATAGAACCTCAAAGATAATTTACAAGTATATTTACCAAAATTTACTTATGATGCATGACATACAATTTAAAATGTAAACCTATGCAGTGATGTCTTTACGTCAGGCCACCTACGCGTCCGACGGAGTCTCTTCTGGTTGACGACTCGTACCTGCACTTGGGGAGAATTTTTAAGAAACACAACAGAGACAAGCTGGTAAATATAAAACTCAGTGAGAATTTCGGTTTAATAAAACTAAAGAAAAATAGTTTTATTTCTTTTTTTTTTTATACTTTATCGAAACTTGTTTTAAAACTGTTTTCAAATTTGTTCTCTATCTTTTTCTTAAACTTTCTCATTTTCTCGCCTTAATGGTAACCCAAGGAAACTACTCCTATCGTGGTAGCATCAACTCTCTCGCTTGCCACTAGGAATTAAGGAATCTGCTCTGTGTAGTCGCCGATGCATAAACTCTGGCATGCGTTACCTTCTCGCAATCGGTCCGATCTACACTACCCTTATGCGTGCAAAGGGTGACTCAACTGACTCTCTCTCTTAAGAGTTGTTTAGACTCCACTCTCGGTTAGTGACTCTCTCACATCTACCATACACGCATAGGGTACTCAATTGGGCACTTAACTGGGGCTAGGGTAAACTATAGGCATCTAAAATTTCTTTCTCCCAAAATACTAAAAAAATTTTCTTTTCTTTTAACAAAAGTCTTGAGATTAAAATTTCATTTTTTTTTCTAAGGTCAAAGCCTAACTTCAGAGCTACTTTAGCATGTTGAATTTTTTGTATATAATTACTCAAATAAAATAAATTGTTTTCTTACTAAAAGAGTTAACATGCTAAAGTTTAAATAATTCAAAATTATAAACTTGGTAACTAAAATAACAATGATTACTTGAATAGATATAAAGGAAGTATTTAAACAATACTTTAAATAATATTCATTATAACTCAATAAATCTCATAAACACTTTAAATAAAAATATAACCACTCACCATTAACTCACACTCGAACACTAATCCGCCTTTCCTTGCTTCTGCTTTATCCATTCATATCACATTCTAATTTTTAGTAATTTTGCAACTAACCTCGAATCGCACCTAATTCAATTATAGCATATTTCACTAATGCATCAACAATCATTCCAAGTTAATCTATTATCAAAGTAGATTATAAAATCCTTCACATCCTTCAAAAATAATTTCGTGACATTTTACTACACAAATAATAAAAGCAAGACAACTTATAAACTACCACTTTTATTCAATTTTATAGCATCAAAACTGACAAAACCCAAACCAGACTCTCTTTAATCTCTTATTTGGAGGGTCCCACCGGGCACTTCGACGAACTTCTCTTGATTCAACTTGTCGGATTGGAGAGAACCGTGGAGCGAACCCCTTAATCTTATCCGATTCCTTAACTCAATTCAATTGTATTCTTTACTTTTGTAAATAATTTGGGTGGATAAAAAGTTTTCCGCAATTTCATTTTAAAACAAGTTTATAAAAATTTTGGCAATATAACGGCTGCATTTTTAAGGTTTCCAAAATTTTTACTTGCAATAAAATATACTTCGACTATTTTCTATTTCCACCCAACTTCGTTTATCCACAAACATGCATTTTCACCATACTTTTTCACAATCAATACATATGAACTCATAGTGGGATGTATATAAATGTATATCAAACATGAAAATTCACAACCATTTACAACATAGCCTAATCCAAAATGCAAGCTACCAAAATCATGGTGTAATATATGTTACACACGCTTTAGGAATTATGCAACCATACATATATTGAATACACATAGATACGTTAAGTATATATACAAATCAAAATCATACTACAATTTTCCAATCATAAAGTACTTTAGTTTTATTATTTACAAAGTCAAAATATGTCTAATGTTTATGCAATTCATCCACTTGATGCCCACCTAAATATGTAGTGATGACCTCTCTGTCCCACCGCTACCTACAATGACACCCAATAGTATATACGAGCTACACAACAAATCGACATATTAGTACAATAGAACAACGTAACATAATCATATAACTATGTAAGAATTCATAAACTAACTTAACCTTAAGTTTTTTATTTTTAAAGTTTTTCTTTCTAAAACTCTATGTACACCCCTCAAGTACTCAAACCATCACGGACGATTTTAATTAATGCCAACGTGAAGCTACTAAGATATCTCAACCACCATGATGCGAAATTTATTGTGTCGCGACGTAGTATGAAATAATCTCGTATCTGAGCAATTATTATGCGGAATTTTCTGCGTCGCAACTATAGTGTTACAACTCTAGGCGACTACGAACGGAATGTACTGCATTGTTACGTAGTGCCAAACTATGAATCTAAACGACTACGTGCGGAATTATCTGCATCGCAACGTAGCGCTGTAGATACTCTAGAAAACTAAGCAATTATGGATGGAATTTTCTGTGTCGTCACGTAGTGCTAAATACTTTGTAGGCTAAGCGACTACGGACGAAATTTTCTACATCATCACGTAGCGCTAAATCTCATACAATCTAAGGGTATATACATGGGTTTCGAAACTAATTTCGCTAAGTGCAAAAACACAAAACTTCTTACTTTTCAACTTAAAAAAATTTTCTTGATTTGAATATTTGAAAAGCGACTTTGTGTTGATTCTATTACTTTGTAAATTCCATAAGGAACTCGTATGTTCAAAACTTGAAATTTGGAGCTTGACAATCATTTTTGTTTTCGTCTAACAATTATATGCAAGATTTAAAATAGAAATCGAAATAGATGTAAGTGATAGGATATTTACCTCAATCCGCGTAAGCTCTAGTCAAGCGTCTCAACGAGTCTCTCGTGCCTCGCTCGCTTGCTCATTCGTCACCTACATGTCAATTCTTATTATTACATGCTCAATTACATAACTCAAAACTCAAAATAACTTTTCCACTACAATTTTCTCTATTGACAATTCTTTACACTATAACCTTCTCAACTCGATTTTAACTCAATCGAGACTCTCTAATTCTGATTTCTTCACACGAGCTTTAATTATTATCACCTAGGGACACTCCGGAAGGCTTAAAATGGTCGCCGGAAAACCAGAATGTAAAATCACCGTTTTTGGACCCCTTAAACCCAAGGCTATGCTAGGGCCCATCCTAGCGATTTTCTTCGCTCTGATTATCTCCCTAACTCGCACTTAGGTTGCCCATAAAACGGTTTCGAAAAATTTTAAGTATAGGGGGTTGAAACCTATGAAAAACATCTATTTTTCAACATTTTTTTATGCACATTTTTGCATCGAACAAGTGACGATGTTATTTCTTTCGTATCTAAGGTTTTTTTACTTAATTATGATCAATTACATTCATTTCATGCATTGAATATCACATTTACATTTATATTTCACATTACGACTTCATACGTGCACTATTTGAGCCATAACTTGCTCAATTTTATCGGAATCGCTCTCTTCCAATTTCTATGGTTTGTTTTGACCCCTAGGCATGTTTTGAGTTCTAGAACAACCCCAAATAAGCTCAAAGAGTGCAGGTCTCTATATCCCTTTCAAGTACTTATTTTCTCATTCTACTACTATTTCAATCTTTACTAGATTGTATGCCATTATGCACCCATATTAATCCATATTAATTACCTTGATTCCTACTCATTCATGCATGTTTTTAGGGCTCTAGATATACCATAAACATCGACGAAATACATGCATAACCTCTTGCCCTTCATCAAGTCAAAAAGCATTAACAATGCAATCTAGTATCCCTTGTTGATTCTAATACTCTCATATGATTTTCTAACATTAAATATGAACATCTTAGGGCTCAAAGGGATCAAAACACAATAGTATCACACACCCCTCCTATGGTCGTGACACACACATGCTTTCAACATCATCTTTCACATTTTTATAACCATTAAATACACTAAAATCATGTTCTTAACTTATCAAGACAGCTTGAACACAATTAGAGGTTCACTTGAACTTCAATCAAAATTCCACCTATATTAGTGTGCTCATCAAATCCCCACAACATCCTAACTTAATTCCTATATAATTTTGAAGTCTAAAACCACTAAATCCATGCTTAAGAATCTCAATAAATTCATATATATCTCACTTGGAACTTAAATCAAACACCACACATACAATTTCACATAACCCATGCACAAAGTTTGCAAAATAACATTCTTACCATCCAAAACTCATTCCATGTATAACTTTTCATTTAATTACATCAACACAACTTGAATCATGTATCATCTTCCTTTGCCATGCAGCCCATCATATATACATCATGTTCTACTCAAGTTTTTGACTTAAAATTCACTCAAAACAACACTAATAAACATGACAGCAATTTATCAACTCAAACCACCTCAATTCAACTTTAAATCAAGAGTTCATCTTGCTAAAATACTTACCAAGCTACCTTGAACCCTTGCTTTACTTTCGCTACAAGATTGAAGCTTTAAAACTTTAAAACCATGCATAAAATTTTCATTAGAAGTGCAAACAACAGGTGGATAGCTTTGCACCTAGATTTTGACATCAAAACATCATGAAAACTATGAGTTTTTCACTTGAAAATCACTTACCCAAGTTGTATAACACTTTTAGGCTTGTTTCCCACCTTTTATTGGCCTAGAACCACTTGAAAATGGGTTGTTTTATGCTCATTCCCAGCTTCACCGAACCTCTCTCTCACTCTCTCTCAATTTCTTTTTGAAATTTTTCTAAGTGTTGGAAGACAACCCTTCTATATATAGGCATGAGTTTATATAATTGCCCTCGAAGTTTATTAGTTTTTTACATACTATGCCATCACATGAAATTTAACTAAATAGTCTTCCAATTATGCATTAAATTCATATCATTCTCACTAATTTTATCAATTTGCACAATTCATGCACATAATTTATTCTATTCACTTTTCTATATAATATTCACTAAATTTATCATTGATCAATTTGCCCTTCTTTGATATTGATCTCTTTATTTGTAGAGAAAAACTATTTTACCCTTTGTTGGATTTTCTTATTATAAATATTAACCATTCCTATACTCTAACTTCCAATACTATGGAATGAAATGTTAAGAATAGGGGTTTACAAAAACAGCCCCTAGATGTCACTCAAAACAGTCTATATCAACAAAACAGCTTATTACCTCCAATCAAGACAGCATCTAACATCAAAACAGCTCATGATAATCATCCAAGACAACACTTAATACTAGAACAGCTCTTGAATATCATCCAAGACAGCACATAACACTAAAACAGTTCTTGAATGATGTAAATACAATTCAATACACTTAACAAAAGAATCATGACAGCTTGAGCACCAAGATATCTTTGCACAATTCAGCACTTCATTCCTTTTTCTTTTCTTTCCAAAATCATCTCAAATCAACACTATATCTCATATCATCATGACAAAACCCTTCCCAGACCTTATCTAAGCTCTTGTCTGGAGGATCCTGCCGGGCACTTCAATGGACTCATCGAACCCGACTTGTCGGATTGAAGACATCCGAGAAGCGAACCCTAACTTCTTCTTCGGTTTACTCGTTAAAACTTAGTGATTTGAATTTTCTGTAACTAGTTGGGAGTGATAAAATTTTTCGCTTTTCTATTTCAAATACTTTCTATCAAATTTTCGGCAACATAACGGCTGCATTTTTTATAAAACCAAAAGTTCACCTGTAATGAAAATACACTTCAACTATATCTGATCACCTCCCAACTTCTTTATTCACAATTTCCACAATATAAGCAACTTATAATACAATGTATAATCATATATCATATGAAGATATAAGAACCATTAAATATTTACAACATACAGTTCTAATTACATGTGTATCTCAAAAAAAATAATATAATCAATACATTACAAAGTTCAAATAATATAATGTCGTGGAGACTCGGCCCACCTATACAAACGCAAAACAATGTCGATGTCTCGTCCGGCGGTGACACGCAATGAAACTAAATAAGCTACAAAATAAACAATAAGTTAGTGCAACAAAGATATATTTATAATATCACATACACTAACATAGTCATTTACTATTTATTCAAGTTTTACAATTTCTTTAAAAAAACCCCCATGTATATCCTTTAAACATTCTAACCATCACGGGCGATTTTAACTAACGCCAATGTGAAGCTTACTGAGGTATCTCAACCACTACGTTACGGAATTTACTGCATCGTACGTAGGGCGCTAAATCTTATCACTGAGCAACTATAATGCGAGATTTTCTGTATCGCAAGTGTAGTGCTAACACTCTAGGCAACTACGAGCGAAATTTACTGCATCGCTTCGTAGCGCTAACTGTTAATTAATCAACTACGTGCGGAATTTTCTGTATCGCAACGTAGCGCTTATATTTTCTAGGAAACTGAGCAACTACAGACGAAATTTTCTGCGTCATCTCGTAGTGCTAATTTCTCTATGCTCTGAGCGACTACGGACGAAATTTTCTACGTCTTCACGTAGCGTTAACTCTCATAAACTCTTAAGGCATATACATGGGTTTTATAATCAATTTCTTCAAGTGCAAAAGCACAAAACTCACTAGTTTTACATCTTCTAAAAACTTTCTCATTTTACTCTTTCTATAACAACTTAGTATTAGTTTCTAGTACAATATAGATTCCATAGGAATCTACATACTTAACTTGAACATTAACATTGAAAATCCTTTTCATTTTCATTTCTTACTTAGTTACAATATCCATTACGAATAATCATGAATTGATATAGAATTTAAACACTCATAAGTGGCGAACCACTTACCTTAAGGCCATGTCAAGCGTCTCGACGAGGCTTCTGGACGCTACTCACGCGCTCGTCACCTACACAACATGATCTCATCATTACTATTAAAAAAAACCTCCATTTCTCAACTATATGCTAGGAATTCCCAACTATGCCCAATTCTCTCTATATAGCTTTTAACTCGTTTCTGAATCAACCGAGACTCTCAAATCCCGATTTTTGTGGAAAAGTTTTAGTTTTGGACCCCTAGGGATATCCCCACACGGTCTGTTTACTTGTCAGAGGCTTAAAACGAAAAATCACAATTTTATTTAAAATGGACAGCCCTTGACAGAACAGACGATAACCTGCTGCTCGGGCTCCGTTTTCCTTCGTTCTTTTTCCTATGGCTCACTTATATCATATTCTAGTCACACGACAAATTTCATTGAGAAATATTATCGTTTGCTATGTCAAATATAAGGAAAACGTCTGTTTTGGACACTTTCGGGCGCAATTTAATGCACGTTTTGTAAACTCTTAGTTTCGGATTAGCGACACTAGTTTTTCTTCCACAACTAAGCTTCATTTAACTAATAATGACTAACTAAACTCATTTCATGCCATAAAAATTGCATTAAGCTAACCGTTTCACTTCTCAGAGCTCTAACGACACTATATTGTGCATAACTTGCACAATTTTTATCGGATTCGATCCGTTCCAAGACCTATGGTTTTCCATGGTTTCTAGACATCATTTGAGGTGTAGAACAGCCCCAAATAAGCCAAATATGGTCAGGTCTCCTCTAGCTCAAATTTGAGCTCGGGTTCACCAACATTGTCAGATTTCCCCCTTTTGCAACTCTAACTCTCCTCTAACTTTTCCAACCTCTTTAAGGCTTGAAATTGGTTTCAAAACCATCTAATTTCAAGGTCTAACTACTGCCCTTCAAGTCTCTAATACATACATAAATCTAACTTAGTCATTAGAGTGCTCAAACTTCACTCACAACTTCTATCAACCACTTGGTGTGCATAAAACACCATTTTCGGTTTCTATTTTGAGGGAGTGTATGACAGCCCATTTACATCAATTTATGGCAGCTATTACACTCAAAACTCATCATTGATGATTCTATAACAATCACATGAGGTTCTAACAAGATTTAAAAGCAATATCAACACAATACAATCACAACCACAACAATCACATGCTGTCAACATTTTCGTTTCTGTTTCAGCAAAGAATTAAAGAAACCAAGTTGAAATCTTACTCGGTTCTTAGCTTGGGGGTTTGAGAAGGGTCTTAGAAAGGAGGGTTGAGGCTTAGGAGGGCTGGACGACCTATTTTTCCCCCATTTCTTTCCGCTGGTCGCCCATTTCGCTGCACCCTGTCGCGATTCTGCCTGGCTCGCGTCTGGGTCTGTTTCGCTTGCTGTTTCGCGTGCGTTTTGCACGACCAGACCTGCACCTCTCCTTCTTCTGCTCGTCCTCTTCCTTTGCTGCCCAGATACTACAGTTTTACGGCCTCAGATCCCCCTCACGCGAGCTGTTCTGCTCAAACTCGCGACCTATCCTTCGCGCGAGCTGCTGGCGCTCTGGATCTGCTTCTTGCTCGACTTCTTTGCTGTTCTGGACTGTTTCTGCTGCTCAAGACTCCTTCTTCTTCTTCTTGGCTTCTTCCTTTCACAAAACCAGGTCTGCCTTGGTGATGCACGGCTGCTGCATCTCTCTCTCTCTCGAACTCTCTCGACTCTCGGCTGAATGACTGAATTGGGCTGTGTTTTTGCTGAAAAAAATCAGCTAAGTGTTGGTATTTATACTAAGCAACTATTGTTATTTACGTCTTGCCCCAACTCTCTTCAATATCACTCTCATCTCCTTTTCTTGAAGCTCTCTCACGGCAACACCCCTCTTGGTCTCCCGTGTTTAATTCGTTTCTCATTTGATTTTAAATCTCGTCTCGCTAGAATTTATTTTAAAAATGCTAAGCTTATTTTATTAATCTTGATTCTCTCTTTTTAATCGAATTTTAATTTGATTATTCTTTACTAAAATCATGGATCTCCTAACTTGGATTTTCATTGGGACGTTACTAAACTTTTTAATATAACGAATTTCGTCGTATTCTAAATGAATAAGTTTCGGAAGCTATGAAATTAAATCAATTAAACGTAGAGAGTTATATATTATCTCTCCAACTAAATTTCTAACGTTGGGACTTTAGAAGTCGGAGCTAGGAGTTTACACATCATCTTCCAACTACCAACATTCATTTAATTACATAAATTTTCCTAAATTAACCACTTACTAATATAAATTACAACTAATCCATTTTCTTCATTTCAAGATCAAAGTTCACACACAAAAGCATCAACAAACCATTAATTGATCAACTAAAATCTTAAATAACAAATTAATCAAATTCCATCAACTTTAACATAATCAAACCCTAACTCACCTCACTAGAATAGCTTGACCCAAACTCCTTGATGATTTCTTTCACTCCCAAGCTCAATTTGATAATGATCTAACTCCATTTATGTCATAAAATTCATCAAAGAACTCATTAATCAACTATAAAAAAAATTTACCCATAAAACTAGTCATGGATTCATCAACTTACTTACTACTTCTCATCAATTGTTCTTGAGATTTATTGATGGATTAGAGGGAGAGAAGGATGGATGAGCACCTTGGGATCTCTTCTTCTTCTTCTCCTTCACGGCCAACAGTTTTTCTTCTTCTTCCGGTTCTGCTCTTGGTTTCGGGTCTGCTGTCTTTTTTTCTTCACGGTTCTGCTTGCTTCAGCCGAATGCTTCACTTGGTCTAGCTCTCATGCTCTTCACTTTATTTACTAATCCCCTACAAATGTCTAACTTTCCCATCAACTAACTTAGAAATCACACAAATGCCACTAGTTATAAATACTCTCATTTAATTGGTTACACAATTCATCTCATTAATATCCAACTACATGCCTTTAACTTTGATTAAATTTCAACTAATGACTCTTCCTTTTTTACTTAAAAATGTCACAACACCATTGGTTAATCAAACTTCACATGGATTGTGCTTCTTGAATCCTTATCTTTTCATACAACCTATATTAATTCATTAAACTTAAATTTAAATCCTCATTTAACACTAATAAATTCCAAAAATATTCTATGGTCATCCTATCACCAAATTGACCTTGTAATACTGTAATTGGGTGTCTTAACCTTCAATTCCATGCTTCAAAAAAATTCAATTAGGTTTAAACTCACTAAATTCTCAACATTTCCAATGAAGGTATTTTTATTGATAAATATTCGGAACCCTTAAAATCCACTTAAACGAACTCATTTTTACTCCGTTTCAGTTTCTAATAATTCTAATTCCCTTTCCGGGGCTTAGGATATCTAGGATCCATTTTTCAAAAATCACTATTTATACAGATCCTATTCACCAAAAAAATTTTATCTCACGAAACTTGAGGAAATTTTCTATTTCTCGAAATCACTATTCACTAAAACACTATTCACGTAGAATTACTATTCATCTATAAATACTATTTGTCTGAAAATACTATTCATTTGGAAAATAATATTCCAAAATTTTTGGGTTTCACATTTAATTCCATATATTTGCATATGAAAATTGTTCGATGTATGAAACATATGCAATGAGATTTTCAAAACACCAAAATATACCCTCCCATTTAACGGTCAGACTACACATATGTGAGTCATTGAGTCATCCAATATATATATGGCTGATGTTATGCTTTGCTCTGCTTGTACGACAATATTTTAGTCATGTATGACAAATATTATCCCTCGTTTTATATGAATCTTAAGTATCTCTACTAGTTAATTTTTTAATAAACCAAATTTTAAACTTTGCAAGTACATAAATTGTTTGAATGAGTATAATGACAAGCAAGATTCGATCCTACAAGGAATTTTTATCTCACTTTTAACTCTAAGTTTATTCAAAACAATTAAATGAAAGGGGCTTTTTGGGTTTTGAAATTAAATTGTATTAAAAAAAACTAAATTCAATAACAAAAATTAATACAGAGAAACTTAGCTAGCACATCTTATCCACCACTAAACAACCCTTTAATCTATGAATAAATTAATGAAGCATACTAATATTAATGCATGATGAAGATATTTACAACAATATATAATTAACTCAGATAGTATAGATTCTTCCTTAAATAGTATGTAAATCGCATGATGTCATCATAGATGCGTGTATTTCTAATTATAATGTAGCATGATGTCTACTTAGATTTAATAATAGGAATTAGAAGAATATGAATGCCACAACAATCCTAGAACATGATGTTTATCTATGGTATTTATGAATTAATGCTTCTCAATTGGTCGTAAGCAGTTGATTGCTGGAAACTAAGAATATTCATGTATGATGTACGGTTTATATCCTTATAATATAATCCTAAAAATATGTTTCTAAGATTGCTAGTCAAAGAAACAAAATAAATAAGATACAATTTAAATAAAGACATTAAATTCATCATGCAAAAATAATAACTTCATTAAAAATAATAATAGATTGAATTAATGTTCAGGGCTTTAAGTCAGCCTTAACTAACAAAAAAAATTAGCCATTGATGGCTTTCAAACATAACATAAAAATAAATAAAAATAAAAATAACTAAAGAAGAATAAACCAAAAAGTAGTTGCAAGCTAAGCTTTTGATCTCTCTCTCTTCTATTGTGTGTCTCAACTGAGTGGTGAAGACTCTTATTTATAGGTGCTAGGGTCAGCCAAAAAAAGGAATCTTGGAGAGAAAGCAAAGCAATTAATGCAGAAGTGAAATCAGAAATTCACCAAAAATTAGTGTCGCGACTTCAAACATACTGTAGTGTCGTAGCATCATGTCGTGACTTCAAACTTACGACATGAACTTGCTGCACATTAATTATGCCTTTTTATTACTCTAATTTGACTAACAAATTGCACATTCATCGCCAAAACTTCTTCTAATTCTCTTTGAGCTTCAATAATCTTCAGACTTAGCAATTGAGCCCCTAACTTTAAAATCTTTCAAATTTCTCCAAATCGTGAGCTCTTTGTGTAATATACCCTTCCGATCCTTGTACCATATATGTACTGTATAAAGTATGCCTGAACAACAATAAAGGCATACTTCAAGAAAATATTGTCAATTATATTTGTAATATTTATCAAATTATTAATTTATTGTACGAATGGGATTGCAAATTGATATAAGAGATTTCTGAGAAGTATTAGCTTATCATTTATCGAAATTATTTTTTATCTCATTGTTCTTAGTTGGAACCGAAAAAAATTCTTTATATCAATAATAGAGATTATTAATTAATCAAGTATTAATTTATATGAAGGTTATATTATATTTTCCTTTTACCAAGAGCATTCTCTTTCAATCTTCTGTATTCCACAAAAAAAAAAAAAAAAAAAAAATCAAATTTTAAAATTAAAATGATTAAGATCATTTTTGTTAAATTTCAACAAAAAAGATAAGAGTACTAATGCTACACGTCCACCTTTTATTGTTTCCGTTGATGAATTAATGGGAAGTTATTAATTTATACTTATTTCACTTGAAAATTATATTCATTCATAAATTGCCACATCATAAGTTAGGATACAAAAGATGAGATTTTTAGCATTATTGAAAAAAAAATAATTGATTAAGGATGAAAAGACAATTTATGATTTTTATCCTTTTTAATTATAGTGACCTATAAACAACTTATGGAATTATTAATAACCCGCATATAAATTTTTAATTCCTCGGATATCATCACCATTTAAACCTTTTGTTGCTCCAACTGGCACATATGGATACATGATGGCGTCCTTAACAGAGCTGTGTCCAAGTCCTAATATGTGTCCAAGTTCATGTAATGTCACAGTCTGCATATCTATTGCATTCGGATGTGCTCCCACAGTCTAATTCTCATCCGCATCAAATTTCATTATACCTTCAGGCGGTAGAGTTGCATAAGCAAGAGTCCCACCTGGCCCATCGAAAGGAGCTCCACTTCCATGATTCCTGTGTTTGAAACTGACCTTTATGTCAGCCACCTGAAATATAGTGAATTGCTTAAACTTCAAAGGAATATGGGGTTGCAATGTCAAAGCAGCTCGCCTAAAAGGTTTATTAAGATCTTTCCTTGTACCCGGAATAAACACATAACTCAGTATTTTCTTCCCTTTTGGCCATCTCTTTCTCTCAGGAGGGATCATATAGTGTGCTTGGAAAGAGCCCGACCGCATTCTAGTTGTACCTATCACAATTATTAATTAACATTATTAACATACAAGGGGGGTTATTAATAGGAACAAAGATTCTCTGTTAATCTTTTGTTGGTGTTAAGCCTTTATAAGAAGAGTTTAGGTCAATGAATGTGAATATGTATGAAAACAATACCATTAATAATATCTGGCACTCTGCATCTTGGCATCATCATTGTTGATACAGTTTGAGGATCTAGGATTCCAGTGGTGTTTACGTTGAAATTGAGTTGGTAAGCTTTGATGACAGACTCTAAGTTCACATTAAACTGATCATCATGGGAAGGGCTAGGGTTTAGGTAACCAAACCATTCGAGGTATAGTTTGAGGTCTTTAATGCCTTCAACCTTATCCCCCTTTCTAGATCCCTCCAAGTTCTTGATGAAAGCAAATTCTGGTGATATTTTCTGCCCACCAAATGCATATGTACAAATTTTCTGGGAAATGAAAGGCAGAAGAAAGAGAAACATTAATGTTAGGATAAAATGAGTTTTGAAAACCATGATTGATGAAACTTACTGGAGATATTTGAAGTGGACTATGGTGAAGTTGTTTATAAAAATTAAGCTTATTTATAGGCCTTTTTGTGGATGCATTGAATAATTCAATTTAAAATTTCATTAGAATTTGAAGAATTTGGAAAGTTTGAATGTATTCCATCCAAATTTAAATGGATTCTATTAATATCTAGGTGTATTAAATCTATTTTTTGTATAAGGTTGTTGATCAAAGATAGGTGGTGTATTCAATCTAGATTTGTAAAAAATCCATTAAAAATTAGGTGTATTCAACTCATATTTGTATAAAATTCAATAAAATTTAAATATATTTAATTCAAATTGGTATGAAATCCATTAAAATCTAAGAGTATTCAATTAAAATTTATATAGAATTCCAACAAAATTTAAATATATTTAATCTTTATATGGAATCTAATAAATTTAGGTGTAATAAAAATGTTATTTCATAAATTTCATTTAAATGATACATTTTAATGGAGTTTAAAGTAATTTTTATAAAGGGAAAGAAAATAAAGCCCAAATCCAAATAGATGCAATAGAATTTTAAAATAATTAATGTGCCAAGATGAATAAGTTAAAGGCACCCAATTAGAAAATAAAAAAAAAAAAAAGAATATGTGGTTCATCATGAACCAGAAAGCAAAAGCAAAGTTAATATTAGAAATAGACAAACAATTGAGGTGGCCAAGAGAGAGAGCTAGTGGACATTTTCAAAACAAAAAAGGAGATAAGTGTCTCGTGCTAAGCTTGATAAGCAAAACCGAAACATATGACTGTCAAGTCAAGTAATAGTCAGTTATTGCACATGATACAAAAATTTAATGAAAAATCAAAGTTGAGTAGGAGAGAGTGAAGCCGAGGCGATGACTTATATTTTATATATATAGTGATTTTAATATCAGTGCTGACAGGACCCTTCCCAGACCTTATCTAAACTCTCGTCTGGAGGATCCGGCCGGGCACTTCAACGGATTCCTCGAAACCGACTCGTCGGATCGAAGACATCCGGGAAGCGAACCCTATCTTTCTGTATCCGGTTTACTCGTTAAAACTTAGTGATTTGATTTTATCTGTTACTGGTTGGGAGGGATAAACCTTTTCTTTGATTCTATTTCAAAGTCATGTTATAAAAATTTCGGCAGCATAACGGCTGCGTTTTTGATAAACCAAAATTTAACCTGTAAGGAAAATGACACTTCGACTATTTCTGAACACCTCCCAACTTCTTTATTCTCAATTATGCATCAATCATCGCCATTTCATAAGCATAAACAATGAATTCAAATTCAACATGTACACATATGAACTATATATATAGAATGCATGATTATATTTACAACTTACAAATTCAACATCAATGTAATTCAAAAGTTAATAGGTTAAATACATATACAAAAATGTATATACACGTCTTGCGCTATTGCCCACCTACCAATGTATGTACAAACAAAAGATCTCGATCTCGTCCGACGATGGCACGTAATAAAAACAAACAAGCTACAAAACGAACAACAAGTTAGTGCGATAACATCATAGGATATCATATCACACATACTAACATATAAAATTTCAAGTCTTAAAATTTTCTTTAAAACTCTTCCATGTGTATCCTTGACTCATTCTAACCATCACGGGCGATTATAACTAATGCCAACGTGAAGCTTACTAATGCATCTCAACCACTACGTTACGGAATTTACTGCATCGTACGTAGGGCGCTAAACTCATCACTGAACAACTACAATGCGGAATTCTCTGCATCGCAAATGTAGTGCTAAATCTCTCAACGACTACGAGCGGAATTTACTGCATCGCATCGTAGCGCTAACTGTCAACTAACCAACTACGTGCGGAATTGTCTGCATCGCAACGTAGCGCTATACTTTTCTATAAACTGAGCGATTACGGACGGAATTCTCTGCATCGTCACGTAACGCTAAATCTCATAGCTTTTTAAGGTGTACACATGGGTTTTTATAATACATTTCTTTAAGTGCAAAAGCACAAATGTCACTAGTTTAAAAATTTTGAACACTTTCTTTATTCCATTTTCTTTACAAGCAACTCATTATCACTTTCTAGTAGCATATGAATTCCATAAGAATCCATATGCTTAAACTTTAACTACATCGTTATATGTATTATTTCATTCATTCTTTAGCTACTGTATTCCTTTAACATATTCAAGAAATGGTATAATAATTTACAAAGCTATTAAGTGGCGAACCACTTACCTCGAGGCCGCGTCAAGCGTCTCGACGAGGCTCCTGGACGCCGCTCACGTGCTCGTCACCTACACAACATGATCTCATCATTACTAGTGATAATTTGAAAAGTTGAGAATCTCAACTTCAAGGTTAATAATCTCAACTAAGACCCATTTTTCTCTATATAATCTCTTAACTTGTTTCTAACTCAACCGAAACTCTCTAACTTCGATTTCTTTGTAAAAGTTTTACTTCTAGACCCCTAGGATCATCCCCATATGTTTCGTTTGGTCTCCAAAAGCTTAAAACAAAAAGTCAACTTTTTAATTATACGGTTGACCACGAAAAACAGAATTGAAACCAGCCATGGTTTCACCTCCGTTCCTTTTTCTAGCGTCTTCTTATCACATAACTAAGTCGCCCGTAAAGTTTCGTCGAGAAACTCCATCGTTTGCTATGTCAAATCTAAGGAAAACGTCCGTTTTAGACACTTTCGGGCGCAATTAAGTTCCCGTTTTGCAAACTCTTGGTTTCGGATTAGCGACGCTAGATTTTATTCCATAACTAAGCTTCATTTAACTTATAATGACTAACTAAACTCATTTCGTGTCATAAAAATTGCATTAAGCTAACCGTTTCACTTCTCAGAGCTCTAACGGCACTATATTGTGCATAACTTGCACAATTTTTATCGGATTCGATCCGTTCCAAAACCTATGGTTTTCTATGGTCCCTAGGCATCATTTGAGGTGTAGAACACCCCCAAATAAGCCAAATATGGTCAGGTCTCTTCTAGCTCAAATTTGAACTCGGGAATCCACTATTTTGGCTACAACAATGCCTTTGAAATCTCTAAACACTTCTCTAAATTTTTCTAACCTCTTTGAGGCTTTAAATTGGTTTCAAAACCATCAAATTTTAAGGTCTAACTACTGCCCTACAAGTTTCTAATACATACTTAAATCTCACTTGGTCATTAGAGTGCTCAAAATTCACTCAAGACTTTTCTCAATCACTTGGTGTGCAATAAACACCATTTTCGGTTCTATATTTGAGGGTGGGTATAACAGCCCTTATACATCATTTTAAGGCATCAATTACACACAACAATCATCTCTCATGAGTTCATAACACTCATATGAGGTTCTAACAAGATTTAAAAGCAATCTATCAACTAAATCAACCACAACAATAACAACCACAAGAGCTGTCACACTTTCTGCAGAATTGAAAGGGAAATAGGTTGTGCTCTTACTTGATGCTTGTTTGGAGGGTTTGAATGACTTGTAAGATGCCTAAAAGGAAGGGTGTTAGAGTGTGGAAGCTGCCTGGAGGTCATTCCTTCTCTTTTCCTTCCTGGACGACCAGACTTGTCGCGATTCAGCTCGCGGCTGTGCTTCGCGGTTCTGTTCGCGACCAGTTCGCGTTCTGCTCGTCTGGTTCTGCTGCTGCTCGTACCTCCCACGTCCAGCAAGGGCTAGAGCACCTCCTTCCTTGTCCTTGGCTGTCCAGCTGCTGCAGTTCGCAGTCAACAGCCCCTCATTCGCGATCGTTCTCGCGCGAATAAATCTGCTCGCGTTTTGGTGCGTTTCTGCTCTGTTTCTGCTCGACCAGACCTACACCTCTCCTTCTTCTGCTCGTCCTCTTCCTTTGCTGCCCAGGTACGGCAGTTTTACTGCCTTGGATCGCCCTCACGCGAGCTGTCCTGCCCGAACTCGCGTCAGTTCCTCGCGCGGACAGATCTGCTCGCGTCCAGCTCGTGGCCACCTGCTGCTGCTGCTGCCTCCTTGCTCGACCAGCAGCTACCTTGCTTCTTTCTTGGCCCTTTCTCCTTTCACGAAATCTGTTCTGCCTTGGGTGATGCACAGCTGTTGTTTTTGGTTTCGGTTCCAGCAGCTTCACGAGTCTTCTCGCTTCTTCTCTTGCTTCCTCGGTTAATGACTGAATGGACTGTGTTTGCTGAAATAATTTCAGCCCAAGTATCATTTATATACTAAGGCTACTTCTTCTAATTACATTCAAGCCCCATCTTCTTTTTATTTCCATTTCAACTCCTAGTCTTGTTAGTCTTTCATGGCAACACCCCTCTTAGTTCTTTCATATTTATTTCGTTTCTCATTTGATTTAATCGCGCGTCTAGTTTAGAATTTATTTTAATTTGTCAAACTTGACTCATTGATCTTAACTCTCTTTTGATTCGAATTTTAATTCAAATCATCATTGATCATTATTTTAAAATCCTAACTTGGATTTTTATTAACACGTTACTAAACTTTTATATACGACGAATTTCGTCGTATTCTAATTGAATAAATTTTTGGAGGCTATGAAATTAAATCAATTAAACGTTGAGAGTTATATATTATCTTTCGAACTAAATTTCTAACGTTGAGACTTTAGCAGTCGGAGCTAGGAGTTTACAAGTGCCTCCTAACTTATTGAAGTTATGACAAATTAATAAAATTTATCCATTGCAATTGAATTAAATAGAAAAGAAAATTTATTTTAGGAAAAAGAATGCAATGGATGAATTTGATTTGTTCATCTTAACTTTTTAAAATTATGAGGTACTAATGTTAAAACACTATACATATATAATAGCACATTCTAACATACATTTAGGTATGCATACTCTTGACAAAAAAAAAAGTATGTAATTGCATTCTAAAACATGTGATTGTAATCTGTTATAAGTCATTACAACTAAATGTGTGAGATTACATACAATCAGTATATGTGATCATATTTATTGATTGTAATCAAATATGTTTAATTGTAATCACATATAATAAATTACAATCACACCTTTTAGAATGTTTTTTTTTTTTTTTTTTTTATCAAGTGTAAGCATACCTAAGTGTACCCAAGGGGACTTTTATATATATATATATATATATATATACATATCAAGCTCATGACAAAGCACATACAAAATGTGAAAATTGGGTAGCAGAACAATAAAAAGGAAAACAATGAGAAGAAAAGAAGGAAAAAAAAAAAAAAAACGAAGTTATGGCTCATTTGGTATGGAATAAATTTAGTTTCATATTCAATTTTCTTGTTTGATTTTTATGAATTCTAACTTAGTCCTTAAGTTGTTTTTAGGTGGAGAAGAACCCAAGGATAAGAAGGGTGCCATTGGTTCAAAATAGAGCTTGAAACTTAAGTTGCGAGTAGATCATTTTATTTAATTTAAATTAATTATTTATAATTATATATTTTAGTTTTTAATATTTATGGACTACAAGAAATAAATTCATTGCCAACTAATTAATTTTCTAGATTATCGATTGTACTTTATACTTGAAAAGAGAATATATTATGCATATGTATATATATGTACATATTAGAAATTTCAATCAGAATTTTATGTTTTTAGCTTGAGTTAATTCTAAGAAAATTTCATAGTATTTTAAGGAATACTTATGTTATGAGAAAAGTATCTACTAAGAATTTTATGTACATTTAGAAATAGAATTCCATAAATTTGCATATGAAAATTGTTCGATGTATGAAACATATGCATTGAGATTTTTAGAACACCAAGATTATACCCTCTCATTTAACGATTGGGCTACACATATATGAGTCATTGAGTTATCCAATATATATATAACTGATGTTATGCTTTGCTCTACTTGTACGACAATGTTTTAGCCATGTATGATAGACATTATCCCTCGCTCTGTATGAGTGTTGAGTATCTCTACTGGTTAATTTTTTAATAAACCAAATTTTAAACTTTGCAAGTGCACAAATCGTTTGAATGAGTACAATGACAAGCAAGAGTCGATCCCATGAGGAATTATTATCTCACTTTCAACTCTAAATTTATTCAAAACAATTAAATGAAAAAGGTTTTTGGAATTGGATTTTGAAATTAAATTGTAATAAATTTAAAAAAAAACTAAATTCAATAACAAAAACTAATATAGAGAAACTTAGCTAGCACATCCTATCCATCACTAAACAACCCTTCGGTCTATGAATAAATGAATAAAGGATAATGATATTAATGCATGATGACGACATTCACGGCAATATATAATTAACTGAGGTAGTATAGATTCTTCCTTAAATAGTATGTAAATCGTATGATGTCATCGCAGATGAGTGTATTCCTAATTATAACCTAGTATGGTGTCTACTTAGGTTTAATTGTAACACCCTCTCTCAAGTTGTACTGTATCTAGATGCGGGATGAGATAAATTTTATTTATAAAATAATAAAAAGAATTTTTAGAGTGTTTGGATGTGTAATTCAATTTTTATAGAGTTTTCGGGATAATTGGAAGAAAAATTAAATATTAAAAGTTGAGGGTAAAATGGTAAAAATAAAAGATTTTATAAAGAATGGTAAAATTGTAAATATGAAGAAAGGACAAGGACATTGAGGAAAAATGACGAATTCTCTAGAATCTGGTAAAAGGGTAATTTTAAAGAAGTCCAAGGGTGAAATCAAGCTTAACCCACGCCTATAAATATAGGTGTGTGATGGGTATGTTGGCAGAAGAAAAATCTAGAAAAGAGAGAGAGGAAGAAAAGTTGTCACCTGCAGAAGCAAAGAGGGCAGATCTGCAGCTGTGTCGAGTGAT
Source organism: Litchi chinensis (assembly GCA_019925255.1). Lineage (NCBI taxonomy): Eukaryota > Viridiplantae > Streptophyta > Magnoliopsida > Sapindales > Sapindaceae > Litchi > Litchi chinensis. The sequence goes on from CM034469.1 coordinate 3,561,189, forward strand.
TTCTACCATTTTTAAGGAGGATCAAGCTGTTGAAAGGTGAAGAATATAATTAAGGAGCAGATCCGGTAAGATTTAAGTGATAAAAATGAGTTTTTATAGTTTTATATTGGTGAAAAACTATTGAGTAACAGCAGCTTCTGGGTTGTAAATATTTAACGAGATTCTTGGTGTATAGATCTGGTCATTTAAAGCTGTAAGTGAGAGAGAAAGTAAGGCAAAAGACTGAGCAAGGGTCTGATAAGTGAAATAGCTGAGAATGATGTTAATTTGTGATAGTTTGATTTTAATTTACGATGATTCAGTTTGTGTCGCTGAACCTGATGAGGTCGCGACCTGAGAAACTGACGATCTGATGATATGTTGATTTATTTTATATATATGAAATGAGGTCGAGATGTATTTACGGTAATGTAGAATGTAAGTCTGAAGAAAGAAGTGTTAGGAGTAGGCATGCGTGAGTCAGGGTAGGAGCTTACGAGGTGCGAGCTGGAGGAGGCTCTTAGTGCATTCAGCTAGTTAAGATAGTCGAATGGGTAGTGAATTGGGCTATGCCTGTTGCTCTTCACCTCGCCTGTCTAGACTAGGCTGGAGTGCGAGCTCGCAAAAGGAGCTGAGTGAGGTCGCAACTCATCAAGGGTGCCTGGCTGAGTTAGCCTAAAGTTGTAGCTTGCAAGGGCGAGCTGAGAGGTATGAGGAGCAACCTGAGCTAGAAAAAAGATCTCAGCTCGCTAAGGGAGTGAGCTGAGCGAGCTCGCTGAAAGTGGATGCCTTTAGTTCGGGCTGTGCTAAGCAAGGCAGGAGCTCGCTGAGGGGCGAGCTGATGTGAGCTGAGGTACGAGCTCGTAGCTTGAGCTGGACTAACAGTATTGCAGTCCTTAGCAGCTCGTACGGATTAGGAGTTAGAGATAATAATTTAGCTAGCTAAATGAAGGTTTCGTTTGTGAATAAGTGTAGGTGACAGTGAGCTTAGAGGAGGTCATGGAAGCATTGGCACCAGTGAAAAGGACAACAACCTGTGAGTGTGCAAAAATTTTCCTCATGTTAAATGCTTCTCAAATTTTTCTGCAATTATTATATAAATTCTCATAAATTATTTTTAGCCCATCAACAGTTCATGTTTAGCATAAAAGATTAGCTTATTTGAAATATAAAAGAGTAAAAAAAAAAAAAAAAAGTAAAGATTTTCAAAGACTAGTGGAATGGCCCAAGCTTATTGATAGATAGACCTTCTAGAATTAGACCAGGCCGGTATACCCCACAGTGTAGGCAAGTGTTGGGAGGGTTAGTCCTGCTAATATTGGGGGGATAGAGTCTGTCATGTCTGTTCAGTCACCTTCTATACCGTGGGGTATTGTCTCGCTTGCGGTGTGCGATGATAGTTCCACCACGTAGTAGCGGGATGTCTTTGTAGCTTTGTCACGATGTGCAATGATAGCTATTCTGCCACGAGACCCCCCACACTGAGCGGAGATGGTCTACCTGTTCATGTGATTGTAACTTTCCTTGGGTTCCCCATTAATACAGATTTTAGTAAGAGTAGCATACTATTGAAAAGCAGGTTTCAAAAAGAAATTATTTTAGAAAAAGCTTTTGAATTCCTAAAGAAAATTTATAAAACTCAAGTTTTCGAAAACAAATTCTTTTTAAAGAAAAATATTTTGAGGAGGCATTTTATAAAACTTAGTTTTATCAAACCCTCGCATTCAGTAGGCTTTATAGCTTATAATTATTTTTTGGTTCTATGCTATAGAACCTCCCAAGTGCAGGAACAAGGGATCAGGGTACCAGTCCGCCGCGATCAGGCTAGGTGGGTCAGACAACTGACGACACTGCATTGTTTCTTATGTGAACATTGTGCTTCTAATGTTATTACCAATTATGTTATTATGCATATTTAAAAATTTGAATAATATTTTGTAAAACTTTTATATAACCATGATGACATGCCTATTTTAGATCTTTGCATATTCATGATAATGTTTTTAATCACAACATGATTGGCATGGATGTTGAGAAGAAATTTTAAGATAGATGGTTTTCTTGTTTGACAAAGTTACTTATCGATACGGGTCCGCTCCACAACATCCTTTTGGGTCTTAATAGTTAGACTTCAGAAGGGTCTCATGAGGTACCCAATAGGACCGCCGAATTCATTAGAGGGAATCCAAGTCGAGTTTTATCATTAATAATAGGAATCCATTAGGAATTAAAAGAATATGAATGCCACATAAATCCTAGAACATAATATTTATCCGTGGTATTTATGAATTAATACCCCTCAATTGGTCATAAATAGTTAATTGTTGGAAACGAAGAATATTCCTGTATGATGTACGGTTTATATTCTTACAACATAATCTTAAAAACATGTTTCTAAGATTGTCAGTCAAAGAAACAAAGTAAATAGAATACAATTTAAGTAGAGACATTAAATTCATCATGCAAAACTAATAACATCATTAAAAATAATAATAAATTGAATTCATGTTCAGGGCTTCGAGTCAGCCCTAACTAACAAAAAAATTAGCCACTCATGGCTTTCAAACATAAATAAAAATAAAAATAAAAATAACTAAAAAAGAATAAACCATAAAGTAGCTGCAGGCCAAGCCTTTGATCTCTCTCTCTTCTGTTATGTGTCTTAATTGAATGGTGAAGACTTCTATTTATAGGTGTTAGAGTGGGCCAAAAAGAGAACCTTGGAGAGAAAGCAAAGCAATTAATGCACGAGTGAAATCAGAAATTCACCAAAAATTAGTGTCACGACTTCAAACATGCTGTAGCGTCATAGCTTCATGTCGCGACTTTAAACTTGCGACATGAACTTATTACACATTAATTATGCCTTTTTATTACTCTAATTTGACTGACAAATTATACATTCATCGCGCAAACTTCGTCTAATTCTCTTTGAGCTTCAATAATCTTCAGACTTTGCAATTAAGCCCCTAACTTTAAAATCTTTCAAATTTCTCCAAATCGTGAGTTCTTTGAGGTGGATCTTTAATTTTTCTTCCACTGAAATTATTTTTTGAAAAATTTTTTGATTTCATTTTGCTCTTCTCAAAAGTAAAATTAAACACAATAACATAAAACAAATTAAAACTATCAATTTTACTCAAAAACATGCATAAATAATACGTAAATTAGGTACAAACTATTAATATTTAATGACCTAACAAGTACCCCCAAAGTTATATTTTGCTAGTCCTTGAGCAAAGCTAGAACTTTGAAAACAACCTAATCTTAAAATAGGGAAATTAAAAACATAATCCATTTTCATAAATAAACACGATGGTATTGAATGTATGTGTAAGCCTCTCACTTCGGTTATAGACTTTCTCATGCTATAAGCTAGACAATAGGATGGGAATGTCAAACATCGTTAATATCATCCTAATGGGTGATATTAGAATGCTAGTAAAGCTTTTAGAAACTAATGAACTTTAATGATAAGATAAATATAGTAAAGGGCAAAAGGGTCATTTTATTAATAAGAGAAATTTAATCAAGGGTAAACTAGTCTTTGCTCAAATGAGAGTTATAGATGACAATATAAAATATATAGTTATCCAAAACTTAGAAAAATTAAGTGAAATGGGGAAATGAACTAGTAAAAGGCATTATAGTCAATTGCCCAAATGAGAGCCTATATATATGAGTAGTAGTTATCCATATTTAGAGAAAATTTAGAAGCAAAACACTTAGAAGAAAGAGAGAGAGGATGGTAAGAAGAGAGTAAGAAAGGGAAGAGAGATCCAACTTCTCCAAGCCAAAAATTGAAGCTTCCATATCACATCCCAACTAGAATTAAGAAAGAACATCACACCCTAAGCAAGAGTAAGGTGAGATCTCATCATTTTCTTTAAGTTTGATGTTGGTTGGAAAGATAGGATGTTATGATTGATTTACTTGTTTACTTGATGTGTTGTGGATGAAGTTGTGATGTAAATCAATGATATAGTCATTGGTAGTTAAAAAGGAAGCTTGAATTATAAGAAATCATGAAAGAACTAGAGTTAGGGTTTAGGTAGGAAACCCTAAGACTAGGTTAAAGATGGTTGGAAATGCAATAAATGGTAGTTAACATGTTTATTAAAATACCTAATAGAGTGAGTTAATGATATTATTGAGAATTAAATGAAATAAAGTGTTATGTGGACATATGTAGGTCATGGTTCCTATGGTAAACATGTGATCTATTAGAGTTTTTATATACATGAACTTGATTTCACACCCATCATATCCTAAAAAATCATATGAAGCCACTAGTTTTACAAATAAAGATGAAATATAGTAAAGGTGTAGTGTGTGTGTGCATGTTATGGTTGATGAAGGGGTGTATGATCCCATTTTATTCCTATCCTTTAAGCTTCAAATTATGCATAATTGATGTCAAAATAGCCTCTAGAAAAGCTAGAACCGAAAAAGGAAAAATGTAGAAACAAGTTGAGAATTTCGAGCCTAGATGAAGGGCTATAGAGACCTGCACCATTTGGGGTTAATTAGTGTTGTTTTATACCTCAAAACATGCCTAAATGTCATAACAAACCATAGAAATTAGAAGAGAATGATTCTAATAAAAATTGAGAAAGTTATGGTCAAAATAGTATAGGTATGTAGTCGTAAAGTAAGATGTGATCGCAAATACATTCTTCGATGCATGAAACGAATGTATTCGGTCATAATTGAGTAAAAGAACTTTAGATATGAAAGAAATGAAGTCATTGCATGTAGGATGCAAAAATGTGTATAAAAAAGTATTGAGAAATAGGCGTTTTTTTATAGGTTTCAACCTCCTATACTTAGAATTTTTTGAAACCGTTTTACGGGTGACCTAAGTACGAGTTAGGGAGATGCTTTGAGCAAAAAGAAGCAAAGAAAATTGCTAGGATAGGCCCTAGCATAGTCTCAGTTTTAGGGGGTCCAAAAATAGTGATTTTGCGTTCCGGGCTTCCGATGATCGTTTTAAGCATTCCAGAGTGTCCCTAAATGATAATAAATAAGGCTTGTGCAAAGAAATCGGATTTAAAGAGTCTCAATTGAGTAAAAATCGAGTTGGGAAAGTTATAGTGTAAAGGGTTTTCAATAGAGTAACTTGTATTGGAAACTCTATTGTTAAGTGTTGAGTTATGTATTTGAATATATTATAATAAGACATTGATATATAGGTGACGAGCAAGCGAGCAAGGCATGAGAGGCTCATTGAGGCGATTGAGCATATTCGAATCTAGGTAAGTGTTACATTGCTTACATTGTCTAAATTTAATTTAGACTTATAACTTGTTGTTGATTTCAAGTTTTATAAAATGATTTTTAAAATATTAGTTCAATTCGAATAAAAGATCCTCTACGGGATCAAGAAATGAGAATTTAAAAGTAAAAGTTGTTTTTATAAGGTTTGACGTAAGTTTGAATTAAAAACGCTTTAAGCTAAGCGATTTTGTGCTCAATGCATTTAGAATGAAAAAGCATTTTAAAAGTCATGTGCAATCCCTCAAAGTCCAAAGTATCTAGCACTACGTTGCGACGTAGAGAATTCTGCACATAGTTGTTTAGATTTAGAGTTATTGGCGCTATGTTGCGATGTAGAAAATTTCGCTCGTAATCGGCCGAATTTATAGCTACTTGCCATATGCTGCGATGTAGGAAAATTCCGCACATAGTTGCAAGGGCTGTTGAGCAGTTGCACTACAATATGCGATGTAGAAAATTCCGCATGTAGTTGCAAAAAGTTTCAGGTTGTTAGCACTATAATTGCGATGTAGGACATTCCGCATTATAGTTGCTCAGAGTTATGACCGTTTCACCCTACGTTGCTATGTAGTGAATTCCGCATGTAGTGGTTGAGATATTTCAGTAGCATCACGGTTGGTGTTAGTTGAAAACCGTCACATGATAGTTAAAGTACTTTAGGGGTACACATGGTGAATTTAGAAAGAAAAGTTTTCAAAACCAAAATTTTTGATATCTAAGAAATTTATGAATCGCTATGTAATTATATAATTAGAACACTTATTCATGTTGAACTAACATTTTAAATTTTTGTGTAGTGTGTATATACCACAAAGTGCTTTTGCAGGTGATTTTGCATATGAAGGAAACCATCACTAAAATTCTAGGTGGGACATTCAAAGATTTCATCACACAAATGAACATATTTACTTTGTGGAATCTGACACTTAGCAAATGTATAACATATTGATATATTTTGGAAAATATTGAGTTTGTATCATATATATCGTGCATTATGAATAAATTCTTAAACTCCATATAACATATACATATATATCGATACATATGATCAACATTTGAAATGCTATGAAAATATATGATTGCGGAAAAATATGTTGTGGAAATACATGTTTGAGATATCTAAGTAGTTGGGTGGTGAGTTGAAATAGTACGAAGTGTATTTTCTTTATAAGTTAAATTTTGGAAGCCTTAAAAATACAGCCGTTATATACTACCAAAATTTTCATAAAATCGTTTAAATGGAATTGCGAAAAATTTACATCCACCCAAATTGTTTACAAAAGAAAGAAATATATTTAATTTCAATTGAGGAATCGGGTAAGAATAAGGGGTTCACAACATGGATCTTTCCATTCCAATAAGTCGGGTTAAGAGAAGTCCATTGGAGTGCCTGATGAGATCCTCCAAATAAGAGTTAAGTAAGTGAAAGTTTACCAGTAACGATACCCACAAACATTAATTATTCCACCTATATCTTATCAACATGTCACTAAATGTAAACCAATATAAATCTCATACATGCATGACTATGTATCAAAACCAAAGATAAGTCACTAATAATTTAAGACATAATCATTAACAATCTCACACCACTTTCAAAGCATTCTTATTTCAAAACACCATATTCATGTGTCATGGACTTATTTTACCTCGACACTAATCCTCACAAGATATCACTCATAACACTCTGGAGTCCTAGGGCAAACACTCCTGCAATCATATATAATAAAGGTTATGTAATGGCAAAACAAGCGTCTTTAACATCACATATGAATATAGACATTGAAAAGAACCACACTTCTAAGTAAATAGATCTCATGAATGGATTCAAATATTAAGAATATAGATAGAACCTGATGACATACTTCAACTTTTAGACTGGCCTTCCCCCCTCAAAGATGAACGTGCCTTATTAAAGGTTGTATTAGAGCTATGGTTGATAAATAAGCAATAAAAGGTCTAAGTTGAAAAAGAACTTAGGATCATATCAAAGCATTTTATTCATTTTCTTCAATTCTTCACAACCTTTTTTACTCTTCTTTCCTTTCAATTGACTTTATCACTTCATCACTTTTTTTTTTTTCTCTCAATTCTTCCTCCATTATTCACTTTCCCTTTGCTTGCACATCTAGACATCATAAAACTTGTGCGTCTCACATTTTATTTTATTTTACTCTTTCTTTCAAATTTTTTTCTTTATCACAATACTATTAGAAGCACACTTCCTTTAATGCGTATGCTTATGTATGCATCATATTAATACTAACACTTCAATTCCTTCTCCATTTCATCACTTAGTATGATTCCAAGTTTATAGGATATCATTATTTTAAGGCTCAATAAAGGTAACAAAGAAGAATCTAAGAGTATTTGGATTCAAAGGGTTTATGATGTATTTCAACTCAAGATAAAGAAATAGGCATTTAGAGGGTAAAAATTTGTCTATATCACTTCTAAAAAGTCCATCCAATTCTCAAATCAAAGCAAATGATATTATCTATCGTGATGATTGCTCTTTAATATTCAATACAAAACCTATGGAAATCATCTATCAAGAACAAAAACAAAGAGTGTGTAAAGCGTAGAAACAAATATATCCCTAAAAAAGAACGCTTAAAAGGCTTAAATCCTCATCAACGATAGTTTTCACTAATAATCCACAATTCATATAAACATGGTATTCATCCAATCAATTAATTAAGATCATGACATTCAAAAGTCTCAAATCATGCAAAGATGTTCATAGTTATTCTCTAGAAAAGATATCCAACTGACACATGCATTAGGACTCCATCAATAGACATACTAGTCAACTTTCTATGGGTAGAATTGAAAAACTAAAAGTTGAAAAGTTTTATGAAAAAATTTAAAAAATTAAAAAAAAAATTACATACACCAAGAAAATGTTTTTTCTATTACCCCCAAACCTAAATTAAACACTGCCCTCAATATTTCAATATAAAGGATAAGTAGGAGAAAAATGAAAAACCAAAAACAAAACTAAAGAAAAAGGAACAAAAATACCTGGATGGGTTAGCTCCCATCAAGCACCATATTTAATGTCTTGACTAGATGTCTTAACTTCCTTCATGCTCCTAAAAGTTGGGGTTCAACTAAAGTAGCACATTCTCGAGGCATCTCATATTATTAGTAGAAGAGCTTAAGGCGACGTCCATTCATTTTGAATATAGTTCCATTTCTATTTTTTTGAATCTCAATAGCACCATGTGGAAAAACGTTAGTGACAGTGAGAGGACCATATTATTTTGAGCGAAGCTTCCCAGGAAAGAGACGAAGATGAGAATCATATAGTAAAACTTGTTGTCCAATAGCAAATTCCTTACATTGAATGGCTTTGTCATGAAACAACTTTGTCTTCTCGTTGTAAATTCTTACGCTCTCATAATGTAAACTCCTAGCTCCGACTTCTAAAGTCCCAACATTAGAAATTAAGTTAGAGAGATAATATATAACTCTCTACGTTTAATTGATTTAATTTCATAGCCTCCGAAATTTATTCATTTAGAATACGATGAAATTCGTCGTATTAAAAAGTTTAGTAACGTCCCAATGAAAATCCAAATTAGGAAATCCAAGATTTTAGTAAAGGATAATCGAATTAAAATTCGATTAAAAGAGAGAGTCAAGGTAAATGAAATAAGCTTAGCGTTTGTAAAATAAATTCTTGCGAGACGAGAATTTGAATCGAATAGAAGCGAAATAGACACGGGAGACCATGAGGGGTAATCGTGAAAGAGCACTAAGAAGATGATGAGTTGAATGAGAATTAAAGAAAAGAAATGGGACAAGATGCAAATATTAGAAGATGGTCAATATAAATAACAAGACTTAGGGCTGAATTTTCAGCAGAAAATTTCAGCCCATTCAGTCACCAGCAGCCTTCCTTCGAGAGAAACCGAGAGGAGTCGAGAGAAAGAGAGCAGGGGCTGCTGCCGGGAACCAAAAGAGAAGACCAGAAGGGAGAAGAGAAGCAGACCAGAAGGGAAAGGCTGGAGGCAAGGAAGAAGAAGACAGCAGCAGCAACCAAAGCAGACTCCCGCGCACCAGTAGCTCGCGCGACAGTGCAGGTCGCGATTTCGGGCAGCTCGCGTGAGGAGGATTCAGAGGCCGTGAACTGCAGCAAACTGGGCAGCAAAGGAAGAGAAGAGGGAGGAGACATGAAGGAGAAGGAACACCAGCTGCTGGTCGAGCAGAAAACGAGCAGAAACAGAGCAGAAACGGCACCAGACGCGAGCTGGAACAGAGTAGCGACAGGGTGCAGTGAGCGGGTCGGTCAGGGAAGAAACAACCTCCCAACCAGCCTTCCATCCCCTCAATCAACCTCTTAGGGTCCCTAGTAAGTCTCTCTCAACTCCCCAAACAAAGAACCAAGTAAGAGAAGCAAGTTTCTTAATCTTTTCTTGCTGAAAATTTCAGCAGTGCTGCTGAGAAGTTACTGCAGAATTTTTGTTGGTTTATGTGATTAGATTGCTTGTAAATCTTGTTAGAATCTTAGGAGATTGTTATAGAATCATCAAGGATGAGTTTTGGGTGTAATTGATGCCATAGCTTGATGTAAATGGGCTGTTACACCCTCCCTCAAAATGAAAACCGAGAGTAGAGTTTTAGGAACACCAAGTGATTGAGAAAAGTTTTGAGTGAATTTTGAGCACTCTAATGACCAAGTTAGATTTATGTTTGTGTTAGACACTTGAAGGGCAGTAGTTAGACATGGAAATTAGATGGTTTCGAAACCAATTTCAAGTATAAAAGAGGTTAGATAAGTTAAGAAATTGTTGAAGTTGAAAAAGAGGAAAAATTGACAATGTGAGAACCCGAGCTCAAATCTTGAGCTATAAGAGACCTGACCATGTTTGGCTTATTTGGGGATGTTCTACACCTCAAATGATGCCTAGGAACCATAGAAAACTATAGGTTTTGGAACGGATCGAATCCGATAAAAATTGTGCAAGTTATGCCCAATATAGTGCCGTTAGAGTTTTGAGAAGTGAAATGGCTATCCGAATGCAATTTTTATTGCATGGTTTGAGTTTGATTCATCATTATTAGTTAAATGAAGCTTAGCTATAGAAGAAAAACTAGCGTCGCTAACTTAAAACCAAGAGTTTGCAAAACGGGCACTTAATTGCGCCCGAAAGTGTCCAAAACGGACGTTTTTCTTAGATTTGACATAGCAAACGATGGAGTTTCTCGACGAAATTTTACGGACGACTTAGTTATGTGATAAGGAGACGCTAGAAAAAGGAACGGAGGTGAAACCATGGCTGGTTTCAATTCTGTTTTTCGTGGTCAACCGTATAATTAAAAAAGTTGACTTTTTGTTTTAAGCTTTTGGAGACCAAACGAAACATATGGGGATGATCCTAGGGGTCTAGAAGTAAAACTTTTACAAAGAAATCGAAGTTAGAGAGTTTCGGTTGAGTTAAAAACAAGTTAGGAGATTATATAGAGAAAATGGGTCTTAATTGAGATTATTAACCTTGAAGTTGAGATTCTCAACTTTTCAAATTATCACTAGTGATGATGAGATCATGTTGTGTAGGTGACGAGCACGTGAGCGGCGTCCAGGAGCCTCGTCCAGACGCTTGGCGTGGCCTCGAGGTAAGTGGTTCGCCACTTAATAGCTTTTTAAATGGTCATGCAATTTCTTGATGATGTTAAATGACTATAGTAGCTATGTAATAAAGGAAATCGGAAATAATATATAATGATATAGTTAAAAGTTAAGCGTATGGATTCCGATGTAATCCATATGTTTCTAGAAAATGATTATGAGTTGTATGTAGAGAAAATGAACTAAGAAAGTTTTCAGAAGATGTAAAACTAGTGAGTTTTGTGCTTTTGCACTTGAAGAAATTGATTATAAAACCCATGTACATGCCTTAAGAGCTTATGAGAGTTAGCGCTACGTGACGACGCAGAAAATTCCGTCCGTAGTCGCTCAGAGTATAGAGAAATTAACACTACGAGACGACGCAGAAAATTCCGTCCGTAGTTGCTCAGTTTCCTAGAAAATATAAGCGCTACGTTGCGATGCAGAAAATTCCGCACGTAGTTGGTTAGTTGACAATTAGCGCTACGTTGCGATGCAGAAAATTCCGCACGTAGTTGGTTAGTTGATAGTTAGCGCTACGAAGCGATGCAGTAAATTCCGCTCGTAGTTGCCCAGAGTTTTAGCACTACAATTGCGATGCAGAAAATCCCGCATTGTAGTTGCTCAGCGATAAGCTTTAGCGCCCTACGTGCGATGCAGTAAATTCCGTAACGTAGTGGTTGAGATGACTTAGTAAGCTTCACGTTGGCGTTAGTTTTAATCGCCCGTGATGGTTAGAATGTTTAAAGGATATACATGGGGGTTTTGAAAGAAATCATAAAACAAATGATAAATTGTCATGTTAGTGTATGTGATATTATATCTTCGTTGCACTAACTTATTTGTTTATTTTGTAGCTATTTATATTTCATTGTGTGCCACCGCGGACGACAGGACGTCATCATTTTATTATATATATATAGGTGGGCGATCTATGATATGTGATGATGTAAAACTTTATGTATGAGATGAATATGTAATTGAGAAACAAATATTCATATTTTGAAATTGTATATTTGTAAATATTCATGCATTTTATATATATGATGCATCTAGATATATTCTACATGAGTTCGTACTTATGAAAAGAGAATTGGGTGTTGATGTTGCATGTTTGTGGAAAAATGATGATGATTTGTGTATGTTTGGGAATAAAGAAGTTGGGAGGAATTGAGGTTTTAGTCGAAGTGTAAATTTCTTGACAGGTAAATTTTGGTTTATCAAAAATGCAGTCGTTATGCTGCCGAAAATTTTATAAAAATATTTGAAATAGAATCGAGAAAAATTTTATCACTCCCAACTAGATTAAAAGAAAACGGAAATTTTGAGACTAAACGAGTAAACCGGTTGAAGAAAGATAGGGTTCGCTTCCCGGATGTCTTCTATCCGACGAGTCGGTTACGAGGAATCCGTTGAAGTGCCCGGCAGGATCCTCCAGACGAGAGCTTAGATAAGGTCTGGGAAGGGTCCTGTCACATAAGCTTCATTCTTCAAGTCTTCAAGTTCCACCAATTAGAGTTTCCTCTTATTTCTAGCTTCATCTAATGCAAACCTGAACTCCTTGATAGCCGACCATGCTTTATGTTCAAGCTCAATTGGGAGATGGCATGCTTTCTTATTCAGTAGTTGAAATGGAGACATCCTAATTGACAGGACCCGACCCCCAAATTCCTTTTAACGTTAGTGATAATGAAAGGACCATATCATTTTGAGTGAAGCTTCCTAGGAAAGAGACAAAGACGAGAATCATATAGTAGAACTTGTTGTCCAACAACAAATTCCTTACGTTGAATGGCTTTGTCATGAAACAGTTTTATTTTCTCTTTGTAAATTCTTACGCTCTCATAAGCTTCATTCTTTAGCTCTTCAAGTTCCAACAATTAGAGTTTCCTCTTATTTCTAGCTTCATCTAATGCAAACCTGAACTCCTTGATAGCCGACCATGCTTTATGTTCAAGCTCAACTGAGAGATGCTCATACAGTAGTTGAAAAGGAGACATCCTAATTGACAGACCTGAATTTCCTCTCTCGGAGTCCAAACGATCCTGTCGAACACTCCATGGAACCCTTCTGGATTCTAGCTAGCAAGACCAAAAGAACTCCGTGAAGTGAACCCTTAAGTATTAATTATTGTTAAATCTTTGAATTTATAAATCTTAAAATTTCCCTTTTTTTAAAATTAAGGTTTTTCTAAAAAAAATTCAGTAGCATAACAACTATTTTTCAACATTTTCCATCATGTCAAGTCACCTAAAAATGATGGGCCCCTTCCTTATATACTCTAGGTAGTCCACCGATAACTCCACAGTAGCCCTCCGACGTTTGATCTGGCTGAAAAATTCCCATGGAATTAAGCCATTTACTTTCACATGAGAAATCTACTATAAATTACTTAAGCTCTCTTTTTGACTGAAAATAAGTGAGAACTTTTTCATTTTAAACATATAATTGCCAAATAAATTTTATAAAAATTTTGACAGCATGACGACTATATTTTTGAAAATCCTACCCTACAAAATTTTATAAAAGATTTATACACTTCTAATTTCAAAAAATCTCAACTTCTGGACCTCCAACCCTCACATTTTTCCACAACCAACCACATACATGGTTTCACATAAAATGTATTTAGATTCACAAGCTTAGCAACCCGATAAGGTAAAAATTTAAATTGCCATATAACATTTAAACATTTTTGATATATATGCATGGATATAGTTGTATATATACAAAATATACATTCTTTACAAACAAAAGTGTTTGTACAACTTTCAAAATTATTTATGACCAAAATTATAAGATCACAAAAACACTCGACTAAGTATATCTACTCTTGAACCGGGCTCTTCGCTGTTGACATCCCAACATTTGTACCTGTACTTAGGGAGGTTTTATTTATAAAACATAAACTATAGTGAGTTATACAAGCTCAGTGACTGTCGAAATTTTCTTAAATAAAGCTACGTTTTTCTAAAATAACCTCCATAAAATTTTAAAATCATTTCTCAGTTCGTTTATAAAATAAAAATAAGTTTTCTAAAACATTTAATTGAAATAAAGCGCAATGATGGCATTTGATATCAATATAATTTGTGCTATATATATAAAGGGAATGCAATAGCATGTAATGAGATAAATCTTTTTTAATTTCATAAAACTGTTTTGAATTATTTTTCAAATCCAAATGATGTAATTTCATAATTTTGTTTTACTTCGTAAATCGTAAAAGTGATAATAATGTAAAAACTATATTCATAAAAGAGCCAATCGCTAGTGCCTGAATACCACGTAATACCCTAAGTATGGATCAGCCCAGATTCGGCCAGTTAGGCTTTGTGCCCCAGTCCCAGCGCTATCCGAACCGGTGAGAGTAGAATTATTCATCGCTCACATAAAGCTAGTTATCTTATATACCTAGTTCGTGCATGGACGACACACTAAACAAGACTAACTGACACAGTCCCTCCTATTGTTAGTGACAGACACCCCTGACACAGCTCATGCATAGTTTGGGTATGCTAACTGGTAACATGTAACTGAGCGAGATGAAACCACCATCTCCAATGCGTAATAATTAGTATTACAGGCTTATAAAACCGTTTTTCATACATGTCATTTTCTTATCGTGAAAAGTTTCATATTTCGCATAATCTTTCTAAAATCCATAAAAGAAATTCTCATATTAAACTTATGCATAATAAAGCTAACTTCCTATCATTTAAAATATAAGTTTTCGAGTAACATATAAAATTAAGATTTATGAAAATTTAAAATCTTTCAAAGAATTTTAGTGAGACACTTACCTATTATTTGCTCACGACAAATTTCAATTTCAAGTTTCCGTCATCATGATACCCTACACATATATTCTACATTTAGGCGACGTTACGTTTGAAATTGTTCGTATAGATTTCCTATTAGAAATCTCTAACATTTAAGCATACAAAACTCTTCAACCAATGCTTTAACTCATATTTAAACCTTAATTCGAAATCTTGAACCTTTCTAATGACATATTAGCCGAAACATAAGCATGCCTTTACAATATCCATTTCATCAAATATTCTCACCAAATCATGCCTAAATACATGGATTTTAGTAGCAAATAAGTTATGTCTTAACAAGTTTAAATTTCTAACAAACAAGTATGCATTTTGGTCATGAATTGTGCTACTTGACACTCAACAAACATCTTTCAATTTTTCATGTCATTTACACCATCAATAGGACTTATCTAACCATTCAAACCAATCAAAAACAATGTTCATCAATCCACACCCCTTCTAGCCGAATGCATAGCATGCTCTTTCATCCACTTTTGCTTTCCATTTCAACCTTCAAACTTGATAATTTTAGTGTGATTGCATGCATGAAATTACTTAATTAATTCAAACAAAGTCTTGACCATATAAACCCTAGCTTGATCATAACTTCACCCAACATAACATCAAGGTTTTCTTCAAGTTTTCCATGTGAAACCACATTCAAATCACATAATTTTCCATGAAAACAAAACTAATTTACTGCACTATTTTATCTTGAATTTGATTCAAGATTTCACCTAAACTAGTGAGCTCATCCATCCTCTTTGCAACCCTAACTTTGCTCTACCATAAAATGCCCATAAACTAAGTTGGGATTTACTAGTTTGCCACTAGTTGAATTTCATGAAATTTGATTGAATGAATTTTAAAGACTAGTTAGATTCCAACCAAGTTCATTCTAATGCAACCAAGTGTTAGCCAATTAGTTCAAATGTCTTCCAAATCACCATAAGGCCATTCTTGTCTCTACACTATCTCTTACTTTTGAAATTCCTAAAATGCCCTTAAATGTATTTTAACTAGTTTACTTGACTAGGCCTCTTTTTGATAATTTCTTTGTTATTATTTTCAAATTGACTTCCAATCGATCACCATACTACTTCCCTCATTTGGATTTATCTTTGGTACATCCGGAGGTCCTGATAGAATCCGGTTGCACATCTGAGAACTTTAATTTCTTTATTATTCTATAAATAAAATCAACCTTACATAGTATGTGTACAGTACTAAAATCAGAAGGGTATATTACAAAAACAATTCAAAAACACTTCTAAAATTTTATACATATTCTCCACTTCCAATTTGGACCTTTGATCCATCCGAAATCAAAACCTAGCCACAATTAATCTATTTCCACAAAAACCATTTCAAACTTTGAAATTATACTTTAATACATGCAATCAAAAGCATTTTCACAAGTTTTAAATATTTACATCATGCATATAAAATAGTCGTCAATATTTCATTTACATTAAAATGATACACTACTACAAGCATGGCAAATTTTACAAACTCTTTTACAACCAAAAATATAAACATGCACATGGCTTTGTCTTAATCAGAATATGCATGAATGTGATTTCACAGAAGCATCGATCGTATCTAGCTCATCTAGTCTGAAGTAGGAGAACGAAGATTAGAGGAACCATTGGTCTTGAAAACTTTCTTTGATTATGCTTTAAAAATTTAGTTCTTATACTTAAAAAAAAAAAAAATCAAACATAAAGGCATATTTATTCAATGTTGTTGTTGAAGGCATAAAAAATATAATGCTTTAATAATTTAGGTTTAAACATTTTCTTTAGAAGAAAAGGTAAAAATATTTACAAACCAACATCTTTAATAAAGACTCATTTCAAATTTAAGATACTTTAACATTCACAAAAACATTTTAAAGCATACTAAAAGAATAAATACATTTAGCATTTATAAAATACTTTCACACATACCACTTTCTAACTCACGATAGTTCACAATTTCATATTCTTTTGCCTCCACATTACCTACGTGTTTCCACATTTTATGTTTTAGGCAACATCATAATTAAACTTATTCATACATACACTTCCATTGACATGCATTAATACATGCAAATACCTAATTACATAAGGATTTCGAAACACCCTTTCCAAGCCATATAATCTCAATTATTCGCATATGATTTCCATTCAAATTTCTTAATATTTAAGCATGTAAGATACCTCAATTAAAGTCCAAATCTTACATCAATGCATTAAACATATTCTTGAACCATTCTAACCTTTGTTGGCCGAACCTTGACCAACTTTTACACCATCATTCTCATTCAAATTTTTTCATCATGATTATGCTCAAATACATGTAAAAGGGTGTAAAATCAAGTCCAATTCATAAAAAAC
The DNA here is from genome assembly GCA_019925255.1 of Litchi chinensis. Taxonomy (NCBI): domain Eukaryota; kingdom Viridiplantae; phylum Streptophyta; class Magnoliopsida; order Sapindales; family Sapindaceae; genus Litchi; species Litchi chinensis. The sequence goes on from CM034469.1 coordinate 3,578,261, forward strand.
ATCACATTTGAATAATAAAACAAAGTTTGGCTACGAGATGTGTCCTATGATATTAAGTGGATTTCTTTTCAATTTCATGATAATTTCATCATCCAAAAGACCTATAAAATCATTCAAAACATCCAAAAATAATTGTCTAACATTTTCAACTCCATATGGCCGAAACATGGTAGCTTGATACACCAAAATTTTGCTTCTAATTTCATCATCAAAACTTGACATATTATCACATCTATATGCATGGAAACCACTTAAATAAAATAAACTCCATTTGGACCATTTCCATACTCCTTGGACGAATTACATAGCAATTCTGTACATCATACTTTTGCTTCTCATTTTAACATCCTAACTTAATATTTTAGCACATGTACATACATAAAATCACTCAAATAAATCAAACTTAAATTGAACCATTTCAAACACCTCTTGACCATGCTTTACATCCACACATAACACCAACTTTCTTTTTCATTACTCTTGATTCCAATAAACTTAAACACATATAAATAAGAATGAAACTCTATCAAAATCATCAAACATAATTTGAATCAAAGAGTATACATAACTGAAATTTTTACTTGGTGAGATACAATTATATTTCTTTCATTTTCTTGGCATATAGTTGTCTCAAATCATGCAGATTTTTCCCTAACATTTAAATATAACTCAAATCCAAGTTTAGGCATGAGATTAGTGTGCTTATCTTGATACAAGTCACTTGAATAATCTTTTCTTTTGAACTCCTTAAGTCCCAAGTCTAATAATAGTACAAATAGCCTTACAAACATACCAAAAGTTCAATTTAACAACTTAAACTAAAAAACCAAACAAAAACTTATGAAAACCCATAAAACCTAACCTAAGAACTAACTTATTTCTTTATTATTTTTCTACTCAAATTCATCCCCTTACACTCTTGAGCACTTTTAATGAAAGCAAGAGGAAGAGATAATGAAGAATCATACCTAGATCACTTGGAATAACTCATGGCAACTCACTTTCTTCTTCATCTTTCTTGTTTTGCCAAATTGCACAAGATAGGGGCTGAAATCTGGTTTGTTTTCTACTAGGACAACCTATTTATACCCCTTTTGATAGCGCTAAAAGGCTAAAATGCCCCTTGACCATCATTTAATTACAAAACTCAACTTTTACATGTGTCACACCTTGATTTGCTCTCTTTAATGACTCACTAATCCACTTACGATTAAAATAATTCAACTTAACCCTTAAGGAAACATATGATTGGTCCTTAATATGAGTCATACTTCCACTAATTAATATTTTCATGCCAAAAAGTCCATTTTGCTCTTTAATGCATTAAATTCACATTCTTACCTAAATAAATTCTAAAAATAATTTTATGGTCATTAAATCTTCAAATTGACCAATGTATACTCTAGTTAGATATAAAATCTCTTAATTGCACACTTGGAAAATTTAAATGAATGTAAAATCATTAATACCCATTATTTCCCAAAAAGGGTATTTTAATACGATAAACTTCAAATTACTTAAAACCTATACAAATGAACTCAATCCATTTCAGTTCCTTTTAACACTAATACTTATTTTGGGGCTTTTGATTTGTGAGGCCCACTTTTCAAAAATCACTATTCACTCAAAAATACTATTCATACGAAAATACTATTCACCTAAAAATACTATTCATCAGGAAAATTTTATTTCTCATGAAAAGAAGAGATTCTAGGCTTTAATTAAGGTTTTTCTGTTTAAAATAATTCTTTAAAAATTGTACCTCTCAAAAACATTTGAGAGAAATCTTTATTTCTTAAGCATTTTCATTTTTGAAAACCATGCTTTTACAAATTTGATAAGCGATTTTAAAACTCGTGATCGTATATAAAACATGATAAGGTTTGATATTAGAATAGAATTATAAAATGCTAAAATATTTCATAAACTTTTGAAGAGTAGCTAAAGCCTTGTTTTTCTAAAACCCACATCTAGTGGTGTGTTTTTCTTTTTAAAAACCGTATTAATAGAAACCCAATTAAGCTACAATCACATGACGACTAGTCTAGTGCCGCACAATGTAAGGTCATATGGCGTAAAAGCTAGCATCGCACATCGTGACAAACTACAAAGATGTCCCACTACTACACTGACAAGACCTAAACCAGATTCCTCTAGGCAACTATTCGGCAGGTCTCGCCCAGCACTCCCACGAACCCTTATTAAACTCTACTAAGCGGGCTAAAAGAAATCGGCAAAGTGAGCCCTTAAACTTACGCTTTAGACTTTCTTCAAAACCAATTTGATTTCATTAGTTAAAATTAGTTGGGTTAGTTTTATTCGGAGATATAAAAGTGACCACTTATCGAAAACCATATTAAGGAAAATCTGGTAGCATAACGACTACATCTCTAAGATTTCCAAAATAACCTGTAAAGGAAATACACTTCCGGATATAATTTCAACCACAACCCAACTTCATTGTTCTCAAACATGCATTTCCAAAGCAATCAACAATCTCATGAAACCACAATAATAACCAATTTAAAAAAATAATTATACTAACCAAAAGAAACCATAAGCTTTATATCTTATGAGAACTTTACAAGGCCATTTTCATCACAAAAATGTAACGATATAAGTTCATAAAGGCGTATTACCAAATGATACAAAAATGATGCATGCAATTGTTTGGTTTCTAGTTTTAACAAAATGCAATTGTGGTCTATGCAATGCATCCATTGAATGCATGCCCACCTATATTGACAAAGGAGTTCTCTCACCTGTTTCACCCACGCTAGTACCTGTGGAGGAATTTTTGAAAGGAAACAAAGAAATAATGAGCTCATGGAAGCTCAATAAGTGCTTTACACTTGTGATTTAAAACTTATACGTTCTTAAATCATAAAGAAGCAATATGAAGGTCTCTATGTAAAAGATAGCAACCATAAATTTCAAAACGACTAAAACAAATTTCATGATCAATTATAAACTCATTTCAACATGCGTCAAATTTTAACATAACTCTTCACTTTCTAAAAGCACCATTTGTACATAAACTAAGTTTTTAGCACTTACCTAGACTCGAGGCTTGTTGAAGAGCTTTATTGGGCTTTTCTTACTCCACTTTCTTGCTCCTCACCTTAAACTTGCTCAAACCTTGATCCTCTAGCTTAATCCAACCTAAAATCTTGATTTGAAGCTTAAAATTGCTTGGAGAAGCTTTGAGTTTTCTCTCCCTCTTCTTCCTTCCCTTTGCCATCCCTCTCTCCTTATCTCACAATCTATTTTGCTTCAAATTTTTGCTAAGTGTTGGAAAGTCAACACTTATATAAGACTCTTGTTTAGAGAAATGACCACAATGCCCTTCATATAATTTATATCACAATTAGCATCCAACTTTACTCCTAAAGTTTTTCTAATAACTCATGATGGTACTAAAAAAAAAAAAAAAATAACACCCATGGAAATTTATATTTCATCTCATAATTCATCTATTAATACTAAAAAATCCATACTTAGGGATGAAGGCTTACAATTTCTCCTCTCCTTATAAAAATTTCATCCTTGAAATTTAAATTACATGTCTGGCTACAACAAGTGAGGGTATTTGGAATGCATTTGGTTTTCATGCTCCCATGTGGCTTCCTCGGTTCCTCCACTACACTTTAACTAATGGGATCGTCTTATGGCGCAACACTTGATCTTTACGATCTAAGATCTCTACTGGTTGTTCCAATTCTCCTTTAGCTATTGACAGGACCTGAACCAGGCTCTCTTTAATCTCTTATCTGGAGGGTCTCGCCAGGCACTCCAACGAACTTCTCTTAACTCCACTTGTAGGATAAAAAAAATCTGTGAAGCGAATCCCTTAATCTTGCTCGATTCCTTAATTTGACTTAAATGTATTCTTTTGTTTTGTAAACAATTTGGGTGGTGTATAAATATTTCGCAATTTGATTTAAAACAGTTTTATCAAAATTTCAATAGTATAACGACTGTATTTTTAAGGTTTCCAAAATTTTATACCTGGAAAAGGAACACACTTCGAACTATATTAATCACCACCTAACTTCTTTTTAACCACAAACATGCATTTTCTCATTCCATTTCACAACATGCATTCTCACAAATATATAATTTCCATAACATATATCACTATCATAAATATTTTACATATTACATATATGTATCAATATATATATGTACATAGATATGTTAGGTAATAGAGGTGTATCATGTACACGTGTTCAGTTATATATATACACATCAAAATATGGACTACAATTTCCATACATACAATCCTCTAGTTATAATATTTACACATTCAAAAATTTTGTTTAATGTTGATCCAATATGCCTAGTCGATGTCTACCTAAAATATCTGATGAGGTTTTCAGAATGCAAAATCACCTGTTCAATCACCTATTTCAATATACAAGCTGCATAAGGGTGAAAAGATTAGTTCAATGATTGATACTAACGTCAAGATATAATTATATCACAATTTGTAATTTTGTTCAGGTGTTAAATCTTTTCAATTTTAAAACATTTTCTTCTAAAACTCCATGTATACCCCTCGTGTACTTGAATCATCACGTGACAGTTTTGAACTAATGCCAACATGAAGCTACTGGGATATCTTAACCACTACGATGTGGAATTTACTACATCGCAAACGTAGTGTGGAACGATCTCAAATCTGAGTAACCACAATGCGAAATTTTCTGCATCGCAATTGTAGTGCTATAACTCTAAGCGACTACATGCGGAATTTGCTGCATCGCAACGTAGTCCCAAAACTATAAATCTAGACGATAACGTGTAGAATTTCTGTATCACACATATAGAGCTAGATATACTGAAAAACTGAACAACTACGGACGGAATTTTCTACATCACCGCGTAGTGCTAAATCTTCATATAACTAGGGGTGTAAACATGATTTACAAATTTTTTTACTTATTTCTTTTCGTAAATATTTTATTTTCAAATTCTCTTTTCTAAATCCGGTATAGAAATCATTTTTCAACACCTTAACTCGTAGTTTTGAAAATCATTTTTTGAAGTCATTTAGCTACAATAATATATATATTTAAATGAAGAACTGAAATAACGCAAGTGGTAGAACACTTACCTTACCAAGTGAGCTATACTCGTCAATGAGCCTCCCGAGCTCCGCTGGTCTACTCGTCACCTACACAACACGTTCTTATTTAAAATATACTACAATATGCTACATAAAACTACACACATTGCTTTCAATCTTAAAAACTCTTTACAATGCTTTTTTTATTGCAACTTTCTCTATTAGGTTCTAACTTGACCGGGGCTTTCTAATTACGATTTCTTTGTAAAAGTTTAACTTATGGACCCCTAGGAACATCCCCACGTAGTCCGTTTAATTTTCAGAGGTCCGGAACGAAAAGTCAAAATTTTCGGACCCCCGAAAACATAATATTGTTCACAGCCCGTTTTGTGGGCTGTTTTGCTTCCATTTTTGCTTGGATCACCTCCTTATCTCTCATTTAAGTCCCTCGTAAAACGGTTTCGAAAAATTCTAAGTATTGAGGGGTGAAACCTATAAAAAACACCTATTTTTCGATACTTTTTTATGCACATTTTTGCATTACACATACAATGATATCATTTCTTTTGTATCTAAGATTCTTTTACTCAATTATGATCGAATACATTCATTTCATGCATCAAAAAATGCATTTTCACTCTCAACTCATCTTTACGACTACATAGGTGCACTATTTAAGCTCATTTCGTGCAGATCTCTATAACCCCTTCAAATATCTATTCTTTCATTCTACTATCATTTTATTCTTTACTAATTGGTATGCTATCCATACACCCATGTATATCCATTTTAATTACCTTAATTCCTACTCACTCTGATAAACTCCGATCCTAGTTTTCTCAAAGAACTCATTTCCGGCAATCAGATAGAAAATAAAAAGTTCAAAAATAGTGCAAGGGGCCTGGTTAGAATTCGATTATATTTATAAGATCTTGAGTGTTGTGTCAGGAAGAAATGAGAATTTTCGGTGAATAATGTTAGGATCCAGAACAAATAGTGATTTTTTCGGAAAAGATCCAAAATTAGTGTTTAAGACCGAATTTAGACCCGGTTATATTGTCCAGTGTCATAAATTGAGAATCGATGGGGAAACGGAAGTTTTCGATGAATCGTATTTTTCGGACGAAAATTTTTGGATGAATAGTAAAATTTTTGAAAATTGACCTTAACCATCGAAGAGGTCCGAAAATAGCAGGAGAGTATAGCGAAACAAAAGAGGATAAAAAAGAAGACCATTTGAGTTAGTTTTAAGTGATCCGAAGAAAATTATGATATTGCCCTTTTGAGAGATTAATGGATTTTAATGAGTTTAAACTCAATTGAATTTTTTTCGAAGTATGAGATTGATAAATAAGATACCCAATTAAAGTATTTCATGGTCAATTTGAAGATTAGATGACCATGGAATATTTTCAGAATATTTTCCAGTCGAAGTGAAATTAGATCATGAAAAGGGCAAAATGGACATTTTAAGTTAAGTGTAAGCCCTCACCCAAATTTATTATTTTATGGTATTAGAAATCTTCGAATTGAGTTATGGTCGAATAGTATGTCTCCAATAGTGTTATTTGAGGTTTATTATATTTACATATCGCAAGTCGAGTGTCGTTTGATTGACCCCGGTACGAATACAAAGTGATTAAGAGTGATTTATGTATCAATCAAGCGAGGTGAGCCCACGGAATAAAGTAAAACATTTTTTATTTCAACCAATAAGAAATGAGATAAGTGACTTTTAAAAATAATGGCTATGGTTATGCCATGTGTCATCTATTGATTGATTGAAGAAATAAGTAGACTAAAGTGTGCCACATGGATCAATAGAATTTATATTTATCTATTTTTGGGCACTAGTACAATTATTGAAAGTTTGAGGTGATTAAGTGAGATTTTCTTGATGGACTTTTTTAGCAATTGAGCATTAGTATATATATTAGTTAAGTTTGTCCCATTTGCTTCATTTTGGACCTGAGAAGCAAGAGAAAAAGAGAGAGTCGTGCAAGAGAGGAACCGAGACCGTGAGGGGAGAAAAAAAAAAAAAGAAGCTACGCGCGCAACCATGAGAGAGAGAGGAAGAGAAGGTGATCCGGTCTGTATCTCGCTGCGGTTTCTTCACCAAAGTCGATCCTTATCATCTCCTTTAGCTAGCCAAATAAATTTGAAGTAAAGATATCGCCTATTAGGCGAGTTATTTCAGTTCAAAGTTTGATGATTTCTAAGAAACCCATTTTAATCTTGCTTCAAAAGTTAAATTTGAGGTTAGGGGTTCAATCTAGGTTGATTAGTGATGTAGTAGATGTGATTTCTTGTGCTGAAATTCAAAGAATGGTGATGTATCTTTGATGATGAATTCGGCCAAGCTTAGGGTTTATGTAACCCATTTTGTTTTCATCCATTTGAGACTTAATTTATACAATTTAGATGCTAAGAAACCTATTAGAAGTGATAGAATTGAAAAATGTAAAGTGTAGAGTAAGTTGGGAAATTTCGAGCTAGATAAAGGGGCTGTAGAGACCTGCACTAGTTGGGCTTATTTGGGGTTATTTTAGACCTTAAAACATGCCTAAATGTCATAACAAACCATAGAAATTGGAAGGGAACGATTTCGATAAAAATTAAGGAAGTTATGGCCAAAATAGTATAGGTATGTAGTGATAAAGTAAGATGTGATCACAAATGCATTCTCTGATGCATGAAATGAATGTATTCGGTCATAATTGAGTAAAAGAACCTTAGATACGAAAGAAATGAAGTCATTGCATGTAGGATGCCAAAAATGTGCATTAAAAAGTGTTGAAAAATAAACGTTTTTCATAGGTTTCAACCCTTTATACTTAGAATTTTTTGAAACTGTTTTACGAGTGACCTAAGTGTGAGTTAGGGAGATGATTAGAGTAAAAACGGAGCGAGGAAAATTGCTAGGATAGACCCTAGCATAGCTTCGGTTTAGCGGGTCTAAAAACAGTAATTTCCCGTTCCGAGCTTCCGGTGACCATTTTAAGCCTTTCGGAGTGTCCCTAGATAATAATAAATAAAGCTTGTGCAAAGAAATCAGAATTTGAAAGCCTCTGATAAGTTAAAACCTAATTGCGAAGGTTTAGGCAGTAAAAAGACTTTTATAGAGTTAGTTATGTTAAAAGCTATTTATAGTTTAGTTTTAGTTAATTTATTGATTCTAAATGAGCATTGGATGTTTTAGGGTGAAAGCGAAAAATGTCGGAGGATTTCAGAGGAGGTTCGCTTTCGATCGGAGGGCGTTTAATGAGTAGAAATTCAATCTCTCCAAGCATAGTTTTATTTAAAATTCATTTTATGATTATATGCACTTAATTAATTATGTAATCATATTATGTATTGTAATATATTTAGATTCTATTATGTGAATTGTTAAATTGAATTTGCATTCAATTCAAGAATTTATAAGAAATTAAAGTTTTTAGGCTTTCTGCCTCAAAAATGAGTTTAAATGAGAATATCGAGAAAAGTATTTTATTACGTCGATGGTTTACCCAGCCCCAGTTAAAGGTCCAGTGGAGTACTCTATGTATGCATGGTAGATGAGAGAGAGTCACTAACTGAGAGTGGAGTCCGGACGACTCCTGAAAGGTGAGAGTCAATTGAGTCACCCTCTGCACGTATAGGGTAATGTAGTTCAGACTGATTTTGTAGGGGTAATGCGTGCCCAGAGTTTGCGCATCGGTGACTACATAGGGCAGATTCCTTAATTCCTAGTGGCTAGCTAGAGATTTGATGCTGCCACGACAGGAGTAATTTCTCTAGGTTACCATCACGACGAGAAATGAGAAAGTTTTAGAAAGAAATTCAAAACGAATTTCAGAAACGGTTTCCGAATGAGATTATATAAAGTATATTAGAAAATATTTTAGTTTTATTAAGTTGTTTATCTCACTGAGTTATACTCACAGTTTGATTTCCATGTATTTCTTAAAATATTCCCTCAGGTGTAGGAGTGAGTCGTCCAGTAGACGAGGCTCAAACTGACAGGACCCTAACCAGACCTTATCTAGGCTCTTGTCTGGAGGATCCCGTCGGGCCCTTCAACGGACTTCTTGAACCCGACTTGTCGGACTGAAGAAACTCGAGAAACGAACTCCTACACTTTCTTAGTCGGTTTACTCGTTTAAACTTAAGAATTTATTTTCTTTAAAATAGTAGGGAGTGACAAAATTTTTTCGCAATTTCGTTTAAAACAATTTTAGAAAAATTTTGACAGCATAACGGCTGCATTTTTAACAAATCCAAAATTTTACCTACAAGGAAATTACACTTCGACTATAATTTCATTTCCTCCAAACTTATTTACCCACAAACATGCATTATTCATTTCATTTCCAACATTCATGTATTTTTCACATGCAAATCATATATATATATTGTGTGCATAATGTTATAAGGTGTCTCAAGTGTGAATGTTTCAACCTTATATACATATCAAAATATAAGTTTACAATTCACTAAATATTTATATGCCAATATATGATAACTTGGTTAAATTATATATAACAACATCAAAAATATGTTTGACATTCATAGAATAAAATCCGATCGTCTCCCACCTATAAACAAAATGACAACTGCTCGGCTACGGAGTCACCTATAATCACACATGATGGCGTAAGCAAGCCACACAATAAAATGAAAAGTTAGTTCGTCACATAATAATACAAGTAATGATATTTCACTTTGATGCTTTACTTATATAAATATGAAAATTTCTTTTTGAATCTTTAAAGATATTTCTCATAAAAAGACAATGTGTGCAACCTAAAGTACTCTAGCCATCACGTGACGATTTTTTTGCTGACGTCAATGTGAAGCTACTATAGCATCTCAACCACTACGTGCGGAATTCACTACATCGCAACGTAGGGTGATACGTCTCAACTCTAGGCAACTACAATGTGGAATTTTTTACATCGCAATTGTAGTGCTAGTGAACTATACTCTGTGCAACCACATACGAGATTTTCTACATCGCATATTATGGTGCAACTACTCACTACCACTTGCAACTAGGTACGGAATTTTCTACATCGTAGCCTATCGCAAGTGATTATAAATCTTAGACAACTACGAGCGGAATTTTCTACGTCGCCACGTAGTACCGATTGCTCCAATACTACGGTATACACATGGTTCTTAACTCAAGTTTTGCATCAAACTTTTGAAAACAACTTTTGCCTTCGAATCTCGTTTCTTGATTCGAGGCAATGATTTTTACTTGAAATCCAATTTATTTTTGGAAAACTAATTGAAGAATGTGTTGAATATAAATAAGTTACAATGTAAATCAAGATTGAAATAACATAAGCGAAATACACTTACCTCGATCCCAAATATGCTAGTGCCTCAACGGGCCCCTTACACCTCGCTCGCCTGCTCGTCACCTACATAACGTTCATATTCATAAGAAGCAAGTTTAACACTTGACTAGTTGACAATGTACTTAGTCACATTGCTTTTACACTTTTAACTCTTTTAATAACTCTTTACGCTATAACTTTCCTAACTCGATATTAACTCAACCGAGACTCTCTAATTCTGATTTCTTCGCAAAAGTTTTAGTTATACACCCCTAGGGACACCCTCACGCAGTCCATATAATTTTTAGAGGCCCGAAACGAAAAATCACAAATTTAAGCCTCTTTTGATACCCTAAAACAAAATGTCATGAACAGATCTGCTCAGGCCTCCGTTGTCTTTCGTTCCTTTTCCTACGGTCCTCTAATCTCATACTCTGGTCACCCGTAAAATTTCGTCGAAAAATTCTATCGTTTGCTATGTCAAATCTAAGAAAAACATCATGTTTCAAGTACTTTTCGATGCACTTTTTTGCATCGGACGAGCGATGACGGTTTTTCTTTCATATCTAAGGCTCTTTTACCTAATTATGATCAACTAATTCATTCCATGTAATAAAATTACATTTACATAGTTATTTTACTTAACGTCTCTTTAACGGCACTATTTTGGCCATAATTTGCGTAATTTTTATCGGAATCGTTTCGCTCCAAAACCTATGGTTTTCTATGACTCCTAGGCACGATTTGAGGTATAAAACATCCCCATATAAGTCATACTTGTGCAGGTTATCTTTATCCTATTGTTTGAGCTCGGGATTCCTAAAGTGCTCAAAACTATGCCTTTGACAATCCTATCACTTCTATATGCTTTCTCTACCCTTATTTATGATTAATTTTGAGTTCAAATTTATCAAAACTCAGAGGTTATCTACTGTCCTTTATAGCCTTAACACAGACACACCCACTACTTTTTCATTTTAACAATCACAACTCACTTACAACTTTTGTCAAATAGTTAGAGTGTGTGAAAATCAATTTTGTTTCCACTTTTATCAAGTTTATGACGGCCCTTTTTATACAACCCTAACTTCATCTTTCTATCATATTTTGTTGGCTTTCAATCATCAAACAAATCAACATAAAAACCAAGCAAAAACTTCACCAAAACTAGCTTAAATGTCAACTTAAATCCACATAACCTTTATCCAACCCATACAACACTAACTAACAATCAAGATGAAGAGAAGAGATGATATCTCACATTGCTTCTTGTTTAGAATGGTGAGATTAACTTGGAAGAGACCTTAGAGAAGTGGTTTAAGACTTGGAAGAATGGCTTGGAAAATATCTTCTTCTTCCCTCTCACTTGCTGTCCAATTTCTGCTCTTCACGTTTCTGTTTTTCTTCTCCTTCAGACAGCTTTTGTTTTGCTTCTTCTTTCATGCCTATTGCTTCTCTTTTTCATCCATTTCTTTCTCTAAGTGTTGTATTTATATAATTAACATTTCACAAATGACTTCCATGTCCCCTACACTTTCATTTCACGCCACTTCCTCTTTTTTTTTTGGTTTCTCATGGTAGCTTTGCTTCTGCCTTTATCAATTTTTGCTCTATGTTTTGTTTATATATCTCATTAACAATTCATAGAATGCCAAGCTTGTCCCTTGACTTGTGTTGACTATCATCAACATTTTTAGCTTAATCTAATTAGTGATTAGCTACTTATCCTAAATAACAAATCTTAAAATTCTTATTTGTGCACTCAATTATGTTATCCTTTATAATTTATCACTTAATTGTGGACGAACTATTTTATCCTTCATTGACTTTATTGTACTATAAGTGTCCAACACTTTAATATCGTTTATAGGGTTATTAGTATTATTCGTAACTTAACTTACACCTTTCCATATTCTAACTTCTAACACTTGAACGCTAGGAAATAAAGTATTAAGAATAGGAGTTTACAATTTCTTCCCCCCTTATAAAAATTTCGTCCTCGACATTTTAAACTGCATACCTGATTCAAACAATTGAGGATATTGGGCACGCATCTGCTCTTTAGGCTCCCAAGTAGCCTCTTCTGATCCATGATTTTGTCATAACACTTTCACTAGCGGAATCACTTTATTACGCAACACTTGATCTCTACGATCTAGAATCTCTACTGGCTGCTCCTCGTAGGTCAAGTTTTCCTTCGATTGAACTGGTTGTTCTTTAAGAATGTGGGAAGGATTAGCGATGTACTTGCGTAACATGGAGATGTGGAACACATCATGAATATTGGCAAGCTCTGGTGGTAACTTCAATCTATAAGCCATTTCACCCACTCTTGCCACTCATATATGCCCTATGTACCGTGGACTCAACTTCCCACATTTCCCAAATCTCAAGATACCCTTCCAGGGTGAGATTCATATGAATACTCTATCACCCACTTCGAACTCTAAGTCTCGTCTTCGATTGTCTACATAGCTCTTCTGTCTATCTCTAGCTATTTTCAACCGTTCTCTTATCACATTTACCTTCTCGGTTGTAGCTTGGACAATCTTTGGGCCAATTAATCTTCTTTCACCTACTTCGTCCCAGCAAATTGGGGTTCTGTACTTTCTATCATACAACGCCTCATATGGTGCCATACCAATGATGCACTAATATCTATTGTTGTAGGTGAACTCGATCAATGCTAGGTAATTATCCCAACTCCATTTGAATTCCATCACACATGCTCTCAACATATCTTCGAGAGTCTGGATGGTTCTCTCTGATTAGCCATCTGTCTGTGGGTGGAAACCAGTACTGAAATTCAATCTGGTGCCCATGGCTTCTTGTAACTTTAGCCAGAACCTCGAAGTGAACCGAAGGTCTCTATCTAATACAATGGACACTGGTGTGCCATGCAACCTCACAATCTCATCTACATAAAACTATGCTAACCTTTCCAGGGAATAAGTGTTCTTAATAGCAAGAACGTGAGCAGACTTCGTCAATCTATCAACTATCACCCAAATGACATCGTGTCCACTCTGTGTCCTGGGAAGTCCCATCACGAAATCCATCATGATCCTTTCCCACTTCCACTTTGGAATGGATAAAAGTTGTAGTAAACCTGCGGGTTTTTGATGCTCAATCTTAATCTGCTGGCAGGTTAAACATTTAGACACAAACTCTGCTATTTCTATCTTCATGCCTCTCCACTAGTCTTTGGCTCGATCCTTCAGTAGGAAGGATGAGAAAGTAACCATCTGGTTCTCTGTACACCCCATCACCTAAAATATCTCTTTATTTGTCTCTAGCCAGGATAATGCGTGCTCGGGCTCTCCTGTCCCATCGTATGGCTTCGTGCCTAACTTATGGGCACGCTCAATCGATATCCCGATCTCCCGTGGCTGCTGAAGTGCCGCTGCTAGCATCTGGGCCATTTGCTCTAGGTTGCCTGGTGCAGGCTCTGATCGTGCTGACTGTGACGGCTCTAGATAGGATGAGCTCATCAGTATATTGACGGACTCGTCAGCATGCTCGTCTTGTGGTGGGGGTGCCTCCGCGGCTGCTCGCCTCATTCTCGGACGATCTCTACGCTGCATATCTCTATAGTTTCAAATAATCTTAAACTCAAGTTTGAACATTTATAAAGCATGAATTAATTCTGTACTCATGCAATGTTCAACTTCAATTTCTACATCTTATCTCATCTCATGTATAAATTGCACAAACTAGCTCATGTGCCATGTATATGATAACTTTGTATATTGATGTGCACATTCATGAAATGCTTAACTCAAATTGTATAGCTTATGCTTTAACTTATGCAATTAATGAAAGCATAACTCATATATGCATATAATAGCTTCATGCCTCATGCATAACTCATGCATCACTAACGTACACTTTATGTGAAAATAACTCAAACTTTCTCTTAAAAACTTTATCTCAACTTTAACGAGAAGCGGGCTCTAATACCAATTTGACAGGACCCTAACTATCTAAGCTCTTGTCTGGAAGATCCCGCCGGGCACTTTAACGGACTTCTTGAACCCGACTCGTTGGAGTGAAGAAACCCGAGAAGCGAACACCTATACTTTCTTAGCCGGTTTACTCGTTTAAACTTAAGAATTGATTTTCTTTAAAATAGTTGGGAGTGATAAAAATTTTTCGCAATTCCGTTTAAAATAATTTTAGAAAAATTTCGGCAGCATAACCGCTGCATTTTTAACAAATCCAAAATTTTACCCGCAAGGAAATTACACTTCGACTATAATTTCATTTCCTTCCAACTTCTTTACCCACAAACATACATTATTCATTTCATTTCCAACATTCGTGTATTTTTCACAAATCATATATATATATATATATATTATGTGCATAATGTGATAAGGTGTCTCAAGTGTGAATGTTCCAACCTTATATACAATATACATATCAAAATATAAGTTTACAATTCACTAAATATTTATATACCAATATATGATAACTTGGTTAAATTATATACAACAACATCAAAAATATGTTTGACATTCATAGAATAAAATCTGATCGTCTCCCACCTATAAGCAAAATGACAACCGCTCGGCCACGGAGTCACCTATAATCACACCTGATGGCGTAAGCAAGCTACACAATAAAATGAAAAGTTAGTTCGTCATATAATAATACAAGTAATGATATTTCACTCTGATGCTTTACTTATATAAATATGGAAATTTCTTTTTGAATCTTTAAAGACATTTCTCATAAAAAGATTATGTGTATGCCTTAGAGTACTCTAGCCATTACGTGACGGTTTTTCTGCTGATGCCAATGTGAAGCTACTATAGCATCTCAACCACTACGTGCGGAATTCACTACATCGTAACGTAGGGTGACACGTCTCTACTCTGGGCAACTACAATGCGGAATTTTCTACATCGCAATTGTAGTGCTAGTGAACTATACTCTACGCAACCACATACGAGATTTTCTACATCGCATATTGTGGTGCAACTACTCACTACCACTTGCAACTAGGTATGAAATTTTCTACATCGTAGCCTATCGCAAGTGATTATAAATCTTAGACAACTCCGAGCGGAATTTTCTACGTCGCCACGTAGTACCGATTGCTCCAATACTACAGTATACACATGGTTCTTAACTCAAGCTTTGCATCAAACTTTTGAAAACAACTTTTGCCTTTGAATCTCGTTTCTTGATTCGAGGCAATGATTTTTACTTGAAATCCAATTTATTTTTGGAAAACTAATTGAAGAATGTGTTGAATATAAATAAGTTACAATGTAAATCAAGATTGAAATAACGTAAGCAAAATACACTTACCTCGATCCCAAATATGCTCTAGTGCCTCAATGGGCCCCTCACACCTCGCTCGCCTACTCGTCACCTACATAACATTCATATTCATAAGAAGCAAGTTTAACACTTGACTAATTGATAATATACTTAGTCACATTGCTTTTATACTTTTAACTCTTTTAACAACTCTTTACGCTATAACTTTCCTAACTCGATTTTAACTCAACTAAGATTCTCTAATTCTGATTTCTTCGCAAAAGTTTCAGTTATACACCCCTAGGGACACCCACTTGTAGTCCGTATAAGTTTTAGAGGCCCGAAATGAAAAATCACACATTTAAGCCTCTTTTGACACCCCAAAATAGAATGTGATGCACAGATCTGTTTGAGGCTCCATTTTCTTTCATTATTTTTCTTACGGTCCTCTTATCTCACACTCTGGTTACCCGTAAAATTTTGTCGAAAAATTCTATCGTTTACTATGTCAAATCTAAGAAAAACGCCCTGTTTCGGGTATTTTTCGATGCACTTTTTCGCATCGAATGAGCCACGATGGTTTTTCTTTCATATCTAAGGCTCTTTTACCTAATTATGATAAACTAAATTCATTCCATGCAATAAAAATTACATTTACATAGTTATTTCACTTAATGTCTCTTTAACGACACTATTTTGGTCATAATTTGCGCAATTTTTATCGGAATCGTTTCGCTACAAAACCTATGGTTTTCTATGACTCCTAGGCAGGATTGGAGGTCTATAACATCCTCATATAAGTCAGACTTGTGCAGGTTGTCTCTATCCCATTGTTTGAGCTCGAGATTCTCAAATTGCTCAAAACTATACCTTTGACAATCCTATCACTTTATATGCTTTCCTACCCTTATTTATGCTTAATTTTGAGTTCAAATTCATCAAAACTCAGAGGTTATCTACTGTCCTTCATAGCCTTAACACACACACACACCCACAACTTCTTCATTTTAACAATCACAACTCACTCACAACTTTTGTCAAATAGTTAGAGTGTGTGAAAATCAATTTTGTTTCCACTTTTATCAAGTTTATGGCAGCCCTTTTTATACAACCCTAACTTTATCTTTCTATCATATTTTGTTGGCTTTCAATCACCCAACAAATCAACATAAAAACCAAGCAAAAAATTCACCAAAACTAGCTTAAATGTCAACTTAAATCCACATAACCTTCATCCAACCCATACAATACTAACTAACAATCAAGATGAAGAGAAGAGATGATATCTCACCTTGTTTCTTGTTTAGAATGGTGAGATTAACTTGGAAAAGACCCTAAAGAAGTGGTTTAAGACTTGGAAGAATGGCTTGAAAGATATCTTCTCCTTCCCTCTCACTTGCCGTCCAATTTCTACTCTTCACGTTTCTGTTTTTCTTCTCCTTTAGACAGCTTCTGTTTTGCTTCTTCTTTCATGCCTATTGCTTCTCTTTTTCATCCATTTCTTTCTCTAAGTGTTGTATTTATATAATTAACATTTCACAAATGACTTCCATGTCCCCTACACTTTCATTTCACGCCACTTCCTCTCCTTTTTGGTTTCTCACGATAGCTTTGCTTCTGCATTTGTCAATTTTTGCTCTATGTTTTGTTTGTATATCTCATTAACAATTCATAGGATGTCAAGCTTATCCCTTGACTTGTTTTGACTATCATCAACATTTTTAGCTTAATCTAATTAGTGATTAGCTACTTATCATAAATAACAAATTTTAAAATTCTCAGTTGTGCACTCAATTATGTTATCCTTTATAATTTATCACTTAATTGTGGACGAACTATTTTACCCTTCATTGACTTTATTGTACTATAAGTGTCCAAAACTTTAATATCGTTTATAGGGTTATTAGTATTATTCGTAACTTAACTTACACATTTCCATATTCTAACTTCTAACACTAGAACACTAGAAAGTATTAAGAATAGGGGTTTACAGAGACAGGGGCATGGATAGACTGACGGATGACTATCTCCTATTTTATAGCTTGCATTTTGTCATGCATGTGTTGTATATAAATTATGTTGTAAATTATGTAAATTTGAAAACGTAAGTATCAGTCGTTGGATGCACGTTTTGTGAAAATGTTTTAAAAAGAAAAATCCAGATTTCCATTGATTTCATAATTGTGATTAGTTTTGGGTGAGGGCCAGAGGCCTCTGGTAGTAGAGATTGTGTGCCATAGAAGTGTCTTTAAATTTTCTTTTGAATTTGTAGGGTGGCATGGTTTAATAAATAGCCGACATGCAGCCGGATTTTCATTAGGAAAACAAAACTTTCTACCCTTGCCATCTAACAAATCGGTTCAAAATAAGTTTTAAATAAGTCACGATGCTCTGATGGAGTTTTTTCTGGCCAAAGTTAGGGTTCATTGGAGTTCTGTCGGAATGCTAAGGGGTCTTTCTTGGGTTCAGAGGAGGGATTCGGGAAGGGTCCCATCATTAAGCATGCATGGATCACGCGTGAGCATAATATGCAAAAGTTTCAAGGAGTGTAAACTAAGTGAATGAGAATGGGTGTAAAAATCGAGTATTTAAGCTATAGATATGTATATTAAAAAAATAGTTATCAATTTAGTCGACTGGATTTCGGTTTGGAACATTTTGTTTTATCAAATATGTATGAGAGGTATTAGGCCAAAATTGAAGCTTATAAAGTCAAATTGGCCATAAGATGTGTGTAGGATATTTATGGAATATTTTTTAAAAGGATTAGGTATTGAAAGTTTTATTGAAATGAGAATTCGAATTTATACACCAAGAGGTAAAAGAGTAACTTCCATGTAGGATTTACATGCATGAATTTATGAAAATGGTATGAGTGATTTATATGGGAGTGATGTTTAAAAGAGATGGAGTAAGCCTGATTTCTATTACGACATATGATCGATATTTTTCGTTATATCGCATAATCGGGAATCGTATTTTTAATTGATTTCGAACCTTTCGAAAATATTTTTCCAAGTGATTATATGAATCCTAGGGTACTCAATTAGAGTATTATCAAATCAATTTGAGAATTGAGTAACCCTAGAATATTTTTTGAATTTTTATCAATATGAATGAGATTTTATCAATTAAGGGTATTTTGGACCATTCAATTATGAATTATTTATAGAAATTGGTAGAATTATCACATGGGATTAATTTCATTAAGAAACACATAAGAAAGCAAAATCCATGTGATGCTTAATGGACCAATCAAGTGTGACTCTTATATTATTAATAATGTGATTAAAGTTGACTTAGTCAAATTGCATTAATTAAAAGGTTTGTTGCCTTGTGCAATTAGGAGAAGTTGAGAGGCCAAATTAAGAATAAAAATTGAGTATAAAAGAGGAGCTTTTCACGCCAAAGAATAAGTAAGCAACAACATTTCTTCTTTTCATTTTGAGAGCTACGGTTGAGCAAAGAAAAAGAGTGGAGAGGTAGAAGCAAAAGGAGACATACGGTCAAGGTGGGTTGGTGAACTTCAAGTGAGGATTTTTTTAGTTAAAGGCAAGAAGATCAAGTAGGGAAACAAGTGAAAACAAGCTTGGACTTTGTAGATCACATCAAGTCCTAGAGTAAAGGAAAAGTAGCGAAAAGTAAACTGTGAGTGAAGTTTTTATTAAAATTTAAAGTACATTTTATGTTGTACATTATTGAGTTTATAATTATTTATTTGAATTCATAAATGTTAGTACCTTGTTTTAATTATGAGTTCTAGCATGAAAAGAATTAAAGCTTATTGCATGTGAAATTTTAAAGCTTGAGTTGAAATAAGAAAAGTTAGTATTTAGAACCATTTGACATGGTTTAGTAATATATAAGCATATTTAAGACATGCTAGAAATTAAGAAATTTTAGGCTTTTGCCTTAGAAAGAATAAATTTTTGAATAAAGTAAAGTGATTTTAGAAATGCCTTTAGGTTACTTAGCCAGTGATGAGCAGCGAGTACTCGGCTGAGTGCACTATACGGGTATGGCTAATTATGAGTAGAAATCTACCCTTTTCAAGTGTAGTTTGTTTACAGTTTCTTGTATGGTTATTGGTATTTATTTCATTACGTAATTGAATTGTATATTGCAATTATATTGAAATTATAGTATGTGAGTTTCTAATTGATTTCATATTTATACGTAGAATGTATGAAAATCAAAGATTTTAGACGTTCCGCCTTGAAAATGAATTTATTTCATAAGATAGAGTAAAAGTATTTTAGTACGTTGATGGTTTACCCTAGCCCCCGTTGAGTACCCAGTTGAAAGCTCTATGAATGCATGGTAGATGTGAAAGAGAGTTACTAACTTAGAGTGGGGTCTGAATGACTCCTGAGAGAGAGAGTCAGTTGTGTCACCATCTGCACGTATAAGGTAGTGTAGTTCAGACCGATTGCATAGGGGTAACACGTGCCTAGAGTAGAATCCTTAATTCTTAGTGGCTAGCTAAAGATTTTATGCTACCACGACAGGAGTAGTTTCTCTGGGTTACTATTCAGGTGAGAAATGAAACAGTTTTAGAAAAAGATTTAGAAAGAGTATGGAAACAGTTTTAGAAAAAGATTTAGAAAGAGTATGGAAATAGTTTGTAAACGAGTTTCGAAAGTGTATTTTAGAAAAGCTTAAAACTGTTTTCTTTAGTTTTGCTAAATTATTATTCTCACTGAGATTTCTCACTATTTTCTATATTTTTCCAAAAACCTCTCTTAGATGCAGGAATTAGTTGTTTGACGGACGAGGCACAAAGTGACGTACAGGCTGATTGACGGAGACCGGCTCTACTACATCTTCTCATGTGGGTTTAT
Source organism: Litchi chinensis (assembly GCA_019925255.1). Taxonomy (NCBI): domain Eukaryota; kingdom Viridiplantae; phylum Streptophyta; class Magnoliopsida; order Sapindales; family Sapindaceae; genus Litchi; species Litchi chinensis. Next base: position 3,598,762 of record CM034469.1, read on the forward strand.
GTTCCATACCATATGCATATTCATTTTGAGAAAAACATTGCATTGTATATAGTTTTAGAACTATATAAATACGTTTATAATTCGAAAAAAATAAAGTTATATTTTATGGTGTATATATGTTTATATATTAAAGTTTTACTTAAAGGAGATTTCCATTCCATTATGTGTTTATTTAAAATAGTTTGAGATGATTATATATTATGATTTCAACTTATAAGAATTGTAAGTTGTGATATGTAGTTATAACCAATGTATATATTTACATCTATATTGTTATACGATTTATTGAATTGAAATTGAAAAATGGTTGCGATTTGGTTTGTGTTTTGTAAAATGGTGAGCCTAAGGCCTTAATGGTTGAGAATTTATGAAATAGAAGTGTTTAATTTCAAATTTGCAAGGTGGCAAAGTCAAAAGTACAGCCGGCACTTTGCCAAAATTTCTTTAGATTTTAACGCGAAAAATTTTTAATACCACCACCCTCTGTTTATCATTTTATAGAAAGTAAAGAATTTTAAGTTTAAGAAAAGAAAGTTGGTGTCTCAACGGGATTCTTCTAACTCAGTTAGGGTTCATTGGGATTCCGTTGGGATACTTCGAGGTTTTTCTCAGGCCTAGAGTAGTGGTTCGGGAAGGGTTTCGACACACTCATGCATGTTTTTAGGACCCTAAATTTATCATAAACACTCACAAAACACATGCATAAGCTACTGCCCTTCATCAAATCGAAATGCACAAACAATGCCATCTATTTTTTCTTTTTAATTTCTAACATTCTTATATACCTTTCTAGTAGTAATTATGCATATTGTTCAAGTTGATAGACATCAAAACCCAATGAACACACCCTATCCACCTTATAACCGAACCTCTTCATGCACCCTTAATATGTTGTTTCTTTTAACTTTCATGATTTTAGATTTGGCAATTCTCCTAGGCATATAATCGAACACTTTAACTATTATTATAATTGTTCAAATATGTTTTTACATATACTTAGGGTTTCCTATCCATAAACCTTAACTTCTAATTCATGCATGGTTCCACCTCAAATAACTTCTCTTCCTAGTTACACATGTATAAAATCTTGGTTTGGATCTAAATCTCATCAATAACATACTATGAAAACAACTAAATTCCTCATCATATCACATAACCCAACTATTCCCATACAATCTTAACTCACATAAAACTTGAAGAAAGTGATGAAATTTTACCTAGCTTTCACTTAAGGTATGATACTCTAGCTTGGATTAAGAAGAAAAATGGATTTGAAGCTTGAAATGAGATGAAAATGGTTTGCTTCTTCTCCCTCTAATGATGTCGTCACTTTTTTTCAACTCTCACTATCTCCTTTTTGAAATTTTCCTAAGTATTGGAAGACAACACTTGTATATATAGGCATGCATTTATATAATTGCCCTTGAAGTTTGTTAGTTATATACATACTATGCCATCATATGAATTTCAACTAAATTGTCTTCCAATTATACATTAATTTCAAATCCTCCTTACTACTTTTATCAATTTGCACAATTCATACAATTATTTTATCCTATTCACTTTTATATAATAGTTGTTTAATTTATCATTGACCAAATTGCCCTTCTTTAATATTGATCTCTTTATTTGTAGAAAGAGACTATTTTACCATTTTATTGGATTTTCTCATTATAAATATTGACTACTTCTATATTCTAACTTCTAATACTAGAGAATGAAATATCAAAAATAGGGGTTTACAATTTCTTTCCTCCTTATAGAAATTTCATCCTTGAAATTTAAATTGCATACCTGTCTCGAATAATTGTGGATACTGGGCACGTATTTTCTCTTCGGATTCCCATGTAGCTTTTTCCGACCCATGGTTTTGCCACAATACCTTTACTAACGAAATCATCTTGCGACACAACACTTGATCTCTATGATCTAAGATTTCCACTGGCTATTCTTTGTAAGTCAAGTTCTCCTTCAATTGTACTGGTTGCTCCTTCCAAATATAAGAAGGGTCAGCTATATATTTGCGGAGCATGGAGACGTGAAACACATCGTGAATGTTTGCTAATTCTGGTGGCAGACTCAACCAATAAGCCACCTCACCCACTCTTACCACTATCTCGTATGGTCCAAATGTATCGTGGACTCAACTTTCCATGTTTCTCGAATCTCAAACACCTTTCCAAGGTGAGATTCATAAGAACACTCTATCACCCACTTCAAACTCCAAGTCTCTTATTTGATTGTCTGTATAGCTCTTTTGCCTGTCGCTTACTACCTTCAACCATTCTCTAATTATATCGATCTTTTCCGTTGTAGCTTGGACAATCTCTGAGCCAATCAATCTTCTCTCACCTACCTCATCCCAGCAAATTGGGGTTCTACATTTTCTGTCGTACAACGCTTCATATGGTGTCATGTCAATGCTGGACTGATAGCTATTGTTGTAGGCAAACTCTATCAAGAGTAGGTAATTATCCCAACTCCCTCTAAATTCCATCACATAAGCTCTCAGCATGTCTTCGAGAGTCTGGATGGTTCTTTCCGATTGGCCATCTGTCTGTGAGTGAAAAGCCATACTAAAATTTAATCTGGTGCCCAGTGCCTCTTGTAACTTCGGCCAGAATCTGGAAGTAAATCGTGGATCTCTGAATGAAACTATAGCTATTGGCGCTCTATGTAGCCTAACTATCTCATCCACATATATCTGGGCTAGCTTTTCCAGGGAATAAGTATTCTTGATGGCTAAAAAATGAGCAGACTTTGTCAATTTGTCAACTATCACCCAGATAGCATCATGTCCGCTCTACGTCCGGGGAAGTCCTACCACGAAGTCCATTGTGATTCTCTCTCACTTCCATTTCGGAATGGACAAAGGTTGTAATAACCGTGCTGGTTTCTGGTGTTCTACTTTGATCTACTGGCAGGTTAGATACTTAGATACGAACTCTGCTATCTCTTTCTTCATTCCTTTCCACCAGTAGTGGTCTTTCAGAGTCCGATACATCTTGGTACTTCCTGGATGCATTGCATAGGTTGATGAATGGGCCTTTTCTATTATCTCTCTCTTTAGTTCTTTTACGTCTGGCACGCATAGTCGTTACCCTAACATTAGTGTCCCATCACTTCTCAACATAAAGCTACTTGGTTGCCCTTCTCTATTTTACTCCTTATCTTCGTTAAGTAGGGATCTTGGGTTTGCAACTCTCTTACTTGATCAACCAACACTGGACAGACATGAAAAATGGCTAATAAGGCACCTGAATCCGTCATTTCTAATCTGACCCCTATCAATCTCAACTCTACTAATATGGGCAGGTACTCTTCTTTTAGCGGGGCTAGAGAACTGGTAGGTTTTCTGCTCAACACGTCTACCACCACATTAGCTTTGCTTGGATGGTACTCGAAGGTGTAGTCATAATCTTTGATGAGTTCAACCCATCTTCTTTGCCTCATGTTCAACTCTTTCTAACTGAACAGATATTACAAACTCTTGTGGTCAGTGGAGATTCTGCAGGGTACTCCATATAACTAGTGTCTCCATATACGTAAAGCAAACACTACTGCAGCTAGCTCTAAGTCATGTGTTGGATAGTTGATCTCATGCTTCTTTAACTGCCTCGAAACATATGCTATCACTCGATCATGCTGCATCAACATATAACCCAATCCCTGTTTGGAAGCATCACAGTATACTATAAACCCATCGCTCCGTAATGGCAGTGTAAGCACGGATGCCAAAGTCAACCTCTTCTTTAATTCACCGAAACTGCTTTGGAACGCATATGACCAGACAAACTTCTCTTCCTTCCTTGTCAACCTAGTCAATGGAGTAGCAATCTTTGAAAACCCTTTCACGAACTTTCTATAATACCTGGCTAGGCCTAAGAAGCTTTTGACTTCTGTCACGTTCGTGGGTGGCTTCCAATTCACAACGACTTCTATTTTCTGAGGGTCTATGGATATCCCATCTGTTGATACCACATGTCCCAAAAATGCTACCCGATCGAGCCAAAACTGGCACTTACTGAATTTCGCATAAAGTTGATGCTCCCTTAACTTCTGTAGCACAATCCTTAAGTGCTCAGCATGCTCCTCCCCACTACCCGAGTACACCAAGATATCATCTATGAAAATTATTACAAATTTGTCCAAGTAGGGTCTGAAAACTCTGTTCATCAAGTCCATAAAAGTCGTTGGGGCATTTTTCAACCCAAACGGCATCAGTAGAAACTCGTAATGGCCATAACAAGTTCTGAAGGCTATTTTAGGAACATCTTCCATACGCATGTTCAATTGATGATATCCCGACCGTAGATCAATCTTCGAGAATACCTTGGCCCTTTGGAGCTGATCAAAAAGGTCGTCTATCTGCAGTAGTGGGCACTGGTTCCTGATAGTAACCATATTGAGTTGCCTGTAGTCAATACACAATTGGAGGCTCCCATCTTTCTTCTTTACAAATAACACTGGAGCTCCCCACGGAGACGTGCTCGTCTTCACGAATCCCTTACTTAATAATTCTTCCATTTAGACATTTAATTCTTTTAACTCTGCAGGTGCCATCCGATATGGCACTACCGAGATAGGCTCAGTACCAAGAGCTAGTTCAATTTCAAACTCAATCTCTTTGTCCAATGGCAACCCTGGTAGGTCATCTGGGAAGACATCTAAGAATTCATTAACAATTTGAACCTCTGTTAACTGTAACTCATTGCTACCGGCTTTTACTGCATACACTAGGTACCCCTGATAGGCCTTCCTAAGCATATTGTTGGCTTTTACTGCACTTATCAAACTTATGGAGAGTATCTTCCTTACACCACAGAAAACCACATCTGGTTCCCCAAGTTTACTGAACTTGACTTCTTTTCTGTAGCAATCTACTGTTGCGCGATGTTTCGACAACCAGTCCATGCCCAATATAACATCAAAGTCATGTATCTCAAGCACCATCAAATCAGTCTCGAACTCACGACCCGCTATACTCACTTTACTTCCCATATAAACTCCGTCTGCAATAAGTGATACTACACTCAGTCAGTCTCAATTCTACCCCAACTCTATCAATAAAATCCCCAGAGATAAAGGAATGGGTGGCTCTTGGGTCCACCAGTACATGTGCATCAGAATCAAATAAGGTAAGAATACCTGTAACTACATCTGGAGTGGCATTGGCCTGCTGCTGTGTCACGGTATATACTTTGGCTGCCTGACTACGAGGTTGACCAGGCGATCCTCGTGGTGGCATCCCTCTACTGGGTCCACTTGTAGCTGACTCTGGAGTTGTAGGTGCTCTGGTCTGGAGGTCCCCCTATAAGCCCTTAGTCTCGATTCTGAACTTCCTAGTGTTAGAAGCTAGATTATGAAATGAAAATAATATATTTCACTAACATTAATTTAATCAGAGACATCGAAGAATTAATGACAATTGTAGAAATATACGATATTTGTTTAAGTTAGAAAAAATCGAAGAAGGGTAAAATTGTCTTTTATAAATAAGAAATAATTGAATAAGTGACAATAGGGTCATGTCTAAAATAAGAATTAAATGTATAATTATCCATAAATATTAGGCATTTACCCCTTGATTTAAACTAAAATTTTAATGATAGTAAAAATAAGTCAAAGAGGGACATGATGGTCATTTTATGAAAAGTCACTTATATATATGTGACACTTAGAAAATTTTGAGGAAAGAAAGAAGCAAAAGCCGTGAGATTGAGAGAGGGTGAGGGGTGTTTGGACGACAACCAAAAGGAGAAGAAGATAGCTTTCCAATCAATTTTTCAAGCTTCAACTCACAACTTTAGGGTGTTTTCAAGCTAAACCATTAACCCTAAGCAAGAACTAAGGTAAGATATTATCCTCTTTCTCAACTTTGATGATAGTTAGAGGTATGGAAAAGTTTGATGGTTGCGTTGTTGTGTTGTTAAGTTGTTGATGGGCTTTTGATTCCTATCAAGCTTTTAATCATAAATAACTAAGAAGAGAAGTGATTGGAGTGAAACCATGCAAGAAATAGGAATTAGATATGTACATGGAAAAACCCTATATGAGAAAACATGCATGAAATGAGTAAATTTATGGTAGTAAATATGTTTGTTGAAATTTCTAAGAGAGTAACTTAGTGAAAATATTGAAAAATAAAATGAAATGAAGTGTTGGATGCGAATGTATGGGTGTCACGACCATATCTGGAATGTGTAATACCATTGTGTTATGATCCAAATAAGCTTAGATTTATACATAATAAAAGTTAGAAAAACATATAGAAGTGATAGAATTGTCAAAGGAGAAGTATAGAGTTAAGTTGGGAATTTCGAGTTTAGGTAAAGGGCTATAGAGACTTGCACTAGTTGGACTTATTTGGGGTTGTTTTAGACCTCAAAACATGCCTACATGTCATAGCAAACCATAGAATTTGGAAGGGAATGATTCCGATAAAAATTGAGGAAGTTATGGTCAAAATAGTATAGGTATATAGTCGTAAAATAAGATGTGATCGTAAATGCATTCTTCGATGCATGAAATGAATGTATTCGATCATAATTGAGTAAAAGAACCTTAGATACGAAATAAATAAAGTCATTACATGTAGGATGCAAAAATGTGCATAAAAAAATATTGAAAAGTAGGCGTTTTTCATACGTTTCAACCTCCTATACTTAGAATTTTTTGAAACTATTTTACGGACGACCTAAGTACGAGTTAGGGAGATGCTTAGAGTGAAAATGGAGTAAAGAAAATCACTAGGATAGGCCCTAGCATAGTCTCGGTTTTAGGGGGTCCAAAAATAGTGATTTTGCGTTCCGGGCTTCCGACGACCATTTTAAGCATTCTAGAGTGTCTTTAGGTGATAATAAATAAGGCTTGTGCAAAGAAATTAGATTTAGAGAGTTTCAATTGAGTAAAAATCGAGTTAGGAAAGTTATAGTGTAAAGGGTTTTCAATAGAATAACTTATATTGGAAACTCTACTTTTAAGTTTTGAGTTATGTATTTGAATATGTTATAATAAGACGTTGATATGTAGGTGACGAGCAAGCGAGCAAGGCACAAGAGGCTCGTTGAGGCGATTGAGCATATTCGAATCGAGGTAAGGGTTACATCGCTTACATTGTCTAAATTTTATTTTAAATTATAACTTGTTGTTGATTTCAAGTTTTATAAAATGATTTTTAAAATATGAGTTCAATTTGAGTAAAAGATCCTCTACGGGATCAAGAAATGAGAATTTAAAAGTAAAGTTTGACGTAAGTTTGAATTAAAAACGCTTTAAGCTAAGCGATTTTGTGCTTAATGCATTTAGAATGAAAAAGCGTTTTAAAAGCCATGTGTAATCCCTCAAAGTCCAGAGTATCTAGCACTACGTTACGACGTAAAGAATTCTGCACGTAGCTGTCTAAATTTAGAGCTATTGGCGCTATGTTGTGATGTCGAAAATTCCGCTCGTAACTGTTTAGATTTATAGCTACTTGCCATATGCTGCGATGTAGAAAATTCCGCACATAGTTGCAAGGGCTATCGAGCAGTTGCATTACCATATGCGATATAGAAAATTCCACATGTAGTTGCAAAAAGTTTTAGATTGTTAGTACTATAATTGCGATGTAGGAAATTCTGTATTATAGTTGCTCAGAGTTGTGACTGTTTCACCCTACGTTGTGATGTTCTGAATTCCGAAGGTAGTGGTCGAGATATTTCAGTAGCATCACGGTTGGTGTTAGTTGAAAACCGCCACATGATAGTTAGAGTACTTTAGGGGTACACATAGTGAATTTAGAAAGAAAAGTTTTCAAAACCAAAATTTTTTATATCTAAGAAGTTTATAAATCGTTATGTAATTATATGATTAGAATGCTTATTCATGTCGAACTAACATTTTAAAATTTTGTGTAGTGTGTATATACCACGAAGTGCTTTTGTAAGTGATTTTTCATATCAAGGAAACCGTCACTGAAATTCTAGGTGGGAAATTCAAATATTTCCTCACACAAATGAACATATTTACTTTGTGGAATCTAACACTTAGCAAATGTATAACATATTGATATATTTTGGAAAATATTGAGTTTGTATCATATATGTCATGCATTATGAATAAATTCTTAAACTCCATATAACATATACATATATATATATCGATACATATGATCAACATTCAAAATGTTATGAAAATATATGATTGTGGAAAAATATGTTGTGGAAATACATGTTTGAGATATCTAAGAAGTTGGGTGGCGAGTTGAAATAATACGAAGTGTATTTTATTTGTAGATTAAATTTTGGAAACCTTAAAAATGCAGTCGTTATACTGTCGAAATTTTCATAAAATTGTTTAAATGGAATTGCGAAAAATTTACATCCACCCTAATTGTTTACAAAAGAAAGGAATATATTTAATTTGAATTAAGGAATTGGGTAAGATTAAGTGGTTCGCTTCGCGGATCTCGCCATTCCGACAAGTCGGGTTAAGAGAAGTCCGTTGGAGTGCCCGGTGAGATCCTCCAGATAAGAGTTAAGTAAGAGAATCCGGTTTGGGTCTTGTTATCCCCTCTTTGGTCCATGACCCCCGTTGGTCTGTCCCTGCACTATAGATCTAGCCACTGCTGGGCTCGATACGACCATACTAGGATAGTCTCTCATGAAGTGGCCCTCCTGTCCACACCTGAAACATCTGGTCCTGCCCTGAAGGCACTTGTCGGGGTGTGATCGACCACATCTGCTGCACACGGGTCGACTTTTCCAACTCTGTCGGTTCTTGGACCCTCTTGACGACTAGACTGAACTCTGACTAGTCTGGGGCCTCTGACTCTATCTCCGACTCTCTGACCAGGCAGCCTTCGGATTGCTCTTATTGGGTCCTCCCTGCTGGCTATCCGTCCAACTACGCTTCTGCTCAAACTTCTTAGGCGGACAAATGGATTCCACACTTCTCTCGACTCTGGTGGCGGCCTCTACTAACTGTCCATATTGAGTGTGTACCGTTGATGTCACGTATGTCCTGATCCTCGAATGCAACCTGTCAATGAATCGGTTTATCTTCTGTTCTTCATTCTCTGAAATGTAGGGAATCAGGCGAACTAGCTCAGAGAACCTCTTCTCATACTTGGTCACTGTAGAACTCCTCTGCTCTAAATGAAAGAACTCTTCCATCTTCGCATCCTTGTAACTCTTGGGAAAAAATTTGTCGGTAAATTCCTTCTTGAAATCTGCCCATGACACCCCAACTGGATGTGCTCTCTAGTGGGCCTTCCACCAATCTTTTGCTCAGCCCTTGAGAAGGAATGCTGAAAATGTCACCATCTGATCCTCACTACAACCCATAACTCGGTATATCTCCTCATTAGTCTCTAGCCAGGATAGTGCTCGCTTTGGATCACCGGTACTATCATAAGGCTTAACGCCTAGCTTACGGGCGCGTTCAATAAATACACCTATCTCCCGTGGCTGCTAAAGTGCCGCTGCCAACATCTGTGCCATATGCTCCATATGTCCTAGAGCAGGACCTGGAGTAGACTCTGATCTGGATGGCTCTGATGGCTCTGGGTGTAAGGAACTGGCCGGCACATTAACGGACTCGTCAACATGCTCTCCCTCTGGTGCGGGTGCCTCTGCGGCTGCCCTCATAGTCCGGGGACGACCACGCCGCTGCATATCTATACTTTTATACCAAATAGGCATGAAAACCATAAGATATCTGAGTTAGAACACTAGCAATGTATGGAATAACTCCAAAACTCTTGCAATGCTCAAACTTTAAGCTTTCTAACTTATTTAATGTTTCAAACTAAACTTTGTATAAATGAGCTGTATAACTTATGCAATCTAATACAAAATCTCATGAAATTGGGGAAAGTATAACTCATAAAATCTTAAGACAATTTCATGCATACAATAGCCTCATGCATAAAATAACTCAAATGTTTCTTTCGAACTTTATCTTAACTTTAAGGAAACTAGGCTCTGATACCAACTTGAAAGGACCTGAACCAGACTCTCTCTATTCTCTTATCTGAAGAGTCTCGTCGGGCACTCCAACGAACTTCTCTTAACTCGACTTGTCGGATAAAGAAAATCAGCGGAGCGAACCCCTTAATCTTGCCCGATTCCTTAATTCAATTTAAATGTATTCTTTTGTTTTGTAAACAATTTGGGTGGTGTGTAAATTTTTTGCAATTTGATTTAAAACAGTTTTACAAAAATTTCAACAGCATAACGGCTGTATTTTTAAGGTTTCCAAAATTTTATACCTTAAAAAGGAATACACTTTGAACTATATTAATCACCACCCAACTTTTTTTTAACCACAAACATGCATTTTCTCATTCCATTTCACAACACGCATTCTCACAAATATATAATTTCCATAACATATATCACTATCATAAAAATTTTACATGCTACATATATGTATTAACATATATATGTACATAGATATGTTAGGTAATAGAGGTGTATCATGTGCAGGTTTTCAATTATATACATACACATCAAAATATGGACTACAATTTCCATACATGCAATTTTCTAATTATAATATTTAAACATCCAAAAATTTTGTTCGACGTTTATCCAATATGCCTAGTCGATGCCTACCTAAAATATCCTATGAGGTTTTTAGAATGCAAAATCATTTGTTCAATCACTTATTTCAATATACAAGCTGCACAAGGGTGAAAAGATTAGTTCAACAATTGATACTAACATCAAGATATAATTATATCACAATTTGTAGTTTTGTTCAGGTGTTAAATCTTTTCAATTTTAAAACCTTTCCTTCTAAAACTCCATGTATACCCCTCGTGTACTCGAACCATCACGTGACATTTTTCAACTAACGCCAACATGAAGGTATTGGGATATCTCAACCACTATGATGCGAAATTTACTGCATCGCAAACGTAGTGTGAAACGATCTCAAATCTGAGCAACCACAATGCTGAATTTTCTGCATCGCAATTATAGTGCTATAACTCTAGGCGACTACGTGCAGAATTTGCTGCATCGCAACGTAGTGCCAAAACTATAAATCTAGACGATAACGTGCGGAATTTCTGCATCACACATATATCGCTTGATATACTAAAAAACTGAGCAACTTCAGACAGAATTTTCTACATCGCCGCGTAATGCTAAATCTTCATATAACTAGGTGTGTATACATGGTTTACAAATCTCTTTACTTATTTCTTTTAGTAAACATTTTATTTTCAAATTCTCTTTTCTAGATCCGGCATAGAAATCATTTTTCAACACCTTAACTCGTAGTTTTGAAAATCATTTTTTGAAGTCATTTTAGCTACAATAATATATATTTAAATGAAGAACTGAAATAACGCAAGTGGTAGAACACTTACCTTACCAAGCGAGCTATACTCGTCAACGAGCCTTTTGAGCTCCGCTAGCCTGCTCATCACCTGTACAACACGTTCATATTTAAAATACACTACAATGTGCTACACAAAACTACACACATTACTTTCAACCTTAAAACCTCTTTACAATGCTTTTTTGACTGCAACTTTCTCTATTAGGTTCTAACTTGACCGAGACTTTTTAATTACGATTTCTTTATAAAAGTTAAACTTATGCACCCCTAGTAACATCCTTATACAATCCGTATAATTTTCAAAGGCCCGGAATGAAAAGTAGAAATTTTCGGACCCCTTAAAATAGAATATAACAACAGCCCATTTCATAAGCTGTTTCGCTTTCGTTTTTGCTTGGATCACCTCCTTATCTCTCACTTAGGTCCCCTGTAAAACGGTTTCGAAAAATTCTAAGTATCAAGGGGTGAAACCTATGAAAAACACTTATTTTTCGACACTTTTTTATGCACATTTTTGCATCACACATGCAATAATGTCATTTCTTTCGTATCTAAGGTTCTTTTACTCAATTATGATTGAATACATTTATTTCATGCATCAAAGAATGCATTTTCACTCTCAACTCATCTTTACGACTATATATGTGCACTATTTAAGTCATAACTTCCTCAATTTTTATCCAAACCTTTCCCTTCAAATTTCTATAGTTTTCTATGACATTTATGCATGTTTTGAGGCCTAAAACAACCCCAATTAAGCTCATTTTGTGCAGGTCTCTATAACCCCTTCAAATGTCTATTCTTTCATTCTATTATCATTTTATTCTTTACTAATTGATATGCTATCCATGCAACCATGTATATCCATTTTAATTACCTCAATTCCTACTCACTCATGCATGTTTTTAGGACCCTAAATACATCATTAACACCCATAAAACACATGTATAAGTTACTGCCCTTCATCAAATCGAAATGCACAAACAATGTCATCTAGTTTTCCTTTTTAATTTCTAATACTCCTATATATCTTTCTAGTAGTAATTATGCATGTTGTTCAAATTGATAGGCATCAAAACCCAATGAATACACTGCATCCACCTTATAACTGAGTCTCCTCATGCACCCTTAACATGTTGTTTCTTTTAACTTTCATGATTTTAGACTTGGTAATTCTCCTAGGCATATAATCAAACACTTTAACTACTATTATAATTGTTCAAATATGTTTTTACATATACTTAGGGTTTCCTATCCATAAACCCTAACTTCTAATTCATGTATAGTTCCACCTCAAATAACTTCTCTTCCTAGTTACACATGTATAAAATCTTGGTTTGGATCTAAATCTCATCAATAACATATTATGAAAACAACTAAATTCCTCATCATATCACATAACCCAACTATTCCTATGCAATCTTAACTCACTTAAAACTTAAAGAAAGTGATGAAATTTTACCTAGCTTTCACTTAGGGTATGATACTCTAGCTTGGATCAAGAAGAAAAATGGATTTGAAGCTTGAAATGAGATGAAAATGGTTTGCTTCTTCTCCCCCCAATGCTGTCATCCCTCTTTCTCAACTCTCACTATCTCCTTTTTGAAATTTTCCCAAGTGTTGGAAGACAACACTTGTATATATATAGGCACATTTATATAATTGCCCTTGAAGTTTGTTAGTTATTTACATACTATGCCATCATATGAATTTCAATTAAATTGTCTTCCAATTATACATTAATTTCAAATCCTCCTTACTACTTTTATCAATTTACACAATTCATGCAATTATTTTATCCTATTCACTTTTATATAATAGTTATTTAATTTTTCATTGACCAAATTATCCTTCTTTAATATTGATCTCTTTATTTGTAGAAAGAGACTATTTTACTCTTTTATTGGATTTTCTCAATATAAATATTGACCACTTCTATATTCTAACTTCTAATACTAGATAATGAAATATCAATAATAGGGATTTACGGTTGCACCAACTGTTCTTTCAAGATGTGTGAAGGATCGGCTACATATTTGCGAAGCATAGAAACATGGAAGACATCGTGGATATTTGCCAACTCTGGTGGCAACTTCAATCGATATGCCACTTTACCCACTCTTTCCACTATCTCATACGACCCAATATAACGCAGACTCAACTTTTCACGCTTCCCGAATCTCAAAACGCCTTTTCATGGTGAAATATGCAAAAATACTCTATCACCCACTTGAAACTCTAAGTCTCTTCTTCGATTGTCCGTGTAGTTTTTCTGCTTGCCACTTGCTATCTTCAACTTTTCTTTAATCACATTTATCTTTTCGATTGTGACTTGAACAATTTCTAGGCCAATCAATCTTCTCTCACCTACCTTGACAAGACCTAAACCAGACTCTCTCTAGGCTCTTATCAGGAGGGTCTTACCGGCCACTTCAACGAACCTTTTATAACCCTCCTCACGGTCAAGAGAGATCTACAGAGCGAACCCCTAAGATGCTTTGCCCGTTTACTTTACTTTGACTATATCAATTTCTATTTCTTTTGAAAATAGTTGGGTTAGTGTAAATTTTTTTCAAATTCGATTTATAACAATTTTTAATAAAATTTTGACAGCATAACGGCTGTATTTTGAAGATTTCCAAAATTTTTACCTGTAGGAAAATACACTTCGACTATTTTCAATTACCACCCAACTTCTTTTATCCACAATCATGCATTTCACACCATAAACACATGTCAATGACCAATAGTAAACCGCATCATGTAATATGTATATATACGTATAGCGGATAAAAACTTACAAAAAGATTACATCATTATTTACACCAAGATAAACTTTGAAACACACGTTACCAAAGATTCAATATCATACATGCATTTTCTTGTTTTATAGATTCACAATTATAGACATGATTTATGTGATATATTTTCCGATGTTGCCCACCTATATTTTTGATGAAATGTTTATTTTGTTCTTGATCCCCTGTAGGATACCTATGACAAGTTTATAAGCTACAACAAAGAAAAATTGTCAGTTTAACAATTAAAAGTAATTTATAACCAAATAATCATAAATTTACTTAAAACATTTAGAGTTTTCAAAATAGTTATTTTCTTACTAAAAGCATCATGTGTACCTTTAACCTCTAACAATACGGTATGTCATATGATGATATTTAACTGACACAAAACGTGACACTGTTGAGACATCTCGACCACTACGTGTGGAATTTACTACATCGTAAGTGTAGTGTGAAACCATCTCAATCGAAGCAACTACCTGTAGAATTTTTTGCATCGCATATTATAATACTAACAAACTCTAACTCTTTGCAACTACATGCGAAATTTTCTGCATCGCATATTGTAGTGCAATTTCAGTTATAAATCTTGGCGACTACGAGCGGAATTTTCTGCATCGCAACATAGCGCTAGATACTATGAAAAACTTAGGGGAATCCACATGGCCTTTCAAAATCTTTTCTTCTTAGTACAGTAAGCACAAAACCATTTCTTGTTCAAACCTTTTTACTCGTTTTCAACTCAATTCTTGTAAAAACAATTTTGTTTCTCAAGTTGCTTTTAAATGGATCCAACGACCCCTTTATGTAACAAAAGTATTTTTATTCAAGTATTTATTCATAAAACCTTTTATATCATAACAAGCTTATAATATTCAACACTAATTGTGACATGACCCTTCCCAGACCTTATCTATGCTCTTGTCTGGAGGATCCTGCCGGGCACTTCAACGGACTTATCGAGACCGACTTGTCGGGTCGAAGAAATCCAAGAAGCGAACCCTAACTTTCTTCAACCGGTTTACTCGTTTAAACTCAAAAATTTAGTTTTCCTTTTAAACTAGTTGGGAGTGATAAAATTTTTCGCAACTTTTGTTTCAAATATTTTTATAAAATTTTCGGCAGCATAACGACTGCATTTTTGATAAACCAAAATTTACCTGTCAAGAAAATAACACTTCGACTAAAATCTCAATTCCTCCCAACTTCTTTATTCTCAAACTTACAATAATCATCATCATATTTCCACAAACATGCCACATCAACACTCAATTCTCAATTTATAAGTACAAACTTACAAACTCAAGTAGAATATATCTAGATGCATCATATATATGAAATGCATGAATATTTACAAATATACAATTTCAAAATCTGAATATATGTTGCTCAATTACATATCCATCTCATACATAAAGTTTTACATCATATGTCATAAATCGCCCACCTATATATACCCTACAAAATGATGACGTCCTGTCGTCCGCGGTAGCACACAATGAAATATAAATAGCTACAAAATAAATAAACAAGTTAGTGCAACAAAGATATAATATCACACACTAACATGACAATTTATCATTTTTTTTGTGATTTCTTTCAAAACCCCCATGTATATCCTTTAAACATTCTAACCATCACGGGCGATTAAAACTAACGCCAACATGAAGCTTACTGAGGTATCTCAACCACTACGTTACGGAATTTACTGCATCGTACGTAGGGCGCTAAATCTTATCACTGAGCAACTACAATGCGGAATTTTCTGCATCGCAATTGTAGTGCTAAAGCTCTGGGCAACTACGAGCGGAATTTACTGCATCGCTTCGTAGCGCTAACTGTTAATTAACCAACTACGTGCGGAATTTTCTGCATCGCAACGTAGCGCTTATATTTTCTAGGAAGCTGAGCAACTACGGACGGAATTTTCTGCGTCGTCTCGTAGTGCTAATTTCTCTATACTCTGAGCGACTACGGACGGAATTTTCTGCGTCGTCACGTAGCGCTAACTCTCATAACCTCTTAAGGCATATACATGGGTTTTATAATCAATTTCTTCAAGTGCAAAAGCACAAAACTCACTAGTTTTACATCTTCTGAAAACTTTCTTAGTTCATTTTCTCTACATACAACTCATAATCATTTTCTAGAAACATATGGATTACATCGGAATCCATACGCTTAACTTTTAACTATATCATTATATATTATTTCCGATTTCCTTTATTACATAGCTACTATGGTCATTTAACATCATCAAGAAATTGCATGACCATTTAAAAAGCTATTAAGTGGCGAACCACTTACCTCGAGGCCGCGTCAAGCGTCTCGACGAGGCTCCTGGACGCCGCTCACGTGCTCGTCACCTACACAACATGATCTCATCATTACTAGTGATAATTTGAAAAGTTGAGAATCTCAACTTCAAGGTTAATAATCTCAATTAAGACCCATTTCCTCTATATAATCTCCTAACTTGTTTTTAACTCAACCGAAACTCTCTAACTTCGATTTCTTTGTAAAAGTTTTACTTCTAGACCCCTAGGATCATCCCCATATGTTTCGATTGGTCTCCAAAAGCTTAAAACAAAAAGTCAACTTTTAATTATACGGTTGACCACGAAAAACAGAATTGAAACCAGCCATGGTTTCACCTCCGTTCTTTTTCTAGCGTCTCCTTATCACATAACTAAGTCGCCCGGAAAATTTCGTCGAGAAACTTCATCGTTTGCTATGTCAAATCTTAGGAAAACGTCCGTTTTGGACACTTTCGGGCGCAATTAAGTGCCCGTTTTGCAACCTCTTGGTTTTGGGTTAGCGACGCTAGATTTTATTCCATAACTAAGCTTCATTTAACTTATAATGATGAACCAAACTCAAACCATGCAATAAAAATTGCATTAGGATAGTCGTTTCACTTCTCAGAGCCTTAACGGCACTATTTTGTGCATAACTTGCACAATTTTTATCGGATTCGATCCGTTCCAAAACCTATGGTTTTTTATGGTTCCTAGGCATCATTTGAGGTGTAGAACACCCCCAAATAAGCCAAATATGGTCAGGTCTCCCCTAGCTAAAAATTCAGTTCGGGAATCACTAATATTGTCAAAACTAGCTCTCTTGAGCTTCTCTTATTCCCACATGCTTTCCTATGCTTTTCTAATCATTTTTATGCTCAAACTTGGGTTCAAAACCTCTAAATTTCAGAGCTTATTTACTGTCTAATATAGTCACAACACACACATAAACATTACTTGTTCATTTGAACACTAACAATTCACTCAAAACTTTTATCAACTAGTTTGTGTGTGTGAAAAACAAATTTTCGTTTCTATGATTCTCAGGCCTATAACAGCCCATAAATAAAACCCTAAGTCATCATTTACACTCAAAAACATCTCCTCTAAGGTTCTATAACAATCACTTAGGTTTTGACACCATTTCTAGTGCAAAACCTCCAACAACATACAACACAATTCTGCAGAAATAATTTCAGCACACTGCTGGAAATTTTTGTAAAGAAAAGGAAGAGTAAGCTAATTTCTTACTTGGTTCTTGACTTAAAGAGTTGAGAGGGACTTGGGAGAGGGTTTAAAGAGAAGATTTGAGGCTTGGATGGGCTGGAAAGGGGCTGTCTTCTTCCACTTTTCCTTGCTGCAATTTCTGCCCTGCAGTTGCACTTCTGCTGCTCTGTTTCTGGTGCTTCACTGTTTCAGCTGGGTGAAGGCACGACAATGACTTTAGTTTGCTGAAAACTTTCAGCCAAGTGTTGCTTATATACTACTCCTACTTCTCTAATTTGCATCCTTGCCCCATCTCTTTTTAATTTCACACAACTTCCTCTCAAATTCTCTTTTCTTTTCACTGCTGTCCAGTTTTGTTTATTCTCTGGCAGCTGCTGTTTTCTTCTTTATTTCTCACCTATTTTCATCTTTGCTTGTTGAAATCTTGCTAAATGTTCAATATATATCATTAACCTTCATAAAAATGGCACTTAAGTCTCATTTTTAATTCGTTTGACCATCGTTTTCCCTCATCATCCATTCTATACGGGATTTACTTTTGTTTTTGATTTTTATGATAGCTTTGCATTCTTCACTTGTCCACTTGGCCTCTAAGTGTCTTGTTTGTATATCTTATTAATGTTCTATGGAATATCAAGCTTGTCCTTTGATTTATTTTTGAATATCATTAATCTCTTATTTAAATCGCTTAATAGTTGTCCATTACTTACGAACAACTAATGTAAAAATTTTCTTAATCGTGCACTCAACATTTTATTTTCTTTAACTTGTCTCTTATCTATGGATGAATTACTTTACTCTTCATTGATCTTTTTCTTGCTAATTCGGTTGTTGTGAAACTCTAGAATGACGTTCACGAAATCGATGAATTGATTTAGCTTAACACTAACTTGATTCTATTGTAATGTTACTTAACTTTTATAATTGACGAATTTCGTCGTCAATCTTAAGTTGATAAATCTCTAATGCCATGAAATTCAATTAATCTAATGTAGAGATTTATTTTACCTCTCTAATCCATCTTTTAACACTAAGAGGTTATAGATCGAGACTAGGGGTTTACAATTTCTTCCCCCCTTATAAAAATTTCGTCCTCGAAATTTAAATTGTGTACCTTATTCAAACAACTGAGGGTATTGGGCACGCATCTGTGCTTCGGGCTCCCATGTAGCCTCTTCTACCCCATGATTTCGCCATAGCACCTTCACTAGCGGAATCACTTTATTACGCAATACTTGATCTCTACGATCTATGATTTCTACTGGATGCTCCTCGTAGGTCAAGTTTTCCTTCAACTGAACTGGTTGCTCTTGCAAAATGTGAGAAGGATCAGCTATGTACTTACGTAACATAGAGACGTGGAATACGTCATGGATGTTGGCTAACTCTGATGGTAGCCTCAATCGATACGCTACTTCACCCACCTTGTCTACTATTTCATAGGGGCCTATGTATCGTGGACTCAACTTCCCACGCTTCCCGAACCTCAAAATACCCTTCCAGGGTGAGACTCGTAGGAATACTTGATCACCCACTTCAAACTTCAGATCTCGTCTTCGATTGTCCGCATAGCTTTTCTGCCTGTCGCTTGCTATCTTCAACCGCTCTCTTATCATATTTACTTTCTCTGTTGTATCTTGGACAATCTCTGGGCCAATTAATCTTCTCTCCCCCACTTCGTCCCAACAGACTGGGGTTCTACACTTTCTGCCATACAACGCCTCATATGGTGCCATACCAATACTAGACTGATAGCTATTGTTGTAGGCAAACTCTATCAAGGCTAGGTAATTATCCCAGCTTCCCTTAAACTCCATCACACAAGCTCTCAACATATCTTCGAGAGTTTGAATGGTTCTCTCTGATTGGCCATCTGTCTGTGGGTGAAAAGCAGTACTGAAGTGTAATCTGGTGCCCATAGCATCTTGTAGCTTCGGCCAGAATCGAGAAGTGAAGCGAGGATCTCTATCTGATACAATGGACACTGGTGCGCCATGTAGCCTCACAATCTCATCTACATACAACTGTGCATATCTTTCCAGGGAATAGGTATTATTAGTAGCAATGAAGTGGGCCGACTTCGTCAATCTGTCCACAATAACCCAAATAGCATCATGTCCACGCTGTGTCCTGGGAAGTCCTGTCACGAAATCCATCGTGATCCTTTCCCATTTCCACTCAGGAATGGATAAAGGTTGTAGTAAACCTGCGGGTTTCTGATGCTCAATCTTGATTTGTTGACAAGTTAGGCACTTAGATACGAACTCTGCTATCTCTCTCTTCATACCTATCCACCAGTAGTGGTCTTTCAGAGTCCGATACATCTTAGTACTCCCTGGATGCATCGCATATGCTGAGGAGTGTGCCTCTTCCATGATCTCTTTCTTCAACTCTATTACATCTGGGACACATAATCTCTGGCCCAACACTAGTGTCCCATCACCTCGTAAGGTGAAGCTACTCTGTTGCCCAGCCTCTATCTTGCTTCTCAATTTCATCAAATACGGGTCCTGAGCTTGCAAGTCTCTGACCTTGTCCACTAACACTGGCCGAACATGAAAAGCTGCTACTATAGCACCTGACTCTGCTGTCTCTAAACTGACCCCCATAGATCTCAGTTCTACTAGCATCGGCAAGTATTCTACTTTAAGTTGAGCTACGGAACTAAAGGGTTTCCTGCTTAGTGCATCTGCTACTACATTTGCCTTGCCCGGGTGGTATTCAATGGTGCAGTCGTAGTCTTTGATGAGTTCTATCCACCTCCTCTGTCTCATGTTCAAATCTTTTTGTGAGAATAGATACTGCAGGCTTTTGTGATCAGTAAAGATCCTGCAAGGTATTCCATAGAGATAGTGTCGCCATATTCTCAAAGCGAACACTACAGCTGCTAACTCTAAGTCATGTGTTGGATAGTTCACTTCATGTTTCTTTAATTGCCTTGAAGCATAAGCTATCACTTTATCATGCTGCATCAACACACAACCCAAACCTTGCCTGGAGGCATCGCAATACACTGTAAATCCTTCACTTCCTGAGGGAAGTGTAAGCACTGGTGCTGTAGTCAGCCTTTGCTTTAACTCATCGAAACTGCTCTGACAGGCTTCTGACCAAATGAATTTCTCTTCTTTCCTTGTTAACTTGGTTAGTGGAGTAGCTATCTTGGAAAATCCTTCTACAAACTTTCTGTAATACCCAGCTAAACCCAAGAAGCTTCTGACTTCTGTTACGTTCGTGGGTGGTTTCCAATCTAAAATGGCCTCTATTTTCTGAGGGTCTACTGAAATACCCTCGGCGGATACCACATGCCCCAAAAATGCCACGCGGTCTAGCCAAAACTGGCATTTGCTGAACTTTGCATAAAGCTGATGCTCTCTCAGAGTTTGTAATACTATCCTCAGGTGCTCTGCATGCTCCTTTTTACTACCTGAATATACTAGGATATCATCGATGAAGACTATAACGAACTTGTCTAAATAAGGTCTGAAGACACGATTCATCAAATCCATAAAGGCTGCTGGAGCGTTGGTTAGGCCGAATGGCATCACCAAAAATTCATAATGCCCATATCTAGTTCTGAAGGCTGTCTTAGGAACATCTTCCCTACGCACCTTCAGCTGATGATACCCCGATCGTAGATCTATCTTCGAGAAGACCTTAGCTCCCTGTAGCTGATCAAATAGATCATCGATTCTTGGCAACGGATACTGATTCCGGATGGTTACTTTGTTGAGCTGTCTATAATCGATGCATAAACGAAGGCTCCCATCTTTCTTCTTAACAAACAACACCGGAGCTCCCCACGGTGATGTACTCGTCTTAACGAAGCCTTTACTCAACAATTCTTCCATTTGCACCTTTAATTCTTTTAGCTCTGCTGGTGCCATCCGGTATGGTGCTATAGAGATGGGCTCTGTGCCAGGTGCTAACTCAATCTCGAATTCAATCTCTCTATCCGGAGGTAACCCCGGTAGGTCCTCGGGAAATACATCAAAGAACTCGTTCACCACAGGAACTTCTGCCAAGTGCATCTCACTGCTGCCAGATTCTATTGCATATACCAAGTACCCTTGGCATGCTTTACGGAGCATCTTGTTTGCTTGTATCACGCTGATTAAACTTGTAGAGAGTATCTTTCTCTCTCCACAAAAGATCACCTCTGGTTCCCCAGGCTGACTGAACTGGACCTCTTTCCTGTAGCAATCTACGGTAGCGCGATGTTTAGCTAGCCAATCCATGCCCAAAATGATGTCAAAGTCATGAATATCGAGTACTATTAGGTCAGCCTCGAACTCATGACTTGCTATAGTCACTTTACTTCCCCTGTAGACTCTATCCGCAATAAGCGAATCACCCGTGGGAAGTGACACTACCATACTACACTCGGTCGATCTCATCTCTATCCCGACTCTATCTATGAACTCCCGAGAAATAAAAGAATGGGTGGCTCCTGGGTCCACCAATACATGAGCATCAGTATCAAATAAAGAAATGGTACCTGTGACCACGTCTGGTGTAGCATCTGCCGCCTGCTGGGTCACTGTATATACTCTGGCGGCCTGACTGCGAGGTCTACCTATCGGTGCTCTGGGTGGTCTACTAGGCTGTCCCCTAAGGGGTGTGCCTCTACCTGCTCCGCCACTAGACTGCCATGCACTAGTAGCTCCTCCAGTCTGGGGGCCTCCCCTATCGGGTCCACGACTCCCACTAGTCTGCCCCTGAGCTGTAGATATGGCCTCAGACGGACTCGATGCCACTGCACTGGGACAGTCTCTCATAAAATGGCCCTCCTGGCCACATCTGAAACACCCGGTCCTGCCCTGAAGGCACTCACCGGGATGCAACCGGCCACATCTGCTGCACACTGGTCGGCTCCTCCAGCTCTGCTGGCTCCTAGACCCTGCTGACGACCGTACTGAACTCTGGCTGGGCTGGGGTCTCTGGCTCTGTTGCCGACTCTGTGACCATGCTGGGCGCTGACCACTCTTGGGTACTTTGCTGGACTCTCCCTGATGGCTACCGGTCCAGCTCCGCTTCTGACTGAATTGTGACTTTGACTTCAACGCGGTCTGTGCGCTCTGCTCGACTCTGGTGGCTGCCTCCACCAGCTGTCCATATCGTATATGTGATGCAGATGTCACAATGGTCCTAACTGCAGGGTTAAGACCTGCCATAAATCTGTTGATCTTTTCCTCCTCATTCTCTGCAAAGAAAGGAACTAGACGGATCAACTCTGAAAACTTCTTTTCGTACTCTGGCACTGAGGAGCTCCCCTGCTCCAATCTATAAAACTCTTCAACTTTGGCATCTTTATAACTTTTAGGGAAAAATCTCTCTGTAAATTCTCTCTTGAACTCAGCCCATGTGACTCCCTCTGGGTGTGCTCTCTGATGCGCCTTCCACCAGTCCTTGGCGCGATCTTTAAGTAGGAAGGCGGAATAAGAGACCCTCTGCTCCTCTGTACACCCCATAATATGAAAGATCTCCTCGTTTGCCTCTATCCAAGACAACGCTCTCTCGGATCTCCGCTACCATCATACGGTTTCGCGCCTAATTTACGAGCGCGCTCAATGGATACCCCAGACTCTCGCGGCTGCTGAAGGGCCGCTGCTAGCATCTGTGCCATCTGTTCCATCTGCCCTGGAATAGGTCCTGGGGCAGGCTCTGGTCGTACTGACTGTGATGGCTCTGAGTGTGCAGAACTCTCTGGCACATTGACGGACTCGTCAATCTGCTCTCTATCTGGTGTGGGTGCCTCTGCGGCTACCTGTCTCGTCCTCGGACGATCTCGACGCTGCATAGCTAAATGTGTACTAGTACACTAATAGCCACAAATCAAAATTTCAAGTTCAGCAACTAGCTCAATATAATCTGGCATGATAATTTCATGCAATATTTAACTCACAATTCAATGCATAAACTTTTACTTAACAACTCGCTTTGATGCACATTCGTAATATGCTAAATTCAAGTACTATAACTTATGCTTTAGATTATGCAATCGATGAAAGCATAACTCTCTTAAAATCTGAAAAATGATGCGTGCACAAAATAACTTCGTGCCTTAAGCATAACTAGCACACAATTTGTGCGAAATAGCTCAAACTTTTCTCTTAAAACTTTCTTTCAACTGAACGAGAACCGGGCTCTGATACCAACTTGACATGACCCTTCCCAGACCTTATCTATGCTCTTGTCTGGAGGATCCTGCCGGGCACTTCAACGGACTTATCGAGACCGACTTGTCGGGTCGAAGAAATCCAAGAAGCGAACCCTAACTTTCTTCAACCGGTTTACTCGTTTAAACTCAAAAATTTAGTTTTCCTTTTAAACTAGTTGGGAGTGATAAAATTTTTCGCAACTTTTGTTTCAAATATTTTTATAAAATTTTCGGCAGCATAACGACTGCAATTTTGATAAACCAAAATTTACCTGTCAAGAAAATAACACTTCGACTAAAATCTCAATTCCTCCCAACTTCTTTATTCTCAAACTTACAATAATCATCATCATATTTCCACAAACATGCCACATCAACACTCAATTCTCAATTTATAAGTACAAACTTACAAACTCAAGTAGAATATATCTAGATGCATCATATATATGAAATGCATGAATATTTACAAATATACAATTTCAAAATCTGAATATATGTTGCTCAATTACATATCCATCTCATACATAAAGTTTTACATCATATGTCATAAATCGCCCACCTATATATACCCTACAAAATGATGACGTCCTGTCGTCCGCGGTAGCACACAATGAAATATAAATAGCTACAAAATAAACAAGTTAGTGCAACAAAGATATAATATCACACACTAACATGACAATTTATCATTTGTTTTGTGATTTCTTTCAAAACCCCCATGTATATCCTTTAAACATTCTAACCATCACGGGCGATTAAAACTAACGCCAACATGAAGCTTACTGAGGTATCTCAACCACTACGTTACGGAATTTACTGCATCGTACGTAGGGCGCTAAATCTTATCACTGAGCAACTACAATGCGGAATTTTCTGCATCGCAATTGTAGTGCTAAAGCTCTGGGCAACTACGAGCGGAATTTACTGCATCGCTTCGTAGCGCTAACTGTTAATTAACCAACTACGTGCAGAATTTTCTGCATCGCAACGTAGCGCTTATATTTTCTAGGAAGCTGAGCAACTACGGACGGAATTTTCTGCGTCGTCTCGTAGTGCTAATTTCTCTATACTCTGAGCGACTACGGACGGAATTTTCTGCGTCGTCACGTAGCGCTAACTCTCATAACCTCTTAAGGCATATACATGGGTTTTATAATCAATTTCTTCAAGTGCAAAAGCACAAAACTCACTAGTTTTACATCTTCTGAAAACTTTCTTAGTTCATTTTCTCTACATACAACTCATAATCATTTTCTAGAAACATATGGATTACATCGGAATCCATACGCTTAACTTTTAACTATATCATTATATATTATTTCCGATTTCCTTTATTACATAGCTACTATGGTCATTTAACATCATCAAGAAATTGCATGACCATTTAAAAAGCTATTAAGTGGCGAACCACTTACCTCGAGGCCGCGTCAAGCGTCTCGACGAGGCTCCTGGACGCCGCTCACGTGCTCGTCACCTACACAACATGATCTCATCATTACTAGTGATAATTTGAAAAGTTGAGAATCTCAACTTCAAGGTTAATAATCTCAATTAAGACCCATTTCCTCTATATAATCTCCTAACTTGTTTTTAACTCAACCGAAACTCTCTAACTTCGATTTCTTTGTAAAAGTTTTACTTCTAGACCCCTAGGATCATCCCCATATGTTTCGATTGGTCTCCAAAAGCTTAAAACAAAAAGTCAACTTTTAATTATACGGTTGACCACGAAAAACAGAATTGAAACCAGCCATGGTTTCACCTCCGTTCTTTTTTCTAGCGTCTCCTTATCACATAACTAAGTCGCCCGGAAAATTTCGTCGAGAAACTTCATCGTTTGCTATGTCAAATCTTAGGAAAACGTCCGTTTTGGACACTTTCGGGCGCAATTAAGTGCCCGTTTTGCAACCTCTTGGTTTTGGGTTAGCGACGCTAGATTTTATTCCATAACTAAGCTTCATTTAACTTATAATGATGAACCAAACTCAAACCATGCAATAAAAATTGCATTAGGATAGTCGTTTCACTTCTCAGAGCCTTAACGGCACTATTTTGTGCATAACTTGCACAATTTTTATCGGATTCGATCCGTTCCAAAACCTATGGTTTTTTATGGTTCCTAGGCATCATTTGAGGTGTAGAACACCCCCAAATAAGCCAAATATGGTCAGGTCTCCCCTAGCTAAAAATTCAGTTCGGGAATCACTAATATTGTCAAAACTAGCTCTCTTGAGCTTCTCTTATTCCCACATGCTTTCCTATGCTTTTCTAATCATTTTTATGCTCAAACTTGGGTTCAAAACCTCTAAATTTCAGAGCTTATTTACTGTCTAATATAGTCACAACACACACATAAACATTACTTGTTCATTTGAACACTAACAATTCACTCAAAACTTTTATCAACTAGTTTGTGTGTGTGAAAAACAAATTTTCGTTTCTATGATTCTCAGGCCTATAACAGCCCATAAATAAAACCCTAAGTTATCATTTACACTCAAAAACATCTCCTCTAAGGTTCTATAACAATCACTTAGGTTTTGACACCATTTCTAGTGCAAAACCTCCAACAACATACAACACAATTCTGCAGAAATAATTTCAGCACACTGCTGGAAATTTTTGTAAAGAAAAGGAAGAGTAAGCTAATTTCTTACTTGGTTCTTGACTTAAAGAGTTGAGAGGGACTTGGGAGAGGGTTTAAAGAGAAGATTTGAGGCTTGGATGGGCTGGAAAGGGGCTGTCTTCTTCCACTTTTCCTTGCTGCAATTTCTGCCCTGCAGTTGCACTTCTGCTGCTCTGTTTCTGGTGCTTCACTGTTTCAGCTGGGTGAAGGCACGACAATGACTTTAGTTTGCTGAAAACTTTCAGCCAAGTGTTGCTTATATACTACTCCTACTTCTCTAATTTGCATCCTTGCCCCATCTCTTTTTAATTTCACACAACTTCCTCTCAAATTCTCTTTTCTTTTCACTGCTGTCCAGTTTTGTTTATTCTCTAGCAGCTGCTGTTTTCTTCTTTATTTCTCACCTATTTTCATCTTTGCTTGTTGAAATCTTGCTAAATGTTCAATATATATCATTAACCTTCATAAAAATGGCACTTAAGTCTCATTTTTAATTCGTTTGACCATCGTTTTCCCTCATCATCCATTCTATACGGGATTTACTTTTGTTTTTGATTTTTATGATAGCTTTGCATTCTTCACTTGTCCACTTGGCCTCTAAGTGTCTTGTTTGTATATCTTATTAATGTTCTATGGAATATCAAGCTTGTCCTTTGATTTATTTTTGAATATCATTAATCTCTTATTTAAATCACTTAATAGTTGTCCATTACTTACGAACAACTAATGTAAAAATTTTCTTAATCGTGCACTCAACATTTTATTTTCTTTAACTTGTCTCTTATCTATGGATGAATTACTTTACTCTTCATTGATCTTTTTCTTGCTAATTCGGTTGTTGTGAAACTCTAGAATGACGTTCACGAAATCGATGAATTGATTTAGCTTAACACTAACTTGATTCTATTGTAATGTTACTTAACTTTTATAATTGACGAATTTCGTCGTCAATCTTAAGTTGATAAATCTCTAATGCCATGAAATTCAATTAATCTAATGTAGAGATTTATTTTACCTCTCTAATCCATCTTTTAACACTAAGAGGTTATAGATCGAGACTAGGGGTTTACAAATTGAAAATGCAAGCATGAATTACACTTACCTCGATCCGAAGCAATTCGAAGAGTTTTAACGAGTCTCTCGTGCTCCTCCTTCTTGCTCCTCACCTACATAACATATTCTCACTTAGGGTGTGTTGTAATAAGCTACACAAAGCTATATACATCGTTTCCAATACAATTAAATCTTTAAAATCGTTCTTTCACTATAACCTTCCCGACTCGATTCTAACTTAACCGGAGCTCTAAAATTCCAGTTTCTTTTTATAAGTTTTAATTATATACCCCTAAGGGCATTCCCACGCAATCCGTATATTTTTCAGAGATCTAGAACGAAAAGTCAATTTTTTCGGACCCCCTTTGACCGAATACTATTCACAGCCCATTCCGTGGGCTTTTTTGCTTCCGTTTTCACTTAGATTATCTCCCTATCTCTCACTTAGATCACCCATAAAACGATTTTGAAAATTTTCAACTATAGAGGGATGACACCTATGAAATACCCCATTTTTTTTCTAGTTTTTCATGCACAGTTTGCCTCAAATATGCAATAAACTCATTTCCTTCATATCTAATGTTATTTCCTTCAATTATGATTGAATACATTCATTTCATGCATCAACAAATGCATTTATTCCTGGATAACTAGGGGTTACAGTAAGCTTACCGATTTTTGACGCCCTACTTCGACCTGCTGGCAATTTAGGCATTTAGATATGAACTCTGTTATATCTCTCTTCATTCCTTTCCACCAATAGTGATCCCTTAGAGTCTGATACATCTTGGTGCTCTCTAGATGCATGGCATATGCTGATGAATCCGCCTCTTTCATGATCCTTTCCTGAAATCTCCCACCTCTGGCACATATAATCTTTGTTCCAAAACCAGTGTTCCATCATCTCTCAATGCAAAGCTACTCTACTGCTCAGCCTCTATCTCACTTCTCAGTTTCATCAAGTATGGATCCTGGGTCTGAAACTCTCTAACTTGGTCCACTAATATTGGACAAACATGAAATGCTGCTAACAAAGCGCCTGAATCTATTGTCTCCAATCTAGCACCCACAGATCTCATCTTTACTAACATAGGCAAATACTCTGCCTTCAGTTGGGCTAATGAACTGGTGGACTTTCTATTCAATGCATTCGCTACTACGTTTGTCATTTCAAGGTGATACTCAATTGTACAATCATAATCCTTGGTAAGTTCAATCCATTTTCTTTGTCTCATATTCAACTCCTTCTGAGTGAACAAATATTGTAAGCTCTTATGGTTAGTAAAGATCCTGCAAGGTACTTCATATAGGTAATATCTCTAAATCCTCAAAGCGAACACCACAACTGCTAGCTCTAAGTCGTGTGTTGAATAATTTAACTTATACTTTTTCAACTGTCTCAAAGCATATGCTACTACTCCGTCATTCTGCATTAACATATAACCTAGCCCCTGATTTGAGGCATCACAGTAAACCACAAATCCATCCTTCCCTGATGGAAATGTAAGAACGGGCACCAAGGTCAATCTCTTCTTCAATTCATCAAAACTGTGCTAGCATGTATCTGACCATTCAAACTTTTCTTCTTTCCTTGGCAACCTTGTCAAGAAAGTAGCTATTTTTGAAAACCCTTCCACGAACTTTCTGTAATAACCAGCTAAACTTGAGAAACTCCTAACTTCCGTCACGTTCGTGGGTGGCTTCCAATTTACTATATCTTCTATCTTCTAGGGATCTACTGATATCCCCTCTGCTGATACTAGATGCCCCAGAAAAGCTACTCTATCCAGCCAAAACTGACACTTGCTAAACTTTGCATACAGTTGGTGCTCCCTTAAGGTCTGTAACACAACTCTCAAGTGCTCAGTGTGCTCCTCTCGGTTACCTAAATACATTAAAATATCATCTATAAAAACAATCACAAACTTGTCTAAGTAAGGCCTAAAGACTCTATTCATTAAGTCCATAAAGGTTGTTGGGGCATTTGTCAATCCAAATGACATCACTAAAAACTCATAATGTCCATAGCGGGTCATAAAGGTCGTCTTAGGAACATCTTCTCTGCGAATCTTTAACTAATAGTACCTTGATTTCAAATCAATCTTTGAAAACACCTTAGCTGACTGAAATTGATCAAACAAGTCATCTACCCTTGGTAATGGGTATTAATTCCTAATAGTGACCCTGTTGATTGGTTGTAGTCTATGCACAACCTGAAGCTCTCATCTTTCTTCTTCACAAACAACACTAGAGCCCTTATGGTGATGTGTTTAGCCTAATGAACCCTTTACTCACTAATTCTTCCATTTGGACCTTCAACTCCTTCAACTTTTCTGGTGCCATCCTGTATGGCGCTATAGAAACGGGCTCTGTATCAAGTGCTAGCTCCATCTCAAATTCTATCTCTCTGTCTGGTGGTAGCCCTGGAAGGTCCTTTGGAAAGACATCTGGAAACTCACAGATTACTGAAACCTTTGTTAACTGCAAATCATTATCATCCGGTTCCACTGTATAGGTCAAGTATCCCTGATATGCCTTTCTAAACGTCTCGTTTGCTTTCACCATGCTTATCAAACTGGTAGTGAGCACAAAGATCACATCTAATTCCCCAGGTCTACTGAACCTAACTTCCTTTCTTTAATATTCCACTATAGCACGATGCTTGGATAGTCAATCCATGCCCAAAATAACATCAAAATCGTGAATGTCCAACACTATCAAATCTGCCTCAAATTTTTGACCTATTATGATCACCTTACTTCCTATATATACCTTATTTGCCACAAGTGAATCGTTTATGGGAAGTGACATTATCACACTACAGTTCGTCGGTCCTATCTCTACTTTTACTCTACTAACATAGTCCCCATAAATAAAAGAATGCATGGCCCCTGAGTCAATCAAAACATGTGCATCAGTGTCAAACAATGAAATAGTACCTGTAACAACCTCTGAAGCTACATCAGCTTCTTGCTGCGTCACTGTATACACTCTAACTTGGCCACGGGGCCTACCAGGCTGTCCTTGGTGGCATGCTTCTACTAGGTCCACTATTAGGCTACCTTAAACATACAGCTCCTTTAATCTGGGGGCCTTTCTTCTCAGGTCCACGACCCTCACTAGGCCACCCCCGAGTTGTTGCTCTGGCTCTTAGTTGGTTTGATATAGCTATACTAGGGTAGTCCTTCATATAGTGACCCTTTTGACCACATCTATAACATCATATCCTACCCTTAAAGCATTCGTCTTGATGTGATTTCACACAATTGCTACAAGTGGGATGTGTCTTCCAATTTTGTTTACTTCTGGATGCACTGGATTACTTGACTGAACTCTGACTAGTTTGGGCCTCTTGATTCTGTTGGCGACTCTCAAACCATGAGGACTTTTAATCACCATTAGCCATCTTACTTGAGCCACCCTACAGACTAACTGTTCAGCTGCGCTTCTGATTGAACTTTTTACATTTAAGAATGGCTTCCACACTTCTCTCAACTCTGGTAGCTGCCTCTACTAACTCTCTATACCGGGTGTGCACAGCTAAGGACATGTAGGCCTTCATCCTTAGGTTTAAACCTGCCATAAATCTGTTGGCATTTTGTTCTTCATTTTCTATGATAAATGGGACAATGCGAGCCAACTTTGAAAACTTCTTCTCATATTCTGCTACCATGAGATTCCCCTGCTCAAACATAAAAAATTCTTCTATTCTTGCATCTTTATAGCTCTTGGGGAAGAACTTATCGGTGAATTCTTTCTTAAAATCCACCCAAGAGACTTCATCTGGGCATGCCCTCTGATGCGCCTTCCACCAATCCTTAACACGATCTTTAAGTAGGAAGGCTAAAAAAGTAACCATTTGCTCCTCTGTGCAATCCATCACCTAAAATATCTCCTCATTCGTTTGAAGCCATGACAGTGCAAGCTCTGGTTCACCCGTTCCATCATATGGTTTGGCGCCTAGCTTACGGGCGCGCTCTATAGATACACTTGACTCACATGGTTGATAGAGTGTCGTTGCCAAAACTTGCACTATCTGCTCTACATCTACTGGTGCACGCTCTGGTCTTGTGAGTTGCGAAGGTTTTGTGTGAAAAGAGCTAATTGGCACATTAACGAACTCGTCAACGTGCTCCCCCTGGAGTGTGGGTGCTTCTACAGCTACCTTCCTTGTCCTTGGGCGACCACGACGTTGCATGTTTCTATCTATATTGACTATATTGAAAAGTTAAGAAACGCATGAGTTAAAATACTAACAACGCACATAAACAACCTAAAAATCATGAAATGCTCAAACTTGAGTCTTTATAACTCATGCACTATGAAAAAGTTTCATAAAACAACTTCAAAGCACTTTCTAAACTCTATCTTAAAACTTTACAAAACCAGACTCTGATACCACCTTTGACAAGACCAAAAATAAATTCCTCTAGACTACTATCTGACAGGCCTCGCTCGACACTCCCACGGACCCCCATTAAACCCTACTAGGCGGGCTAAAAGAAATCCGCGGAGTGAGCCCTTAAACTTACACTTTAGACTTTCTTCAAAACCAATTTGATTTCATTACATGAAATTAGTTGGGTTGGTTTTATTCGAAGATATAAAAGTGACCATTTATCGAAAACCATATTAAGGAAAATCCGACAGCATAACGACTGTATTTTTATGGTTTCCAAAAATAACATGTAAAGGAAATATACTTTCGGATATAATTTCAACCACAACCCTTCTTTATTCTCAAACATGCATTTCCAAATCAATTAACAATCTCATGAAACCACAATAATAACCAATTAAAAAAAAAACAATTATACTAACCAAAAGAAACCATAAGCTTTATATCTTATGGGAACTTTACAGGGCCATTTTCATCACAAAAATGTAACGATATAGGTTCATAAAGGGGTATTACCAAATGATACAAAAATGATGCATGCAAGTGTTTGGTTTCTAGTTTTAACAAAATGCAATTGTGGTCTATGCAATGCATCCATCGAGTGTGCGCCCACCTATATTGACGAAGGAGTTCTCTCACCTCTTTCACCTACGCTAGTACATGTGGAGGAATTTTTGAAAAGAAAACAAAGAAATAATGAGCTCATGGAAGCTCAATGAGTGTTTTACACTTTTGATTTAAAACTTATACTTTCTTAAATCATAAAGAGGCAATATGAAGGTCTCGATGTAAAAGATAGCAACCATAAATTTCAAAATGACTAAAACAAATTTCATGATCAATTATAAACTCATTTCAACATGCGTCAAATTTTAACATAACTCTTCACTTTCTAAAAGCACCATTTGTACCCCTAAATGCTCTAACCACACAGTGACTGAACTAATGCTGTAAAAATGTGGTATGTCATGTGACAATTTTTCAACTGACACTAACCGTGACGCTACCGAGACCCCTCGACAATTACATGTAGAATTTTCTGCATCGCAAAGTATAGCGCGAGATAATATTCCAAGGCTTTGCCATACTAATGCGAGATACCCCGGCTGGGTCTAAATCTGAGGGTATACTCATGGCCTTCGAAAAATCTCTTTCACTAAGTGCATTGCGCACCAAATAGCTTATCTGTCAAAACTTTAAATTAAAGCTTTTAAATTCAATTCTCATGAAAGCTGCTTGTTTGCAAATTTAAATTGTAACAAATATAATGATCTTCTCAACTAAAAACTTGCACAATAATAATTCATTCATAAGTTTTTAACAATAATACTTTACCTTTCACAATACAACATACATAAACCAAGTTTTTAGCACTTACCTGGACTCAAGGCTTGTTGAAGAGCTTTATTGGGCTTTTCTTGCTCCACTTACTTGCTCCTCATCGTAAACGTGCTCAAACCTTGATCCTCTAGCTTAATCCAACTCAAAATCTTAATTTGAAGCTTAAAATTGTTTGGAGAAGCTTTAGGTTTTCTCTCCCTCTTCTTCCATCCCTTTGTCGTCCCTCTCTCCCTATCTCACAATCTATTTTGCTCCAAATTTTTGCTAAGTATTGGAAAGCCAACACTTATATGAGACCCTTGTGTTGGAGAAATGACCACAATGCCCTTCATATAATTTATATCACAATTAGCATCCAACTTTACTCCTAAAGTTTTTCTAATAACTCATGATGGTACTTAAAAAAAAAATAACACCCATGGAAATTTATATTTCATCTCATAATTCATCTACTAATACTAAGAAATTCATACTTAGGGATGAGAGCTTACATACGCAGCGAAATTCTATATTGCATATTGCATACATAGAGTGAAATAATACCCACATGTGTAAAGGGCAACGCGACTGACTCAGACTCAACCCCCCGCTGTTAGTGATGCGTCCTCCCAACATTTGCCATACACGTATAGGGTATACCGGGCGAGTCTAAATCTATAAATTTTATAAATTTGGGTAAGCCATTAGTCTTTGAAAATTCTCTTTTTCACATAATTCAAAGTTTGATTTCTTATTCTATAAACATTAGACTCGACCGGTATATCCCATAGTGTATGACAAGTATTGGGAGGGCTAGTCCTGCTAACATTAAAGGGATTGAGTTTGTCATGTTTGTCGTGTTGTCCTATACACTTGTGGGGTATTAATTCGCTATGCGGTGAGCGATGGTAGTTCCACCACACAATAGCAAGATATTTTTGTAGCTTTGTCACGGTGTGCGATATTAGCTTTTACACCACGTGACCCCCTACACTAAGCAGAGCCGATCTACCCGTTCATATGGTCGTAGTTTCCCTTGGGTTCCCCATTAGTACAATTTTTAGAAAGAGAAGCATACCATTTAAAAGCAAGTTTTAGAAAGAAAACATTTTAAAAATTATTTTAGAAAAAGCTTTTAAAATGTTAAAGAACATTTTATAAAATCCAAGATTCAGAAATAAATTGCTTTTAAAGAAAAATGTTTTCAAAAATGTTTTTCGGGAGGTATTTTATAAAACATAGTTTAAATAAAACTCTTACACTTACTAGGATTTATCGCTTACAACCTTTTTGGCTTTATGTATAAAAATCTCTCAAGTGTAGGAACGAAGAATCAAGGTACTAGTTCGCCGCATTTAGACTAGGTAGGCCCAACGTTTGATGATGCTACATGCTTACTTTTGTAAACATTAAGCCTGAATATTTATCATGAGTTATGCACACTTTTGTTTTAAATAAATTTGTAGAACTTTTTATGTTCTAATGATGTATGCATGTTTTAAACTCATGAATGTTTGAGATATTATTATTATGATTTGAGAATTGGTTATTGAAATTGAATGTGAGATTTTATAATATATGACTTATATATTTAGCAAGGTATTTATAGTTACAGGTTCGCTCCATAACATCCTTCTGAGTTTTATTAGTTGGACATTAGATGGGTCTTATGGAGTGCCCGACAGGACCGCCGGGTTCATTAGAAGGAATTCGAATCGGGTCCTATCATTGCCTTTCTTCTTCCTTCTCCTGGCCGAACACATAAGCTCCCTCTCTTTCAATTTTCTTCTCAATTCTTCTACACAATTCATGCATCATCAACTATATATAGTTTTTATTTGGTTTAACAATTGTCCTCAAACTAAGTTCAAATTTACAATAGTGTCATTAGTTAGTTTTAAAGCTTTTGATTGACTGAAATCTAACAATCAATTCAATTCTAACTAATTCCATTCCATTTCAACCAAAAGCTAACTACTTAGTTATTTTGTCTCTAAAATTACCCATATGCCATCTCTACACACCTATGCTACCTCTTATATTTTTGAAATTTCCAAAATGCTCTTAATATATGTCTTTTATTACTTTATTTAACCATGCCCCTTTTTGGTAATTTCTTATTGTCGATTTCATGTTAACTTTAATAAATCACTATGCCACTTCTCGAATTTGAATTTACCTTCAATCTATCTGAAAATTCTACTAGAATTTCGTTACACATCTGGGTACTTTAAAATGACTTTATTATTCCATAAATAAGGGCATAATTGTACAATACATTATACAGTACATGTACAATACTAAAATCGGGAGGGTGTATTACATATACACAACTTTGATATGGCTTGAAAACACTCAAAAATGGCCTCAAAACCATGAAGTGTAGCTGCTGTCCTGGTTCTGGTTTCCTCTCAGCAGAACACTCTTCTCCTCTTTTTTGGCCGACAACATTTCTTCTTTCTCTTTTTATTTTTCTTTCATTCACTTCACTATATATAGTCCTTGCATGCCCTTGACAAATGCCCCCAAACTAACCTTAAATTTACAAGTTTGCCGTTAGTTCAAATCGAAGACATTTGATTGGTTGAAACTTAAAAACCAATTCAATCCAAATTAATTTCATTCCATTTCAACCAAATACTAGCTAGTTAACGACGTTGTCTCCAAAATTAACATTATGTCACCTTTAACTCTACATCACATGCCACTCACATGCACTCTTTTATATTTTCAAATTTTTCAAAATGCCCTTATACACATCTTTTACTAATTTATTTAATCATGCCCCTTTTGGTAATTTCTTTGACACAAATTTCATGTTAAACCCTAATCCATCACCATGCCACTTCTCGTATTTGGATTTATCTTTAGTCTATCCAGAAATTCTACTAGAATTCAGTTATACATCTCAGTATTTTAAATTATTTTATTATTGCATCAATGAGAGCATACTTTATACAGTACATATACAGTACTAAAATCGGAAGGGTATATTACATATAAATTGTCCAATTAGAGTATTACATAGTCAATTGGATAATTAAATAACTATGGAATATTTTTGGAATTTATTTAGGTATGAATGAGAAATTAATTTATTAAAGGGTAAAGTTAACTTTTAAAATTCAAGCACACATGAATTCCAAGAGAGTATTACATGGAATGAAACCCATAAAAGCACAATTCGTGTGAACCAAAATGGACCAATGAGAGAAAGCCACATGGAAAGCACAAAAATGATTCATTAGTTGTCATGCAACTAAACAAATTTAGAATTTAGTTAGTTTAATAATTAGTTAGTCATGAACCAATCAAATGGCACCAATTGTAACTAAGGACTTGATTGTCATTTTGGAAATAGTTCGAGGGCATTTTGGTCAATGAAAAAAAAGACCATATAAAGTTGAATTGTCAAGAAATGAGTAGAAAAATTGAAAGAAAAACATTGAGAGAGAAGGGAGAGTGGTTTGGCTAAAGGAGAAAGAAGAAGGCAAGGTTGTCTTGATCAATTTTTCATGCTAAAATCATTAGATCCTCACTAATCTGGACTTAGGGCAAGGATTGAGCAAAGAAGGTGAAGAGAAAGTGGTAAGTTTACTTGATTTTTCATGTTGTTTTGATGATTTTTTGGATGAATGATAACTTGATGAGTTTATGTAATTTTTAGCATGTTTAAAAGTACATTACCTTGTATTCAAGGGTGGAATTGAAAGGAAATTCAAAGAAAGCCATTAGACAAGCAAGTGACTAAGGTGAGTATTATAGGGTTTTATGAAATTTTTCTAGGAAACTTCAATTGAGTTGATTTTAGGACATAAAATGAATATTGGAATGATTTGTATGTGTTTGGTGGCCATAAAAATGAAGAGTGATGTTGGATGCCTTGATGGGTAAATTTGGCCAAGCTAGGGTTTGATTTCATATGAATTGATTTTAATGTTTTGATATATTTATATGAAGTTTACATGATTCTAGGATGATGTGCATCAAGAAAATGAAAAGAAAAGGTTTGGATTAGATTGTCATGTAATTCGGCCATGATATGAATTGAATGTTCAAGATGTGATTTAATCATTTTGATGTATTTTCATAATAGTATATAAGTACTCAAATAAGTTTGGGTAAAAGAAATGAAAAGAGAAATAGGATGTAAGTATATAATGTAAAATTTGGGCTAAATAGGTGAATTATGGTGCATATTTTAGTATAGTTTCTTTTGGTTGAATTAAGATGTAATTGGCATTAGCTCTAAATGGATTAGTTGTGATGGATTTCATTTTGATATATGACCTGTAGGAGAGGCAGAGGCAAGGAAAGAGCATTGAGAAATCTATTCAAGTGATTGGAAACTAAATAGTGAGTGGATAGTTTTATTAAGTTTTAATTGATTTTTTTATCAAATTTAGTGTAAGTATATTCTTATGAATTACTAAACTCAATATTTGCATGTTTTAAAATATGTTTGAAATGAATACTAAGATTTCAATAAAGATATTAGTTATAGATATTTTAAGCATCTAGTAAGGGAAATGCTTTTAGTATTTCTTTTAAAAGCAATATGTTTTCATGCTTCTAGTATGCATGTTTTAAAGTATATTAAAGATGTTAGTTTATGGATATTTTCATGTATCAAGTAAAGAGAATGCTTTTATTATTTTAAAAGCAATATGCTTTATGTTTTAGTATGGTTAAATTTAAAGTATAGTAAAGAATGTTTTCAAAGGTCATTGATTTACTCAAAATTTAAGTTTAAAGCCCAGCCGTAATACCCACTATGTGTATGGCAAGTATTGTAAGGGCGTGTCACTAACATCAGGGGGATTGAGTCTATTGTGTCGTCTTCCACACGTATAGGGTAGTATCTAACTCTAATTATATGATGGTAAGAGGTCTCAAAGAGTCATGTTGTACGATGCTAGGCTAGTCGTCACATGACATCATATCATGCAGTGCTAGGATAGTCGACATGCGATATAAGTTTCCTTGGATTTACATTTGGTACAGCTTTAGCAAGAAAATCTTATTACTAGATGTGAAGATTTAGAAAGATATTATTTTATATGATTGTTGAAAGTTAATGATCAATTTTAGTATGTTTTTATACATAAATATGAGTTTCATAAAGCTATTTATGGAATGCATACGATTTACAGTTTTAGTAAACTATTTAGAGATTTCTTTTTAATGTTTTTAGGAGGTATTTTTATGAAAGAATAAGTTTTATTAGCAAATAATTATTAACCACTCACTGAGCTTCTTTAGCTCACATTCTTTCACTTTGTTTATGAAAAACCTCCCCAGATATAGGGATGAGTGATCAGGGTGCCCATTCTCCTACTTTAGACTAGGTGGACCAGATACGATCAATGCTTCCGTGAAATTATATTTATATATATTTCGGGTAAGACAAAAATCATGTACATGTTTATATTCTCGGTTGTAAATAAGTTTGTAAAGTTTGTCATGTTGTAGTGGTGTGTTGTGTCAAAGTAAAAGAAATATTTGAATTATCTGTAAATACTTTTGATTGTATGTATGAAAATATATTTTCAAAATTTAAATGGTTTTTGTGGAAATAGTTTAATTGTGGCTAGATTTTGATTAAAATGGACCTTAGGTCCAAATTAGAAATGGAGGAGAATGTATGAATTTTTGAAGTGTTTATAAAATTGTTTTCAAGTGATTTGAAAGAATGAGAAATATTGAAAAACAACCGATATGCTGCTAAAAATTTTGGGAAAATCGCGATTTTAGAAAAAATAAAATTTTAAAATTTATAATTCATACGTTTAGTAATGATTAAATTTAAGAGTTCGCTCCACGGAGTTCCTTTGATCTTATTAGCTTGAGTTTAGAAGGGTTCTGTGGGATAACAAACAAGCTCACTTGAGTTTCAAAAGAGAGAATTCGGGTTGGGTCCCGTCAAGGCATCCCAGCTAGATGTTATCGATTAAAGTATCCTAATCTGTGCATAGTGATGTCAAGGGTGTTTGTTACTAACAGCAGCAGGAACTATATCAGTTAGTCCAATCTAGTATGTCGCCCACGCACGAACTGGGTATATAATGGCTAGCTCCTACATGAAGCAATGGTAAATTCCGCTACGTAGAACCGAACAGACGGCCTAAGCGATGGTAAATTTTGTGAAGGTTTGAGCAATGGTAAATTCCACTCTATACCTAGGGTCCTATGTGATACGAATTGCCAATGGTTGGTTTATTTCACTCAGAGATTTTCCAAAAGCTTTATTACCACCACTATTCATATTTTACAGTAGAAAAATAAAATCATGCATAATGCTATTTTATAAATTTCAAATTTGAAAAACATTTCAAAACAGTTTTCCGAAATTAGAAAACTCGCTTTTGAATATGTTACTGTATTTCAATTTCTTGATGCATGATTTATATTTATAATAAATTTTTATTCATGTAGTTAGATCAAATGTGGTTTTCAACATTAAAGCATTTATGAAACATTTTAAAATTTTAGGGAGGTTTAATTTCGAAATTACAATTTAAATAGAAAAGTAAGACACTCACTGAGCTCATTTAGCTCACATTTTATTTTTATATTTTATAAATGAAACCTCCCTAGGGGCAAGTGAAGGTATAGATGCTTCAGTAGTAGGGACTTCGACCCAAGAGTAGACGGATTTAGTCATATGCAGCTGTGTTGATGCATGTTTGTTATAAATGTTTTAGAAAACCTGTATAATGACTTTTGTATGTAGTTATATGTAGTTTTTAGAAAATGTGTAAATGTAGTTATGCATGACATATAAATGATTTTCAACTTGTCTTTTAAATTGAAAGTATGTTTGTGGTTGATTGTGAAAAAGGAAGAGAGGGTCTGAGGCTAGGAAGTTGAGAATTTTGTTTGCTATAGAAGTGTACAAGTTTTCTATAAAATTTTGCATGGTGGAATCTTTAGAAAAATAGTCATTGTGCTACCAAAATTTTTAACCAACTTATTTTGGAAAAATACACTAAAAAAAAAAATTCCATTCGCTTCCATTCTGAAAAGAGATTTCTAAACAAGTTATAAAAAGTTTTCAGTAAAAGTGAAACGGCTTAGATTTATAGGAACCTTTCAATCAGATCAAATATTTACTAGAGGGCCACCGTAGGGCTACTGATGGGTTGTCGAGTGTACGAAAATAGAAGTATAAGGACGAGGCCCGTCATAAGG
The DNA here is from genome assembly GCA_019925255.1 of Litchi chinensis. Lineage (NCBI taxonomy): Eukaryota > Viridiplantae > Streptophyta > Magnoliopsida > Sapindales > Sapindaceae > Litchi > Litchi chinensis. Next base: position 3,639,164 of record CM034469.1, read on the forward strand.
AGCCTTGAAAGTCTGATGTACTTAAGAGGTTGTATAAGACTTGATATATCCGTTGGTAAGCTGAGTCAATATGAGTAATCCAAGAGCAAATCACTGGAAAGTGATAGTATAAGTACTTAACTATGTATGGTTTACTCATAATTATGTGTTGCACTATACTAGATATCCTATTGATTAAAAGCATACGGTGGTGCAAATTGAATGTCTAATATGAAAGATTCTAAATCTACGAGTGAATACACTAGCAGATGTAGCTATATCATGGAAATCTTGAAAACAAACATGTATAGCTAGATCTATAATGAAATTTGAATTTTTTTTTGGAAACAAGTGTGATGATATGAAATTGCAAGTCTAGGAAATATTCTAGTCAGGAAAGACTTAGTATTTAAATGTGTTCATTATAACCAACCTCTCTTTGCAAACTTACCTGGTATATTATTCACAAACTAAATACACTATTTCAGTATATGATTATTATGTCAAATTTTCAAACCTTATCAGGTTTGGTGTGGAGAAATTTGAAATGTGGAAGCTAGATTTATAGCTTTGGATAAGAGCGGTGAAGAAGCTGAATGGTTATGCCACTTCTTAGAAGATATTCCAACGTAGTCAAAACCTGTGCCAACTAGTTGCATTCACTGTGATAGTTAATCTACAATAAGAATGGCACAGAGCAATATGCACAAGGGTAATTCTAGATATATAGATAATGGACATAATACCATGAGATAACTACTCTCAACTAAGTTATCTCTGTTGACTAGAGTTAGGTGAAAAATCATCAAAGGGAATGGGACTAAAGCCCATAAAAGACTGAGTAATTATAAAGGAAACTCAACCTAAGTGATTGAAGATCCCAAGATCTAGGTTAAATGAAATAACCCAACTGTAAAGATTGGTTGCGTCACTATAAAGGATATATTTCTATCCATTAAAGGTTATCCTTTTATCCATTTCTATGATCAAATAGTTATGCCTATAAGAGTTAGAATAAGCTATACTTTTAATTATCCTTATGCATCAGAAATATGAGCAGACTAATGTGAGTTACTTTAAATTAAGATATTACCTATGTGAGAGAGAAGTGAGGTTGCTTCTAAAGAGAATTATAGGGGCTCAATTCTTTAGAAACCCTTGCAAAACTAGGTAGATGTTCATGGCTAAAACGAATATAACAGTGAAAACTTAATTGTGTAAGGAAAGATTTTTATACGAGGTATATAACCATTTGCATAAATGGCAAAACAGTTTAAGGGCATCGTGTCTACTGATCAAACAGCAAAGAAAAAATATTTTCACAAAGAAAAATTCAAAGGCTAAAACCTACCTATTAAATTTTTGTCACTAACTTGGAAGAGTTTGTGACTGAAAAATTAATGTCATTAATTTAAATGCTTTGACTTTGAATTGAAGTTGTAACTAGGAAATTAAATTATGGTCTTAATTTTTCAATTCAATTTATAACCAAAAAATAAATATGGTTTTAATTTTTTAAATTGTATTGATTTTGAATTGAATTTGTAATTGAAAAATAAATTACAAATTTAATTGTCATGAATTATAAATTTGAATATTCAAATTTTAATGGTTGGTTTTAATTGTAAATTTAAATTTTCAAGGGCAACCATTGATTCGATTTAATAATTGATATTAAATCAGTTGTAACCACCCCTCTATAAAATCTATAAATTAGCATTTTTTCTAGTTGTTCATAGAAAACTAGAATCAATTTTATTTTTATTTATTTATTTATAATTAATTTTCTCTCAAACATCATTCTTAGTTATAAGTTTCAGAGTGATAGAGATTCAAATATAATTCAGTTCGCTAGACAATTTTGGTTGTTATTATTGTATATATCCTAGGAGACAAACTCTGAATAATACAAAGGATGATCAGTAAATTTGTCTTAAGGACACCATAGTTATTATGGACCTCAATACTTATATTTCTTATTTTCATTACTACAAATTCATTGTAATATGAAGAATCTCTAAAATTTTACTTTTATATGATTATCTATTCTTTTTACTATTCTAACATGGATCTCGTTAGATAAGATGTTTGGGATTGGTTAGGATTATTGATGGCTAATTTGTAAGCTCTTAGTTTCGATTTTGAACTCCTTAGTGTTAGACGCTAAATTTCAAAATTAAAATGATAAATCTCGCCAACTTTAAATTAATCAAGGATATCAAAAAGTTAATAGCAATCATAGAAGCACACGATTTGGTTTAAGGAGAATAAAGTTGTTTAAAGGTAAAATCGTATTTTTACAAATAAAAGATAATATATAAGTGACAATGTGGACAAGTTCGAAAATAAGAATTTTATATACAAATATCCATAAGTATTAGATAATTACTAATTGATTGAAATTAGGATTTTAATGATGGTCAAAACAAGTCAAAGAGGATATGGTGGTCATTTTAGGAAAAGTTAATTATATATATAAGTGACACTTAGAAGATTTTTTAAAATAAAAGATAGAAGAATGCAAGCTGTTCATGGCAGAAATGGAAGATAGCAAAAGAAAATGTAAAATTGCAGTGGCATCCTATGTAATTTTAGGACAAAGTTGAAGGGCATATAATGAAGAGAGAGACAGCTATATAAGTGAATGAGTTGCTAGAAGAATCAAGAACAAGATAGAAACCAAAGTCGACAAACACAAGAAAGAGTTCGGTAGTGGACAGCAGCTGCAGGGGTGTTCGGCAGCAACAATAGGAGCAGAAAAACAACAAAGTTTTAAAGGTTTTCAAGCCCCAAAAGGGTGTAATTAAGTATAGGGAGGCTATCCAACTTGGATTTTGAATCTTCCATATGGTGGGGAAAGTGAAGCCAAGGTTTTAGGCAGTTTTGGGTGACGCACAAGCTAGTGGAGCAAATGAGCTTCCGTAGAGTTTTCTAGCAAACTTGGAAACCAACGTAAGTGTTATATCACTTACTTTGTCTATACTTAAATTTCAATTTCAATTATAACTTGTGTTACTTTCAAGTTTTATAAAATGAATTGTAAAATATGAGTTCAAGTTGAGTAAAAGATCTTACACAGAATCAAGAAAATTTTTAGAATTTCAAAAATAAGTAATTTTGTGCTTTTGCACTTAATGAATTTAGTTTCGAAACCCATGTATATGTCTTAGATCATATAATATTTAACGCTACGTGATGATGCAAGAAATTCCGTCCGTAGTCGCTCAGCCTATAGAGTAATTAATACTACATGACGACGCAGAACATTTCATCCATAGTTGCTCAATGATCCTAGAATGTATAGCGTTACGTTGCGATATAGACAATTCCGCATGTAGTCTGTTAGTTTTACAGTTTGACACTACATGGCGATGTAGTACATTCCCCTTGTAGTCACCCAGAGTTATAGCATTACAATTGCGATGCAGAAAATTCTGCATTGTAATTGCTCAGATACGAGATTTTTCACCCTATGTTACGATGCAGTAAATTCTGTATCGTAGTAGTCGAGATACCTCAGTAGTTTCACGTTGGCGTTAGTAGAATCACCTATGATGATTAAAGTACCTTAAAGTTATACATGGGGTTTTAGAAAGAAAACTTTAAAAGTTCGGAATTTTTAAGATTAAGTAAATTTATAAGTTATTACGCAATTACATAATTATCTTAAATTGTGTTATTGTTCTAACGTGTTTACCTATTGTGTAGCTTGTTCACGCTATTGGGTGCTGTCGTAGGACGGTGGGTCGGAGATATTTTCATTTCATATATACATAGGTGGGCAAGTCACGAAATATGTTCATATAAATCATGTACATGGGAAAACACTTGTATTACACTACAATCATGGCATTCTTGCATTTTTGGATTTGTATGATTGTAAATGTTATTGTAAATATTTATGAATCTTCATGTGTGATATATATATAAATTTAATTATAAGTTCATGCATATTGTTTGTGGAAAATGTGGTGAAAAGGCATGTTTGTGGATTAAAGAAGTTGGGTGGAAATGAAAATATAATCGAAGTGTGTTTTATTACAGGTAAAAATTTTGGAAATTTTAAAAATGCAGTCGTTATGCTGCCGAAATTTTTATAAACTCGTTTTGAAATGAAATTGCAAAAGATTTTTATCCACCCAAATTATTTACATTATTAAAGAATACAATTGAATTAAGTTAAGAAAATCGAGTAAGATTAAGGGGTTCGCTCCGCAGATCTCTCCATTCCGACAAGTCGGATTAAGAGAAGTCTGTTGGAGTGCCCAACGGGACCCTCTAGATCAGAGATTAGAGAGTGCCTAGGTCGAGTCCTATCATAATTTCTGAGTGCATGCTGAGTTCACAAGACACACATGCAAGAAACCTGTGCAAATATACACGTGACAGGACCCTTCCCAGACCTTATCGAAGTGTGTTATAAGTTCATGCATATTGTTTGTGGAAAATGTGGTGAAAAGGCATGTTTGTGGATTAAAGAAGTTGGGTGGAAATGAAAATATAATCGAAGTGTGTTTTATTACAGGTAAAAATTTCGGAAATTTTAAAAATGCAGCCGTCATGTTGCCGAAATGTTTATAAACTTGTTTTGAAATGAAATTGCAAAAGATTTTTATCCACCCAAATTATTTACATTATTAAATAATACAATTGAATTAAGTTAAGAAAATCGAGTAAGATTAAGGGGTTCGCTCCGCAAATCTCTCTATTTCGACAAGTCGGATTAAGAGAAGTCTGTTGGAGTGCCCAACGGGACCCTCCAGATCAGAGATTAGAGAGTGTCTAGGTCGAGTCCTATCATAATTTCTGAGTGCATGCCGAGTTCACAAGACACACATGCAAGAAACCTGTGCAAATATACACGTGACAGGACCCTTCCCAGACCTTATCTAGGCTCTTGTCTGGAGAATTCTGCCGGACACTTCAACGGACTTATCGAACCCGACTCATCGGATCGAAGAAATCCGAGAAGCGAACCCTAACTTTCTTAGCCGGTTTACTTGTTTAAAACTTAGTGATATGGTTTTATTTAAACTAGTTGGGAGTGATAAAAGTTTTCACGATTTTGTTTCAAATACTTTTATAAAAATTTTGGCAGCATAACGGCTGCATTTTTTATAAAACAAAAATTTACCTGCGAGTAAACAAACACTTCGACTAAAATCTGAATTTCCTCCCAACTTCTTTATTCACAACCAAACATTATCATCACAATTTCCACAAGCATAAGCAAATCATAATGCAATGTATAACTACATATCCATATGGAGATATAATAATCATCAAAATATTTACATCTATACAATTCAAAATATAAATATTCTTTCTGTTTAATATCTTCAACACATTACAAAATTCACACAACATAATATCGTTGAGACTTGTCCCATCTATATGTACGCAAAACAAAATGTCATCGTCTCGTCCGACAATGGCACTCAATGGAAATAAATAAGCTACACAATAAATAAACAAGTTAGTGCAACGAAGATATATAATATCACATATACTAACATAGCAATTTGCAATTTGTTCAAGTTTTACGATTTCTTTCAAAACTCTCATATATATCCTCAAAACATTCTATCCATCACGGGCGATTATCACTAACGCCAACGTGAAGCTTACTAAGATATCTCAACCACTACGTTACAGAATTTACTGCATCGCACGTAGGGTGATAATTCTCATAACTGAGCAACTACAAAGAGGAATTTTCTTCATCGCAATTGTAGTGCTAAAACTCTGGGTGACTACGAGTGGAATTTTCTGCATCGCTACGTAGCGCTAACTATCAAATAACCGACTACGTGCGGAATTGTCTGCATCGCAACATAGCGCTATACTTTTCTATAATCTGGGCGACTACGGACGAAATTTTCTGCGTCATCACGTAGCGCTGAATCGCATAAACTCTTAAGACATATACATGGGTTTTTCCAACTAACTTATTTAGTGCCAAAAGCACAAAACTAACTAGTTTTGAAACTTTGAAAAATTCTCTCAATTCAACTCCTTTTAAAACAACTTAGTATTAATTTCAATTACTATATAGATTCCATAGGAACCCATATACTCAAACTTTAACTTCAATGTTAAGAAATCATTTTCATTCTTATTTAATACTTAGATACAATATTTATTGTAACCAAGAATTGAAATAGAATTTAAACAATCATAAGTGGCGAACCACTTACCTCGAAGCCGCGCCAATCCGCGTCAAGCGTCTCGACGAGTCTCTTAGACTTCGCTCACGCGCTCGTCACCTACATGACACTTTCTTATCATTACTAGTGAAAATTTCATAACTCAACTTTACTTTACAATAACATTCTCTAATGACAACTCTTTTACTCTATAATTTCCTAACTCGTTTCTAACTCAACCGCGACTCTTTAACTCCGATTGCTTCGCAAAATTTTCAGTTTAAGACCCTTAGGGATACCCCCACGCAGTCTGTATAGTTGTTAAAGGCCCGAAACAAAAAAATCAAATTTAAGCGAAATTGACAGTCCATAACAGAACGCACTGCACCGCACTGCTCGAGACTCTTTTTTTCTTCGTTCTTTTTCCTACGGTTCACTTATTTCACATTTTGGTCACACGTCAAATTTCGTTGAAAAATTCTATCGTTTGCTAGGTCAAATCTAAGGAAAACACCCTTTTTCGGGCACTTTTAGTGCGCGTTTTGTGCATTTTTTCGTTTCAGATTAGCGACGCTAGTTTTTCTTCCATATCTAAGCTTCATTTAACTAATTATGATCAACTAAACTCAATTCATGCAATAAAAATTGCATTCACATAGCTATTTCACTTCTCAGAGCTCTAACGACACTATTTTGCACATAACTTGCGCAATTTTTATCGAATTCGATCCGTTCCAAAACCTATGGTTTTCTATGGCTTCTAGGTATCATTTGAGGTGTAGAACACCCCCATATATGTCAGACTTGGTCAGGTTTTCTCTAGCTCAAAATTTCAGCTGGGGTTTCACAAAATTACCTAAAACTATCTCTTTGCAACTCTAACAATTCTCTAAACTTTTCTAACCCTTTTTATGCTCAAACTTGGGTTCAAAATCACTTAATCTCAAAGCTTATCTACTGCTCTTCAAGTCTTTAGCACACACGCAAACATAATTTTGTCATTCAAACACTCAAACTTCACTCACACTTTTCATCAACTAGTTGGAGTGTGTGAGAGCTGATTTTGTTTTCACTTAAATCAAGTGTGTGGCAGCCCTTAATTATAGCCCTAAGCTATCATTTACCTACAACAACATGTTATTTAAAGCTCATCATCATCTAGTTAGGGTTCCACACTTAATTGAAGTATAGAACACCAACACAACATAAAACAATTTTCTGCACCAAAATTTCAGCAGCCTACTGCAGTTTTCAGCAAATAAAAAGAAGATGGAAGATATATCTCACTTGATTCTTGTTTGGAGAAGTGAGAGTGACTTGATAGAGGTTTTAGAGAAGTGTATTTGAGGTCTGGAAGGGTTGGAATGGTTGCTTCTTCTTCCACTTTTCTGGTTTGGCGTCCAGCACCTCTGCATGTCACAAGTCTGTTTCGGTTCTGCTCTTGCTGCTGCTGTTGGTTGCTTCCTCTTGTGCACGACCAGCTGCTGTTTTTCTTCTCCTTTTCGTGCCTTCTTCTTCTCTTCTTCTGGCCTTTCACTTCTGGTCTTCTTCCTTTCGGTTCAACTCTTGTTTTTGCACGTTGAAACTGTTCTTCGGCTGTTCTGATTTGTTTCCCCGATTACTTCTCGATTGTTCGACTGAAATGCTCTTGTTTGCTGAAGAAAGATTTCAGCTAAGTCTTGTATTTATACTAATAGCATTTCTCTAATTTGCATCCATGCCCCATCTCTTTTAAATTTCATGCCAATCTCCTCTCCTTTCCTTGTTTTTCATGGTTGCCCATCTATGTTTGTTTCCACTTTTGCTTTCATCATTTGCTTTATGTATTCTATATATGTATACATATCTCATTAATATTTTATGAAAAGCCAAGCTTGTCCCTTGCTTTATTTACTAGTTTTATTGTTTAAACTGGATGACTTAGCTTCTAATGCTATGACGTTAAATTTTGAGACTAGGGGTTTACAATTCCTTCCCCCCTTATAAAAATTTCGTCCTCAAAATTTTAAATTGCGTACCTTATTCAAACAACTGAGGGTATTGGGCACGCATTTGCGCTTCGGGCTTCCATGTAGCCTCTTCTGACCCATCATTTCGCCATAGCACCTTCACTAGCGGAATCACCTTAGTACGCAACACTTGATCCCTACGATCTAGAATCTCCACTGATCGTTCCTCGTAGGTCAAGTTTTCTTTTAACTGAACTGGTTGCTCTTGAAGAATGTGCGAAGGGTCAGCTATATACTTGCGTAGCATGGAGACGTGGAACACATCATGGATGTTGGCTAGCTCTGATGGTAGCTCTAATTTATAAGCCACTTCACCCACTTTTGCTACTATCTCATATGGCCCTATATAACATGGACTCAACTTTCCACGTTTTTCGAATCTTAAAATACCTTCCAGGGTGAAACTCGTAGGAATACTTGATCACCCACTTCAAACTTTAAGTCTCTTCTTCGATTGTCCGCATAACTTTTCTGTCTATTGCTAGCTATCTTTAACCGCTCTCTTATCATAGTTACCTTCTCAGTTGTATCGTGGACAATCTCTGGGCCAATTAATTTTCTCTCACCCACTTCGTCCCAACAGACTGGGGTTCTGCACTTTCTGCCATACAACGCTTCATACGGTGCCATACCAATACTGGACCGATAGCTGTTGTTGTAGGCAAACTCTATCAACGCTAGGTAATTATCCCAGCTCCCTTTGAACTCCATCATATAGGCTCTCAACATATCTTCAAGAGTCTGGATGGTTCTCTCTAATTGACCATCTGTCTGTGGGTGAAAAGCAGTACTGAAATGCAATCTGGTGCCTATAGCTTCTTGTAACTTTGGCCAAAACCTCGAAGTAAACCGAGGATCTCTATCCGATACAATGGACATTAGTGCGCCATGCAGCCTCACAATCTCATCTACATACAACTGTGCATATCTTTCCAGAGAATAGGTATTATTAATCGCAATGAAGTGGGCCGACTTCGTCAATCTATCCACTATAACCCAAATGGCATCATGTCCACACTGTGTCCTGGGAAGTCCCGTCACGAAATCCATCGTGATCCTTTCCCATTTTCACTCAGGAATGGATAAAGGTTGTAGTAAACCTGTGGGTTTCTGATGCTCAATCTTGATTTGTTGACAGGTTAGACACTTGGATACGAACTCTGCTATCTCTCTCTTCATACCTCTCCACCAATAGTGGTCTCTCAGAGTCCGATACATCTTAGTACTTCCTGGATGCATGGCATAACCTGAGGAGTGTGCTTCTTCCATAATCTCTTTCTTCAACTCTACTACATCTGGCACACATAATCTCTGGCCCAACACTAGTGTCCCGTCACCTCGCAAGGTGAAGCTACTCTGTTGCCCAGCCTCTATCTTGCTTCTTAGTTTCATCAAATAAGGATCCTGAGCTTGCAATTCTCTGACTCTGTCCACTAATACTGGACGAACATGAAAAGTTGCTAGTAGAGCACCTGACTCCATTGTCTCCAAACTGACCCCTATAGATCTCAACTCTATTAACATCAGCAGATACTCGGCTTTTAACCGAGCTAAGGAACTAGAGGGCTTCCTACTTAGCGCATCGGCTACTACATTTGCTTTGCCTGGATGATACTCTATGGTACAATCATAATCTTTTAGGAGCTCAATCCACCTTCTCTGTCTCATATTCAGCTCTTTCTATGAGAACAGATACTGCAGGCTTTTGTGATCAGTAAAGATCCTGCAGGGTACTCCATAGAGATAGTGTCGCCATATCCGTAAAGCAAACAACACTGCTGCTAACTCCAAGTCGTGTGTTGGATAGTTTACTTCATGCTTCTTTAACTGCCTGGAAGCATAAGCTATCACCCTGTCATGTTGCATCAACACACAACCTAACCCTTGCCTGGAGGCATCACAATACACTGTAAATCCCTCACTTCCTAAAGGAAGTGTAAGCACTGGTGCAGTAGTCAATCTTTGCTTCAACTCATCAAAACTGTTCTGGCATGCTTCTGACCAAACGAACTTTTCTTCTTTTCTGGTTAATCTCGTCAACAGAGTCGCAATCTTTGAAAACCCTTCCACGAACTTTCTGTAATATCCAACTAGGCCCAAGAAACTTCTAAATTCAGTCAAGTTCGTGGGTGGCTTCCAATCTACAATAGCTTCTATCTTCTGGGGATCTACTGAAATACCCTCTGCTGACACCACATGCCCCAAGAATGCCACGCGATCTAGCCAGAACTGGCACTTACTAAACTTTGCATAAAGTTGATGCTCTCTCAGAGTCTGCAATACTATCCTCAAGTGCTTTGCATGCTCATCTCTACTACCTGAATACACCAGAATGTCATCGATGAAGACTATTACGAACTTGTCCAGGTAGGGCCTGAAAACATGGTTCATCAAATCCATAAAAGCTGCTGGGGCATTGGTTAAGCCAAATGGCATCACCAAGAACTCATAATGCCCGTATCTAGTCCTGAAGGCCGTCTTGGGAACATCTTCCCTACGCACCTTCAGCTGATGATATCCCGATCATAAATCTATCTTCGAGAAGACTTTAGCTCCTTGTAACTGGTCAAATAGGTCATCGATTCTTGGCAGTGGATACTGATTCCGGATGGTTACTTTGTTGAGCTGTCTATAATCAATACACAGACGGATGCTTCCGTCTTTCTTCTTAACAAACAACACCGGAGCTCCCCACGGTGATGTACTTATCTTAACGAAGCCTTTGCTTAACAATTCTTCCATCTGCACCTTCAACTCCTTTAACTCTGCCGGCGCTATCTGATACGATGCTATCGAAATGGGCTCTGTACCAGGTGCTAACTCAATCTTGAACTTAATTTCTCTATCCGGACGTAACCCTGGTAGGTCTTCGAGAAATACATCAGAGAACTCGTTCACCACAAGAACTTCTGCCAATTGCAACTCACTGCTGCCAACTTCTATTGCATAAACCAAGTACCCTTGGCATGCTTTACGGAGCATCTTATTGGCTTGGATTATGCTTACTAAACTTGTAGAGAGTATTTTCCTCTCTCCACAAAAGATCACATTTGGTTCCCCAGGCTTACTAAACTGAACTTCCTTCTGGTAGCACTCTACGGTGGCACGATGCTTGGATAGCCAATCCATGCCCAAAATGATATCAAAATCATGAATATCGAGCACTATCAAATTAGCCTCGAACTCATAACCTGCTATAATCACTTTACTTCCCATGTAAACTCTATCCGCAATAAGCGAATCACCCGTGGGAAGTGACACTACCATGCTACACTCGATCGGTCTCAACTCTATCCCAACTCTATCTATAAACTCTCGTGCAATAAAAGAATGGGTGGCTCCTGGGTCCACCAGTACATGAGCATCAGTATCAAATAAAGAAATGGTACCTGTGACCACATCTGGTGTAGCATCTGCTGCCTGCTGGGTCACTGTATATACTCTGGCGGCCTGACTGCGAGGTCTACCAGGCTGTCCTCTGGGGGGTATGCCTCTACCTGCTCCGCCATTAGGCTGCCATGCACTAGTAGCTCCTCCAGTTTGGGGGCCTCCCCTCTCGGGTCCACGGCTCCCACTAGTCTACCCCTGAACGACTGATCTGGCCTTGGATGGACTCGATGCAGCTACATTGGGACAATCCCGCATAAAGTGGCCTTCCTGTCCACACCTAAAGCATCCAGTCCTGCCCTGTAGGCACTCACCGAGGTGTGACCAGCCACATCTACTGCAAACTGGTCGGCTCCTCCAACTCTGTTGACTCCTAGACCCTGCTGACGACTGAACCGAACTCTAGCTAGTCTGGGGTCTCTGGCTCTGCTGCCGACTCTGTGACCATGCTGGCCGCTGACCACTCTTGGGCACTTTACTAGACTCTCCCTGATGGCTACCGGTCCAGCTTCGCTTCTGACTGAATTGTGACTTTGACTTCAGGGCAGTCTATGTGCTCTGCTCAACTCTAGTGGCTGCCTCCACCAGCTCTCCATATCTAGTATGTGCTGAGGACGTCACAATGGTCCTAACTACAGGGTTGAGGCCTGCTAAGAATCTACTGATCTTCTGTTCTTCATTATCAGCAATGTATGGAACTAGACGCACTAGCTCGAAAAATCTCTTTTCATACTCTGTCACTATAGAACCCCCCTGGTCTAACCTGAAAAACTCATTGATCTTAGCATCTTTGTAAACTTTTGGGAAAAACTTATCTGTAAACTCTTTCTTGAAGTCTTCCCAAGATATTCTGGCTGGATGCGCTCTCTGATGCGCCTTCCACCAATCTTTGGCTCGATCCTTCAGCAGGAAGGCTGAAAAGGTGACCATCTGATCCTCTGTGCATCCTATGACTTGAAAGATCTCCTCATTCATCTTTAGCCATGATAGTGCTCTCTCGAGCTCTCCTGTCCCGTCATATGGCTTCGCGCCTAACTTGCGGGCGCGCTCCATCGTCACTCCTATCTCTCGTGGCTATTGCAGGGCCGCTGCTAACAACTGATCCATCTGCTCCATCTGCCCTGGAATAGGTCCTGGGGCAGGCTCTGATCGTACTGACTGTGATGGCCCTAGATGTGAAGAACCCTCTGGCACGTTGATGAACTCTTCAACCTACTCTCTATCTGGTGTGGATGCCTCTACGGTAGCCTGCCTCGTCCTGGGACGATCTCAATGTTGCATAGTTATGTGTGTACTAATACACTAATAGCCACAAAATCAAGAAATACAAGTTTTAGCAAACTAACTCAATATAATCTGGCATGATAATTCCATGCAATATTTAACTCAAAATCTTATGCATGAACTTTTACTTAACAACTCGCTCTGATGCACATTCATACCCTGCTCAATTCAGATATTAGAACTTATGCTTTAACTTATGCATCACTAACGCATACTTTATGCGAAAATAACTCAAACTTTTCTCTTAAAACTTTATTTCAGTTTAACGAGAACCGGGCTCTGATACTAACTTGACAGGACCCGTCCTAAACCTTATTTAGGCTCTTGTCTAGAGGATCCTGCCGGGCACTTTAACGGACTCATCGAACCCGACTCGTCGGATCGAAGAAATCCGAGAAGCGAACCCTAACTTTCTTAGCCGGTTTACTCATTTAAAACTTAGTGATATGGTTTTCTTTAAACTAGTTGAGAGTGATAAAATTTTTCACGATTTTGTTTCAAATACTTTTATAAAAAAATTTGGTAACATAACGGCTGCATTTTCGATAAAACCAAAATATACCTGCGAGTAAACAAACACTTCGACTAAAATCTGAATTTCCTCTCAACTTCTTTATTCACAACCAAGTATTATCATCACAATTTCCACAAGCATAAACAAATCATAATGCAATGTATAACTACATATCCATATAAAGATATAACAATCATCAAAATATTTACATCTATACAATTAAAAATATAAGTATTCTTTCTGTTTAATATCTTCAACACATTACAAAATTCACACAACATAATATCGTTGAGACTCGTCCCACCGATATGTACACAAAACAAAATGTCGTCGTCTCGTTCGACGGTGGCACTCAATGGAAATAAATAAGCTACACAATAAACAAACCAGTTAGTGCAACGAAGATATATAATATCACATATACTAACATAGCAATTTGCAATTTGTTCAAGTTTTACGATTTCTTTCAAAACTCCCATGTATATCCTCGAAACATTCTATCCATCACGAGCGATTATAACTAACGCTAACGTGAAGCTTACTAAGGTATCTCAACCACTATGTTACGGAATTTACTGCATCGCACGTAGGGTGATAATTCTCATAACTGAGCAACTACAAAACGGAATTTTCTGCATCGCAATTGTAGTGCTAAAACTCTGGGCGACTACGAGCGAAATTTTCTGCATCGCTACGTAGCGCTAACTATTAAATAACCAACTACGTGCGGAATTGTCTGCATCGCAACGTAGCGCTATACTTTTCTGTAATCTGGGCGACTACAGACGAAATTTTCTGCGTCGTCATGTAGCGCTAAATCTCATAAACTCTTAAGGCATATACATGGGTTTTTCCGACTAACTTATTTAGTGCCAAAAGCACAAAACTAACTAGTTTTGAAACTTTGAAAAATTATCTTAATTCAACTCCTTTTAAAACAACTTAGTATTAATTTCAATTACTATATAGATTCCATAGGAACCCATATACTCAAACTTTAACTTCAATGTTAAGAAATCATTTTCATTCTTATTTAATATTTAGATACAATATTTATTGTAACCAAGAATTGAAATAGAATTTAAACAATCATAAGTGGCGAACCACTTACCTCGAAGCCGCGCCAATCCGCGTCAAGCGTCTCGACGAGTCTCTTGGACTTCGCTCACGCGCTCGTCACCTACATGACACTTTCTTATCATTACTAGTGAAAATTTCATAACTCAACTTTACTTTACAATAATATTCTCTAATGACAACTCTTTTACTCTATAATTTCCTAACCCGTTTCTAACTCAACCGCGACTCTCTAACTCCGATTGCTTCACAAAATTTTCAGTTTTAGACCCCTAGGGATACCCCCACGCGGTCTGTATAGTTGTTAAAGGCCCGAAACAAAAAAATCAAATTTAAGCGAAATTGACAGCCCATAACAGAACGTACTGCAGCGCACTGCTCGGGCTTCTGTTTTCCTTCGTCCCTTTTCCTACGGTTCACTTATCTCACATTCTGGTCACACGTCAAATTTCGTTGAAAAATTCTATCGTTTGCTAGGTCAAATCTAAGGAAAACACCCTTTTTCGGGCACTTTTAGTGCGTGTTTTGTGCACTTTTTCGTTTCGGATTAGCGACGCCAGTTTTTCTTCCATATCTAAGATTCATTTAACTAACTATTATCAACTAAACTCAATTCATGCAATAAAATTGCATTCACATAGCTATTTCACTTCTCAGAGCTCTAACGGCACTATTTTGCGCATAACTTGCGCAATTTTTATCGGATTCGATCCGTTCCAAAACCTATGGTTTTCTATGGCTCCTAGGTATCATTTGAGGTGTAGAACACCCCCATTTATGTCAGACTTGATCAGGTTTTCTCTAGCTCAAAATTTTAGCTCGGGTTTCACAAAATTGCCTAAAACTATCTCTTTGCAACTCTAACAATTCTCTAAACTTTTCTAACTCTTTTTATGCTTAAACTTGGGTTCAAAATCACTTAATCTCAAAGCTTATATACTGCTCTTCAAGTCTTTAGCACACACGCAAACATAATTTTGTCATTCAAACACTCAAACTTCACTAACACTTTTCATCAACTAGTTGGAGTGTGTGAGAGCTGATTTTGTTTTTACTTAAATCAAGTGTATGGCAGCCCTTAATTACAGCCCTAAGCTATCATTTACATACAACAACATGTTATTTAAAGTTCATCATCATCTAGTTAGGGTTCCACACTTAATTGAAGTATAGAACACCAACACAACACAAAATAATTTTCTGCACCAAAATTTCAGCAGCCTACTGCAGTTTTCAGCAAATAAAAAGAAGATGGAAGATATATCTCACTTGATTCTTGTTTGGAGAAGTGAGAGAGACTTGAGAGAGGTTTTAGAGAAGTGTATTTGAGGTCTGGAAGGGTTGGAATGGTTGCTTCTTCTTCCACTTTTCTGGTTTGGCGTCCAGCACCTCTGCATGTCACAAGTCTGTTTCGGTTCTACTCTTGCTGCTGCTGCTGGTTGCTTCCTCTTGTGCACGACCAGCTGCTGTTTTTCTTCTCCTTTTCGTGCCTTCTTCTTCTCTTTTTCTGGCCTTTCACTTCTGGTCTTCTTCCTTTCGGTTCAGCTCTTGTTTTTGCACGCTGAAACTGTTCTTCGGCTGTTCTGATTTGTTTCCCCGATTGCTTCTCGATTGTTCGACTGAAATGCTCTTGTTTGCTGAAGAAAAATTTCAGCTAAGTCTTGTATTTATACTAATAGATTTCTCTAATTTGCATCCATGCCCCATCTCTTTTAAATTTCATGCCAATCTCCGCTCCTTTCCTTGTTTTTCATGGTTACCCATCTATGTTTGTTTCCACTTTTGCTTTCGTCATTTGCTTCATGTATTCTATATATGTATACATATCTCATTAATATTTTATGAAAAGCCAAGCTTGTCCTTTGATTTATTTACTAGTTTTATTATTTAAACTGGATGACTTAGCTTCTAACTTTATGACGTTAAATTTTGAGACTAAGGATTTACAACACGGTCCACAAGTAAAAGTACAATGATAAGTAAGATATCGTTCTCATGAGGATTGGATTCAAGTGCTAAAATTATGTCAAAATTAACCTATTCAAACTATCGAAAATGTGAAATGAACTTGCGAACACTAAAACTAAATCACCAACTAAAAATAAAGAACTAAACTAATAGGGTAGGAGCTCTAAGATTGCCAAACTTCACCTCATTAATTCACCCAATCTAATCATCTATCATTTTCACTCTATCTCCATCTAATCCTCAATTGAGTAATGTCTAATTTATCCACACGCCTCTTCCTATAGTCTAATAGACATGCTCAAGCTCACCTAACCCACTACATTTCTATATGGATCAATTATGTTGTGTTCATTAAGTTTAGATTACTCATTGATAATTGCACAAGCAACACAAGTGTATTCCTATCCCATGCTACTCAAGTCACTTTCATTGAGGTCTAAACACATAAATTCCTTTTTCAAGTTCAGTATGGTTGCTATATCTCCAAGTTAGTGATCAATTAACTTCATAGCATTAAACAAAACTAAAGTGAAAGATTAAAATGAAGAAACAAGCTTTAACAACATATGTAAGATTGAGCTACAAAGTTGGGTTAAATTGCAACCCTAGCCAAATAAATTATTTCATAATTACAAGAGGAAAACCACCTATACAATGCATCAATAACATCTCAACAATAAAAATAACAAGAGAGAATAAGGAAATCTTATGGAGTTGGTGAGAAGTTCTCTTCTTTCCAAAAGTGGCTTCCTCTTCTTACAAGTTGATGTTTCCTCTCTAGCTCCTTTTCCTTGTTAAATGATGCAAAGATTGAGTAGATTTTGCTCCCCAAGCTTGAGAATGGTGAACCAATGTTGTTGGAGCCCTAGGGGATGCTCCCCCCCTCCAAAAGCTTGTGTCTTGCAACATTTTAAAACCTTTTTATAGCTCCCAAACAGCTAGGGCACAAGATGGATTGGTAAAAGTCCATATTCCTTTGACCTCATCACCAACAAAAATCCAAAAGGATCTCTCTCAGCAACCAGCGGACATATCGTAATATTCGTATCTTAAAAGCATTATTTATAATTGTAATGGGGCATTGACGTTGACTTGTAAGGCACCTTTGAAGCTGCTCTCCAGAGCCCATTCGACCATCTTGTTTGTTTACATGTGGACTGACTTGTCTCCTCACAAACACAACAATGGATGATACAGGAAGAAACCGACCCAAGAGAGCTTCTCTCAACCATCATCATCATCGGCTTTCACTTATTATCCTTCTCTGCTGCTACTGTTTCTCCCCACGATCTTGTGTGGAAGCAGAAGTAGTTGGGTACGGTTACAGGATTCGATCAGTGGCCGTTGATTCGTCTCGGAAGTCGTCGACGGCTGATCTTGGCCTCATCAAGAAGACCTCCATTTATGGGCCAGATGTTCCAAGTCTCTCTTTGCTAGGTATGTTTCATGTTTTCAATAAATTAGTGCAAAGGTGGCAGTGTCTTATTGGTGTATCTCAATCAAGTACTTTATTGTCTGTTTTAGTTAAATCACAACCGTTGGATTTTGATTTGAGTTGGTTTAGGTTAATGGAAGATCCTACCTTATTAAATAGGATGGGGGGTGGGGGGGGGAGGAAGGGTGGTTTATGTTTTTTTTTTTTTTTTTTTAAATAATTTTTTTAAAGGAAATAGGATAGGATTGTTAGTATGAGTCTGCTGTATTTCTGCTGTATTTATTTAGATTATAGACTACACCACATAATCTAAGGAAAGAATTTTGAAAATTATTTATTTAATTGATTTAGAGGTTATTACAATTTTCATAGCATTTATAATTAATTATATTAAGAGTTCTTACAAGAAAAAAAGGAACTTAATTTTTATTTTTTAATTACGGATAATCCTATTTTTTCTTCTATAATTAGGTGTAATAGTCAAAATCCATTATTAATTTCGAAAATCACTAAAAATACTCCTATAATTTGATTAAATAAATAAAATCTCCTTATAATGGTAAGAAAATGTCCAAAAAACCCCTTGTAGTTTAAAAAGATGTCTAGAAAACTTATTGATTTATTTTATCATTTTATATGTGAAGAGGTAAAATGAGATTTTTACAAACTATAGGAAAATAATTAGTAATTACGTCAAATTACAAAGGGAAAATTGGGATCATCATTTGTCATTATAGTGTTTATCAAAACTAGTAAAAATCAACTAACATGGATCTGTGTAATAAAACATTGAGCTCATGCTGGACTGGAAAATTAATTCTACATGGCACATAAGGAATTAAGAGTGTATTTTGTACCATTTATCTATACCTTTTTTAATGTTTAAAGATCTTGTGGATTTTTTCGTACTTTTTCGGTTTCCACTTAAAAAGTAAAGAAGTTTCATTTTTTTTTTAAAAATATTTTAAAAAAGGGTTTTATATTTATTGGGAGAAACTCAAATTTTGGGCATTTTATATACTTTCGACTCTTTTTTTTTTTTTCGAAAATTTCTATCCTTTTGGCTTATTTTTATTTTTTTCAAAGAAACAAATTATCTTCAATACCTTTATTATATTTAATAAAATTTAAAACAACTCCTTTTCAATACAAAAATTCAATTTATTTCTCAAATATATTTTTATCAATTTCAAAATATATTTTTATTTGACAACCAAATAATATTAAACTAGTCACTAAAATGTAAAAAACTCTATTTTATGAAAACTCTTTTTTTTAAAAGTGATGTTAAATTTTTCAAAATTTTATCCAAATTCACTGTTTAAAAATGATGAGATAAGCTAATTTATAATCACTATATCATTAATTCATATTCTCATAATTAAAATAATTACTACAAATCATACTATCACATCATTCGAACAAAAAATTTAGATAAAATTTTGAAAAATCTGTCATTATTAGTTCTAAAATAATGTACTTCTAAAGCTGAAAGCTATCCCAAACACAACATAAGATCCTAATTTCTTTTGGGAGATAATTCCTTTCCTAATTTCATTGCCAATAAAATTTAGTTTTTTTTTAAAAAAAAAAAAATTCTTCAAAATTTAATTCAATTAAACAATTGAATTAATATTTTTTGTCACTCTTCAGCTATGAAACAAAAGACCGTTTGAGAGTTCGAATAACAGATTCCAAAAACAAACGGTGGGAAATCCCCGAAGACATCATTCCCCGCCAACTACCATCACATTCGACTCACCGCCGCTTCTCGCAGGAAAACACCCCAACTCTCTCCGACCCCACCTCGGACCTCGTCTTCACTCTCCACAACACCACCCCATTTGGCTTCTCCATCTCTCGTCGCTCCTCCAACGACGTCCTCTTTGACACAACCCCCTCCAAAAACTCAAGCACTTTCTTGGTGTTCAAGGATCAGTACATTCAACTCTCATCTGCATTGCCAAAAGAGACGTCTCATCTCTACGGACTTGGAGAGCACACGAAAAGGTCTTTTAAGCTGACCCCACATGACACTTTCACCTTGTGGAACGCTGACTTGGCCTCTGCCAACGTTGATGTCAACCTCTATGGCTGCCACCCTTTTTATGTTGATGTCAGGTCGCCGTTGGGGACCACTCATGGTGTTTTGCTGCTTAACAGCAATGGCATGGATGTTGTTTATGATGGTGATCGGATTACTTATAAGGTGATTGGTGGTATCGTTGCTTTGTACTTTTCTGCTGGACCGTCGCCTGTTGCGGTGGTGCAGCAGTATACTGAGTTGATTGGTCGTCCTGCTCCGATGCCATATTGGTCTTTTGGTAAGCATTTTACGTTGATTATGCACATACATTGGTTTAATTGATGAAATTTTGTCTTGATCATTTTAAGTTGATTGTGTTAGCGTATCATAACCTCAAGTCTTAAATACTTTAGTTAAGTTATTTCTTATCAGTTTAAGTTTTTGCGTTCGATGATAATTAATATAGTATCAGAGTCTGACAATCCCTGGTTCAAACCTTCTCTCGCCTCTTTATCCGAAATTCTTGTTGCACATGTTATATGATAGATGACGTTTAACATATGTCCGTCATCTGTTAATGTTATACATGAGAAGATGTATTAACGTATCATAATCTCAAATCTTAAATACTATAATTTGGCTCTTTCGTAGCAACTTAAGTTTTTAAGTCTGGTGGTAACTAAGACTGCTATATTAATACACATTGTTTGCTCATGAGATGATACAATTCGATGTTTAATTGAATGCTAGAGAAAATTAATGTTTGCTATAGTTGACATATGTTTAAAAGTTTGTCTGTATTTGAGAAAAACTAATGCTTGTAATTGATCATAAAATTTCAATTTTTACTGTCTTCAATTTCTTCATATCATGGATTCGGAAAAACATTTGGCAATTTTGTGTCTAATCACTTGTGTCAATTAGAAAAATACCAAGTGTTATGCTTTTTTGGTTATTTTTATTTGTACTATGAAGTGCTTATTTACATCATAGCACAAAATCAAAGTAGATTGCAGGGGAAATTTGAAGATAGGAAGACATACAAAAAGATTGGACTGTTATCAGAGTTATTAGTAAAGAAGATTCGAACCACCATTTTTCTCTGTGGAAGAACAAGCCAGACTGAGGGTAGGCACTGCAACTTTATATAGAGGATGAAAGAATGTGATAATTCAAATCAAGATAAGTGTTACTGTTGTTTCTGAGTGGCTTTAGAGGACTTGTTTGTTACTGAAGTGATCTTCAATCCTGCATAGAGTTAAATTTATGTTTGCGTATATTATTTAATCAGCCAGATTCAGAACTGACCTACAAAGATGATCACTAAATGTATCCTTCCTGACAGGATTTCATCAATGTAAATGGGGTTACAAAAATGTGTCTGATGTCGAGGGTGTGGTTGCTGGCTATGCGAAAGCTAGAATCCCTCTTGTAGTTATGTGGACAGATATTGATTACATGGATGGTTTTAAGGATTTCACTTTTGATCCCATCAACTTTCCAGTGGACCTGATGAAAAAGTTGGTTGATAAACTTCACCAAAATGGACAGAAATACGTGCTCATCGTTGATCCGGGTATGTCGAATTCGTGCAAACTCATTTTGTAGTTATATAATCAACGTATTGACGTTCCCTTTTACTCAGGTATCAGTGTGAACAAGACCTACGGGACTTTCATCCGAGGGATGAAAGCTGATGTCTTCATAAAACGTAACGGTGCTCCTTACCTAGGCCAGGTGTGGCCTGGACAAGTGTACTTCCCTGATTTCCTAAACCCAGCAACCGCAACTTTCTGGGAGGGTGAGATCAAACTATTTCGAGATGTTCTTCCTGTGGATGGTCTTTGGCTGGACATGAATGAATTATCCAATTTCATAACTTCTAATCCCATCCCATCTTCGACCTTTGATGATCCTCCCTACAAGATCAATAATGAAGGAATAAAGCGACCGATCAATAATAAAACCGTTCCAGCAACAGCTATACATTTTGGAAACATTGCAGAATATAATGCTCATAATTTATATGGACTCCTGGAAGTGAAAGCTACTCATGCAGCCTTGATAAATGTTATTGGTAAAAGGCCATTTATACTGAGTAGATCGACTTTTGTAGGTTCTGGAAAGTACACTGCACATTGGACTGGAGATAATGCTGCTACTTGGAATGATTTGGCATACACAATTCTGTCCATTCTAAGTTTCGGGCTCTTTGGAATTCCGATGGGGGGAGCTGATAGTGTTGGTGTTTTTTAATTTTTAGAAAGGAAGTTGAAACAGACAAAGAACTTGAGAACTTGATGATTTATTACTGAGCAAAAAATACGAAGTCATACATTTCTGTTTTATCACTAGCTCTTTATATAGCAGAGCAGAATAACAAGAAAAATAACAGAAACAAAAAACGGAATACATAACACAAGCCTAAAATAAAGATAGAGATAATCAGGGACGTTGGAGAAAAAACAGAGCAGAAGCTGAAGACTCGGTTCTGCAGTTTATTGAGTGGACTTGGTCTTGAATAAAAGAATATCTTTTTGATTTGTTATTTCCAACATTCCCCTTCAAATCAAAAAGCTTTCATCCCAAGCAGTGTTCTTAATCTGATAAAGACTTCTGATGACAGTGGCTTAGTGAAGATATCTGCTACTTGTTCCTCTGTATGACAATACACCAGCTCAACTGTCTTTTGCTTTACATGATCTCTGAGAAAATGAAAACGAGTATCGATATGCTTGCTTCTTCCATGCTGGGTGGCATTCTTTGACAGTTTAATTGCTGACATGTTGTCAACATGTATCAATGTAGGTCCTTCCTGAGTGTGATTCAGACTTGTCAGAAGATTTCTTAACCATATGACTTCACATACAGTAAATGAAACTGCCACATATTCAGCCTCACATGATGATAAAGCAACAATTGGTTGTTTTTTACATGCCCAAGTAAATGTTGTTGAGCCAAGATAAAAAACATAACCTGTTGTGCTTTTCCTTTCTTCAGGATCTCGACCCCAATCACTATTAGAATACCCAACAAGTTTCGTATTTTCTCCATAAGCATAAAAAATGCCAAGATTAAGTGTGTCTTTCACATACCTCAAAATTCTTTTTGCAGCTTGCCAGTGAGATTCCCTTGGCACTTCCATGTAGCGACTTAATAGGCTAACTCCATAGACAATGTCCGGCCTTGTCATAGTTAAATATCTGAGACTTGCAATCAAGCTTTTGAATAATGTTGATTCAATAAGCTTACCTTCTCCTTCTTTTGTCAACCGAATATCTGTAGTGACAGGAGTTGCAACAGTACTACAATGACTCATTTTGAATTTTCTCAGCAATTCATCTGTATATTTCTGTTGGCACACAAATATTCCATTCTTGTCTTGTTGAATCTCCAACCCCAGGAAGAAAGACATCAGCCCATTATCTGTCATTTCAAACTCATCAAACATATTTTGTTTGAACTCTGTGAATAATCTTTCGCTATTCCCTGTAAACAAAAGATCATCCACATATAAACAGATAACTAGAAATTCACCATTAATATTATTTTTCACATAAACACAAGGTTCATATGGGCATTGATTGAAACCAGTTTGACGAAGATAACCATCAATGCAAGAATTCCATGCACGTGGGGCTTGTTTCAGACCTTTTTTAATTTGTAAACCTTGTGTTCCTCACCTCTTGTTTCAAATCCTTCAGGTTGATGAACATATACTTCTTCTGTGAGAATTCCATTGAGAAAGGCCAACTTAACATCGAGTTGGTATATTTTCCACTTGTGAGATGCAACAAGAGAAAACGGTAATCATACCGTATCAAATCGAACCACTGGAGCAAACACTTCGTCATAGTCAATTCTATATTTTTGCTTGTACCCTTTTGCTACAAGTCTTGCTTTGTAGCGAGCAATACTACTATCAGCATTTCGCTTAATTTTGTATACCCATTTAACTCCAATTGCTTGTTGATTTGGCGGAAGTGTGGTTAATTCCCATGTGTCATTTTTGTTGATAGCCATCATTTCTTCCTCCATGGCAAACTTCCAGCAGTCTTCTGTCACAGCTTCTTTGAAATTGATGGGCTCATGGTCAACATACAAACAAAACAGATTTGCAGCTTCCTCTTCAATTTCTTGCGTGTTCCTGTAAATGTCTTGTAGGCTTCTAAACTTGATTGGAGAGGAACTATCACTTGAAGAACTTGAATTTGAGTTGGAATGGTTGTTACTGCCTTCATGCAAACTGCTATTACTTGCTTGAGAATCTGCATGAAAATTGCTGCTACTTACATGAGAACTTGTAGCTGATGTTGACTATGTTGTAGGAGTAATTGTGACTGATTGACTCCCGCCTACAGATTGATTTGCTGCTGCATCTTCATGAATAATTGTTGCATCCTCAAATAATATTTTTTTCTTTATCTTTGTCACTGTTCCAGTCCCACATTGCTGCATCATGAAAAACAACATCTCTACTCACCATTAATTTTTTTGTTAATGGATTGTAGAGCTTATATGCCTTCGACTCTTCACCATAGCCCACAAAAATACATTTTTCACCATGAGCATCCAGCTTCTTTCTCTTGCTCTCAGGTATTTAAGCATATGCGATACACCCAAAAATCCTCAAATGACCAACGCTAGGCTTATATCCGCTCCATGCTTCTTGCGGTATCATATTTCGAACACTTTTCGTTGGTGAGAAGATAAACTGAACAAGCAACTGCTTCAGCCCAAAATTGTTTAGGCAATTTTTTCTCATTGAGCAGTGTTCTTGTCATGTCAAGTATGGTGCGATTCTTTCGTTCTGCAATTCCATTTTGTTGTGGGGTGTATGCAGTTGTGAGCTGATGACGTATACCATGTTCCCTGCAAACTCTTGGAAAGCATTTGAAGTATACTCTCTACCTCTATCAGATCTTATGGTCACAATCTTACACTTCCTTTCATTTTCTACAAGCAATTTGAATTGTTTAAATACAGTTAATGCAGCACTTTTTTCTTTCAGAAAATAAACCCATACCTTTCGCTGAAATCATCGATAAAACTTATGAAATATTTGCTGCCACCAAATGAATGAGGTTCGATTGGTCCACAAATATCTGTGTGTACAAGCTGTAAGTGTGCATGTGCTCTCCATGATGACATACTGGGAAAAGGAAGACGAGATTGCTTACTAAGTACACACCCTTCACAAACACGATCTGATAGTTCAATACTTGGCAGTCCATGCACCATACCAGTTGAAGATAATAATCTTAGTCCATTGAAATGAAGATGCCCAAATCGCAAATGCCATTTTTCTGACTCACTCTCAATTATTCCAAGAAAAAAAGATTTATTCGTAGTATTTAAAGGTAGAGGCAACATATGATTTTTTGATGACATTTGTACTCGGGCAATGAGTTGTCCATTTGCATCTCTTAGATGGAGTTGTTTCTTTTCCATATGAATAATATCTCCTTTCTCAAGCAGCTGACCAAGACTAAGAATATTGCTCTTCATCCTGGGAATCTAATAGACATCAGTAATATAAATGATATCACCATTTTTTTTATACACCTGGATCTTTCCTTTCCCCGCAACCAGCAACTTCGAGCCATCTCCAAGACTTACTAATCCACCAAATTCTTCTTTCAGATCCACGAAACATTCCTTTCGACCGCACATATGATTAGACGTTCCGGAATCAAGATACCAAACATCAGTTTGCTCAACAGATTCTTTATGCACTATCAGCAAAGTTGGTTCTTCATCAACATCATTGGAGGCTTCGGCTAAGTTGGCATGATCTTCAAATTTGCTAGAACATTCAAAAGAGTAATGTCCAAATTTATGGCAATTAAAACATTGAACATTTGCTTTACCTCTGCCATATCCTCCGCGACCTCTACCTCGTCCACGATAAGCTGCTCCTCCACATTGAGAAGTTTGTCCTCGAACATGTTCACTGTTTGAATTATCAAAAGTTAGTTTCGACGCCAAAGCTTGATCTGTTGAGCTTGACTGAGAGTGCTTCTTTATACGTTGTTCATGAACTCTCAGAGAACCTAAAAGTTCTTCAGTACTCATTGTTTCCAGATTCTTCGACTCCTCTATAGCTGTTACTACATGCTCAAAATTATGAGTAAGTGACCTCAGTATCTTCTCCATTACTCGAACATCTTCAAGCTTCTCTCCATTTCTCTTCATTTGATTGACAATTGCAATAAGTCGTGAGTAATAATCTGAGACTGATTCCCCTTCTGTCATGTGAGCTGCTTCAAACTCACTTCTGAGAGTCTGCAATCTCACCTTCTTCACTCTTTCAACTCCCTTATAAATTGTGCTCAGGTTGTCCCAGACCTCCTTGCTGCTTGTTGCTTCAGAAATTTTCTCGAACATATCATCCTTTAATCCTTGGTACAGCAAAAAGAGTGCCTTCTTATCTTTTTTCCGTTGGTCCCTTAGAGTATTCTTCTGATCAGCAGTGTAGAGAGCTTCAGCTTCTAGACTTGGTTCAACATAACCATTACAAACTACTTCCCACAACTCTTGTGAACCGAACAATGCTTTGAATTGGATACACCATCTTTCATAGTTTTCTTTTGTCAACTTAGGAACTTGAAGCTGGACCAAGTTTGATGCCATGAGAAAAAAAAAACAAGAAACAAGAAAGAGAACCTGGCTCTGATACCAGTTTGTTGGTGTTTTTTAATTTTTAGAAAGGAAGTTGAAAAAGACAAAGAACTTGAGAACTTGATGATTTATTACTCAGCAAAAAATACGAAGTCATACATTTCTGTTTTATCACTAGCTCTTTATATAGCAAAGCAGAATAACAACAAAAATAACAGAAACAGAAAACGGAATACATAAAACAAGCCTAAAATAAAGATAGAGATAATCAGGGACGTTGGAGAAAAAACAGAGCAGAAGCTAAAGACTCGGTTCTGCAGTTTATTGAGTGGACTTGGTCTTGAATAAAAAAATATCTTTTTGATTTGTTATTTCCAACAGATAGTTGTGGCTTTTCTGGAAACACAACTGAAGAACTTTGCAGGAGGTGGATTCAAGACTTTTCGGCTTTTGAGATATGGATTCATTTGATTCAATATGCTTTTTCAAATGGTATATAGTTGTCCAGTGTTTTGGGACTTGTTTCCATCACCAAAAAAGTTTTTAGATAGTTTTGTAGTCCTTTCGTCAAAAGCACTTCTTATAAAGTTGTCCCAAAATGTACCTTTATTTTTTGTCTTTGAAATAATGATGCCACTCTGTATGGATCTATTTAGATGTTGCAAATGCTTGCATGATTTATTAACGCAAGAACCTGTGTAACTTATTCACTCTTGACAAAAAATGCAGCTAGGGGCGTTTTACCCGTTTGCAAGAGCTCACTCGTCCATAGGTACAATCCGTCAAGAGCTTTATATCTGGGATTCAGTTGCTGCATCAGCCAGGAAAGTTCTTGGTCTCCGTTACCGCCTACTCCCACACTTTTACACATTAATGTATGAAGCACATTCGAAAGGGACTCCCATTGCACGACCCCTTTTCTTCTCATTCCCTGAAGATACCAAAACTTACGACATCAGTACACAATTTTTAATTGGCAAAGGCATAATGGTGTCCCCTGTATTGACATCAGGAGCAATTTCTGTAGATGCATATTTTCCTAAAGGTAATTGGTTTGATCTATTCAACTACTCAAATTCAGTTAGAGCAAATCAAGGAAAACGAATAAATGTTCATGTTCGAGAAGGCCATATTTTAGCATTGCAAGGAGAGGCTATGACAACAAAGGCACCCGGAGAACACCATTTGTACTATTGGTGGTTATGACCAGCAGACCGGAAAACAGCACTGGGGAGGTCTTCTTGGATGATGGAGAAGAGGTGGAAATGGGACAACAAGGGGGAGCAGGAAAATGGAGTTTGGTGAAATTTTATGGTGGAATAGTGAATGACAAAGCCTTTGTTAGATCACAAGTTGTAAATGGAGATTTTGCTTTGAGTGAGAAGTGGATCATAGAGAAAGTGACTTTCATTGGGTTGGAAAAGGTTAGCAGATTGAGGAGGTGTGAATTAAGCACTTCCACAGGAAGAAAACTGGTTAAGAAGTCAGCTGCTAATGAAATTGTGAACATTAACACACAATTCCTCTCAATAGAAATCTCAAAGTTATCATTACTCATAGGAGAAGAGTTCACGTTGGAAGTGCAACTCAACAACTAGTCAAAAAGCTCTAAATTGAATAATAACAGAAAGGGTGGGACCAAGAAGACTTGAATCCGCTATTTGAAGTAGGTTGATGGAGATGGTTAAACCACTACGCTAATCTCATTTGTCAACATTCAAGACATGTAATGACAAAATAAATGGTAAACTAATATTTGAAGCATACAATAAAATAATCACTCAAGACTGTAACCAATGTGATCACATCCTCTGTTATTGTGCCTGATTTTCAATTTGGAGTGCACTTACATTGTACACTGCTTGAATTGTTATTTTATGAAGGTTTGCATTTGTGTTGACCTATAGATATATCATTTTATGATCGAGCTAATAAGATAAAAGTGGTGTTTCGATCTATTTTTAAAAACGGCTTTTCATTTTTTAAAAACAGAAAGTGGAAGTAAATGTGTTTAGATGAATGCTTTAGAAAATATATTTTGGAAAACGAAAAATAATTTTCTTGTAATTATAATTAAAAGGTAAAAAGAAAAAAAAAATGTTTTTCATCATTTCCAAAATACATTTTCAAAGCAAACCATTCTCTTTAACTAACTATTTTATTTATCTTTGAAAATAATACAAAACATTTTTTCAACATTTTCTCGTTTTAAAAATAAATTTTAAGAATTTTAATCAAATGTATTGCATTTTTTAAATGTTATTGTTAAAACATGTCTTTTTTTAAAAAATAATAATAATAATTTTCAACAACAGCATTTTAAAACGGGTACCAAATGAACTCTACGATAATGCATATAAACAAAGAACATATTACAGTACTTCAATACTTCAAATTCAATCGCTCGCCTAACCAATCACAACAAAAATTTCAAGACATAATCACATCCATTCTTCAGCTAAAAGTTTGTGATATATTGTTTTAATTTTTATGCTTCCTTAAACTTTTGTTTTTTGTTTTTTGTTTTTTGTTTTTTTTGTTTTTTCATCTCTTGACACTAAATCAAATAAATTTCGAAACTTAACTAAGATAAAACTTTATCACGCGACTCAAAGTGTTGCTCCTAAAGGTGGAAGAGATCCACCTACATGAAGTAGAAAAATTACCCATATTTTTTGTGGGGTTGACACTTGAATTTTGCCCCTTCCTCTGCTAGATAGCTGGGTAGGTACTACTGCACTAACGCACTTGGGAACCAAACTTTATTTATTTATTTATTCTTTTTTTTTTTGTAATTTTCCTACATTCTTTTGAAATAATTATTGAACATAGTTGGTTTTTATAAGCCCTTAGTCTCGATTCTGAACTTCTTAGTGTTAGTCCATAGATTATGAAATTAAAAATGATAAATCTCGTTAACATTAATCTAACCAGAGACATTAAAGAGTTAACGACCGTGGTAGAACCATACGATAATTGTTTTAATAAGAAAAAGTCAAAGAAGAGTAAAATAGTCTTTTTACAAATAAGAGATAATTTATAAATGACAATATGGTCAATTCCAAAATAAGAATTATATATATGAATATCCATGAGTAATAGATATTTACCACATGATTGAAATTAAAAAATTTTAAGTGATAGTCAAAGTAAGTCAAAGAGGATATGATGGTCATTTTAGGAAAAGTCACTTATATATATATAAGTGACACTTAGAAAAAAATTTAAGAAAGAAAGAAGAGGTTGCCATGAGAGAGTGAGAGGGGGTAAAGGGTATGGACGACAAAGAAACAAGGAGGAGAAGAGAGTTTCTAATCAACTTTCCAAGCTTCAACTCACAACTTTAGGGTGTTTTTAAGCTAAACTAACAACCTTAAGCAAGAACTAAGGTAAGATATCATCTTCTTTCACAATTTTGATGATAGTTGGAGTTGTATGAGTGTGATGATAGTGATGTTGGTTGTAGTGTGTTGTGATGGGTGTTTTACACTTAAAACAAGTGTAGAACCCTAAGCATATGATATAGAAGTTTAGATGACATGTTATAGTGTATAGATGTTAGGCTAGGGTTATGGATGGCAAATTTTAAAGTGTGATTTAAGGAAGTGAAATGTCAGATAAGTTGTAGATAAATTGTTTGATAAAATGATTGAGAGAGATTAACATATAAAATTGAAAAGAACTACACATTGAAGTGAATGGATATGTGTCACGACATATATGGAATGTGTAATACCATTGTCTTTTGATCCAAATAAGCTTAGATTTACACATAATAAAAGTTAGAAAAACATATAGAAGTAGAATTGTCAAAGGAGTAGTATAGAGTTAAGTTGAGAATCCCGAGCTAGATGAAGGGGTTGTGATGACTTGCTGACAGGACCCTTCCCAGACCTTATCTAAGCTCTTGTCTGGAGAATCCTGCCGAGCACTTCAACGGACTCATCGAACCCGACTTGTCGGATCGAAGACATCCGAGAAGCGAACCCTAACTTCTTCTCCGGTTTACTCGTTAAAACTTAGTGATTTGAATTTTTTGTAACTGGTTGGGAGTGATAAAATTTTTCGCTTTTCTATTTCAAATATTTTTTATAAAATTTTCGGCAGCATAACGGCTGCATTTTTTTATAAAACCAAAATTTCACCTGTAATGAAAATACACTTTAGCTATATCCGATCACCTCCCAACTTCTTTATTCACAATTTCCACAATATAAGCAACTTATAATACAATGTATAATCATATATCATATGAAGATATAAGAACCATTAAATATTTACAACAAACAGTTCTAATTACATGTGTATCTCAAAGAAAATAATATAATCAATACATTACAAAGTTCAAATAATATAATGTCGTGGAGACTCGACCCACCTATACAAACGCAAAACAATATCGATGTCTCGTCCCGCAATGACACGCAATGAAACTAAATAAGCTACAAAATAAACAATAAGTTAGTGCAACAAAGATATATATAATATCACATACACTAACATAGTCATTTACTATTTATTCAAGTTTTACAATTTCTTTAAAAACCCACCATGTATATCCTTTAAACATTCTAACCATCACGGGCGATTTTAACTAACGCCAATATGAAGCTTACTGAGGTATCTCAACCACTACGTTACGGAATTTACTGCATCGTACGTAGGGCGCTAAATCTTATCACTGAGCAACTACAATGCGGGATTTTCTGCATCGCAAGTGTAGTGCTAAAACTCTAGGCAACTACGAGCGGAATTTACTGCATCGCTTCGTAGCGCTAACTGTTAATTAACCAACTACGTGCGGAATTTTCTGCATCGCAACGTAGCGCTTATATTTTCTAGGAAACTGAGCAACTACGAACGGAATTTTCTGCATCGTCTCGTAGTGCTAATTCTCTATACTCTAAGCGACTACGGACGGAATTTTCTGCGTCGTCACGTAGCGCTAACTGTCATAAACTCTTAAGGCATATACATGGGTTTTATAATCAATTTCTTCAATTCAAAAGCACAAAACTCACTAGTTTTACATCTTCTGAAAACTTTCTCATTTTACTCTTTCTATAACAACTTACTATTAGTTTCTAGTACAATATAGATTCCATAGGAATCTATATGCTTAACTTGGACATTAACATTGAAAATCCTTTTCATTTTCATTTATTACTTAGTTACGATATCCATTACGAATAATCATAAATTGATATAGAATTTAAACACTCATAAGTGGCGAACCACTTACCTCGAAGCCGCATCACTCCGTGTCAAGCGTCTCAACAAGGCTCGTCACCTACACAATATTTTCTCATCATTATTAATAACAAAACTCAATTCTCAACTATAAGGTCAAGAATCTCAACTAAGACCATTTTTCTCTATATATCCTCCTAACTTGTTTTTACTCCATCGAGACTCTCTAATCCCGATTCTTGTGAAAAAGTTTTAGTTTTGGACCCCTAGGGATATCCCCACACGGTCCGTTTACTTGTCGGAGGCTTAAAACGAAAAATCACAATTTTATTTAAAATGGACAGCCCTTGACAGAACAGACGTTAACCTGCTGCTCGGGGCTCCGTTTTCCTTCGTTCTTTTTCCTATGACTCACTTATATCCCATTCTAGTCACACGTCAAATTTCGTTGAGAAATATTATCGTTTGCTATGTCAAATCTAAGGAAAACATCCGTTTTGAACACTTTCGAGCGCAATTTAATGCACGTTTTGCAAACTCTTGGTTTCAGGTTAGCGACGCTAGATTTTCTTCCATAACTAAACTTCATTTAACTAATAATGACTAACCAAACTCATTTCAAGCCATAAAAATTGCATTAAGCTAGCCGTTTCACTTCTCAGAGCTCTAACGGCACTATATTGTGCATAACTTGCACAATTTTTATCGGATTCGATCCGTTCCAAAACCTATAGTTTTCTATGGTTCCTAGGCATCATTTGAGGTGTAGAACACCCCAAATAAGCCAAATACGGTCAGGTCTCCTCTAGCTCAAATTTGAGCTCGGGTTCACCAATATTGTCAAATTTTCCCCTTTTTGCAACTCTAAATTTCCTCTAACTTTTCCAACCTCTTTAAGGCTTGAAATTGGTTTCAAAACCATCTAATTTCAAGGTCTAACTACTGCCCTTCAAGTCTCTAATACATACATAAATCTAACTTAATCATTAGAGTGCTCAAAATTCACTCAAAACTTTTCTCAATCACTTGGTGTGCATAAAATACCATTTTCGGTTTCTATTTTGAGGGAGGGTGTAACAGCCCATTTACATCAATTTAAGGCAGCTATTACACTTAAAACTCATCCTTGATGATTCTATAACAATCTCATGAGGTTCTAACAAGATTTAAAAGCAATCTAATCAACCAAATCAACAACACAACAACAACAACAAGAGCTGTCACAATTTCTGTTCTGTTTCAGCAGCAAATTGAAGAAAATAGATTGTAATCTCACTTAGAGCTTGCTTGGAGAGTTTAGATGACTTACTAGGGACCCTAAGAGGTGGATTGAGGGGATGGAAGGCTGGTTGGGAGGTTCTTTCTTCCCTGGCCGACCAGCTCGTCCCGATTCTGCTCGCGGATGCGCTCGGGATTCAGCTCGCGTTCTGGTCCGTTTCTACTCTGTTTCTGCTCGACCAGACCTGCACCTCTCCTTCTTCTGCTCGTCCTCTTCCTTTGCTGCCCAGATACTGCAGTTTTACTGCCTTGGATCGCCCTCACGCGAGCTGTCCTGCTCGAACTCGCGTCAGTTCCTCGCGCGACTGGTTCTGCTCGCGTTCTGCTGCCGTCCTGCTCTACTCCTTTGCTGTTCTGGACGGTTTCTGCTGCTGATCACTTCCTTCTTCACTTGACTTCTTCTTCATTCTTCTGGTTCTCTCTTCCTTGGTCACGGCAGCAGCTATTCTCTCTTTCTCGAAGTCTCTCGTTCACTCGGCTGAAAGGGCTGAAATTTCTGCTGAAAAATCAGCTAAGTATTGATATTTATATTGACCAACTTGTCTTAATCACATCTTGCCCCAATAACTCATTAATTTCATTTCACCCATCATCTTCTTGGTGCTCTTTCACGATTACCCCTCATTATTCTCCCTTGTCTATTTCGCTTCCATTCGGTTAATTTTCGTCTCACAAGAACTTATTTTAAAACAAACGCTAAGCTTGTTTTATTAATCTTGGCTCTCTCTTTTAAATCGAATTTTAATTCGATTATCATTTACTAAAATCTTGGATCTCCTAACTTGAATTTTCATTGGGACGTTACTAAACTTTTTAATGCGACGAATTTCGTCGTATTCTAAATGAATAAATTTCGGAGGCTATCAAATTAAATCAATTAAACGTAGAGAGTTATATATTATCTCTCTAACTAAATTCCTAACATTGGGACTTTAGAAGTCGGAGCTAGGAGCTTACACTTGCACTCTTCAAGCTTATTTAGGGCTATTCTAGACCTCAAAAAATGCATAGGGGTCATAGTAAACCATAGAAATTGGAAGGGAATGATTCCGATAAAAATTGAGGAAGTTATGGCTAAAACAATGCATTTAGGTAGTCGTAATGTAAATTGTGAATGCAAATGCATTCCTCGATGCATGAAATGAAAGTATTTGATTATAATTAAGTGAAAGAACCTTAGATATGAAAGAAATGATATCATCGCTTGTTCGATGCGAAAAGATGCATAAAAAAGTATCGAAAAATAGGTATTTTTCCGAGGTTTCACCCCTCAATACTTAGAATTTTTCGAAACTATTTTATAGGTGACCTAAGTGCGAGTTAGGGAGATAATTAGAGCAAAAACAGAGCAAAGAAAATCACTAGGATGTGCCCTAGCATAGCCTCAGTTTTAAGAGGTCCAAAAACGGTGATTTTGCATTTCGGGCTTCCGGTGACCATTTTAGGCATTCTAGAGCGTCCCTATGTGATAATAAATAAGGCATGTGCAAAGAAATCGGAATTAAAGAGTCTCAGTCAAGTTAAAATCGAGTTGGGAAGGTTATAGTGTAAAGAGTTGTTAATAGAGAAAATGTTGTTGGAAATGTCATTTTAAATTTTGAGTTATGTAATTGAGCAAGTGATGATAAGAAATTTACATGTAGGTGACGAGCGAGCGAGCGAGACACGAGAGGCTCTTTAAGACGCTTGACTTGAGCACTACGCGGATTGAAGTAAGTGTCTTACCACTTACACTTATTTCAATTCCTATTTTAAACCTTGCATATTGTTGTTAAACAAAACCAAAAATAATTTTCAAAATCCTAAATTCAAGTTTGAGCATGTGCGTTCCTTATGAAATTCACAAAGTGATGGAATCAATACAAAGTCGATTTCAAAATATTCGAATCGAGAAAATTTTAAGAGTTTGAAAAGTAAGAGGTTTTATGCTTTTGCACTTCGCGAAAACAATTTCGAAACCCATGTATATGCCCTCAGATTGTATGAGATTTAGCACTACGTGACGATGCAGAAAATTCAGTCCGTAGTCGCTCAGCCTACAGAGTATTTGACACTACGTGACAATGCAGAAAATTTCGTCCATAGTTGCTCAGTTTTTTAGAGTATCTAGCGCTACGTTGCGACGCAGACAAGTCCGTACGTAGTCGTTTAGATTTACAGTTTGGCACTACGTTGCGATGCAATGCATTCCGCTTGTAGTCGCCCAGAGTTATAGCACCACAATTACGATGTAGAAAATTCCACATTGTAGTTGCTCAGATGTGAGATTGTTTCACACTACGTTGCGAACGTAGTAAATTCCGCATCATGGTGGTCGAGATATCTCAATAGCTTCACATTGGCGTTAGTTAAAATCGCCCGTGATGGTTTGAGTACTTTAAGGGTATACTTGGAGTTTTAGAAAGAAAAACTTTAAAAATAAAAAATTTTAAGGTTAAGTAAGTTTATGAATTATTATATAATTACATGATTATATTGTGTTATTCGGTTGTATTAACGTGTTTACTTGTTGTGTAGCGTGTACATACTATTGGGTGTCGTTGTAGGTAACTATGGAACAGAGAGATCATCATTTCATATATAGATGGGCGTCAAGTAGATAAATTGCATAAATATTGAACACGTTTTAGCGTTGTAAATAATAATTCTAAATGATTTCATGATTGGGAATTTGTAGTACGATTTTTGATATGTATATATACTTGAACACTTGCACATGATCCACATTTATCACTTAATGCATATATGTATATTCGATATATGTATGGTTGCGTAATTCCTAAAGCGTGTGTAACTTGTATTACACCATGATCTTGGTAGCTTGTATTTTGGATTTGTTTATATTGTAAATGTTGATGTAAATCGTTGTGAATTTTCATATTTGACATATATTTATATACATCCTACTATGAATTCATGCATATGAGTTGTGAAAAAGTATGGTAAAAATGCATATTTGTGGATAAACGAAGTTGGGTGGAAATGGAAAATAGTCGAAGTATATTTTATTGCAGGTAAAAATTTTGGAAACCTTAAAAATGCAGCCGTTATGCTACCGAAATTTTTATAAACTTGTTTTAAAATGAAATTGCGAAAAAAATTTTATCGACCCAAATTAATTACAAAAGAAAATAATACAATTAATTTGAGTTAAGAAATCGAGTAAGATTAAAGGGTTCGCTCCGCGAATCTCTCCAATCCGACAAGTCGAATTAAGAGAAGTCCATCGGAGTGCCTGATGGGACCCTCCAAGTAAGAGATTAGAGAGAGTCTGGTTTGGGTCTTGTCAAGTTGGTATCAGAGCCCAGTTTATGTGTAAGGCATGCATAAGATTATTGTATGCATTGAGTCTTCTTGAGATTACATAAGTGATGCTTTCTTAGAATGCATAAGCTAAGCATAATATCATGAGATTTAAGTTTAAGTATTGCATGAAATTATAATGCTAATTCATGCTGAGTTAGTATTTTGATAATTGGATTTCTTAATCCTTGTGTCTATTAGTGCACATAGAGCTATGCAGCGTCGTACCCATTCTAGGACGAGACGGGCAGCTGCAGAAGCACCTACCCCACAAGAGGAGTATGTTGATGAGTTTGTCAATATGCCGACCAGTTCTTCATATCCAGAGCCTTTAGGGCCATCTAGATCAGAGCCTGCTCCAGGGCCTGTCCCAGGACATATGGAGCAGATGGCACTGATGCTAGCAATGGCACTCCAGTAACCGTGGGAGACAGGCATATCTATCGAGCGCGCCCGCAAGTTAGGCGTTAAGCCATATGATGGGACCGGAGAGCCGAGAGGCATTATCATGGCTGGAGATGAATGAGGAGATATTTCAGGTCATGGGTTGCTCAGAGGAACAGATGGTTACCTTCTCCGCCTTTTTGTTGAAAGACCGAGCAAAAGACTAGTGGAGAGCGCACCCAGGTGGAGTCTTATGGTTCGAATTCAAGAAAGAATTCACAGATAAGTTCTTTCCTAAGAGCTACAAGGATGCAAAAATTGAAGAATTCTTTCGGTTCAAGCAAGGAACCGTTACAGTGACAGAGCACGAGAAAAAATTCTCAGAGTTAATCCGCCTAGTTCCTTATATTTCAGAGAATGAAGAACAGAAGTGAACAGGTTCATTACTAGTTTGAGTCCAAGGATCAGGACATATGTGACAACCGGAGACATTCTCGATATGGGGAGTTAGTAGAGGCCGCTACCAGAGTTGAGCGAAGTGTGGAGCCCGCCCCTCAGCCAAAGAAATTCGAGCAGAAGCGCAGTTGGACAGGTAGCCAGCAAGGAGGAACCAGTAAAGTGGCCAAGAGCAGTCAGAGACCAGCCTGGTCTGAGAGTCAGCAATAGAGTCAGAGACCCCAGATGAGCCAGAGTTCTGTTCAGTCTTCAGTAGGGTCCAGGAGCCGACAGAGTTGGAAGAGCCGGCCTGTTTGCAGTAGATGTGGCCATCACACCCTGGCAAGTGTCTTCAGAGCAGGACCGGATGCTTCAGGTGTGGACAGAAGGGTTACTTGATGTGGGACTGTCTCAGTGTAGTCGTGTCGAGCCCAACAGAGACTAGATCCACAGTACGGGGACAAATCAGTGGGGGTCGTGGACCAGAGAGAGGAGGCCCCTAGACCAGAGGAGCCATAAGCCCAGAGCTGTCCAGCAGTGGACCCAGCAGGAGCCTACCACAGTGAGCATCGCCTGGTAAACCCCGTAGCCAGGCCATGAGAGTATACACGGTGATACAACATGCAGCAAATGCAGCACCGGAGGTGGTCACAGATACCATTTCTTTATTTGATTCCATGCACATGTATTAGTGGACCTAGAGCCACTCATTCTTTTATTTCGAGGGAGTTCATAGAGAAAGTCGAGATAGAGTTAAGACCTACTGAGTGTTGCATGGTAATGTCACTTCCCATGAGGGATTCGCTTATTGCGGATAGAGTTTATATGAGAAGTAAGATGGTTATAGCGGGTCATGAGTTCGAGGCTGATCTGATAGTGCTCGATATCCATGACTTCGATGTTATTTTGGGCATGGATTGGCTATCCAAACATCGCGCCACCATAGACTGCTACAGGAAAGAAGTCCAATGCAGTAAGCCTGGGGAACCAGATGTAATCTTTTGTGGAGAGAGAAGATACTCTCTACAAGTTTGGTAAGTGTAATTCAAGCCAATAAAATACTCCGGAAAGCATGCCAAGGATACTTGGTTTATGCAATAAAAGCTGGCAATAAGGAGTTGCAAGTGACAGAAGTCTCCGTAGTAAATGAGTTCCCCGATGTCTTCCCAGAGGACCTACCAGGGTTGCCATCGAACAGAGAGATTGAGTTTGAAATTAAGCTAGCACCTGGTACGGAGCCCATTTCGATAGCACCATATCGGATGGCGCCAGCAGAGCTAAAAGAGTTGAAGATCCAGATGGAAAAACTGTTGAGCAAAGGTTTTATTAAGACAAGCACATCATCGTGGGGAGCTCTGATGTTGTTTGTTAAGAAGAAAGGCGGAAGTCTCTGGTTGTGCATTGACTACAGGTAGCTCAATAAAGTCACCATTCGGAATCAGTACCCTCTGTCAAGAATTGATGATCTGTTCGACCAGCTGTAATGAGCTAAGGTCTTCTCGAAGATCGGTTTAAGGTCGAGGTATCATCAGTTGAGACTGCGTAGGGAAGATGTTCTTAGGACGGCTTTCAGGACTCGCTATGGGCATTACGAGTTTCTAGTGATGCCGTTTGGGTTGACAAATGCCCCAGCAGCTTTTATGGATTTAATGAATAGAGTTATCGGACCCTACCTGGACAAGCTCGTGATAGTCTTCATCGATGATATTTTGGTATATTCAGGTAGTAGAGAGGAACATACTGAGCATTTGAGGATCATACTACAAACGCTGAGAGAGCATCATCTCTATGTAAAATTCAGTAAGTGCCAGTTTTGGCTTAATCGAGTAGCGTTCCTAGGACATGTGGTATCAACGAAAGGGATATCAGTAGACCCCCAGAAGATAGAAGCCGTGGTAAATTGGAAGCCACCCACCAGCGTGATAGAAGTTAGAAGTTTACTGGGTTTAGCTAGGTATTACAGAAAGTTTGTGAAAGGGTTTTCGAAGATTGCTACTCTGTTGACCAGGTTGACAAGAAAAGAAGAGAAGTTCCTCTAGTAAGAGGCATGTCAAAGCAACTTTGATAAGTTAAAGAAGAGGTTGACTACGGCACCAGTGCTTACATTTACCTTAGGAAGTGAGGGATTTACAATGTATTGTGATGCCTCCAGGCAAGGTTTAGGTTGCGTTTTGATGCAGCACGATAGAGTGATAGCTTATGCTTCGAGGCAATTAAAGAAAAATGAAGTAAACTATCCAACACATGACTTAGAGTTAGTGGCTATAGTGTTCGCCTTAAGAATTTAGAGACACTACCTTTATGGAGTACCTTGTAAAATCTTTACTAATTATAAAAGTTTACAGTATTTATTTAGTCAGAAGGAGCTGAATATGAGGCAAAGAAGGTGGATTGAACTCATCAAGGACTATAACTGCACCATTGAGTACCACATGGGCAAAGCGAACGTGGTAGCAGATGCATTAAGTAAGAAGCCACTAGTTCCTTAGCTAAATTAAAAGTCGAGTATCTGCCGATGTTAATAGAGTTGAGATCAATAAGGGTCAGTTTGGAGACGGCAGAGTCAAGTGCTCTACTAGTAGCCTTTCACGTTTGTCCAGTGTTGATGGACCGTGACAGGACCCTTCCCAGACCTTATCTAAACTCTCGTCTGGAGGATCCGGCCGGGCACTTCAACGGATTCCTCGAAACCGACTCGTCGGATCGAAGACATCCGGGAAGCGAACCCTATCTTTCTGTATCCGGTTTACTCGTTAAAACTTAGTGATTTGATTTTATCTGTTACTGGTTGGGAGGGATAAACCTTTTCTTTGATTCTATTTCAAAGTCATGTTATAAAAATTTCGGCAGCATAACGGCTGCGTTTTTGATAAACCAAAATTTAACCTGTAAGGAAAATGACACTTCGACTATTTCTGAACACCTCCCAACTTCTTTATTCTCAATTATGCATCAATCATCGCCATTTCATAAGCATAAACAATGAATTCAAATTCAACATGTACACATATGAACTATATATATAGAATGCATGATTATATTTACAACTTACAAATTCAACATCAATGTAATTCAAAAGTTAATAGGTTAAATACATATACAAAAATGTATATACACGTCTTGCGCTATTGCCCACCTACCAATGTATGTACAAACAAAAGATCTCGATCTCGTCCGACGATGGCACGTAATAAAAACAAACAAGCTACAAAACGAACAACAAGTTAGTGCGATAACATCATAGGATATCATATCACACATACTAACATATAAAATTTCAAGTCTTAAAATTTTCTTTAAAACTCTTCCATGTGTATCCTTGACTCATTCTAACCATCACGGGCGATTATAACTCATGCCAACGTGAAGCTTACTAATGCATCTCAACCACTACGTTACGGAATTTACTGCATCGTACGTAGGGCGCTAAACTCATCACTGAACAACTACAATGCGGAATTCTCTGCATCGCAAATGTAGTGCTAAATCTCTCAACGACTACGAGCGGAATTTACTGCATCGCATCGTAGCGCTAACTGTCAACTAACCAACTACGTGCGGAATTGTCTGCATCGCAACGTAGCGCTATACTTTTCTATAAACTGAGCGATTACGGACGGAATTCTCTGCATCGTCACGTAACGCTAAATCTCATAGCTTTTAAGGTGTACACATGGGTTTTTATAATACATTTCTTTAAGTGCAAAAGCACAAATGTCACTAGTTTAAAAATTTTGAACACTTTCTTTATTCCATTTTCTTTACAAGCAACTCATTATCACTTTCTAGTAGCATATGAATTCCATAAGAATCCATATGCTTAAACTTTAACTACATCGTTATATGTATTATTTCATTCATTCTTTAGCTACTGTATTCCTTTAACATATTCAAGAAATGGTATAATAATTTACAAAGCTATTAAGTGGCGAACCACTTACCTCGAGGCCGCGTCAAGCGTCTCGACGAGGCTCCTGGATGCCGCTCACGTGCTCGTCACCTACACAACATGATCTCATCATTACTAGTGATAATTTGAAAAGTTGAGAATCTCAACTTCAAGGTTAATAATCTCAACTAAGACCCATTTTTCTCTATATAATCTCTTAACTTGTTTCTAACTCAACCGAAACTCTCTAACTTCGATTTCTTTGTAAAAGTTTTACTTCTAAACCCCTAGGATCATCCCCATATGTTTCGTTTGGTCTCCAAAAGCTTAAAACAAAAAGTCAACTTTTTAATTATACGGTTGACCACGAAAAACAGAATTGAAACCAGCCATGGTTTCACCTCCGTTCCTTTTTCTAGCGTCTTCTTATCACATAACTAAGTCGCCCGTAAAGTTTCGTCGAGAAACTCCATCGTTTGCTATGTCAAATCTAAGGAAAACGTCCGTTTTGGACACTTTCGGGCGCAATTAAGTTCCCGTTTTGCAAACTCTTGGTTTCGGATTAGCGACGCTAGATTTTATTCCATAACTAAGCTTCATTTAACTTATAATGACTAACTAAACTCATTTCGTGTCATAAAAATTGCATTAAGCTAACCGTTTCACTTCTCAGAGCTCTAACAGCACTATATTGTGCATAACTTGCACAATTTTTATCGGATTCGATCCGTTCCAAAACCTATGGTTTTCTATGGTCCCTAGGCATCATTTGAGGTGTAGAACACCCCCAAATAAGCCAAATATGGTCAGGTCTCTTCTAGCTCAAATTTGAACTCGGGAATCCACTATTTTGGCTACAACAATGCCTTTGAAATCTCTAAACACTTCTCTAAATTTTTCTAACCTCTTTGAGGCTTTAAATTGGTTTCAAAACCATCAAATTTTAAGGTCTAACTACTGCCCTACAAGTTTCTAATACATACTTAAATCTCACTTGGTCATTAGAGTGCTCAAAATTCACTCAAGACTTTTCTCAATCACTTGGTGTGCAATAAACACCATTTTCGGTTCTATATTTGAGGGTGGGTATAACAGCCCTTATACATCATTTTAAGGCATCAATTACACACAACAATCATCTCTCATGAGTTCATAACACTCATATGAGGTTCTAACAAGATTTAAAAGCAATCTATCAACTAAATCAACCACAACAATAACAACCACAAGAGCTGTCACACTTTCTGCAGAATTGAAAGGGAAATAGGTTGTGCTCTTACTTGATGCTTGTTTGGAGGGTTTGAATGACTTGTAAGATGCCTAAAAGGAAGGGTGTTAGAGTGTGGAAGCTGCCTGGAGGTCATTCCTTCTCTTTTCCTTCCTGGACGACCAGACTTGTCGCGATTCAGCTCGCGGCTGTGCTTCGCGGTTCTGTTCTCGACCAGTTCGCGTTCTGCTCGTCTGGTTCTGCTGCTGCTCGTACCTCCCACGTCCAGCAAGGGCTAGAGCACCTCCTTCCTTGTCCTTGGCTGTCCAGCTGCTGCAGTTCGCAGTCAACAGCCCCTCATCCGCGATCGTTCTCGCGCGAATAAATCTGCTCACGTTTTGGTGCGTTTCTGCTCTGTTTCTGCTCGACCAGACCTACACCTCTCCTTCTTCTGCTCGTCCTCTTCCTTTGCTGCCCAGGTACGGCAGTTTTACTGCCTTGGATCGCCCTCACGCGAGCTGTCCTGCCCGAACTCGCGTCAGTTCCTCGCGCGGACAGATCTGCTCGCGTCCAGCTCGTGGCCACCTGCTGCTGCTGCTGCCTCCTTGCTCGACCAGCAGCTACCTTGCTTCTTTCTTGGCCCTTTCTCCTTTCACGAAATCTGTTCTGCCTTGGGTGATGCACAGCTGTTGTTTTTGGTTTCGGTTCCAGCAGCTTCACGAGTCTTCTCGCTTCTTCTCTTGCTTTCTCGGTTAATGACTGAATGGGCTGTGTTTGCTGAAATAATTTCAGCCCAAGTATCATTTATATACTAAGGCTACTTCTTCTAATTACATTCAAGCCCCATCTTCTTTTTTATTTCCATTTCAACTCCTAGTCTTGTTAGTCTTTCATGGCAACACCCCTCTTAGTTCTTTCATATTTATTTCGTTTCTCATTTGATTTAATCGTGCGTCTAGTTTAGAATTTATTTTAATTTGTCAAACTTGACTCATTGATCTTAACTCTCTTTTGATTCGAATTTTAATTCAAATCATCATTGATCATTATTTTAAAATCCTAACTTGGATTTTTATTAACACGTTACTAAACTTTTATATACGACGAATTTCGTCGTATTCTAATTGAATAAATTTTGGAGGCTATGAAATTAAATCAATTAAACGTTGAGAGTTATATATTATCTTTCGAACTAAATTTCTAACGTTGGGACTTTAGCAGTCGGAGCTAGGAGTTTACAGACCGGGTCAGAGAGTTGTAAGCTTAGGATCCGTATTTGATGAAGCTGAGAAGCAAGATAGAGACTGGGCAGTAGAGCAGCTTTACCTTGAGTGGTGATGGAACATTAGTCTTAGAACAGAGATTGTGTGTGCCAAATGTCACAGAATTGAAGAAAGAGATCATGGAAGAAGCCTACTCCTCGACATATGCTATGCATCCAGGGAGTACAAAGACGTATCAGACTTTGAAAGATCATTATTGGTGGAGAGGAATGTAGAAAGAAATAGCAGAGTTCGTATCTAAGTGCTTAACCTGCCAGCAAATTAAAGTTGAGCATCAGAAGCTGGTAGGGTTATTACAGTCTCTGTCCATTTCGGAATGGAAGTGGAAAAGGATCACGATGGATTTCGTGGTAGGACTTCCCAGGACACAGAGCAGACATGATGTCATCTGGGTGATAGTTGACAGATTGACAAAGTCAGCTCACTTTTTAGCCATCAAGAATACTTATTCCCTGAAAAAGTTAGCCCAGTTATATGTGGATGAGATCGTTAGGCTACATGGCACGCCAGTATCTATAGTGTCAGACAAAGATCCTCGATTTACTTCCAGATTCTGGTCGAAGCTACAGGAAGCAATGGGCACCAGATTTAGCTTCAGTATAGCTTTTCACCCTCAGACAGATGACCAATTTGAAAGAACCATTCAGACTCTTGAAAATATGTTGAGAGCATGTGTGATGGAGTTTAAAGTGAGTTGGGATATTCACCTAGCGTTGATCGAGTTTGCCTACAACAACAACTATCAATCTAGTATTGGCATGGCATCGTATGAGGCGTTGTATGGCAGGAAGTGTAGAACCTCAGTCTACTGGGATGAAGTAAGTGAAAGAAGATTGATTGACCCAGAGATTGTCCAAACTACAACCAAGAAGATAGGTATGATTAGAGAACGGTTAAAGATAGCAAGCGACAAACAGAAAAGCTACACGGACAATCAAAAACGAGATCTAGAGTTTGAAGTGGGTGATAGAGTATTCCTGCGAATCTCACCTTGGAAGGGTGTTTTGAGATTTGGGAAATGTGGGA
Source organism: Litchi chinensis (assembly GCA_019925255.1). Classification (NCBI taxonomy): domain Eukaryota; kingdom Viridiplantae; phylum Streptophyta; class Magnoliopsida; order Sapindales; family Sapindaceae; genus Litchi; species Litchi chinensis. The sequence goes on from CM034469.1 coordinate 3,683,605, forward strand.
AGTTGAGCCCATGGTATATAAGGTCATATGAGATTGTTACAAGAGTGGGGGAAGTGGCTTATAGATTGAAACTGCCACCAGAGCTCGCAAACATTCATGACATGTTCCATGTCTCCATGCTTCCTAAATATGTAGTCGATCCATTGCATATCTTAAAAGAGCAATCGGTACAGTTAAAAGAGAATTAACGTACAAAGAGCAGCCAATAGAGATTTTAGATCGTAGAGATCAAGTGTTGCACCGTAAGGTGATTCCGCTAGTGAAAGTGTTATGGCGAAATCATGGATCAAAAGAGGCTACATGGGAGCCTGAAGAACAAATGTGCGCCCAATATCCGTATTTATTTGAATCAAGTATGTGGTTTAAAATTTCGATGACGAAATTTTTATAAGGAGAGAAGAAATTGTAAGCCCCTAGTCTCGATTCTGAACTTCTTAGTGTTAGATGCTAGATTATGAAATTAAAAATGATAAATCTCGTTAACATTAATCTAACTAAGGACATTGAAGAGTTAACGATCATGCTAGAACCATACGATAATTGTTTTAATAAGAAAAAAGTCAAAAAAGGGTAAAATAGTCTTTTTACAAATAAGAGATAATTTATAAGTGGCAATATGGTCAAGTCCAAAATAAGAATTATATATATGAATATCCATGAGTATTAGATATTTACCACTTGATTGAAATTAAAAATTTTAAGTGATAGTCAAAGTAAGTCAAAGAGGATATGACGGTCATTTTAGAAAAAGTCACTTATATATATAAGTGACACTTAGAAAAAAATTTGAGAAAGAAAGCAGAGGTTGCCGTGAGAAAGTGAGAGGGGGCAAAGGGGTATGGACGGCAAAGAAACACGGAGGAGAAGAGAGCTTCCAATCAACTAGCTTCAACTCATAACTTTAGGGTGTTTTCAAGCTAAACTAACAACCCTAAGCAAGAACTAAGGTAAGATATCATCTTCTTTCACAATTTTGATGATAGTTGGAGTTGTATGGGTGTGATGATAGTAATGTTGGTTGTAGTGTGTTGTGATGGGTGTTTTACACTTAAAACAAGTGTAGAACCCTAAGCATGTGATATAAAAGCTTAGATGGTATGTTATAGTGTATGGATGTTAGGCTAGGGTTTATGGATGGTAAATTTTAAAGTATGATTTAAAGAAGTGAAATGTCAAATAAGTTGTAGATAAATTGTTTGATAAAATGATTGAGAGAAATTAACATGTAAAATTGAAAAGAACTACACATTGAAGTGAATGGATGTGGGTCACGTCATATGTAGAATGTGTAATACCATTGTGTTTTGATCCAAATAAGCTTAGATTCACACATAATAAAAATTAAAAAAACATATAGAAATGATAGAATTGTCAAAAGAGTAGTATAGAGTTAAGTTGAGAATCCCGAGCTTAATGAAGGGCTGTGATGACCTGCACTCTTCGAGCTTATTCGGGGCTGTTCTAGACCTCAAAACATGCCTAGGGGTCATAGTAAACCATAAAAATTAGAAGGGAATGATTCCGATAAAAATTGATAAAGTTATGGCTAAAATAGTACATTTAGGTAGTCGTAAAGTAAATTGTGAATGCAAATGTATTCCTCGATGCATGAAATGAATGTATTTGATTATAATTAAGTGAAAGAACCTTAGATACGAAAGAAATGACATCATCGGTTGTTCGATCCGAAAATGTGCATCAAAAAGTGTCGAAAAATAGGCGTTTTTCCTAGGTTTCACCCCTCAATACTTAGAATTTTTCGAAACCATTTTACGGGTAACCTAAGTGCTAGTTAGGGAGATAATTAGAGTGAAAACAGAGCGAAAAAAATCACTAGGATGGGCCCTAGCATAGCCTCAGTTTTAGGGGGTCCAAAAACGGTGATTTTACGTTCCGGGCTTCTGGCGACCATTTTAGGCATTCCGAAGTGTCTCTAGGTGATAATAAATAAGGCCTGTGTGAAAAAATCGAAATTAGAGAGTCTCGATTGAGTTAAAATCGAGTTGGGAAGGTTATAGTGTAAAAAGTTGTTAGTAGAGAAAATGTTGTTGGAAATGTCATTTTAAGTTTTGAGTTATGTAATTGAGCAAGTGATGATAAAAAATTTTCATGTAGATGATGAGCGAGCGAGCGAGGCACGAGAGGCTCGTTGAGACACTTGACTTGAGCACTACGCGGATTAAGGTAAGTGTCTTACCACTTACGCTTATTTCAATTCCTATTTTAAACCTTGCATATTGTTGTTAAACCGAACCAAAAATAATTTTCAAAATCCTAAATTCAAGTTTGAGCATGTGAGTTCCTTGTGGAATTCACAAAGTGAATGTATTTCTAATTATAACGTAGCATGATATCTACTTAGATTTAATAATAGGAATCCATTAGGAATTAGAAGAATATGAATGCCATGCAAATTCTAGAACATGATATTTATCTGTGGTATTTATAAATTAATGTCTTTCAATTGGTTGTAAGCAGTTGATTGTTGGAAACTAAGAATATTCCTGTATGATGTACGGTTTATATCCTTATAATATAATCCTAAAAACATGTTTCTAAGATTGCTAGTCAAAGAAACAAAATAAATATGATACAATTTAAATAAAGACATTAAATTCATCATGCAAAAATAATAACTTTATTAAAAATAATAATAGATTGAATTAATGTTCACAGCTTCAAGTAAGCCCTAACTAACAAAAAAAATTAGCCACTCATGGCTTTCAAACATAACATAAAAACAAATAAAAATAAAAATAACTAAAGAAAAATAAACTAAAAAGTAGCTGCAAGCCAAGCCTTTGATCTCTCTCTCTTCTGTTGTGTGTCTCAATTGAGTGGTGAAGACTCCTATTTATAGATGTTAGGGTTGGCCAAAAAGAGGAATCTTGGAGAGAAAGCAAAGCAATTAATGCATGAGTGAAATCAAAAATTCACCAAAAATTAGTGTCACGACTTCAAACATACCGTAGTGTCGTAGCTTCATGTCGTGACTTCAAACTTGCAACATGAACTTGTTGCACATTAATTATGCCTTTTTATTACTCTAATTTGACTAACAAATTGCACATTCATCGCCAAAACTTCTTCTAATTCTCTTTGAGCTTCAATGATCTTCAAACTTTGCAATTGAGCCCCTAACTTTAAAATCTTTCAAATTTCTTCAAATTGTGAGCTCTTTGGGTGGATCTTCAATTTTTCTTCTACTGAAATTATTTTTCAAAAAACTTTTTGATTTCATTTTTCTCTTTTCAAAAGTAAAATTAAACACAGTAACATAAAACAAATTAAAAGTACCAAATTTACTCAAAAACATACATAAATAATACGTAAATTGGGTACAAAATATTAATAATTAGTGACCTAACAAATACCCCCAAACCTATATTTTGTTAGTCCTTGAGCAAAGCTAGAACTTTGAAAACAACCTAATCTTAAAACAGGGAAATTAAAAACACAATCCATTTTCGCAGATAAACACGATGATATTGAGTATATGTCACAAGTCTTTAAACCCCTAGATGTCCCTAGTAGGAGGAGTTGTGTCTTCTAAAAGTTTACCAGTAACGATACCCATAAACGTTAATTATCCCACCTATAACTCATCAACATGTCACTAAATGTACAATCTATGCAATGTACCTTCATTACAGGTGGGTGTTGTTCTAAAAGAAAAAATTTGTTTCTAAATAAAAAGCCGATAATACAAAAGACATGTACCTGAAATGCATATGGCAAACCAGACAAAGAATAGAATGTACTGTCTACCTCGTAGTTGCCCCCTTTATTGCGTATTCCCACGTTGGTAGCCATTTTCTAAAAATCATTTTTCATGCCACTTAATGTCATGTCATAGTAGTAACGACCCTATGAGGGTTTGTTGAATGCATTCATATCATCCAACAGTCGAATATGCTCCCTTCAAATTTGGTTTTTCGGATCCTTCCCAAGTAACACCGTCTCTAAGAAATACAACAAGGCAAGTTGGACGATGTCCTCGTCATTGTACAAAGAAGCACCTCTAAAAGTGGCGTTCAGACTTCTATTCAAAACTTTGCTGCTACCATCAAACATTCTGTGACTAAACATCTCACCGAATGTACATTCATGAATTGACCCGTCTTTCAAGTATAACCCACAATCAAGCCCTATGACAATGCCAAATTCTTGCAAAAAGAATCGAATTGAATCATACTATCATTCGAAAATGCGAACCACATCTTCTTCGAATCATCACATTCCACTTGTTAGAGAAGCAAGTTATGCACTAACTGACCCGCAAACTTAAGCTCATTCATCTGAAATAATTTACCAAAGCAAGACCTGCTGAACATGTCTGTAACGCCCCGAACTTTCTCTATTTAAGAGAAATAAAAATATATTCAGATGAACAGTATTTTTAAGTGAATAGTAAATTCTGGAAAATGGACATTTCCTCAAGTTTTATGAGATCAGAATTTTTTGGTGAATAGTATTTTCGAACGAAAAGTGTTCATGTGAATAGTGATTTTTGAAAAATAGAGTTCGTATATTAAAAGTTTTGAAAATTGTATTAGAATTAACGGAAACTGAAACAGATCAAAAAACGAGTTAATTTAAGGTAAAATGAAGCAGTTTTCGAATACGATCGAAAATTCGGAAGGATTTCAGAAAAAATTTGAAAATTTAAAGAAATTTCAAAATGAGTGTTAAAATGCTCAAGAGGTATTTTAGAAACTCAAATGACACTTCTGAAAGAAATTCGGATGGAAATGGAATCAATCCGGGAATCACCGGAAGCGATTTAGTGAATTTACGGAGAGCCGAAAAGGGTATGGAATGACTTTTAAGAGTTATCAAGTTTACTAGGAGTATGTAGGAAGTCCGAATATAGGCCCTGGTAAACTTTGAAAGGATTTCGAAAAAAGTTCCGAAAAGACCGAATCCGGACATCCCGGAAAAATCAAACCAAAAGAGATAAGAAGGGATAGACATGTGGGAAAGCAATCATGAAAAATATGACACGTAGCATAAGGGATAAGGATGATGACACTTGTCAAGATTTTATAGATGAAATTTTAATGATTTTTAGTAAGTTTTAAAGGCAAAATGGTCATTTGATGGATAATATAAAAAGTTAAGTGCAAGAGATTATGAATCAAGAGAGATTGGTCGGTCAAATGAAGAGGAAACCGTGAAAGAGAGGTGTAGCCCGTGAGATGGAGTGAGACCGAGAGGAAAGAAGGAGAATTGGTCGGAAAGAGGAGGAAGAAGAAGAAGAAGAAGAAGAAGAAGAAGAAGAAGAAGAAGAAGAAGAAGAAGAGGTGATCTAACATCCCTAACCTCTCAAACCCATCAAGATTTTTCCAATAAAAATGAAGGTAAGTTGAGTTAGATTTATATTTAATTGATGGGTTTTTTTAGTTTGGTGATTTAATGAGTTGTGATGAATTTTATGGCATGATTGAAGGTTGATCATCATTAAATTTAGCTTGGAAAAAAAAAAGGAAGCATCAAATAGTTTTGGGGTCAAGAATCTAGTGATGTATAAGTTAGGGCTGATATAGAGATTTGATGAAATTTAATAAATTTTGATTTTTAAGGCATTAGTGATAAAATTGATGATTATTTGAAGTATTTAGACATGATTTTTGAGCTTAGGATGAAGTGGATAATTTAGTGATGTTATGTACTAATAAATGGTCAAATTGGAAAAATGAATGTAATGAAATTAATTTGATACATGGATGATATTATATGATGATCTATGTTGATTTGAGATGATATTTGGAATGAAAATGTGAATGGATAAATAGATGAGAAATTATATTAGTATGTGGACAATTTGTGTTTTTGCATGTATTTAGGTGATTTTAGGGGTTTGAATGGTTTGTATGAGGTTTGGAATGTATTTGAATTGATTTGGTAGCAACCAAATGCAAGAAAAATTTAAAATAGAAAGTTTGAGTGTTAAGGTGGTTAAAATGAAAAATGGGTGTGTGAATGGATATTCCATCATTTTGATGTGTTTTAGTGATGGATTGAAGTTAGAAGAGATATAAAAGCATTCATAAGCATGTAGGTATAGTTATTCTTGCATTTAGATTAGTTGATTTGATTTTACGTTAATAAAATGCTCTCTTGGAAACCCTAGGTGTGGGTTTGGAGCAAGGTGCTTAAGAGGAGAGCAAGGAGAAGCTATAAACTCCAATTGGTGGTGTGGAAAAGCCATTAACAAGCCCAAAAAGGTTGGTGTATACTTACTTGAGAATTTCATTTTTTATTAGTAAGATTTTAGAAAGCTTAAAATTGTAATTCTTTATGTTTTTGGTTGAATGAGTTTGATTGTTGTTTTGGATTGATTTGTGGATTATTTTTATGTGTGAAACGATGAAAGTTGACAAATTTTAAACCATTTGTATATATTAGCCGAAAATATATCTAGAGGGTTTTGTGAAATTATTTTGATAATTTGCGATAAAATGATGTTTACACGTGATTTTAATGATTTTCGAATGGAAACAGAAAAGAATCGAAAAGAAACAGGCAAGTTAGTGACTTAACCGTGTACTAGTAATGTGAAGAGCAATGTGATATTTGTCAAATTTTGATGAATAATTGAATGAAAAATGATGTTTTATAATATACATTTGATATTGTGATGAAAAATGGAACAACGTGATTGAAAATTTGTATATTATGTTTCTAATGAAAATTTTATTCGGAAACGGAAATGGTTAATTTGTTAAATTTTTGGTAATATATGAAAAATTATAAGGGTCCAAGTAAACTTGAACGTTGATAGGTGGGGATTGGTAATTGACATGTTGATAAGGTGATTATAGTAGTACTGCACCGATATGCTTATAGACGTTGATACTGAATTCATAGATCTTACGAGGTACCGATTATTCGGTCCCAGAATTGTGTATTATGTGAAAGGAGATCCGGCGAATAGTCACCGAGTGTCCGATGCTAGAAAAACCCGTTTTCCAAATCATGGTATCGTATTAGAGTTTACGAAGGGTGCTACAAAAACATTTGATTAAATCATGTGATAATGGTTGAAGAAATGATTTTCTGTACTTTGTATATGTATTTATTAGTAAATGAATTATTTGGTGAACTTAGAGAAAAGAGTTGAGAATGGCTTTTAAACGTGACTTTTATATGTTACTAGTTATTCACTTTTTATTTCGTGATAGTTCGAAATTTGAAAAATTGTCGAAACCATGATTTTATATTGTTATATAATAAAGTTTTGTAACTTTTAAATTAAGTGTACACCCACTAAATAGAAATACTTAGCGCGTTGGATTTACCACGCGTAAGTTGAATTTTAGGCATTGTAGATAAAAATTAAAGAGAAGACATCTGCAACAGTTGTCACTAGTCACATATCTTCACATTTGGGTAGTTACTCTTTTGATATCATATATGTGTATGAGAATAGTTATTCTTTTGGTATTTATATATTTGTGTTAAAATGTATCGAGACAAACATACACATATGTACATGCATATGTATACTTGAGATTTTGTAAACGATAATGTATATAAATCGTAGAAATGTTTTTGATATTATATAGTGATTTTGTGAATTAATTATTACTCTTCGTTTAATTTGTGTTTACTTTGATTAGTGTGATTTTCCCTAAGTGCGTGATTTCATAAAAGTTTGTGTGTGGCGAAATGATTTTGAATTGAACGGTGGGTCTGAAATGGAAGTTGAGAAATGGATGCCTATTAGAAGTGTTTTTGTATTTCATTGTAGGTTTTTTTGAAATTTTAGATTTTCAGAAAAACGAACGAAACTCTGCCGAATTTTAGAAAAAAAAAATTTAGATAGTGCATATATGTAAATTAATAACAAATAAACCGATTAAGGTAGCATCATTCGACTCGAGTTCCCATCCGAATAGGAATCAGGTGGAGGGTGTTACAATCTTCAATTGCACATCACTTAACTTGTCAGCTATAACTTTTATGGCTTCTAACTTAGAAAAGCATGTAACTATCAAACTAAAATGTTGACAGTCTATGATCTTGTATACAATTGCAAAATCCATTTTTACGATAGTCTGCAATTATAAAAGAACCCATTGAAAATTGATAACCATATTTAATGATTCAACTCTAACATAACATATATTATACCAGTACAATTTCAATGTATACTGTAGAACTAATAAAACTCATGCAATTTTGTTAGAGCATCAATGATTTCACAATTGCAAACAACACTAAACAAGCCCAAAATTCGCCTAATTAATGCATATATAAAGGAATCAATTCTGATAGCCATATCCATAAGCAAATCATAACAAAAATAAACAAGAAGCAAAAAACCGAGATTCTATACTACATAGTCTGGATTCTCAATAAACATACTAAGAATAAAATCCCAACCAAAAGGTAGGGGATTAGGTAAGGATTCACAACCTCCGGGTTAGGGATTCCTAACCTTCAAGTTGTGATCCCAACCTTCAGGTCAGGATCATCCCAAGCTGTAGGTTGAGAATTCCAAACTCAAGGTTTGGAATCCCTACTTCCATGTTGGGAATCTCAACCTATATGTTGTGAATCCAAATCTGGAGTTTGCGATTAGGTTGGAATCCCCAATTTACAGACTGAGAACCCAATTTGTAGGTTAGGAATCACAAACTGCGAGTTGAGATTCCCAACCTCTAGGTTGGGTTTCAACCTGCACATTAGAAAGTATGTTCAAACTAGCCTAAAAATCCCAACCTTGGAGGTTTGGATTCACAACCAAGTTGAGCAGTACCAACCTGGTTGGAAATCCAATTCTCCCAGTTGAGACTCCTATTGACAAGCCCCTCTCCTTATTAGACCTGCTGGTCGGCTCACGGTAACTCTCCAGTGGATAACTGATCCAACTGAAAAGTTTCCGTGAAATTACGTCGTTTACTTTTTAAAACTTTTCTAAATTTTCGTTTAGAGCGGAAAATGTGGGAAAATTTTTCTTTTTCTTTTTTTTTTTATTTTAAACATTTATAAAACAGATTTATAAAAATTTGAACAACATAACGACTGTTTTTCGAACATACCACCCTGCAAATTTCAAAATTTAACACTTCTATGGCAAACAGTTCTCTACTACTGGGCCTTAGACCTTCAAATCGTTTTCCACAATCCAACCATAAACAGATTTAGAAAATTAAATTCAACAAATCACAATTTATTTTCATTAAACACAAAAGTATAATTTTCATTCACCCGAAAAGTTAATTTGATTAACACAAAATACTATATACAACCCAAAAGATAATTTACAAATACATTCATCAAAATTTGCATGAAATGCATGACATACACTTTCGAACATAAACTTATGTAGTGATATCTTTGCGTCAGGCCACCTACGCGTCCGATGGAGCCTCTTCTGATTGACGACTCATTCTTGCACCTGGGGAGGATTTTTCAAAAACACATAGAAAGAAGAGTGAGTATAAAACTCAGTGAGTGGACAATTTTTAACTAAATTTTTTTTTCTAAAATATATATATGTCCTCTCGAAATAATTTATAAACTAATAATTTTCTTATAACTTTACTAAAATTACGAAACTAATTAATTCTTATAAGCTCCTCTTTATTTCTCGAAACTAGAAAAAAATTTCTAATTTAATAAACTTCATGTCTATTGACGTGTTTTTCTCTTTTATCTCGCCGAAGGCACCCTAGGGAAGCTTAGCCCTATTGTGATAAAATTTCTCATCGCCACTAGAGCTCGGGAATGTTACTATGTGTAGTCGCAAATGTGGGAAACTCTTGGGTCGTGATTTCCCTCCCAACATCAAACAGATCTACACTACCATATACGTGTAGAGAGTGACTCATGGACTCAGCCCCCCAAAGCTAATAACTATCCCAACCATCTTGTCATACACGTAATGGTACTACGGTCGGGTATACTCAGGATTAGGGTAAACCAAAGACATATAAAATTATTCCATATTCTTGTAACTTTCTTTTTGAATACAAACTTTATAATTGAAAATACTTTCGAAACATCTTATTAACTTAATTTCATGCATGTATATATATCAAAAGCTTACTAATTTACTTTGCTTAAAAATAAATGTAATTACAATATAAATTCAAGAAATATACATGCATAATAAAACTTACAAATATGATAGAATTTAATTAAACTCAATAGCTCGTAATAATGTCAATAATATTTCATTAAAATAACTCAATAAAATAAAACCACTCACTAATTTACTTCACCACTAACACCACTTCTTCCAAACCTCCCTTTTTGATGATTTTGCTTCCAAATCCTATAATCACATTCCACCATCAACTTTACATTTAAAAACTCATTCAAGAATTCAACCATTCACTCACATAAATCTTCAACATAATAAATACTAACTAATCACTTTACTTTACCATTCAACATATTTACTTCAATAATTTCACAACTCATCAAATTTCCACCCAACACTCTCACATCCATTTCAATCACATGAATTTTTCTAAGTTAGTCACTTACTAATGTATGATACAACTAAGCTATTTACTTCATTCCATGCCTAACAATCACTCCCAAAAGCATCAAACCATCATCAAAAGATCAACCAAAGTCTCAAAATACCAATTCAATTTAATCTCATCAATTTAATATATCAAACCCTAACTCACCTTACTAAAATAGCTTGACCCAAACTCCTTGATGATTTCCTTCGTTTCCAAGATCAAATTGATAGTGATCTAACTCCCTTCAACCCATAAAATCCATCAAAGAACTCATTAAATCAATAATCCATAAAAATCATCAACTAGTTTATAAATCAACTTACTAACCTTCAATCTCTTCACTTTGTTTTCTTGAAATATTTTGATAGACTAGAGAGAGAAGGATGGATGAGCACCTTGGGGATTTCCTCCTCTTCTTCTCCTTCTTCTTTCACTGCCAAATTTCTTCTTCTTCCTCTCTCTTCAGCTTGTCTCACGGTTTCACTTTTGTTCTCACAGTTTCTCTCTTCTTTCAGCTGAATGCTTCACTTGGTCTAGCTCTCATGCACTTCAACTTTATATACTTGTCCCTAGAAAGGGATAAATTGCCCTTGGAATGACTTTCAAATCACACAATTGCCATTAGTTACAAATTACATCATTTAATTGGTCCAACCATACAATCCAATTAATTCAGTAATCAATTCCATCCAAATTAGTTTCAATTCAACTAATTACACTTCTTTTTGACTTAAATGTGTCAACACTTCATTGGTCCATTCTATTTCACAAGGATTGTGCTTCTTTGATGATTATCCTTTCATGTGTTTCTTTAATAATTCTTAAACTTAAAATTTAATCCTCATTTAACACTAATAAATTCCAAAAATATTTTATGATCATCCTATCATCAAATTGACCATGCAATACTCTAATTGGGTATCTTAACCTTCAATCTCATGCTTCGAAAAAAATTCTATTGGTTTTGAACTCACTAATTTCACAACGTTTTTAATAAAGATATTTTTATCAATAAATATTCGAAACCCTTAAAATCCACTTAAACAAACTCATTTTTGCTCCGTTTCAGTTTCTAATAACTCTAATTCCTATTTCGGGACTTATGATATCTGGGGTCCATTTTTCAAAAATCACTATTCATACGACCACTATTCACCTGAAAATGTTATTCACTCGGAAACACTATTAATCGAAAAAATTTTATCTCACAAAACTTGAAGAAACTTTTTGTTTTTCGAAATCACTATTCACTCAAAAATCACTATTCACACGAAATTACTATTCATCGAAAAACACTATTCGTCCAAAAATACTATTTATCTGGAAAACACTATTTCTCTTAGGAAAATAAAATTTTGGATTCTACAATTCACCCCTCTTTAAAAAAATTTCATCCTCAAAATTTAAATAACATACCTAGCTCAAATAACTGTGGATGTTGGTTGCGCATTTGCTTCTCGTGCTCCCACATGGCTTCCTCTACTGATTGATTCCTCCACAATACTTTTAACAATGGAATGACTTTATTACGAAGAACCTGCTCCCTTCTGTCAAGAATCTGAACTGGTACCTCTTCATATGATAGGTTCTCTTTAAGTTCCACTGGCTGTTCTGTCAAAACATGTGAAGGATCTAGTAAATATTTGCGGAGCATCGAGACATGGAATGCATTGTGAATCTTGGACAGCTCTGTTGGCAACTCGAGTCTATACGCCACTTTTCCCACTTGATCGATCACATCATATGGACCAATATAACGTGGACTTAACTTACCACGTCGTCCAAAACAAATGATCCCTTTCCATGGTTTTACCTTCAGGAATACCTTATCTCCAACCTGGAACTCTAAATCCTTTCTACGTTTATCTGCATAGCTCTTCTGTCGATCCTGGGCGACTTTCAATCTATCTTGGATAATCTTGATCTTATCAGTAGTCATCTGCACAAGCTCTGGTCCAATTAACTTTCTCTCACCCAACTCATACCAACATAATGGCGTCCTACACCGTCTTCCGTAGAGTGCCTCATACGGTGTTATACCAATACCGACCTAATAACTATTGTTATAGGCAAACTCGATCAATGACAAGTAATTATCCCAACTTCCTCCGAATTCCATCACACAGAATCTGAGCATATCTTCCAAGGTTTGAATGGTGCACTCAGACTGCCCATCTATCTGTGAATGAAATGTTGTGCTAAAGTGTAATCGAGTGCCTAGAGCTCTCTGTAGACTTGGCCAAAATCGGGATGTAAATCTTGGATCTCTGTCTGATACAATGGACACTAGAGCCCTATGTAACTTGACAATCTCATCCATATATAACTTGGCTAATCGGTCTAGGGAATAAGTACTCCGGATGGGTAGGAAGTGGGCTGACTTCGTAAGTCGAGCTACTATCACCTAGATACTATCATATCCATTCCGACTCCGCGGAAATCCTACCACAAAATCCATAGTGATATTCTCCCATTTTCATTCAAGGACAGAGAATGGCTAAATAAGTCCGACTGGTCTTTGGTGTTCTGCTTTAACCTGCTGATATATCAAACACTTGGATATATACTCAGCTATCTCCCACTTCATACCTTTCCACTAGTAATATTCTTTTAAGATATGATACATCTTAGTACTCCCTAGATGCATAGCATAGGTTGAGGAGTGAGCTTCATCTAAGATCTCTTTTTTGAGTTATGCCAGGTCAGGTACACACAATCTCTGTCCCATCACCAAGGTACCATTATCTCTCACTGAAAAGTCTTCCCTATGACCTGACTTTACCTTCTGCCTGATCATCACTAACTGAGGATCCTAAACCTGTAACTCCCCGACACGATCTACCAATACCGATCGAACTTGAAATGTAGCTAGCAATGCACCTGTATCCGTCGTTTCCAACTCGACTCCCAAAGATCTCATCTTTACCAACAATGGAATGTACCCTGCTCTTAAGTATGACACTGAGCTGGTGGGTCTTCTGCTCAATGCGTCTGCTACTACATTCACTTTTCCAAGATAGTACTCTATAGTACAATCATAGTCCTTGATCAATTCTAACCATCTTCTTTACCTCATGTTTAATTCTTTTTGAGAAAATAATTACTGGATGCTCTTATGGTCTGTAAATATCTTACATGGAACACCATATAAATAATGTCTCCAAATCCTCAATGCAAACACCACAGCAGCTAACTCCAGATCATGGGTTGGGTAATTCTGCTCATGCTTCTTTAATTGTTTGGAAACATAAGCGATCACTTTTCTATTTTGCATCAGAACACAACCCAAGCCTTAACTGAAAGCATCATTGTATACTACAAATCCCTTATTTCCTGCAAGAAGAGTAAGCACGAGAGCGGAAGTCAACCTAGCCTTCAGTTCATCAAAACTTCTCTGACAGGCCTCTGACCACTCAAACTTTGTTTCTTTTCTAGTAAGCTTTGTCAATGGGATGACAATCTTCGAAAATCCTTCAATAAACTTCCTATAATATACTGCTAGCCCTAGGAAACTCCTAACTTCAGTTACTGTGGTCGACTGTTTCTAGTTTACAATCGCTTCAATTTTCTGAGGGTCAACACTGATACCTTCTGCTGAAACAACATGTCCCAGAAATGTGACTTTATCCAACCAGAACTAACACTTGCTAAACTTGGCATAAAGTCGCTGCTCCCTCAGCTTCTGTAAAATCGCTCTCAAATGTTTAACATACTACTCTTTACTACTTGAATACACCAAGATGTCGTCTATGAAAACTATCACAAACTTATCTAGGAAATCATGGAATACTCTGTTCATTAGATCCATGAATGCAGCTGGTGCATTGGTTAGCCCGAAAGGTAGAACCAAAAACTCATAGTGTCTATAGTGCTTCCTGAAAGCAGTTTTAGGGACATCGTCACCCTTAATCTTCAACTGGTGGTATCCAGACCTCAAATCTATCTTAGAGAACACCTTTGCCTCCTGAAGCTAATCAAACAAATCATCTATCCTTAGGAGTGGGTATTGATTTCGTACAGTCACTTTATTCAATTCCCAATAATCAATACACAATCTCATACTTCCATCCTTTTTTCTGACAAATAGCATTGGTGCTCCCTAGGGAGATACACTCGGTCGAACAAAACCCATATCCACCAATTCTTCTAACTGAACTTTCAATTCCTTTAACTCAGTGGATGCCATTATGTACGATGTTTTAGCAATCGGCGCCGTTCCCGGAATCAAATTAATCTCAAATTCAATCTCCCTGTCTAAAGGTTATCCAGGAAGATCATTTGGGAACACATCTGAAAACTCATTAACCACTGAGATGTCCTCTAGTCGTACTTCCCTCTGAAGTGTCTACCACATAAGCTAGATACCCTGAACACTGCTTCTTCAACATCTTTTGAGCTACCATGATTGACATAAGACTAGCTGAAAGCATTCTACGCTCTCCACGAAATATTATATCTGGCTCCCTTGATGAACTGAACCTAACTTCCTTTCTGAAACAGTCCACAATAGCGTGATGCATAGCTAACCAGTCCATGCCTAGTATAAGGTCAAAGTCATGAACGTCCAGCAGAATTAGACTAACTGGAAAAACTCTACTCCCGATCACTATATCACTGTTTCTAAAGACACTCTCTACTACTAACTTGCCTCCAGTAGGAGTAGTAACTATCATACTACACTCCATAGACTCTAACCCTACATTAACCTTACTAGTAAATTCTTTGGAAACAAAGGAGTGAGTGGCTCCTGGGTCAATTAAAGCATAGGCATCCCTACCAAACACTGTCACCGTACCTGTAACAACCTCTGGGGTGGCCTTAGCATCCTACTATGTCACTGTAAATACCCTGGCCTGTACACGGGGTCTCTCTAGCTGTCCTCTAAATGGGTCGTCTCTACCTGTACCTCTGCCAAGCTGACTGAGAGTAAGAGTCCCTGGTCCTTTCGACTGTGAACCTCTCATCTTTCGAGACTAAACCCTGTTGGTTTGTCCCTAAGTCACAGATCTCGACTCACCACTATCACTAGCAGCTCTCCGAGGGCAATCTCTCATGTAGTGTCCCTCTTGACCACAATAATAACATCCGGTACTCCCTATGTGGCACTCTCCTCTGTGTAGTCTGCCGCATTTTCTACATGTCTCTGATCTACTCTAGACATCACCTTTGCCCTAAGAACCTAATAGTGGTCTAACGGAACCCTGACTGGATGTGGCTTCGTGACTCTACTGTCTGCTACCAGACCACCTGCACTTGCCTCTGATCTTAGGAGTTTTACTGGGACAGCCTGAAAACCATCCTAAACTTTGACTGTGCTTCTGTTTCTGCTTTGGATCTCTGTCTCCCTGCACAGTCCTCTCAACCCTCAAAGCTACCTCAACTAATCGTCCATACTCTCTGTGCTCTACAGCTACTTCATATGCCTTGATTTTCTGATTCAGGCCCTGTTCAAACTTATGGCATTTCTTCAATTCATCATCAACTATATATGGTGCCACTCGTGACAGCTCGATGAATTTCTCCTCATATTCTTTAACTGTCATGTCTCCCTGAACCAAGCTGTAAAATTCTTCTATTCTGGCATCCCTGTAGGCTTTTGGATAGAATTTTTCATTGAAATCTTCTTTAAATTTCTCTCATGTGATTAGACCTGTATTTCTCCTCCTAATAGAGTCCTACCAATCCCTAGCAGATGCTTTTAATAAGAATGAAGCAATAGATACTTTCTAGGGATTTGTACACTCCATCTGCTCCAATGTCCTCTCTGTACTATCCAGCCACTCAATAGCAACCTCTGGGCCCCCTGATCCGTCATATGCCTCAGCACCCAATTTCCTTGCCCTCTCTACAATGGTACGGGATGCATGCGGTCTCAAACCCTCTATTACTTGGGCTAATCTCTCTATTGGGTTCGCTCCAGACTCTACCGCAAGTGGTGCTGATAGACCTGTGGCTTGCAAATCATTCACCAATTCATTTATTCTCTCTTCCCCCATTAGTGGAACAGGTGGAGCCTCAATTGCAGCTCTCCGCGTATGGGGATGGCCGACACGACGCATTACTCACTGCATTCAAAACATACTAAAATGTCATGCAATGTATGATTTCTATAAAAATAAATTCAAAAACCTGCTCTGATACCAAATTGACAAGCCTCTCTCCTGATTAGGCCTGTCGGCCGCCTCACGATAGCCCTCCAGCAAATATCTGATCTAACTGGAAAGTTTCCGTGAAGTTACGCCGTTTACTTTTTAAAACTTTTCTAAATTTTCGTTTAGAGCGGAAAACATGGGAAAATTTTTCTTTTTCTTTTCTTTGTATTTCAAACATTTATAAAACGGATTTATAAAAATTTGGACAACATAACGATTGTTTTTCGAACATGCCACCTTGTAAATTTCAAAATTTAACACTTCTATGGCAAACAGTTATCCACTACTGGGCCTTAGACCCTCAAATCGTTTTCTACAATTCAACTACAAACAGATTTATAAAATTAAATTCAACAAATCACAATTTATTTTCATTAAACACAAAAGTATAATTTTCATTCACCCGAAAAGTTAATTTTATTAATACAAAATACTATATACAACCCAAAAGATAATTTACAAATACATTCATCAAAATTTGCATGAAATGCATGACATACACTTTCGAACATAAACTTATGCAATGATATCTTTACGTCAGGCCACTCACGCATCCGATGAAGCCTCTTCTGATTAACGACTTGTTCTTGCATCTGGGGAGAATTTTTCAAAAACACATAGAAAGAAGGGTGAGTATAAAGCTCAGTGAGTGGATAACTTGGTGAGTATAAAGCTCAGTGAGTGGATAACTTTTAACTAAAATTTCTTTTTCTAAAATATATATGTCGTCCCGAAATAATTTATAAACTAATAATTTTCTTATAACTTTATTAAAATTACAAAACTAATTAATTCTTATAAACTTTTTTTTATTTTTTGAAATTGGAAATAAATTTCTAATATAATAAACTTCATGTCCATTAACGTGTTTTTCTGACAGGACCCTTCCCAGACCTTATCTATACTCTTGTCTGGAGGATCCTGCCGGGCACTTCAACGGACTTATCGAAACCGACTTGTCGGATCGAAGAAATCCGAGAAGCGAACCCTAACTTTCTTCAACCGGTTTACTCGTTTAAACTCAAAAATTCAGTTTTCTTTTAAACTAGTTGGGAGTGATAAATTTTTCTCGATTCTATTTCAAACTCATTTTATAAAATTTTCGACAGCATAACGGCTGCATTTTTGATAAACCAAAATTTACCTGTCAAGAAACAACACTTCAACTATTTCTGTAAACCTCCCAACTTCTTTATTCTCAATCATGCATCATTCATCACAGTTTCATAAGCATAAACAATTCATAAGATACACAAGTGCACCAAATGTATAAATGCAAGAATACTTATCACTTTTACAAGCCCTACAACATTCAAATTCAAATATACGCGATTAAATACATATACAAAATATATCCCAGCGTCTTGCGCGATTGCCCACCTATAGATATATATATATAAGCAAAAGTCGGTCTCGTCCGGCGGTGGCACGAAATGAAAACAAACAAGCTACAAAACGAACAACAAGTTAGTGCGATAACATCATAGGATATCATATCACACATACTAACATACAATTTACAAGTCTTAAAATTTTCTTTAAAACTCTCCATGTATACCCTTGACTCGTTCTAACCATCACGGGCGATTTTAACTAATGCCAACGTGAAGCTTACTAATACATCTCAACCACTACGTTACGGAATTTACTGCATCGTACGTAGGGCGCTAAATCTTATCACTGAGCAACTACAATGCGGAATTTTCTGCATCGCAATTGTAGTGCTAAAACTCTGGGCAACTACGAGCGGAATTTACTGCATCGCTTCGTAGCGCTAACTGTCAACTAACCAACTACGTGCGGAATTTTCTGCATCGCAACGTAGCGCTTATATTTTCTAGGAAACTGAGCAACTACGGACGGAATTTTCTGCGTCGTCTCGTAGTGCTAATTTCTCTATACTCTGAGCGACTACGGACGGAATTTTCTGCGTCGTCTCGTAGTGCTAATTTCTCTATACTCTGAGCGACTACGGACGGAATTTTCTGCGTCGTCACATAGCGCTAACTCTCATAACCTCTTAAGGCATATACATGAGTTTTATAATCAATTTCTTCAAGTGTAAAAGCACAAAACTCACTAGTTTTATATCTTCTGAAAACTTTCTCATTTTACTCTTTCTATAACAACTTAGTATTAGTTTCTAGTACAATATAGATTCCATAGGAATCTATATGCTTAACTTGAACATTAACATTGAACATCCTTTTCATTTTCATTTCTTACTTAGTTACAATATCCATTATGAATAATCATGAATTGATATAGAATTTAAACACTCATAAGTGGCGAACCACTTACCTCGAAGCCGCGTCACTCCGTGTCAAGCGTCTCGACGAGGCTCGTCACCTACACAATATTTTCTCATCATTATTAATAACAAAACTCAATTCTCAACTATAAGGTCAAGAATCTCAACTAAGACCATTTTTCTCTATATATCCTCCTAACTTGTTTCTACTCAATTGAGACTCTCTAATCCCGATTCTTGTGGAAAAGTTTTAGTTTTGGACCCCTAGGGATATCCCCACACGGTCCGTTTACTTGTTGAAGGCTTAAAACGAAAAATCACATTTTTAATTTAAACGGACAGCCCTTGACAGTGTGCACTGCTACGCACTGCCCGGGACTCCGTTTTCCTTCGTTCTTTTTCCTACGGCTCACTTATATCCCATTCTAGTCACACGACAAATTTCATTGAGAAATATTATCGTTTGCTATGTCAAATCCAAGGAAAACGTCCGTTTTGGACACTTTCGGGCGCAATTAAGTGCCCGTTTTGCAAACTCTTGGTTTCGAGTTAGCGACGCTAGATTTTATTCCATAACTAAGCTTCATTTAACTTATAATGACTAACTAAACTCATTTCATCCCATAAAAATTGCATTAAGCTAACCGTTTCACTTCTCAGAGCTCTAACAGCACTATATTGCCCATAACTTGGACAATTTTTATCGAAATCAATCCGTTCCAAAACCTATGGTTTTCTATGGCTCCTAGGCATCATTTGAGGTGTAGAACACTCCCAAATAATTGAAATAATGTCAGGTCTCTTATAGCTCAAGATTTGAGCTCGGGAATTACTTATCTTGGCAAACAAGCTCTATTGAGCCTCTCATCTTTCTACATGCTTTCTTACCCTTTTTCATGTCAAATCTTGGGTGCAAAATCATCTAATTTCAAAGTCTAACTACTGCCCTTCAAGTCTCTAATACATACATAAATCTAACTTGGTCATTAGAGTGCTCAAAATTCACTCAAAACTTTTCTCAATCACATGGTGTGCATAAAACACCATTTTCGGTTTCTATTTTGAGGGAGGGTGTAACAGCCCATTTACATCAATTTAAGGCAGCTATTACACTCAAAACTCATCCTTGATGATTCTATAACAATCTCATGAGGTTCTAACAAGATTTAAAAGCAATTTAATCAACCAAATCAACAACACAACAACAACAACAAGAGCTGTCACAATTTCTGTTCTGTTTCAGCAGCAAATTGAAGAAAATAGATTGTAATCTCACTTAGAGCTTGCTTGGAGAGTTTAGATGACTTACTAGGGACCCTAAGAGGTGGATTGAGGGGATGGAAGGCTGGTTGGGAGGTTCTTTCTTCCCTGGCCGACCAGCTCGTCACGATTCTGCTCGCGGATGCGCTCGCGATTCAGCTCGCGTTCTGGTCCGTTTCTGCTCTGTTTCTGCTCGACCAGACCTGCACCTCTCCTTCTTCTGCTCGTCCTCTTCCTTTGCTGCCCAGATACTGCAGTTTTACTGCCTTGGATCGCCCTCACGCGAGTTGTCCTGCTCGAGCTCGCGTCAGTTCCTCGCGCGACTGGTTCTGCTCGCGACCAGCTCGCGTTTTGCTGTCGTCCTGCTCTACTCCTTTGCTGTTCTGGACGGTTTCTGCTGCTAATCACTTCCTTCTTCTTCTTTCTTTTGGTTCTCTCTTCCTTGGTCACGGCAGCAGCTATTCTCTCTCTCTCTCGAACTCTCTCGACTAATGACTGAAAGGTGCTGTGTGTTTGCTGAAAAATTTCAGCTTAAGTGTGATATATATAGTCATCAATTTCTCTTAATTACAACTTGGCCCAACTCTCTTAAATTTTATCTAAATCTCATCTCTTTCTCTTGATTCTCATATTAGCCCATCCATAATTGTTTCCAAGTTAGCTTTCATCGTTTAATTTACTTCTCGTTTCGTTAGAATTTATCTTACAAACGCTAAGCTTATTTCATTTACCTTAACTCTCTCTTTTAATCGAATTTTAATTCGATTATCCTTTACTAAAATCTTGGATTTCCTAACTTAGATTTTCATTGGGACGTTACTAAACTTTTTAATATGACGAATTTCGTCGTATTCTAAATGAATAAATTTCGAAGGCTATGAAATTAAATCAATTAAATGTAGAGAGTTATATATTATCTCTCTAACTTAATTTCTAACGTTGAGACTTTAGAAGTCAGAGCTAGGAGTTTACATTTTCTCTTTTATCTCGCGGAAGACAACCTAGGCAAGCTTAGCCCTATTGTGATGGAATTTCTCATCACCACTAGAGCTCAGGAATGCTACCATGTGTAGTCGCAGATATGGGAAACTCTTAGGGTTACGATTCCCCTCCCAACATCAGACAGATCTACACTACCATATACGTGCAAAGGGTGATTCACGAACTCTGCCCCCCAAAGCTAATAACTATCTCAACCATTTTGCCATACACGCAATGGTACTACGGCTGGATATACTGGGATTAGGGTAAACCAAAGATATCTAAAATTATTCCATATACTTGTAACTTTCTTTTCGAATATAAACTTTATAATCGAAAATACTTTTGAAATATCTTATCAACTTAATTTCATGCATATATATATATATATATATATCAAAAGCTTACTAATTTACTTTGCTTAAAAATAAATATAATTACAATATAAATTCAAAAAATATACATACATAATAAAACTTAAAAATATGATAGAATTTA
This sequence comes from Litchi chinensis, assembly GCA_019925255.1. Taxonomy (NCBI): domain Eukaryota; kingdom Viridiplantae; phylum Streptophyta; class Magnoliopsida; order Sapindales; family Sapindaceae; genus Litchi; species Litchi chinensis. The sequence goes on from CM034469.1 coordinate 3,705,231, forward strand.
ATTAAACTTAATAGCTTGTAACAATGTCAATAATATTTCATTAAAATAACTCAATAAAATAAAACCACTCACTAATTTACTTCACCACTAACACCACTTCTTCCAAACCTCCCTTTTTAATGATTTTGCTTCCAAATCCTATAATCACATTCCACCATCAACTTTACATTTAAAAACTCATTCAAGAATTCAACCATTCACTCACATAAATCTTCAACATAATAAATACTAACCAATCACTTACTTTACCATTCAACATATTTACTTGAATAATTTCACAACTCTATCAAATTTGCACCCAAAACTCTCACATCCATTTCAATCACATGAATTTTTCCAAGTTAGTCACTTACTAATATATGATACAACTAAGCTATTTACTTCATTTCATGTCTAACAATCACTCCCAAAAGCATCAAACCATCATCAAAAGATCAACCAAAGTCTCAAAATACCAATTCAATTTAACCTCATCAATTTAATATATCAAACCCTAACTTACCTTACTAAAATAGCTTGACCCAAACTCCTTGATGATTTCCTTCCCTTCCAAGATCAAATTGATGGTGATCTAACTCCTTTCAACCTGTAAAATTCATCAAAGAACTCATTAAATCAACAATCCATAAAAACTCATTAACTAGTTCATAAATCAACTTACTAACCTTCAATTTCTTCACTTTGTTTTCTTAAAATATCTTGATAGACTAGAGAGAGAAGGATGGATGAGCACCTTGGGGACTTCCTCTTCTTCTTCTCCTTCTTCTTCCTCTCAGTTTCAGGTTGTCACGGGTCTGCTCTCTCTTTAGCTTGTCTCATGGTTTCACTTTGGTTCTCACGGTTTCTCTCTTCTTTCAGCAAAATGCTTCACTTGGTCCAGCTCTCATGTACGTTAACTTTATATACTTGTCCCTTGAAAAGTCTAAATTGCCTTTGGAATGACTTTAAAATCACACAATTACCATTAGTTATAAATTACATCATTTAATTGGTCCAACATGCAATCCAATTAATTCACCAATAAATTCCGTCCAAATTAGTTTCAATTCAACTAATTATATTTCTTTTTACTTAAAGGTGTCAACACTTCATTGATCCATTCTATTTCATAAGGATTGTGCTTCTTTGATGATTATCCTTTCATGTGTTTCTTTAACAATTCTTAAACTTAAAATTTAATCCTCATTTAACACTAATAAATTTCAAAAATATTTTATAGCCATCCTATCATCAAATTGATCATGCAATACTCTAATTGGATATCTTAACCTTCAATCTCATGCTTCAAAAAAAATTTCATTGGTTTTAAACTCACTAATTTCACAACGTTTCCAACGAATGTATTTTTATCAATAAATAGAGCAAAATGCACAAAACCCCCCTGAGGTAAGGTTTTAAAGACTCATAGTTAAAGTTTGGTTTTTATAACACAATACCCCCAAGTTAACAGTCAAATATGGTTAAATCAAACGGTTGACTGGTTTTTGACTTGTAAGGACCAAAATGCCCTTACTGTTTGAAATAATTTAAAATATTATTAAAATAAAATAATAAATCAAAACATCTCACTCTCTCTCTCTTTCTCCACCAGCCTCCACCAGAGACCATCGCCCCTCTTCGTACGCCGACCTCTTCTTCTTCTTGTTTTCTTCTTCTTCTTCTTCTTCTTCTTCTTCTTCTTCACCAGATCTGGGTTCGACGAACCTAGATCTGGGTTCGTCGAACCCAGACGGATCTGGATTCGTCAAACCCAGACAGGTTCGTCTGTTCGTCGAACCCAGACGATCCATTTGGGTTTGTCGAACCCAGACGGGTTCGTCTGGGTTCTGGGTTCGTCGAACCCAAACGATCCGAACCCAGACATCTCTGGGTTCGTGAATAGGTTTGTTGATGATTTTTTTTGTGATGATTCTTGTGTTTATGTTTGATTTGTTGTTGTTGTTGATGAGGATGATTCTGAGTTTGAGTTGGTTGATGATGATGATGATTCTGGGTTTCTGAGTTTGAGTTTGTTTGATAATGATGCATCATCTGGTTCCAGATGATGTTCACCATGTCTAGGACGAACCCAGATGATGAACATCATCTGGAAACCCAGATGATGATTCCTAGTTTTTTTTTTAAATTCTTTTTTTTTTTATTTGTCCAGGGAAGCAGGAATATTGAATTATTAAAAAATATATTTTTTTTTTTTTTAATTTTTTTTAAATAAAATAGGTTCATAAATGACGAAGTTACCCTTGGTCAACTAAACATTGACTAACAGATACTAACGACCTGGGGGCATTGTGTTATAAAAATCAAACTTTGACTATGAATCTTTAAAGCCTTACCTCAAGAGGTTTTGTGCATTTTGCTCCAATAAATATTCGGAACCCTTAAAATCCACTTAAACGGACTCATTTTGCTCCGTTTCAGTTTCTAATAACTCTAATTCCTATTTCGGGACTTATGATGTCCGAGGTCCATTTTTCGAAAATCACTATTCATACGAATACTATTCACCTGAAAAAACTATTCATTGAAAAAATTTTATCTCATTAACCTTGAGGAAATTTTTCGTTTCCCAGAAATCAGTATTCACTCGAAAATACTATTCATATGAAATTACTATTCATCTAAAAACACTATTTGTCCGAAAATACTATTTATTTGGAAAACACAATTTCTCTTAGGAAAATGAAATTTTAGGTTCTACATCTATCCTGGAGATTGGGAATCCGCACCTGGAGGTTACAAATCCAAACTCAAAGTTAGAAAATATACTAATTTGTAAGCCAACACAACCCCAATGAATTATCCAACATAAGTCAAACCCATAGTTTGAAATTCAATCCACGGTTTATAAACGACATGACAAATGGAATCGTTTTAAAATTCAAAACAGAATGTCACTTAAATTAACAACATTACACTGGTCATGCTACAAATAATATACAACCACAAAAGCTACTAGAAAGAAAGGAAAAAAAAAAAAAAAAAAAGAACACCCCACAAACAATGTGTTCTTACTATAGAGTTTTTTTCTTAGCTGCTGCAACTCTCACTCAACTTCCTGCTTCTTCTTCCTTCACCTTTTTACCTCTTCTTCCGTCAACTTCTTCCGTCAACTTCTTCTGTTTTCTTCCATCTTTTTCTTCTTCTACTACTTTTTGACAGTTTCGGTGTTGTAATCAAGAGACATACGAACTGTGGGTGGGTGGAAGAGACCTGAGAGTCGTCACTCAGAGGAGATTTAATGGTAGGTGGGTCAACTTTTGTTCCGAATCGAATGGTGATGGTTGGAGGAGATGTCAGGTCAGTAGGTTAAGGATTCTTATAGAGAGAATAACATAAAAGACTTACATACAGAGAGAGTGAATAGTCATGGATGGAGATGCGACAGTAGTGGGTAGAGGTGCAACGGTGACAACGAGCAAGGGTCAAAAAAAATTGTTGGATAGTGACAGAGTGACCGATAGTGGATGGAGGTAAGGTGTGACAATAGTGGGTCGACATGCAACAGTGAGGAATTCGAACGTTAAGTTAGGATTCCTAGAGTGAGAATGAGAGAAAAAAGTTGGGAATAGAGAGAGTGACAAGTTTGGTAGAGAGAGAGTGACCGTCAAACACAAAAAGCATGGGTCAGTTGTAATTAGGTTGAGTAATCAGGGGTATTCTTGTCCAAAAATAAGCCAATATTTACAGCTTTAAAAAAAGGGTTAGTTCTCAAAAGTGTTATCATAAAAATGTTAGTTTTCAATAAAACCCTTTGTTTAATGCTTAATTGACAAGTGTTGAGATTGTGCGCTTTAATAATGGTGAAATTAATATGATTTTCCTTTAATTCACGAATATCCTTAACCATTATGTTTCAAATTTTCACCCTTATTATAATGGTGGTCATCTTATTTCATATTTCTATTAAAAGTTTTAATGCCCTCTACGTATGTTTAGATACAAAAAGTGAAGAAAAAAAAAAATCTACATTCAATAATTTTTAATCAATAATCATGGTTAATTATTAATTTTATAAAATATAATTTTTTTTTATGGATGGTACAAGTCCAGAGATCAGTTAAAATCAAACGGAATTTAATTTTAGGATATAGTCTGGAGAACAGTATTCATATGAGGAGAAAGTACATCACACATAAGTTGAGGAAAGAGTTCTCACAGAATTGCGCGGGGGCGGGGGCGGGCGCCGCAGAATTCATTAAGGGGTGTTTATTTTGAGTGTAGAACCCGTGCGTTATGACACAGGAGCAAGACACTTAACCAACGAAACCATCGCCAGCTACTACATAATATAATTTGGATGAATTAAATGGTAGACAAAATGATACAGAAGCAATCCTCTCCCACATTTTTCTCAAGTTGGCTAACCGGTCAACGTTCCTTCCATTGATAACTTATATTTAAATGAATTAAAAGATACACAAGGAGAACCCAAGAGCAACCCTCTCTCTCTCCCACATTTTCTTATAAACAAGTCCATATTCCTTTGACCTTATCACCAACAAAAATCCAAAAGGATCGCTCTCAGCAACCAGTGGACAGATCGTAATATTCTTATCGTAAAAGCATCATTTATAATTGTAGTGGGGCATTGACGTTGACTTGAAAAGCACCTTTGAAGCTGCCCTCCAGAGCCTATTCAACCATCTTGTTTGTTTACATGTGGACTGAATTATCTCCTCACAAACACAACAATGGATGATACAGCAAGAAACCGACCCAAGAGAGCTTCTCTCAACCATCATCATCATCATCAGCTTTCACTTATTATCCTTCTCTGCTGCTACTGTTTCTCCCCACGATCTTGTGTGGAAGCAGAAGTGATTGGGTACGGTTACAGGATTCGATCAGTGGCCGTTGATTCGTCTCGGAAGTCGTTGACGGCTGATCTTGGCCTCATCAAGAAGACCTTCATTTATGGACCTGATGTTCCAAGTCTCCGTCTCTTTGCTAGGTATGTTTAATGTTTTCAATAAATTAGTGCAAACGTGGCAGTGTCTTATTGGTGTATCTCAATCAAGAACTTTGTTATCTATTTTAGTTAAATCACAACCGTTGGATTTTGATTTGACTTGGTTTAGGTTAATGGAAGATCCTGGCTTATTAAATAGGATTTTTTTTTTAAAGGAAATAGGATGTGGTTGTTAGTATGAGTCTGCTGTATTTTTTCAGATAATAGACTACACCATATAATCTAACTATAGAAAAGATTTTGAAGATTATTTATTTAATTGGTTTAGAGTTTAGTTATTACAATTTTCATAGCATTTATAATGAATTATAGTGGAGGTGCTGTTACTAATTAAGAGTTCTCACAAGAAAAATGGAATTTAATTTTTACTTTGTAATTAGGAATAATGCTATTCTTCTTTTGTAGTCTAGTGTAATAGTCAAAATCCACAATTAATTTCGAAAATCACTAAGAACTTCTCAATCGTTTGATTAAATAGACAAAATCTTTTTTACTTTTAAGGAAATATCCAAAAAATCCCTTGTAGTTTAAAAAAACGTGAAGAAACTTTATTGGTTTTTTTTATCATTTCGCATGTGAAAATGTAAAATGAGATTTCTACAAACTATTAAAAGGATAATTAACGATTACGTCAAACTACGGAGGGAAAATTGGGATCATCCTTTTGTAATTATAGTGTTTATCAAAACTAGTAAAAATCAACTTACATGGATTTGTGTAAAATTAAAACATTGAGCTTATGCTGGAATGGAAAATTAATTCTAAATGGCACATAAGGAATTAAGAGTGTGTTTTGTACCATTTATCTATATCTTTTTTAATGTTTAAAGTTCTTGCAGATTTTTTTTTTTTTTTTTTTTAAGTTTTTAAGTTTCCACTTAAAAAGTAAAGAAGTTTCTTTTTTTAAAAAAGAAGAAAAAAGAAAAAAATGTTTTTATGTTTATTGGAAGAAACTCAAATTTTGGGCATTTTTTATCCTTTTGACTTTTTTTTTTCAAAAATTTCTATCCTTTTGGCGTATTTTTATTTTTTTAAAGAAACAAATTATCTTCAATACCTTTATTATATTTAATAAAATTTAAAACAACCCGTTTTCAATACAAAAATTCAATTTATTTCTCAAATGTATTTTTATCAATTTCAAAATATATTTTTGTTTGACAATCAAATAACATTAAACTATTCACTAAAAAGTAAAAACTATGTTTTGTGAAAACTCTTTTTTTAAAAAGTGATGTTAAATTTTTTAAACTTTTATCTAAATTTACCGTCTAAAAATGATAAGATAAGTTAATATGTAATCGCCACATCATTAATTCATCTTCTCATAATTAAAATAGTTACTACAAATTATATTATCACGTCATTTAAACAAAAAACTTGGATAAAATTTTGAGAAGTCTACCATTATTATTTCTAAAATAATATACTTGTAAAGCTGAAAGTTATCCTAAACACAACATAAGATCCCATTCCTGATTTCTTTTGGGAGATATTTCTTTCCTAATTTCATTGCCAATAAAATTTAGTTTTTTTTTTTTACCTTCAAAATTTAATTCAATTAAACAAATGAATTAATATCTTTGTCACTCTCCAGCTATGAAACAAAAGACCGTTTGAGAGTTCGAATAACAGATTCCAAAAACAAACGGTGGGAAGTACCCCAAGACATCATTCCCCGCCAACTACCATCGCATCCGACTCACCGCCGCTTCTCGCAGGAAAACACCCCAACTCTCTCGAACCCCACCTCGGACCTCGTCTTCACTCTCCACAACACCACCCCATTTGGCTTCTCCATCTCTCGCCGCTCCTCCAACGACGTCCTCTTCGACACAACCCCCTCCAAAAACTCAAGCACTTTCTTGGTGTTCAAGGATCAATACATTCAACTCTCATCTGCATTGCCAAAAGAGACGTCTCATCTCTACGGACTTGGAGAGCACACGAAAAGGTCTTTTAAGCTGACCCCACATGACACTTTCACCTTGTGGAACGCTGACTTGGCCTCTGCCAACGTTGATGTCAACCTCTATGGCTCCCACCCTTTTTACGTTGATGTCAGGTCGCCGTTAGGGACCACTCATGGTGTTTTGCTGCTTAACAGCAATGGCATGGATGTTGTTTATGATGGTGATAGGATTACTTATAAGGTGATTGGTGGTATCGTTGATTTGTACTTTTTTGCTGGACCGTCGCCTGTTGCGGTGGTGCAGCAGTATACTGAGTTGATTGGTCGTCCTACTCCGATGCCATATTGGTCTTTTGGTAAGCATTTTACGTTGATTATTCACATACATTGGTTTCATTGATGAAATTTTGTCTTGATCATTTTAGGTTGATTGTGTTAACGTATCATAACCTCAAGCCTTAAATACTATAATTAAGTCATTTTCTATTAGTTTAAGTTTTTGGATTCGATGATAACTAATATGATATCAAAGTCTGGTGATCCCTGGTTCAAACCCTCTCTCCCTCTTTTATCTGAAATTCTGATTACACATATTATACGATAAATAGCGTTTAACATATGCTCATCATCTGTCAATATTGCACGTGAGAAGACATATTAACATATCATAATCTCAAGTCTTAAATACTATAGTTATGCTCTTTACTAACAGCATAAATTTTTAAGTCTGGTGGTAACTAAGACTGCTATATTAATACACATTGTTTGCTCATGAGATGATACAGTTTGATGTTTAATTGAATGCTAGAGAAAATTATGTTTGCTATTGTTGACATATGTTTAAAAGTTTGTTTGTATTTGAGAAAAATTAATGCTTGTAATTGATCATAAAATTTCAATTTTTACTGTCTTCAATTTCTTCATATCATGAATTTGGAAAAACATTTGGCAATTTCGTGTCTAATCACTTGTGTCAATTAGAAAAATACCAAGTGTTATGCTTTTTTGGTTATTTTTATTTCTACTATGAAGTGCTTATTTACATCATAGCACAAAATTAAAGTAGATTGCAGAGGAAATTTGAAGATAGGAAGACATATAAAAAGATTGGTGTGTTATCAGAGTAATTAGTAAAGAAGATTCGAACCACCATTTTCCTCTGTGGAAGAACAAGCCAGACTGAGGGTAGGCACTACAACTTTATATAGAGGTTGAAAGAATGTGATAATTAAAATCAAGATAAGTGTTACTGTTGTTTCTGAGTGGCTTTAGAGGACTTGTTTGTTACTGAAGTGATCTTCAATCCTGCATAGAGTTAAATTTATGTTTGGGTATATTATTTAATCAGCCAGATTCAGAACTGACCTACAAAGATGATCACTAAATGTATCCTTCCTGACAGGATTTCATCAATGTAAATATGGTTACAAAAATGTGGCTGACGTCGAGGGTGTGGTTGCTGGCTATGCGAAAGCTAGAATCCCTCTTGAAGTTATGTGGACAGATATTGACTACATGGATGGTTTTAAGGATTTCACTTTTGATCCCATCAACTTTCCAGTGAACCTGATGAAAAAGTTGGTAGATAAACTTCACAAAAATGGACAGAAATACGTGCTCATCGTTGATCCGGGTATGTCAAATTCGTGCAAACTCATTTTGTAGTTATATAATCAACGTATTGACGTTCCCCTTTACTTAGGTATCAGTGTGAACAAGACCTACGGGACTTTCATCCGAGGGATGAAAGCTGATGTCTTCATAAAACGTAACGGTGTTCCTTACCTAGGCCAGGTGTGGCCTGGACAAGTGTACTTCCCTGATTTCATAAACCCAGCAACTGCAACTTTCTGGGAGGGTGAGATCAAACTATTTCGAGATATTCTTCCTGTGGATGGTCTTTGGCTGGACATGAATGAATTATCCAATTTCATAACTTCTAATCCCATCCCATCTTCGACCTTTGATGATCCTCCCTACAAGATCAATAACGAAGGAATAAAGCGACCGATCAATAATAATACTGTTCCAGCAACAGCTCTACATTTTGGAAACATTACAGAATATAATGCTCATAATTTATATGGACTCCTGGAAGTGAAAGCTACTCATGCAGCCTTGATAAATGTTATTGGTAAAAGGCCATTTATACTGAGTAGATCGACTTTTGTAGGTTCTGGAAAGTACACTGTACATTGGACTGGAGATAATGCTGCTACTTGGAATGATTTGGCATACACAATTCCGTCCATTCTAAGTTTCGGGCTCTTTGGAATTCCGATGGTGGGAGCTGATATTTGTGGCTTTTCTGGAGATACAACTGAAGAACTTTGCAGGAGGTGGATTCAGGTAAGACTTTTCGGCTTTTGAGATATGGATTCATTTGATTCAATATGCTTTTTCAAATGGTATATAACTGTCCAGTGTTTTGGGACTTGTTTCCATCACCAAAGAAGTTTTTAGATAGTTCTGTCTTCCTTTTGTCAAAAGCACTACTTATAAAGTTGTCCCAAAATGTACCTTTCTTTTTGTGTCTTTGAAATAATGATGCCACCCTATATGGATCTATTTAGATGTTGCAAATGCTTGCATGATTTATTAACATAAGAACCTGTGTAACTTATTCACTCTTGACAAAAAATGCAGCTAGGGGCATTTTACCCATTTGCAAGAGATCACTCGTCGATAGATACAATCCGTCAAGAGCTTTATATCTGGGATTCAGTTGCTGCATCAGCCAGGAAAGTTCTTGGTCTCCGTTACCGCCTACTCCCACACTTTTACACATTAATGTATGAAGCACATTCGAAAGGGACTCCCATTGCACGACCCCTTTTCTTCTCATTCCCTGAAGATACCAAAACTTATGACATCAGTACACAATTTTTAATCGGCAAAGGCATAATGGTGTCCCCTGTATTGAAATCAGGAGCAGTTTCTGTCGATGCATACTTTCCTAAAGGTAATTGGTTTGATCTATTCAACTACTCAAATTCAGTTAGAGCAAATCAAGGAAAACGAATAAGGCTTGATGCACCACCAGATCATATAAACGTTCATGTTCGAGAAGGTCATATTTTGGCATTGCAAGGAGAGGCTATGACAACGAAGGCAGCCCGTAGAACACCATTTGAACTATTGGTGGTTATGACCAGCAGACCGGAAAACAGCACTGGGGAGGTCTTCTTGGATGATGGAGAAGAGGTGGAAATGGGACGGCAAGGGGGAGCAGGAAAATGGAGTTTGGTGAAATTTTATGGTGGAATAGTGAATGACAAAGCCTTTGTTAGATCACAAGTTGTAAATGGAGATTTTGCTTTGAGTGAGAAGTGGATCATAGACAAAGTGACTTTCATTGGGTTGGAAAAGGTTAGCAGATTGAGGAGGTGTGAATTGAGCACTTCCACAGGAAGAAAACTGGTTGAGAAGTCAGCTGCTAATGAAATTGTGAACATTAACACACAATTCCTCTCAATCGAAATCTCAAAGTTATCATTACTCATAGGAGAAGAGTTCACGTTGGAAGTGCAACTCAGCAACTAGTCAAAAAACTCTAAATTGAATAATAACAGAAAGAGTGGGATCAGGATGACTTAAACCCGTTATTTGAAGTAGACAGATGGAGGTTGTTAAACCACTATGCTAATCTCATTTGTCAACATTCAAGACATGTAATGACAAGATAAAAGGTAAACTAATATTTGAAGCATACAATAAAATACTCACTCAAGACTGTAACCAATGTGATCACATCCTCTGTTATTGTACCTGATTTTCAAGTAGGAGTGCACTTACTTTGTACACTGCTTGAATTGTTATTTTATGAAGGTTTACATTTATGATGACCTATAGATATATCATTTTTCGATTGAGCTGATAAGATAAAAGTGGTGTTTGGATCTATTTTTAAAAACGGCTTTTCATTTTTCAAAAACAAAAAGGGGAAGTAAATGTGCTTAGATGAATGCTTTGTAGAAAATATGTTTTGGAAAACGAAAAATAATTTTCTTGTAATTATAATTAAAAGGTAAAAAGGAAAAAAAAAATTATGTTTTTCATCATTTCCAAAATACATTTCCAATGCAAACCATTCTCTTTAACTAACTCTTTTGTTTATTTTTGAAAATAATACAAAACATTATTTCAATATTTTCACATTTTAAAAATAAATTTAAGAATTTTAATCAAACGTATTGCATTTTTAATAATGTTATTGTTAAAACATCTTTATTTTTTTAAAAATAATTTTCAAAAATAGCATTTTAAAACGGGTACCAAATGAACTCTAAGATAATGTATATACACAAAGAACATATTACAGTGCTTCAAATTCAACCACTCGCGTGACCACTCAGAACAAAAATTTCAAGATATAATCACATCCATTCTTCAGCTAAAAGTTTGTGATATATTGTTTTAAATTTTTATGCTTCCTCAAACTTTGCTTTTTTTTTTTTTTTCTTTTTTTTTTACCTCTTGATACTAAGTCAAATAACTACCGGGATTTAACTGAAATAAAACCTTATCGCATGACTCGAAATGCTACTCCTAAAGGTGGGAGAGGTCTACTTATTTTAAGTAGAAAAATTGCCCATATTTTTGGTATCACTGCACCAATGTCCTTGGGAGCCAAACTTTGATTTGTTTCGTTTTTTTTTTTTTCCTTACATTCCTTTGAAATAGTTATTAAACACAGTTGGTTTTAATCGGATTAAAACTACAAATTAGAAATCAATGTGCAAGATTCTAAAGCAGCACAAATATTGGATCCAAACACTTTCTTGGAGTTCAAACATTAATATATTCAACTCTTCATTACCAAAAGGGAATGTAATACAACAATATATGGAGATTATCGGTTGCCAGTTCATGTTTCATAAAGGTGATAACAATTTAGTTTAAATATTAAGGGAGCAACTTTCAGAAACACTCTCGACGTTTGTCAATATTATACGGATATGACATTGGTGACCCCTTTTTACACTAACATTATTTGGGTTTTATAATTATTATAAAAACACCCTAACCATTAGTTGAGTAACTGTTAACCAAACTTTTATTTAATTACTAAAAGACAATTTGTTCATTTTATGATATATTAAATAGAAAACATAAAATTAAAAAGAAAATTAACCAATCATATCTTTCTACATCAACTATTAATACTATATGTTAAAGATAGTATCATCTTCTCAATCAAATATATAAAAATTACATCATCATACCACCTAAAAATCAAAATTAAAATTAGATTTACTTAGTTGGGCAAATTAAATGTACTCCCTAACATGACCTATAATTACATTACACCTGAGGTTTTTAGTTATTACACTTGTATCTCCTTGATTTAGTGACTAATGATTGACCATCGATAATCAAGTAAATCATAGGGGTAAATTGGTCCTATTATTGTATTGATGTTATTTTTAAAAAAATCACAAATAATTATCTTTTTCTAATGATAATTATTTTTTTTAATGTTAGTCATATTTATCTTAAATATTAATTAAAAAATGAAAAACTAAAAAATTATATATTTTTTTTCAAAAAAGAAATTATATATATATAATTATTTTACCATCAATACCTCATAACTTTAAAAGTTAAGATGAATCAATCAAATTCATTCGTTGGTTTATCTCTCCTTAAATAAATTCTTTCTCTGATTTAATTCAAATACAATAGATGAATTCGATTGATTCGTCCTAACTTTTTAAAGTTAAGAGGCACTGATAGTAAAATAACTATATATATAAGTCTGGTGATCCAAAAAGAAAATAGAACTTCTTGTTCATCCAAAAACTAAAACCAATGCCTCCTCTTGAAAATACAAAAGCTTTCATCATCATTGCCCAATAAGAAATGAACAAAAAATAGAAACAAAAGCTTCATAATTATTTTCCAACAAAAAACAAATGGTGTGATCTCCACCATGTGTTGGTAGAGACTGCACCAATGATCACATGCTAGGTGCGATCTCCATCATATGAGATTTTGTAAAGACCAGGAGATTTGGTCTCTCAAGATCAACGTTTTTATTTTTTTTCCCCCCTTTTTGAAATTTTTATATTTATTACTTACTTTCAAAGATTTTTATTTTAAATAATTAAAATTTTAGTGCTAACACGTCAAAACATCAGTGGGCAAATGATTTCACTTTTATATTAATTACTTACTCTAAACAAAAAGGCCACTTTGCCATTTCAACCATTAAGATTAACAGTAATCCATCGCTAATCAATCAGTCAAAGGAATGTATGTGATTGCAATTTAGTTAAAATATCAGGCTTGACTGCAATTATAGGTTAAGTCAAGGGAGTTAATGCAATTGACCCTATTTAGCCTTTTTTTTTTTTTTGCAAAAAATAATTTAAAAAGATCATTTTATCTTAACAAAAGGTAAAATCAATTTTTTTAAAAAAAATGAAGAATATCTAGCACCATCTAATGGAGAAGATGGAACATTACTCCATTGTTTTTTTTCTAGATTTTTTAAGATAATTTTTCAAATTTTTTTATTGATTTTATTTAGATTTTTTCTTCTTGTGATTTTATGATAGCCAAAGTAGAAAATGATGTTTACGAGTGTTGAGTAAGAAAGATGAAGAATAAGTGATGAAAAAAGTGGATATAGAGGTGATGATGATGAAGAAATAGGATTGGAAATGATGATGTTGATTGATGACAAAGAACAAGATGATTTTTTAATTATTATTTTTTAATATTTAATTATTTTTAGTATTAAAGTAATAATATTTATTTATTCATATTTAATTTTTACTATGAGGGGTATTTGAGTCTTTTTAACATACTTGAATAGTCAAAACTCATGGTTGGTATGCTTTTATTGTATTTATAAAACCTCAAGTGATGTTAGCGTAAAAAGAACCGTAGTTACCACATCCGTGAAATATTGACAAACATATGAGGTGTTGGGGTAATTTGCCCCAGATTAAATTTGTTTATGAGTTTCATTGCATAGGTGATAATGTCATTAACAATGCATTCTTATCAATTGAGTTTTTTCCACTTTTAAAGTTTTTATTAATTTTCTTAAAAGGTGGACAATTGAGATTCAAAATTATTTTTTTTATTATTTATTATTTATGTTCAAATTTGATTTTCTTTTTTTTTTAATTTTAATTTACATTTTATTATTATTTTTTTAATATTACGTCTGTCAAGACCAAACTGAAATATGACTCTAAAGCACAGCTCGAATCACTACTCCCCAAAGATAGAAGAGGTTTACCAATACAATGATAGAAAAATTACTCGCACAAAATGGAATGTTTTGTGCTCGAATCTATGACCTTGGTATCAAAGGCAAGCGTGTAGGTGGCGTACACCACCTTACTTGAAGCTACATTTTGTTAAATTATTCTATTTTACTTAAAGGCATTCTAGAAATTTTAAAATTATGCTAGGAGCATTTTCAATATTTCAAATGGCCAAATTTGATCAACAGTTAATTTTCACATAATTCATAGACTTTAACTAATGTCTAATGGTAAGAAAGGTCAAATATCTATTAAAAGCAAACTTGTTTCCTATGTAAAAGGGAAAAGGGAAAACCTTAAGGAATTTTTGGTGTTATTTATTCTCATGTTTTATCCCTAATCTTGGCTTGGCTGGGCAGCTCTGCCCATGATGGAAATGTTTGCGCACACTAATTTTTGTTAATGACATTAAACTAGTGTACCCAGATACATCACTAAAAGACCATAATTTTCCAAAAATCTTGAAGAAAAATTCGTCCCTTTTATTCTCTACTTACTATGCACGTTTTTTTTTTTTTTTTTAAATTATTGGCACTAGACCAAAGCACTATCGAGACCAACTAATATCAGACTCTAAAGCATGGTTCGAATCTCTATTTCCAAAAATGGCAGATGGCAGCTCCCATAATATGAAAAAACTACCCACATATTAAGTGAGATGGGTGCACTTTGAACCCAGCACATATGCTTGGATGAAGGGCTGCTTTACCACTCCAGCACCCCTCCTTTGCGCCTATGCAATGTTTTCATAGAATCTGCAAATTAGGATTTAATACAATGACTAAAATCTCCATTGCATATAAAGTCATCTGAAAGTTCAACCAAAGTAAAACACTCCCACTTCTTTTATTGGTGTCTTGCAGCTTATATAAGATCACAAACACACATTTCAACTTACGGTAAATATACCTTGCATGTTGTTCCCTTCCATCCACATACTATGATCATGCAGCAAACCTTTCTCTGTCATGGGGGGAAGAATAATCAATATCTGGGCCAAGAGGAATGATCCCATATGGATTGATTGAAGGATGACTTCCATAATAATGCCGCTTGATATGTTGCATATTGACAGTGCTAGACATGCCGGGGATCTGATATATGTCTTTAGTGTAATTGAACAAATTTGGATACTCTCGCAGCAGTTTCTTGTTGCACTTGAAGTGAACAGCATAAACCTATAATCATAACAGGCCCAAAAACTTAAATATCTGAACAATTAGACCACAAATAAGTGCTGGAGTGTTTCATTACATTTTGAAAGAAATGAGGAACCTTATATACTGTAACGAAGATATTAGCTTACAAATTCTAGATCTGCTATTCTATTTTACATGGCTATGCCTTTTGCTTCAAAAGAATACCAAAGTGCAGAATGGCTGCAGTTCGACAAATTAAGAAAGAAAATGGACAACAGTTTCCCCCAACATACCATCTTTTTTTGTAAGAACACAAACATCCCCAGTTCACCACTCAGCCCTCATCAATTTTGGACATATCATTGCAAGGGATAATGCTAGTTGAATGTGACAGGCAAATTTACTTGAAAATACACAAAAAACTTACTGATATAATCCTCTAAGCTGTTTGGCAGGCAAAGAAAGAAAAGAGATTAAACTTTACTCTGATTGAGATTTGCTTACTCTCCATTTCAATCACAAGGAACTATAAAAAGGCAAAATGATTTGAACTAAGAAAGATACAATAGCGCTTACTTATGCTCAGGGAATTGAGGGTCCTCGTAAATTCCACGAAGTAAAATAATATCTAATCAGTTGCACTAAAGTTTCTTCTTTTCTTGTATGCACGTTTAACAGATAAAATTTACTTCAAGCTTCTATTTCAGACACCAAAGAACCAGTTCAGTCTCAAAATTTAATTATACATTTCAATTAATTCCCTCCAACAGTGATAGTTAGGGCTCAGAGCTATTAACATACTAGGGAAAGAGCAAAAACAAAAAAAATAAAAAATAAGCTATTTCATTAAATGTCACTAGTTATATATATATATATATATATACCTCATCAAATCTTATAAGGGTCACAAACAACCGAATATCTGCTTCCGTCAGCCTGTTTCCACATATGTATCTTTGCTTGCCAAGCATCTCTTCACATTTTTCCAGAGCTTCATACAACTGTCTTGCAGCCTGCAGAATGAGTCAATGAACATTCTTAAATGGCATAGCAAAAGGCAAAGATTGAAACAACAAAACCGTCTTGTTAGACCTAAATATTGTTATAGTGTGAAAATTCTTACTTCCTCATACGGTCCTTGCTTCGTTGCAAACCCGCATCTATAAACCCCGTTATTTATACCAGCATATATCCATTCATTAGCCACATCAATTTGTTCTCGCAATTCAGGAGGATACAGATCCATAGCAGCATTCTCTGCTAAATCATTGAATTCAGTGTTAAACATGCGAATAATCTCCGCACTCTCATTATTAACAATTGTCTTGAGTTTCTTGTCCCAGAGAACCTAGTACACAACAAAATCACTTTTGTAACTTGTAACATAGAATACAAAAGCAAATGGAGGAAGCAGTTAAAATGAAGACAGGGTTTTAACTTATTGCAATAAAACATACAGGAACCGTGTACTTTCCAGTGTAGTTTGTACTAGCAAGCTCATATAAATTTCTTATACTTTTGGCTCCATTTAAAGGGTCAGGTTCAGCTCCTGGTTCCTCAGTATCTGAAGCTGGAAAAACCCATCCCATATGCTCATCAGTTTTCTTTGTTCTTGCCCACATTGGTTCGACTGACTGAAAAATCAACGAACAGACAAATTTCATACATCTAATAGTCTGCATTTTGATATTGAAAGCACTTTCATATATCAAAAGCTCTTTCGACACCCTTTCAACTGAAATTTCTTGTAAAATATCACTTGATAAAAATGTTTGTAGTGCTTTTACAAACAGCAAATTCACTCAAAAGTGCTTTCCACAAAACCAACAAAAACACAAGTAAGATGTAGCACATACACAATTCAACAAGTGTATAACTTACGGTTTGAAAACTGCTTTCTACAAGAAGAAACCCCAAACACACGTTGAAAGCACTTTCAGATATCAAAAGCTCTTTCAACTCTCTTTCAATTGAAATTTCTTGCAAAATATCACTTGATAAAAATGTTTGTAGTGCTTTTACAAACAGCAAATTCACTCAAAAGTGCTTTCCACAAAACAAACGAAAACGCATGTAAGATTTAACACATACACAATCCAACAAGTGTATAACTTACGGTTTGAAAACTGCTTTCTACAATAAGAAATCCCAAACACATACACAATTCAACAAGTGTATAACTTACGGTTTGAAAACTGCTTTCTACAATAAGAAATCCCAAACACACATTGAAAGCACTTTCAAATATCAAAACCTCTTTCGACTTTCTTTCAATTGAAATTTCTTGTAAAATATCACTTGATAAAAACGTTTGTAGTGGTTTTACAAACAGCAAATTCACTTAAAAGAGCTTTCTACAAAAACAAACGAAAACGCATGTAAGATGTAACACACTGAACATATAACAAATACCCAATTCACCAACCATAAAACAGAAGTCACTGATGGCTTGAAAAGGACTTTCTACAAAAAAGCACTCACTCCCAAACAAACAAAAAAAATAGCAGATACCCAATTCACCAACTGTAAAACTGATGATGGCTTTATCTACACAAACATATGCAAGCATCAAATAAATCAAACACGAAAGCAGTCCTTAAAGATACCAACCGTGAAAGTGATGGCTTTCTCAAGTCCTTTGATCTTCAAGAACGCAAGGCACCTGGAAGCCCAAGGACAGGCATATGATACATACAGATGATACCTCCCGGATTCAGTAGCAAACTGCGAATTCTGGTCGCGAGAAACGAAGTTACGGAATGTTGAAGCAGTCCTCATAAACGCGCCAGCTTCTGACACTTCATTTAGAGCTGATCGAGACATTTTCACAACTGCACACTTTTGCATACTTTAGTTCGAGTTCAATATCAATCAAAATCATGAAACTGATTAAACCCATCAAAGAAGATCGAATCCATTTATCAAAAACAAACAAACAGACAACCGAAAGTCAACTAAAAAGATTAATCCATCTGTTGAAAATATAATATATTACCTTGAGAGGAAACTCTGAGAGGCTGAAGAAAGAGTAATTTGCAAATGAGGTCCTCTTGTAAATGGTATTTATGGCAGAGCCAATTATGAGACTAAAATGCAGGTCAAAACATTTTGAAAAAGAAATATAGGCAGACGAAAATGCCCCATGATGATGCATTTGTTCCAATACGGACGTGATGATAGGAACAAAAGTACAAGCTTGGGAGTTGAACCTGGTTCATGACCTGGAGGCGTGGAATGCCTTTCCTTGCGGTACACTTGTCTACGCTTACTCCACTTGGGCATTAAAGAGAGCTTTTGCCGGAAGGGGTGCCGATTTTCGGCAGAGCCAAAAGTGTGTGCAAGACAAAGGAGGTCGCATTCGGCTCAAGTACAACTTACATGGATTTTCGTGGGCGCTATTGGTAAGTTGGATAAAAAGTACATAGTTTTCAAATTTGATGTTTATAATTTGTAGGTCATATTTATTGGGAACTAACTTGATGTGTTGTTTCGCATACTTATACATAAAAGACAGAAGATGAAGTCAAAGCACTCGTCTCAATCTAGAGAAAACTCATCCAGTCATGCTCAAAATGTGCAAGCCAACTCACCATCTATAAAAGAGTCATTTACTTACATTATTCAGTATCCTCACTTAGATGACTTTGATGAGTCAATCCTCAAGATACTTCAGGTCCATAAAATTCGTCAACAATGCAAAGAAAATGGTGAAACTAACGAATCCTTTTCGGGCATGAACATATTAGATCACACCCTTTTCAATAAATCACCATGAATTCAATCAATCAATCGAAAGAAGTCAAAAAGTAAACAATGAATCATTCAGCCAAGAGTAAAAGATTCTTCGACAATCCAAATAGGTGTGTTAAAAGTCAAAAAGTATGAAATTATCAATTGTAATTATTGTCAAAGCAATCATGTTGGTATGATGTAAGCAGAGATGTAAAATAACAAATAATTAGTATGTGATGTAAGTAATGATGTAATGTTACTTGTTTGTATTTCTAATCTCTGATCTATATAAGAGACACCCTTGTAATCAGATAAAGAGGAAAAAAAGTTGTAAGTTTTTTTTTTCTCTATAATAGACATGTTTTTTTCAAAAACTTTCTAACTAAAATTCTCTTTCGTCTCTAGAGTTTACACTAGTTTGTGTTGGTATTTTCTGATTCTGATCATATAAAGGTAACATTCATTTACATCAGTATGTAGTATTTAGATTTGATTAATTAGAATGAAATTCTTTTTGTATTTCATGAGCTAGTCTTCAAAACCGAAAAATAAAGGGACAAGAGGTAGGCCTTAAGCGAAATAAGACCCAAAGAGTGGGCAATAAGATTCGACTAGCATACCGTTCCTTGAAAAGTTCAGAGTTCTGCATAAAATGTTCATGAAATAAATTACGAATTTCGTATTAATTAGTCGAATCTAAGTGCTACATATCGGTGTTCAGGACTGTGATGTTATCGACATGGATGCATATCCACAAATTATGAAGTATGTCTTTCGTGCTCCACCAGATAGGAAATATGTACTTGAGTACTTTCTAGCAAAGGTATGAACGTATAGAATATGTAAGAATTTGAAACAAATTTGTGATCCTTTGTCTCTTGAGTGTTGAAATCTAAGTCCATTATGGGTTACAACATAATTTGCAAAGCTTACCAATTATATTATAGCATTATTTGGCATGATGTTCACTTTTGTCACAAATTTGACAAATCATTTTAGGCTTATTTTGTGTTTAATTAGACTTTGAATGAGAAACACCCTAGCTATTAGAGGTATTGCTTTTATGCAAATTGCTCCAATGTTAGTTGATTTTGTTTTGAAAACTTTCTCTAGAGTTAAATTTCTTTGTGAAATTTGTTGTGATAGGACAATACACACATGTTTACTCTTTTTTAAGAAAAGATTCATGCTCCATAAGTTTAACATGCAACTTTTTGAAGCATATGTAATAGCAGCAAAGAATTCTTTAAACTCAGGCCCACACCATTAAATGAATAAATTAGAATATCATCATCACTAAGAGAAGCATTAATAGCAAGTTCATCTAAAATACTTTTGATAAGTTGAAGATATCCTGAGATGGGACTTATTACCTCTAGATATAAGAGTAAGATGTTTCTTCATATGCATTACCTAGATAAAGAGTGGCTAACATAGATTTTGACATGACTAACTTAGATAGAGATGCAAAAATTGCATGGAATAACAAATTATCTTGGTGGATCCAATGCGTGTAGACTAGATTAGACATTTCCATAATGGTATTTGTTGTGGGTATATCTAAGACCATATAAATGGGTTGGCAAAAACCCAAGGAATTGATTTAATGGATTGACCCAGCAGATGAAGACCTAGTTCGTCAATATCCAGTTCGCACAAACGAGCTCACAGTTTGCTAATACGGTTCTCAAGTCACTAGTTTGTCACAATCTAGCTCGCCTTATGCCCAGCTTGAGGTCGTCCAAGGTAAGTTCCAGCTCGCAGATCGAAGTGCCCGTTAAGAGAGTTTTCCAAAATGGTAACAGCCCAAATTGAGAATGAGTCAACCACCAAAATTGGAAATAAATTCAAATTCTTATGTCGACAGAATCAATTCCTGATGTGGTGGAAACCGATTTTGAAAGTATGATTAATATGAAATTTTTTCCTATTTTAAATATGGAGTCAAAATTTCATTGTAAATATACAACAATTAATAATATACTGTGACTACCAAAATCGCTAGAGAACATAATCGTGGACATAGGTATTATTTTTTGGGCTGAACCACGTATAAATCCTCTTGCAATTCTCTGTTCTTCCTTTACTTTTCTATTTGTTTTTGCTTTGTTTTTTGTTATTTGCAGGCATTGGCTTAAGAAGTTCGGTCAACTAATTTCGTACGTCGACATTTTTGTGCTAGAATGAAGGCCTAGACTGCAATTTTTTAGAGTTTTTAACAGTCACGACAAAAGGAAGAACAACCAGTAGTTCAAACGTACTAGTTGATCAACTAGAAAGGTAAATGGATCAGCAGTAGCGTGATGTCCAGCCAATAGAGGATGCAATCATGTTCATGGCAAGTGCATCTCATGTTCCCATAATCAGAGCTACTGTGGGTATACCTCCATTAGCCCCTCACCAATCAGTACCGACGGTCTTTACAACCGAGGGACTACTAGCTTGGCACTAGCGGCAAAAGGTGTTAGAGAATACCATGCGATAGCTAGCGAATACAGTCATGGTGCTAGTATAGGCCCAAGCCTAAAATATGTCTAAGTCTGAGGTTGTTGCTTCGAGAGAAGTTAATCGCCAGCAATGAAAAGAAATGCCAGCACCTAAAAGACCCTTAAGAAAGGTGTCGCGACCTACTGACTCTGCTTGTTCCTCTAACTCACGTTCGAGAGCTGAAGGTCATCAAGCTTGCAAAAAGGAGGAAGCTCCGCGACCTGCGAGCTTAAGAGAGATAACTAGTTAGATAAATATAACAGAACGCATTTTCCAAGTCGCGAGCTCGAGAGAGGGCGCATGCTTCATTATCTAAGGATAGAGGAGCTCCTTCAAAGGGTTCAACAACTTAAGGCACACCTTGGTACTTCAAACCAACGTGATCGATACGATGAGAGAACCCCCTTTACTAGGGAGATCGAAACATAGCCTCTTCCTTACAAATTCAAGGTCCTCAATATTTCTCAGTACAATGGTGAAAGCGACCCTTATGATCACTTGATTGTGTTCAATGTCCAAATAGATCTCCAAACAGTCAATCCATTAGTTAAGTGTCGTATCTTCCCAGCCACCCTACGGGACGTTTCATTGATCTGATTCAAAAATCTCCTAGCTCACAGTATAGATAGTTAGGAGAAATGTCAACAAAAGTTCACTAGCCAATATAAAGCTATAAAGAGACAGCTCACACCATCCTGCCACATCGCCACGGTCTTCCAGCGATAAAATGAATCATTGAAAGATTACATTATTCAGTTCAGACGTGAAGTTAGCAATATAGACAACCCTTCTGACGAAAGCATTTTAACCGCGATCTCAGTTGGGCTTTGCAAGAATGAGAAGTTATATGAGAGCATCTATAAATCTCCAATGAGGGACCTGGGCAAGTTTTATGAGTGAGTTGCTAAATAGATTAAATGGGAAAAAACTTTCGACCCCAAGTAATCAAACTCGAAGGACGAAGCGGGCAGTTCCAATAAACCAAAGAAAAAAAACAATGGTGGGAACGGAAGTGAAGGTTAGAATAAAGGCTCAAACAATGAGGTCGCTAAGAAGACCAAGAGTCCAGAAATGAGTCATCAGCATAAAGGTCGTTATGATAGCTATAGCGTCTTGTTAGATACACTAGACAGGATCTTCGCAACAGAAAGGAATAGGGAAGATTTTAGGAAGCCTAAGCCTATGAGGACTCCTTCTAATCTCAGAAGTAAGAACAAGTTTTATGTCTATCACGATAAGATCGGGCATAATACTTCAGAATGCTAGGCATTAAAAGATGTCATTGAAGATCTAATTAAGAGAAGTCACTTGATGGAACTAGGTGGTGTGACCAACGAGCCCGCGACCTTAACAACGACCTCAACATCCACCACAGTTGGCTTAATAGTAACGAGGTTCCGACCTCTAACTTATAATTCAATATTCAAAAATCAATGAAAGCTTCAGGCTTTCTATGTTACTCTACTCTATTTTACTGATATCTTTACTAAATGTTATGTATAAAAGTAAAAATGATCTCTTCACCAAATTTTATCTTTAACAAAATTTTATCAAGTTAACCTATATTAGCTGAGGTTCCGACCTACTGGACATAGTTTGACAAAAATTTTATTAAGTCTTGCCATCTTAATTGAGGTTCCAACCTATTAGAGATAACTCGCTATAATGCTGTTAGTTGAGGTTCTAGCCTATTGGACAGCTTGATAAATTATACTGTTAGCTAAGGTTTCGACCTACTGGACAACTCTATAAAATTTCACTATTAGCTGAGGAACCTACGGTAGGCGAGATTATAACCCTTTATATAGCTAGAAGAAAATGTCACTATGGCAGGCGAGGTTACGATCCCCTGTATAGCTCGTCAAAACATCTTTATGGTCGATGAGGTTACGACCCTCTACATAACTCAAAGAAAATGTCGCTATGGCAGGTTTTGACCCCCTGTATAGTTCGCTAAAGTATCGCTATAGTAAGCGAAGTTACAACCCCCACATAGCTCAAAGAAAATATCACTATAGCAGGTAAGGTTCCGACCCCTTGCATAGCTCGCCAAAACATCACTATGGTAGTCAAGATTCCGACCCACTACATAGCTCGCAATAATTTTATTATGTTCTGCTAGTTTAAATTTTTGAATTAAGTTATAATCTACAAGCTACGACCCTTCAAGATCAGCTACCTCCTGAGTTCTCACTAGGATTTATTATCACTAACATATACATTTATACAATCATCACTGTTTCTCAATTCGTAGGAAATTCAAATACTTTAAATACTTAGAAAAATGAATACAAAACAATGCACAAGATAACATTGAAATGAAATAAATCAATTTCATATAAACTTCGCAATAAGAAAAAAATAGTTCAACAATAATATCCTTGAAACGAGGTTGAAATGTTCATTACAAATAAAGTCGTGAAGCGAGATGAATACAGCACGGTCATGAAAAATTCTAAAGAAAAAGGCTCAGACTATATAAGAGCCATGTCTTAGGGGGCTAATTTTATGGAAGCTGCATCATTAGATGTTGCACTTGAAGACTCTACGACCTAAGCTGTCTGATCATGGGAGGTCGCATCCGGGAGCTCAATGTTCTGAGGAGTTGAATCTGGAACAGCTGAGGATCGAGCGGTTTGTTTCTTATACTTCTCCACCTCAGCAACCGTCTCTTTGCCGAAGAACGAGTGGTCCAACTTGGGATGAACCTTCCACAAAGTAAAGAGGAACAAACTGGATGTCTCTGATTCTGCCTCTTCTTTAGCATTGGTGACCCACACTTTAGTTTCCTCCTTAGTCTTGGCGACCTCCTCCTTAGCCAGTACGAGCTCTCTCTTAGCAGCCTCAGCTTGTTGTATCAATTCACTTCTTACTTTCTCCAAATCCTTTTTACTTTTGAGAAGTCTGGCGGTAAAGTATGACCTTGCAGTTGTATGAGCACCTTCCTCATGAACTAAAGCATTCTCAGCTTCCTTCTTAAGCTCCTCAGCGTTTTTTAGTTTGGTTAGAAGGAGTTACTCTGAGTTCCTTGCTTTTTCAACCTTTGAAGTCATGAACGAGAGCTCATCCTTCAGTTTTCTCCGCTCCTTCTCAAACTTTTTCTTCCCCTCTTAAAGAGCTCGAGCTTTCTCCATCTGCTTTACTGCTCCCATAATGGTCTGGAATGCAGTACATTAGTATTTAGACAAAGAAAGCAAAAAAAATAGAGGTATTAGAGATCACCAGCAGCCTGTAGCGAGCTATGAAATTAGACAGGTTTTCACCTACCAAGTCCTCTCTGTCCAGGTTCCTAGTAGATGATTTCCCCAAGATGTCAAGCAAGTACTCGAGGAGAGCTTCGAAGTGTATCCCTCCTGGCCTGTCTTCAGCCTGCAACTTGGCCTGTGGCTCAATCCTTCTTTTTGCAACCTCGGGCTGTTTACCCTTATCCACATGTCGTCGCTTTACTGGAGGAGGATTGCATTGATTTTCTTCTAGCTCCACTGCTTGGAGCAAACATCCACTTGAATTTCAATCATCAAATCACCCTTTCTAGTAAGCTTATCAATTTCTTTAGGGACCTTAGGTTTGCCCTCCCACTAATTTAAAGTTTAAATCCTCTGAATCCATACATAAAAATCTCATTAAAATCACATACATCTCACTTGGAACTTTAATCAAACATTTCACATACAATTCTCATATAAAAGTTCATGGAACTTAAATCTTACCACTCAAAATTCACTTAATCTTGCTAGATACTCTTCTTAGGCTTGTACACAACTTTTAGATGGCTTGGAAATTACCTAAAATTACTTTAAAATGGATGAAGAACAGTTACTGGTCCAGCTTTTGGTTTCTGCTGACTTAGCTCTCAATCTCTCTCAAATTCTCTTTTTGATTTCTCTTCTAATCACTTAACTATATATAGGCTTTGATTGGGTTAACAAATGCCCTCAATTGTCATCAAATTTATGAGCTTGCAATGGATAATTGCTCACAAACTAAGTTAAAATTTACTAACTTGTCATTGGTTAGCATTTAAGAAACTTGATTGGTTGAAATCTAAATACTCATTCCATTCCAACTATTTCATTCTAATGTAACTAACAACTAACTAATTTGTTCAATTGTCTTCAAATTTACCAAAGAGCCATTCTTATCCCTACACTCTCTCATACTTTTGAAATTCATAAAATTCCCTTATATGTATTTAAACTAGTGTGTTTGACTAGACCTCATTTTGATAATTTCTTTGTTACCATTTTCACATTTAATTTTAATCGATCACCATATTACTTCTCCTATTTGAATTTATCTTCAATATATCCGAAAGTCCTACTAAAATCTGATAACATATACTTGGAATTTCTTTATTATTCCCTAAATAAAGACAAACTTTACACAATACATGTACAGTACTAAAATTGGGAGGATATGTTACAATCAATAAGGAAGATTCTATACGGCATGAGTTAATCATAACTTTTCATGAATATCTTCATCATAAATTGTTATGAATTTGTTTTATTAATTTTCATAACAAATTGAGAGATTATTTAGTGGTGAATAAGATGTCTTAACTAAGTTTTTTTTATTATTAATTGTCTTTATTTTAATTTTCTATCTTAATCTGATTTAGTGTACGTTTGGTACAGCTTATCTACTGGTTAAAAGTTTTTTTTTTTAATGTTTAAAATTCTACTTGATTATTTTTGCATCGTTTGATTGACATCCCAGTAGAACTTTTGAGGAATTAAAAAAGCTGAAAAAGATCTATCTGGAGAAACTCAAAATTTGAGCTTCTCTAAGTAGACATTTTTTAGTTTTTTTTTAAAAGATTAAAATGTCTATTATACCCCCATTTTATTTTGTTAATATCTTTATACCCTTATAACTCTATTACACTTTTTTTTATAAATATAAACACATAGCCTCCACTTTTATTCACTTTTTATTTCATAAAAACTTTTGAGAACTCCTCTTTAATTAGTAAGTTTTCTATATTTTGTGTTTTTTTATTGCATTTTTTTTTTCACCTTTATTGTCATGAATATCATATGTCATATTTGTTATATATATAATGTAATTGGTTTTGTTATTAGTTCATTTATATATACATACATATTTGTTATATATATATATATATATATATATGCAATTGGCATTGTTATTGGTTCATTGAAGATGTAAAACTTTATTAACAAATCTAAATAAACATTTTTCTTTTGAAAATAAAAAATAGAGAAACAAAATAATTTTACATCTATTTTATTGAAAATATGTGTTTTGAAATTATACTTACATTACGTAATCATTAGTTATTTGATTGATTAATTTTTTATGGTTAAGGTTAAAGTCATTACATTCCTATAATGAATATACTACTCTTTTTCTCATACCCTTTTTGATAAATTAATAATCTAAAAGTGTTTTAAAAATAATTTAACTAGATAGTCTATAATTTAAAAGAGTTTTTTTAATTGGCAACCAAACAATCAATAACTTTTTTTCAAAAGATTTATTTCCAAAAAATCTATTTCTAAAAGATTTACTTCTAAAAGATCTATTTAGACAAGCTGTACCAAACGAAGCATTAGTCTTAAACTCAACTTTAAAACTTCTTTTATTTAATTTAATTATTTTAGTTTAGGTTTTAAATAAACTTAGAATTAACATAAGTTGAAACTCCTCGTGAGTCAACCTTTGGTTTTTGCTATACTAAATAAAACGATTTATGCACTTACAAAGTCTAAAATTTGGTTTATAAAAAAATTAACCAACAAGTTTTTGATGTCGTTGCTAGGGAGTTGAAACGCTTGCTTTAGTTTTAAGTTTTTTTTTTTTTTTTTTTCAATTTTTAGTTTAAAATTTTCTTTTTCTCTTTTTAGGACCATGGCTCACCATAACCAAGGATTCTCTGATAACTTAACTCATGTTATGTAGCAACCTATTTCCCAAAAGATGTGTGCCAATAGAACGCTTATCAAGAAATTGTTTGAGAATGTAATGGAGGTGAAACAAGACCAATGAATGGCCTACAGGAACTACAATTGGTGTAACAATAGAGGGATGAATGAATTTCAACACCTAAACATGAGGGCCAATAATTGGAGTAATGGTCAATGAAATGATAATTGTTGGAGCAATCAATAATCAAACAATTATGTGTTTGGTTTCAATGAATAATACTATCATCCTTATTCAAACTTTGACAAATCAAGGTGAAGTGGCCAATCGAGTTTCACTCAAAATTCACATATGTGGCCATTATATCCATCAAATTTTCAAGATCAATTTCAACAACTTATAGATTTTCAAGACTACAATCAGTAGTTCAATATTGCTATTCAAGAAGAAGAATCCTCTAAGCAAGGTACAAATCTTGAAGATATGTTCAAGTCTTTCATGCAAGAAACAAGACAAAGCATTAAGAACTTGGAAGACCAAGTTAGGTATATGACGAGCTTGCTTAGCCAAAACGAACTAGAGGAGAAAGAAGACCAGTGTCATGTAATTGCTTTGGACAATGGAGAAAAGCTAGAAAAAGACAAGGAAAAGTTTACTTCAACATTTAAACCTCTTATTGATGATAAGTGGGAAGATGATTAAGAAGAAGGTGAAGTTGAATAAACCCCAAGTAAAGAAGGACTCAAGGAATTGCCAAAAACTAAGACTACACCATATGTTACAAAGCAATCCATATCCAACTAGCTAGATTTAGGAGTGTTCGAGCTACCTGTCAGTTGGTGGATAAGATGGTTAACCAGACAATAGACTTCATTAAAGATGTGATGGATATGTAATGGTGAAATCACAAGTAGGCGTCATGCTAAAGAGGTGATCTATAAGGAATTCAAGTCTAGCAAATTGCCATAGATAGAAGGGAATGATTTTGAATTTAGTCTAGAAAAAAAAGAACTAGAAAACATTTGGATAGCAAAACTACCACTAAATCCTTATGAGTTCTTTATTGTAAAAAGAAAATTCTTGTTTCATCCATATGAGCGAAGATGATACTTTGAGAAGAGACTGAAAGGGTGGAATGGGCACAAGTGATTGGAAATTCATCCTAAATCATGTCATCTAAGGCACATCTTTAATGGTTATGATAAAATCTCTTGAAACAAATTCAAGCATCAAAGATCAAAGTCATTAATATGCATAAATACTGGCCCATAGGTAACCAACTGATTGATGAAAAGTCATGAGTCTAGCCAAGACGTTAACTAAGGCACTTGATGGGAGGCAACCCATTTAGATAATTTTGTTCCTTTGTTTTATTTTTGTTTTTTGCTTTTCTCCTACTTATCTTTTGCATTGGAAACATTGAGAACAATGTTTAATTTAGGTTTGGGGATGATGAAAAACATTTTTCTAGTTTTTTCAAAAATCCCAAAAATTTTCAAAAATTTCCAAATTTTTCTTTAAATTTTTCAATTTTTAGTTTTTGAATTTTACCATAACAAGTTGACTAGTTGCTTTTTGTTTATTGATGGAGTCTCTATATAAGTTTTTTATTTGATATCTTTACCAAGGAATAGCCATGAACATCTTTGCATGATTTGAGTTTTTTGGAATATTATGATCTTAGTTAATTAAGTGACTGAATATCGTGTTCATATGAATTGTAGACTATTACCGGAGACTACACTTGGTAAGGATTTAAACTTTTTAAGCATTTTTTTTAGGGATATATTTGTTTCTACTCTTTAAACACTCTTCACATTTTATTCTTAATAAAATATTCTATAGGTTTTGCGTTGAATACTAAAGAAATCATCATTATAACAACATGAGTTGCTTTGATTTGAGAATTAGATAGATTTCTTGGAAGTGATGTAGACAATTTTTGCTTCACCCTATGAAAGCTTACTTCCCTACCTTGAATTGAAATACATCATAAACTCTTTGATGCCAAACACTTTTAATCTTTTTCTTTGTCAACCCTTATGAAATGATCTTATTGAGTCTTAAAAATAGTTACACTGACGAGACCCTTCCCGAATCCCTACTCTAGACCCGAGAAAGACCCCGTAGTACCCCGAAAGAATTCCCTCGAACCCTATACTCAGCCCGGAGAAATCCCGTCAGGTCACTAGAAACTCATCTGACTAGATATTTTAAGTTCTTTTACAAGATGACTGTGATAAAAAAATTTTTTTTTCTCTTTTTCATAAAAATTTTGGCAGCATACCGTCTGTTTTCTAAACTATGCCACCTTGCATGTTTCAAATACAGCTTATAAAAACACTTCTATTAAATCAATTTCTCAACTTCTAGAGTCTCCGGCTCATTTTCCACAACACAACCACAAACTTGTAAATAAAATATGAAAACTGAATTTCAAAAAACTTTGATAAAACATTTTTAACTAATGCATCCACTATTTCTTTAAATTATTTACAACTATATATATAAACATATACATGATCAAAATAACAAAATATATATATGTAGTAAGTGTCGTTCTATCCGTCCGCCTGCACGTCTGACTGAACCTCGTCAGCTAGACGACTAGCTCCTGCACCTGTGGGAGAATTTTTAAGAAAAACATTTAAAGAAAACTATGAGTATAACTCAGTGAGTGGTATAAGTTATATACACTTAAACTCATTTCTGTATAACGTATTCTCCCAAAAATAGTTTTTAAAAACTAAAACGCTTTCTGAAGTTCTTTTCTAAAACACTTTTTGAAATCTTTTCTTAAAATCTTTTCTAATGCTCGCCTAAATGGTAACCCAGGAAATATCTACTCCTAACGTGGTAGCATATAAAATCTAGTTAACCACTAGGAGTGGGAATCTACCATGTGTAGTCGCCGAAAGCAGGCCCACGCCGCGGACCGACTACACTACTCTATACGTGTATACAGA
Organism: Litchi chinensis; assembly: GCA_019925255.1. Taxonomy (NCBI): domain Eukaryota; kingdom Viridiplantae; phylum Streptophyta; class Magnoliopsida; order Sapindales; family Sapindaceae; genus Litchi; species Litchi chinensis. The sequence continues at coordinate 3,735,605 of CM034469.1, forward strand.
TCACTCATGCCTCGCTCACAAAAGAGTCGACTAGACTCAAATCTCACTGACTGACTTCCTCTCATCTACTGTATCACATATAGGATATTCGGCCGGGTATTAAACTGGGGCTAGAGTAAACCATAGGCTATTAAAATTTCTTTTTCTCAATATACTAAAATATTCTAAATCTCAAGACAATAAGCCTAAAATCTTTAATTCTAGCACATTCTCATATACATAAATAATAAACTAAAATCTTTATGCTAGAATTATAATATAAATTCAATTAATAAGCGAATAATTATTTATAATAAATTCTTTTAACTTTAAATAAACTTTAAGAAAACATAATCTTTAAAAACTTGTATTTCCACTCACAACACATCCTCGGATAGAATCCGATCCTCCTCCGTATACCTCCGGAATTCTCCGCTTTTACCCTAAAACATCAAATATTCATTTAGGATCACTTAACTCATTCAAATAATATTTAAAATCAATAAAAAATCCCATTTAATTCTATTAATACCCATCAACGTCTAAACTTTCGGATCTCAATTTCTATTTAATTGAGGTTTTCGAAATCCGTTTTCGAAATCTGTTTTCTCTACATGAATCCTACTTATTCTTTCCTAGAAATACCTCAGTATACTCAATTTCATCGTCGGATGCATCAAACGAAATTCGTTCGATTTCGCTTACTAATAAAAATTATTTTTCGTTTCGAACATCCGACAACTTCAATAATCAATCCTCTAGTGTTCTAACACCCAACTATGATTAAATAAATCGTTTCGAACGTTAAATGAACGCATTTGGAAGGATTTCGAAAAACACCCTTCAACTCGTCCGTTTACCTCCGAATTCGATCCTAAACTTTTCGTTTTCGAAATCTAACTTCATAAGATTATTTTCTAACCTTTAAAACATCTATCTAATGCCTTAGAATCGAAAACGAAATTGGATCTCATAAAAACCCATTTTGGCCATTACTTTCTCTCTCTTTTTCACTTATTTTTCTTCCACTAAATCACTCACAAATCACACCAAAATCATCCTCACAAGTCCCTCTTATCATCCTTAAACTAAAATTTGAAAAAGAAACTAGAAAGAGAATGGATTTTAACATAAAATATCAAACTTTAAATTGAAATAACTCACCAAATAGGCAATCTTTTTGCTTCAAATTTGTTGGGTTAGCTAGAGGAGATGACGAGGAACAACTTTCGTGAAGGAACCATGACGAAATTCGAATCAGATCTCTCTCGTTTCTCTCTCTCTCTCTCTCTCTCTCTCTCTCTCTCTCTCTCTCTCTCTCTCTCTCTCTCTCTCGATCTCGGGTCCCTGTCTTACCCAATTTCCTCTTTCTTTCTTTTTTGTGTTTTGCACGACTAAATGTCTCATATGAGACAAAAATCACTTTTATATATATTATTGCTTAATTATAATTTAATCCTCAAGAAAATTTCATTTAATACCTCAAACTTTCAATAATTTCACTAATACCCAAAAATATATAATTTTTAATTCTATTAGTCCACTTGTCCTCTTCTAATCCATTTATCTCTTCAACCATTCAATTGATGACATGTGGCACATCCATAGCCACTACTTTTCAAAAGCACTTATCTCTTTTCTTATTGGTTGATTTAAAATATCTTTTACTTTATCCCGTGAGCTCACCTCGCTTGATTAACATATAATTATTTCCTAATCACTTTGTAATCTTACCGAGGTCAACCAAACGACATCCGACTTGCGATACGAAAATATAATAAACTTCAGATAACACTACTGGAGGCATACGATTTGACCGTAACTAAATTCGAAGATTTCTAATACCATAAAATAATAAATCTGGGTGAGAGCTAAATCGATTTCCAATTCTCATTTTAATAAAACTTTCAATACATAATCCTTTCGAAAAATATTCCATAAATATTCTACACATATCTTATGGCCAATTTAACTTTATAAGCTTCAATTTCGGCCTAATACCTTTCATATATACTTGATTAAAAAAATGTTCCTAACCGAAATTCTGTTGAATAAACCGATAACTTTTTATACGTATCTATAGCTTAAATACTCGATTTTTATGTCAATTCTCTTTAACCCATTCTCATTCACTTGGGTTACACTCCTTGAAACTTCTGCATATTATGCTCACGCGTGATCTATGCATACTTAACTTAAAATGTCCATTTTGCCCTTTTTATAATCTAATTTCACTTCAATCGGAAACTATTCTGAAAATATTCCATGATCATCAAATTTTCAAATTAACCATGAAATACTTTAATTGGGTGTCTTATCTATCAATCTCATGCTTCGAAAAAATTCAATTGGATTTAAACTCATTAAAACCCATTAATCTCTCAAAAGGGCAATATCGTAATTTTCTTCAGATCGCTTAAAACTGACTCAAATGGTCTTCTTTTTGATCCGTTTCTGTTTCTCTATACTCTTCTGCTATTTTCGGACCTTTTAGACTGTTAAGGTCAATTTCCGAAAATTTTACTATTCATCCAAAAATTTTCATTCGAAAAACACTATTCACCAAAAACTCTCGTTTCCCATCGAATCTCAATTTATGACCCTGAACAATATAATCGAGTCCAAATTCGATCTTAAACACTAATTTCGGATTTTTTTCGAAAAAAATCATGATTCATTCTGGATCCAAACATTATTCACTGAAAATTCTCATTTCTTCTTGACACGACACTCAGGGCTTTATAAATATAATTAAATTTTAATTGGGCCCCTTGCACTCTTTTTGGACTCTTTATTCTCTATCCGATCGCCGAAAATGAATTCTCCGAGGAAACTAGGATCGGGGTTTATCATATACCTTATGAGTTTGAGATCAAGCTAAATGGTGTAAGGAGAAGAGAATTAAAGTGTTAGCACTGATATGATCTGTAAATAGGTATATGAGTTGAAAGAAATGTACTTTTATGCATTATTGTGGTGAAAAAAGAAAGTAAAACAAAAGCAAAAAAAATAAGAAGAAGAAGAAGAAGAGGAAAGGATAAGAAAATAGAAGGAAAAAAAAAGGAATAAAGTGTGAGAAGCACAAGTTTTAAGATGCCTAGATGTAAAAGGAAAGGTGGAAGTAGATGATGATGAGGGAAAAAAAAAAGTGATAAAGTGAGAAAATCATTAAAAGGAAAAATAAAAGAGAAAAATATTGTGATGAATAAGAGAATAAATGAAGTGTTTTGATATGATCCTAAGTTTTTTTTTGAACTTAGAGATTTTGTTGCTTATTTATTAATCAACTGTAGTCCTAATACAACCTCAAATAAAGTCTATTCATTTTCAAGGGGAAGTCCAGTTTGAGAGTTGAAGTATGTCATCATGCTTTGTCGACATTTTTGTATTTAATTCCATTTATGAGACCTATACACTTAAAAGTGCAGTTCTTTTCAACGTTTATATTCATATGTGATGTAAAAACACTTGTTTTACCTTTACATAACCTTTATCATATATGATTGCATAAATGTTTACCTTAGGGCTCTTAAGTGTTATGAGAAACATCTTATAAGGATTATAGTTGAGGCAAAATAAGTCCATGACATATAAATGTAGTGTTTTCAAGTGAGATTGCTCCAAAAGTGGTATGAGATTATTGATTATGTCTTAGACTATTAATGACTTATCTTTATTTTTATTTATTGTTATTATTATTATTATTATTATTTTGAAATGAATGACTTATCTTTAATTTTGATACAAGATAATGCATGCGTGGGATTTTTGTCGATTTGCATTTTGTAACATGTTGACAAGTTATGGGCAGAATTTTTAACGTTTGTGGGCATTATTGCTAATAAACACTCAAGAGACACAACTCCTCTTACTAGGGACACCTAAGAATTTAAAAGCTTGTGGCATACGCTTAATATCATTGTTTTTACCTATGAAAATGAATTATGATTTTATTTTCCGTATTTTTAGTTTAGGTTATTTTTAAGTTCTAGTTTTGCTCAAGAACTTGCAAAATAAAGGTATGGAGGTGTTTATTAGGTCATTAATTATCATTATTTTATTCTTAAATTATCTATTATTTACGTTTATGTTTCATTTTTTAGTAGAATTACCGATTATCAAAGTAGGGCAAATTGTAAAAATTCGGAATGCATTGGACCAAAGTGTAAAATTCACACACGTGAAACGCGCAAAGGGTCGTCATTTTGGCTGGTGTGAAACACGCCCACACAAGCACTGACTAGGTGCGAGTGCGACTGCATGTGCGAAGGCGCGCTTGAAGGAGATGCTGATTGTTCCAGATGCTTATCTGGCAGAGCTACACATGCGTAAGTGCGCCTGAATGTTGACACTGATTAGTCTGAGCCCTAATTAGGTGAGATGTGCACGCATAAGTGCACCTGTAGCATTGCGAGTGCGTCCGAGCACTGATCTGGTAGACGCGCGCCTAGGCTGACTTACCTGATGATGCCACGTGTCTAGAGCTTTTAATTAAAAACAAGCACATTGCATAGCATATTCTTGACAGATTCCTTCCCCCATACCTATAAATACGAGAGCTCCCCAAACCATTCAATACATAATAGAGGAGCGAGAAAAACAGAGCAGCAAGGCTGCAAGCTCCGGTTTTATCTTTTATTTTTATTTTTATTTTTATTTCATTAGTTTATTAGTTACAGTTAGATTGAAGCAGTAAATATAAACTCAATTTGTTTATCTTTTTAATAAAACTTTATGTTTTGTATGATGAAATTCATGTCTTTAGTTTAATTTTATCCTATTTATTATGTTTCTTTGACCGATCACCTTAAAGACATTTTTAGGATTATGTAGTAAAAATATAAACTGCACATCAAATGAGTATATTCTTGATTGGCAATAATCAATTGCTTATGAACCAATTAAGGAACATTAATTCATGGATACCTAAGATAGATATCATATTCTAAGATTTATGTGATGTTCATACTATTCTAGTTCTTAATAAATTCCAATTATTAAATCTAAGTAGATATTATGCTAGATTATAATTAGAAATACATGCATCTACGTAGATATCATATGATTTGCATACTAACTAAGAAAGAATTTATATGGCATGAATTAATCATACCTTATCGTGAATATCTTCATCATACATTGTCATGAGTTTACTTATTAAGTTTTATAATAAATTAAGGGATTGTTTAGTGGTAGATAGGATGTCATAACTAAATTTTTTATTATTAATTGTCTTTATTTTAATTTTCTATCTTAATCTAGTTTAGTCTTAATCTCAACTTCTAAACTTTTTTTCATTTAATTTAATTGTTTTTAGTTTAGGTTTTAAATAAACTTATTATTAAAGTAAATTGAAACTTCTCATAGGATCAACCCTTATTTGCAGCTATACTCAATAAAATGACTTGTGCACTTATAAGGCTTAAATTTTGGTTTATTAAAAAATTAATTAATAATTAGTACGAGTATCATATGACGTCATATGATGCCTCTAACATAATTTGACACATGTGGTGAGTTAAACCCCTAAATATGGCGTATTTGATGTAAAAAATAAATTAGAAATCTTTTATAGGTGCCAAACCACAACAAACGCATTAAAAGTGCATAATCAGCATGAGTATCAAGCGGCGCCCTATGACACCTCTAAACATAATTGAGCATATGTTTTGTGCAATAAACTCTTAAAAATGTTGTATTTGATGTAAAAAATAAATTAGGGACTCTCTGTAGAGATCAAACCACGATAAACACATTAAGAGTGCATAATCGATACGAGTATCGTACAACATTGTATGACCTCTCTAATCATAATTTGACACAAGTGTTGTGCATTAAACCTCTAGAAATGGTGTAGTTGATATAAAACATGAATTAGGAACCTTTTATAAATGCCAAACTACAATAAACACATTAAGAGTGCATAATCTGCATGAATATCGTACGGTGCCTTATGACACCACTAAATGTAATTTGATGTTTGTGTTGTGCATTAAACCTCTAGAAATAGTGTATTTGATGTAAAAGGCAAATTAAAAACATTTCGTAGATGCTAAACCATAATAAATGCATTAAGAATGCATATTCAGCACGAGTATTGACAACAAGAAAAAAAATGAAAATAGGAAATATTATGAAAATAGAAAATCATATGAAAAACAGGAAATCATATAAGATTTTGAGTTCCATTACTATCAATGGGTGGCTTCGTGATTTTTTCATAGGCACACACATCCCAAGTAATTCAATCTTATGGTTCTTCATTATCTGTATCTATTTTTTTTCCCTAGGTGCTCATTTTGTATGGATATTTTAGTTTAATGTTTCTATTTAGCAGGCATGGTTGTTGGCAAGAACTTATTGAATCCATCATTTGGGCTCATAATTAATTAAAAGTTGCTCCTGCTACTTAGCCTACAGCCTTAAGCATTGTACAATGACGTGCTGTAGGAGTAACCTATTACCTTCTGGGTAGAATTGCCACAACATGGGCACTCTTCTTAGCAAGAATTGTAGTAAGATAATGGCTAAGAAGATTTGAAAGGCATTATGACATTAAGATTTCCAATATTTAGTCAAAGCTTAGCTCAGGATCCATTATTCGTCATATTTGGTTTGGTATTACTACTGTATATGACTTCGAGAGTCATGATAATATTATTGAGGAATGTCTTTATTAGAATATTTTTCTTCTCACTTCGATCAATTAGCAATCATTTTTTTGTAGATTTCTAGAAATCTCTTTCATGTAGCTTGATAAGGAAATTTTGAGGCATGGGTACAAGACCCTTTACATGTATGACCTAATGCTCATGCAATTTGGGATCCTCATTTTAGTCAACCAATTATGGAAATTTTTTCTCAAGGGAGCGCTTTTGGCCTTGTGAATATCACTTATTATGGTGTTTATCAATGGTCATATATAATCAGTTTACATGCTAATAAAGATCTTTATACTGGAGCTCTTTTTTAATTATTTCTTTATGCCATATCCTCAATAATGGGTTGGTTACACCTACAACCGAAATAGAAACCAAGCGTTTTGTGGTTCAAAAATGTTGAATCTCGTCTTAATTATAATTTGTCAGGACTATTTGGAGTTAGTTCCTTTTCTTGGACAGGGCATTTAGTTTATGTCACTAGTCCTGCATCCAGGGGAGAATCTATTCAATGGAACAATTTCTTAGATGTATTACCACATCCCAAAAGGTTGTGCCCTCTTTCTGTAGGCTAGTGAAACCTTTATGCCCAAAACTTGGATTCAAGTAATCATTTATTTGCACCCCTCAAGGATCAAGAACTGCCATTCTAACCTTTCTCAAGGGATTCCATCAACAAACGCAAAGTTTACGGCTTATTGATATTGCTCATCATCATTTAGCTATTACATTTATTTTTCTTGTTACTAGTCATATGTGTACAACAAATTTCGAGATTGGATACAGTATAAAAGATCTTTTAGAAGCTTATATTCCTTATGGAGGACAGTTGGGGCACTGGCATAAGGGTCTTCTCAAATAAAAAAATGGGATAGGAACTAGTATCAGTTGCTTATTTGAGCCATAAATAGCTGAGTTGATTATCGCATTGTTCATCGAAAAAAATTAAAGGAAGTTGGAAAGCTTCTTCTATGTTGTAGGAATAGTTTGATGAGAACCTTAACATTGCGGTTTCACTTAATTTAGGATTTTTACTTCAGGATTATATTAATTTAGGTAGTTATTATATTTAATTTAGGATTAGTTATTTCAATTAATTTAGGATTAGTATTTCATTTAATTTAGGATTAGGTACATTATTTTAATTAATATTTCTCTTTTTGTTAATTTAGAATTTGTTTTGTTTTAAGATTTTATTTCCTAAGGAAGTCATGTTTCTAAGGAAAGTTAGCATTAGTTACCTATAAATAGGAGATTAATTAAGAGTTGTTATCAGGTTATGAATGTTTTTTGGTTTTAGAGAATTAATAAAATCCTACAGCTTTGCCAAGTAATTTATCTTTGTTTTTTTTTGGCTTTTCTAGGTAGATTTACTTAGGATTGCTTAAGCTGGATTCAAGTTATTTCATTAATTTTATTCTATATTATTTTGACTTTTTCGAGTATTTTGTTTGGATTCATTTGGGCTAATGTTAGGTTAATTCGTTGGCTTGATTCCTAAGGATCAATTAGTCCAATTCGATGGTTTAATTAGTTCATTTTCGATCTTGATTGTTGTCGATGTTGGAATTCAGTCGACGAGAAATCAATGCCCAATACCTGCAATCAATGTGAGAAAGCACAAAAATCTAGAAAAGACAAAGACAGAAAACAGATGATCAAACGAAGAACACCAAATTTTACGTGGTTCGACAATAAAAAGGCCTACGTCCACGACTGTCCAACTCTTAATCTCTGCAGAGTGACAGTATATTATTGAATATTGTCTGATGTTGTTACCATGGTTTCAATCCCTATTTATAGGGAAAGAAGAGTTACAATTCTGGTTGTAGCAAATCAGGAAGAGAATCCTGAATTAATTACATTCCCTAAACAATTGGGAAAAATAAGGAAAAGAATTATAAATTAATCATGCTTCCTAATATATTTAGGTGATATCAGGAAATTGCTATAATTATCTTGAAGTAATGATGACTTGAATTTGAATTTGAATTAATCTCCATATCTGATGAGGAATCATGGTTTGATTGGGCAACTACCATATTCGGAGAGAGAGAATCACTATTGAACTTGGTAACTGCCTGTTCTGGAAGATATGATACTTATCACGTATCTGAGCAAGCTGACGTGTCATAGTGGTCCTCATCTCGAGCTCGCTGAGAAACGAGCTGCGCAGGCGTCGAGCTGCGACTTGCCTGTATTTATGAGCCTGTTGATGCCAGCTGGAAGTCTTGATGGTCTTTGAGTCAATACTAGGCCTCTTCTGATGGGCTTCGACTATGTTGACCTTATCGGGTCTTCTTATCGGGTCTTAAATGGGCCTCAATTAGACTTTTACCAGCCCAACTACTAAGTCCAAAAAATACGCATAACATTAGCCCCTCAGCTCTCAGTTTGCTTTAGCGAGCTGGGAGCTTGAATTGCTGGCAAAAGTTGTCTTCCTTGGCACGTTTACTTTTGTAACCGCCTCTGGGCACTTTTCGAATTCCACCTTTTCAGCTGCGACACGTGGCGATCATGCAGGTGGTAACTGAAGCGACGTCTGCACGTCCTTTACACGCACATTTAATGCGCACGTCCCTCAACTGACGACTGTATCATTTCCAAAGCCACGTTTCACGCTACACCGTCAGATTTATGACGGTTACGCTTTCCAAAGATCTGATGGTTGGGGAATCATGCTCGATTGTCTATATAAACTATTGGTCCCTTTTCATTTTCTTCTTTCATCTGTCACTTTCTTCCAAGCAAACAAGAGTTTCAAGCTTTCAAGCAACCAGGACCCACTACTTTTTTACGAAATCCTTAGTCTTCTTCATCGTTTCTCACCTCGTCAACAATTCAAGGTGAGGCTTCTTTTCTTCATATTTTCTGTTTTGGACTCATCTTGCTCCATCACCATTGCTGTTCCTGCAATGATATATATGTATTTATCTGTTTACTTTTAGATGTCTTCAAGTGGGATTCGCAAGGGGATGATCCCAAGCAACGAAGCTCGTGAGCGCGATAAAGCCCGAGCTCATGCCATTCAGGGCAGAGAAGCCCATGCAGCACTCGCCCGTCATCCCTCATCATTGAAGCGTCCTGAGGTGGAAGGACTTGTCAAGCAATTCCACATCCCTTTCGGTTGCCGCATTCTACTTCCTGATTCGGACAATCATGCTTGTTATCCACCCAGGGGATATATCGCTGTCAGCACCCAGCATCTCGAGCAGGGGTTGCGGTTCCCCGTTCCGCCGTACTTAATCGAATTTCTCAACAAAGTCAAGCTCGCACCATTTCAACTGACTCCGAATTCTTACACACAGTTGATTTCGCTGGCTATAGCTTTCTACAGGATCGGCCTTCATGCCCCTACACCAAGAATTATCCAGGAGTTCTACTCCTTCAAGGCTCTGAGCGCGGAAGAAGGAGAGAAACCAGATGGGATTTACTATCTGACAGCTCGTCAGTCACAATACAAAGACCTTTTGCCCAAGGGAGAAGCGAAAGGTAAATCCAACGTCGGGCCATACAAGACGAGCTGGTTTTACATCTCGTGCCCATCTCTTGCAGACCTCCGAAACTTCAGTTTTGTTCTGAAACCAGGTATTCATAAGAAAACTCCCACGAGCTGATTTTGTTTGGCATCTTCATCACTTATCATTCTCTAATCATTTACTGTGCAGAGCTGAAAATAGACGAGTTTTCTCTCAGCAGCGGGGAGGAACGAGCTCTTAACAAGCTCGCGAAATCGAACGACGCGGGCATCAGCAGCAGATTTGATGATGTTATCCTTAGGGCTTACAAGCTTGCCCCTTCTACGGAATCCCATTTTCTGCGAGCTGGGGAGGACATAGGCAAGATGAGTGACAGGCCTAGACTTCCTTCTGTTTTTGAAGTTTCTGTTCTAGATGCGTCTACTTCCCGACCTCCACCAACGGTCTCTTCATCATCAGAGGATGTCATTCGCTCGGATAACATTCGCTCCCCTTCTCCACCTCGGAAGACTTCATCTCGAGGTGCTCCTGCTCGCACCTCGTCTAGAGCAAAACCATCTTCAGCTCGCACTCCAACGAAGGCGAAACCGTCTTCAGCTCGCGCCTCCTCAAAGGGCGCATCTAGAAAAAGTTCTTCTTCTGTTCCTGCTCCAGCTCGGACAGGATCAGACTCAACTCCTGCAGCTCCTGCTGCACAGGCTGACCCATCATCTTCTCCACGTCATGCATCTACTCCAGGGGCTTCACTGTCATCCCCAGCTCGCGCTCCAGCTCCTGCTCCTTCTTCCACGAAACTCCCGGCAAATAGGAGGAAACTTGTGCTCATGAAATCTCCTCCTGCACGCCCTGCTGAGTTTCAAGCTTCCTCAGCTCCTTCGGCAAAAAGACCTGCTGAAGACTTGGCCACTCCAGTGGCACCCTCCAAACGCTCCAAACCATCTGGCCAGGACCAGGCTCCTTCAGTTGCTGCATCTACCAAAGGGCCTGCAGTCACTGAAGCCACTGCCCCTTCATCCGATGTTCCCAGCGAAGTGCATGCTGCTGCTGGAGCCACTACTCCCTCGACTGATGCTCCCAGCGAGGTGCCTCTCTCAGATGTTTTTGCAAATCTTCAGCGACCTCCGCCTTCCAGCTCGCAGCCTGGAAAAGGTGATGCTCCTTCAAATGTTGCCCCCGAGGCAGCCCGAACTGCCCGCAGCACATATGCGACTAGGCGTACTGTTGTGTCGCGTCGTGGTGCTTCTCATGATGATGCGCGCGATATCCCGGAGCGTGAGAGAACTCCTTCACCCACCAGATCAGATATCGAGCTGGGTCCTGGAGGAAGATACTTGAATGCTTTCCTTGACAGCTGGTCAACAATTATGCTTAATCATACGAACGTCTTGGAAAATAGGAGCCTTAGGGGCGAGGATCTGGATGAGTTCGTGGCTCGTCATTGCATGCTGGTAAGTTAATTTTTCTCATCTGCTGATTTTCTTCCTTGATAATATTTTAATGTGTTCATGATTTTCAGGGTGCCCTTGCTGCGATGAAGCGAAAAAGGGAGACAAGGGCTGCCAAGGATGAGATGAGGAAGTTGGAGTTCGACCTGGAGGCAGCCAATGATGATTTAGCTCGCTTTACCTCGGGCAAGATAGAAGGTCAAGAAGCCCAGATCGCTGAGGCAAACGCCGCAAGGCAAGCAGCCGAGGATGCCTTGAAGAAAATGGAGGATGATCATGCTATGTTAAAGGATGAGCTACTCAAGGTAAAAGAGGATCTGAGGCGATCTGAGCAACAGGCCGCACTGGACGAACAGCGAGCTTCAGCTGCAGAAGAGAAAATTGAAGTGCTTCATAGTCAGATTGATGCTGCTCTGGCGCGAGCTGAAACTGCCGAGAAGCAGGCCGAGGAGGCCAATAAGCGGGCTGGTGAGATGGGAGCTGCAGCTAAAAGTGCTAAGGAGGCTGCAGCCAAACGAGCTGAGGAAGTGACAGCTGCGGATAACCGTGCGAAGGAGGCTGAGCATCGAGCTGAGGTACTTAGGCAACAAGTGGGGGAAACTATTCAGCGAGCTGAGGCTGCGGAACAGCAGGTTGAAGATATGAAGAAAGAGGCTGAGGTCGTCAACCGTCTAGCTGATAATGCCTTCGAGGAGCTAACAGCCTTTAGAGAGCAGACTGCCCAAGAACTGGAAATACGGGTTGCAGATGCAAGGGATGAGGCTGAAGAAAGGACAGGTCGCGATTTCCTCTATACACTGTGGATGTCCCATCCAGACATGGATTTCTCTATCTTCGGGGACATAGGGCTCGAAACCATTGAGGATTTTAAATCAAAAGCTGCCTCGTCTGCCCCTGGTCCGGAACCTTCGGCTAATCCAGACCCTCCTGCAGAGAACTAGCAATTTGTTTTTTCTTTTTCATGTATATCTTTTATCTTTCAATTTGTAATCAGTCTTCGTATTTTAATGAAAATTTCTTTCATTACTTTTCTTGTGTTGAATGTTACTCAGGCCAATGTACTTCATGCTCTTCATTTTTCCTGCGAGCTAATAATCGATAAACCCAAAATCTGATAACAATAAAAGCAACACTTAACAAAATTTTGTAAGTATAAGTAATGGGTATTTTAGAATGTTTGGCGAGCTATGCAAGGGTACTTAACTACTTGCTTTTTAGGCTCTTTAATTCATAGCGAGCTATGCAGGGGTCGTCACCTCGCTGCTTTTTAGGCTCATTAGGTGAGCTATGCAAGGACACTTAGTCACTTGCTTTTTAGGCTCATTAGGCGAGCTATGCAAGGACACTTAGTCACTTGCTTTTTAGGCTCTTTAATTCATAGCGAGCTATGCAGGGGTCGTCACCTCGCTGCTTTTTAGGCTCATTAGGTGAGCTATGCAAGGACACTTAGTCACTTGCTTTTTAGGCTCATTAGGCGAGCTATGCAAAGACACTTAGTCACTTGCTTTTTAGGCTCTTTAATTCATAGCGAGCTATGCAGGGGTCGTCACCTCGCTGCTTTTTAGGCTCATTAGGCGAGCTATGCAAGGACACTTAGTCACCTGCTTTTTAGGCTCTTTAATTCATATTCCTAAACCATTGAGCTCGGAGCCCGTCAGCCTGGTGAAGAAAGTTGAATCAAAAACAGGAGAGAAATGGAGATATCATTTACAATTAATCCATATTACATGTAATGAAAAACTTATTGATAATAGGGGCGGAGATGCTCGGCATTCCAAGCTCGGAGGACTTCTGCCCCGTTTACATTGATTAGTCGATAAGCTCCATTTCCCAAGGCTGTTTTGACAACATATGGTCCTTCCCAGTTTGGGCCTAAGGATCCATCACTCGGCTTGCGGGCTCCTGGTAGGATGAGGCGTAGGACTAGGTCTCCTACGTTGAATCTGCGAATGCGAGCATTCTTGTTATAGTATCTCGCTATTCTCTGCTGATAGACAGCTACCCTTAACCTAGCGGTTTCCCTATGTTCCTCGAGCAGGTCCAGGTTTGCTGCAAGTAGCTGATCATTGTTGTTTGGATTGAAGGTCGCTCTTCTTTGCGAGGTGACTTCAAACTCAGCCGGGATCATAGCTTCCGATCCGTAGACCATTGAAAATGGGGTCTCGCCAGTGGAGCCGCGAGCTGTGGTTCTATAGGACCACAATACTTTTTGGAGCTCGTCTACCCACGCTCCTTTCTTGGCTTCCAATTTCATCTTCAGGGTCTGCTTGATAATCTTGTTTACAGCTTCCACTTGGCCATTGGCTTGTGGATGGTCTACTGCCGAGAAACTTTTAACAATTTTGAGGTCGTTGCAAAACCTAAGAAACTGGTCACTGGCAAACTGAGTTCCATTGTCTGTCACGATCTGCTGTGGGACCCCGAATCTGCTAATAATGTTGCTCCACACGAATTTCTCAATCTTTGTAGTGGAGATCTCAGCAAGTTCTTTCGCTTCAGCCCACTTAGTGAAATAATCCACTGCGACTACTGCATGTTTACATCTTCCACGTGCCATCGGTAGGGGACCGATCAGGTCCATTCCCCAGATCGCAAAGGGCCACGGGCTCACCATCTGTTGGAGGTAAGCTGGTGGAGCTCGCGGAATATGAGCAAACCTTTGACATTTGTCGCATTTCTTCACTAAGTTGAGAGCGTCCTGCCTCATGGTGGGCCAGTAGAAGCCTTGGCGAAGTGCCTTCTGAGCCAGAGACAGCCCCCCAGCATGGTTCCCACAGTGGCCTTCGTGTATTTGCCTCAATACTGTTTCACACTCATGGCCATCAATGCATCTTAATAACGGTGCTGTGAACCCCTTCTTGTACAGTGCATCATCATAGATGCAATACCTGGCTGCCCTAGCTCGTAGTCGTCGGGCTTCCAGCTTGTCATTAGGCAGTTTTCCGTCCTGCAAGTATTCAAGAATAGGGCTCATCCAGGAATCAGGCCGTACAGATATGACCATCGTCACACTCTTTTCTTCAGTACTTGGAGCTGGTAGGAACTCAACTGGGATAGCCCCAAGGAAATCTGCATCTCGCGTAGTTGCGAGGCGAGCTAATGCATCAGCATGCGAGTTCTGAGCTCGCGGGATCTGCTTCATTTCGTATTTCTGAAATGCACTTAGCAGCTCGTGAACTTTTTGGAGGTAGAGGGCCATTTTTGGTCCCCTGGCTTGATATTCTCCTATTACGTGGCTGACGACGAGCTGTGAGTCACTGAAAATCTTCAAGTGTTCAGCTCGCATCTCCTTAGCCAATCGTAGACCCGCGAGCAGGGCTTCATACTCAGCTTCATTGTTTGTCGCCTGAAAGCCAAACCTTAGAGCACAGAGGATTTTGTGGCCCTCAGGACTGATCAGTAGAACTCCAGCTCCAGCCCTCTGCTCGCTGGATGATCCATCAACAAAAAGCTCCCAGGCCGGTCCTTCAGAAGACTCAGCTTCATTATCCACGGGTCCTGTAAATTCTGCAATGAAATCTGCAAGAGCCTGAGCTTTGATAGCCGTCCTTGGCTTGAATTGGATATCGAACTGCGCGAGCTCCACTGCCCATTTCAACAAACGACCTGAGGTGTCTGCTTTCTGTAAAACTTGCTTTAATGGATACTTGGTGAGGATTTCTATGGTGTGAGCTTGGAAATAAGGTCGCAGCTTCCTTGATGCAATCACCAGGCAGTAAGCCAATTTCTCCATCTGGGAATATCTGGTTTCAGCATCTTGTAACCGTTTGCTCACATAATAGACTGGGAGCTGCGTCTTTTCTTCTTCCCTTACCAGCGCTGCACTTAGAGCTTGCTGAGACACCCCTAAGTATAAGATCAGCTTTTCCTCTTCTTTGGGCTTGGAAAGAAGTGGAGCTCGCCCCATATATTCCTTCAACTGCTGGAAGGCTACTTCACACTGCTCAGTCCATTCGAAATTCTTTGCTTTCTTTAGAATGTCAAAGAAAGGGACACATTTGTCTGTAGCTTTCGAGATGAACCTACTCAATGCTGCGACCTGGCCATTGAGGCTTTGTACGTCCTTCACTCTGGTCGGCGACCTCATGTCAATCAGCGCCTTGATCTTCTCAGGGTTTGCTTCAATCCCCCTACTATTGACCATGAAGCCCAGGAACTTCCCAGAAGCCACTCCGAATGCACATTTAAGTGGATTTAACTTCATCTGGTAGCTCCTCAGAATTTGAAACATCTCTCTCAGATTGCTAACATGATCACCGATCTGGTTGGACTTCACCAGCATATCATCAACGTAGACCTCCATAGTCTTTCCAATCTGTTCTTTGAACATCATGTTCACCAAACGTTGATAGGTCGCTCCAGCATTCTTTAACCCGAAGGGCATCACCCTGTAGCAATATAGCCCCCGATCAGTCATGAACGAGGTGTGCTCTTCGTCTTCAGGCCTCATTGGGATCTGGTTATATCCTGAATATGCATCCATGAAGCTCAGGAGCTCGTGGCCAGCGGTAGCATCCACGAGCTGATCTATCCTTGGCAGGGGAAAGCTGTCCTTTGGGCACGCCTTGTTCAGGTCAGTGAAGTCGATGCAGGTCCTCCACTTCCCGTTTTTCTTTTTCACCAGCACGGGGTGGGCAACCCAGGTCGGGTAGTAAGCCTCTCTGATGAACTTGTTAACCAGGAGCTTGTCCACCTCTTCTTTCAGTGCTAAGTATCGTTCCCCTGTCATTACCCTTCTCTTCTGGCGAACTGGTTTGAAATGAGGATCAATGTTTAGCCTGTGAGACATCACCTCTGGATCTATTCCCACCATGTCCTCATGATTCCATGCAAACACATCCAAGTTCGCCTTTAGGAAATCAGCGAGCTGGGATCTCAATTCCGGAGTTAATCCTCTTCCCAGCTTCAAGCATCGCTCAGGATCTACCTCGCTGACTGGTACATCTTCTAACTCCTCAATTGGACCGGTAGCTCGGTCTGCATCTACCTCGCGAGGGTCCAGGTCGTGACTGACTCCCTTCTCAGTCTTAGCTCGTGGCTCGCCCCCTGAGACCACGTTCACCTTCTTTCCTCTCACGCCCATCTTCACAGCATCTTCATAACAACGACGAGCTAGGTGCTGTTCTCCTCGAACACATCCGATGCCATTGAGAGTTGGGAACTTCACAGTCAGCGTTCTGGTTGAGGTAACCATGTCCAACTCGTTCATAGCAGGTCTTCCGAGGACCACGTTATATGCTGATGGGCCGTCGATTATCAAAAAGTCCGTCAAGGTTGTTGCTTGACGACCTGACTCCCCTAGAGTTAACGGCAGCTTAATCTGCCCCACTGGTATCACAGCATCTCCAGTGAATCCAAATAGAGGCTCCGGGGATGGCTTCATCTGGTCTGCTCGCAGCCCCATTTTGTAAACCCCTAGTCTCGATCTATAACCTCTTAGTGTTAGAAGATGGATTAGAGAGGTAAAATAAATCTCTACATTAGATTAATTGAATTTCATGGCATTAGAGATTTATCAACTTAAGATTGACGACGAAATTCGTCAATTATAAAAGTTAAGTAACATTACAATAGAATCAAGTTAGTGTTAAGCTAAATCAATTCATCGATTTCGTGAACGTCATTCTAGAGTTTCACAACAACCGAATTAGCAAGAAAAAGATCAATGAAGAGTAAAGTAATTCATCCATAGATAAGAGACAAGTTAAAGAAAATAAAATGTTGAGTGCACGATTAAGAAAATTTTTACATTAGTTGTTCGTAAGTAATGGACAACTATTAAGCGATTTAAATAAGAGATTGATGATAATCAAAAATAAATCAAAGGGCAAGCTTGAGATTCCATAAATCATTAATGAGATATATACACAAAATATTTAGAAGCCAAATTGAAGAAGAAACACAAAAAGAAAGAAGAATTAAAGCTGCCCGGAAAGTTAAAAACAAAGGAGAGGGGCAGCTGTGCATGACAAGAAAGAAATCAAAGGTTTAAGTGAAATTAAAAAAGAGTTGGGGCAAGGATGTGATTAAGAAGAGTTCCATTAGTATATATATAACACTTGGGCTGAAAAATTTTCAGCAAACACACAAGTCATCAGTCGAGAGAGTGGGAAGAAACTGCTGGAACCGAAAGAAGCTGCTGGAAACCAAGAGAAATAGACAGCTGCAGCCGTGCAACCCCAAACCAGAGCTGATCACGCGTGAAAGACGTGTGATTTTCATGCATCAAACAGCAGCTTTCAGCCGTGAGAAAATAGAAGAAGTCGTGAACCAAAGACAGCAGCGCTGCTGCAGCATCCAGACTTGAAACAGAGCAGAGTCAAGGAAGAGATCAAGAGCAGGAGTGAAAGGCCAAAAGAAGAGAGGGAGAAGACATGAAAAGATGAAGCAACCAGCAGCTTGGACGTGCCTAACAAGAGTAGAACAGAGCTGGTCGTGAAGGGGAAGCAGAACCGAAACAAAACAAGCGTGAAAGAGGTAGAAACGTGAAGGAACTGTAGTAACTTGGACGACCAGCAGAAACGAGTGAAGGAGCAGCCCTTACAAGCTTCAAACAGCCCCTCTAAGACCTCTCTCAAGCCCCTCCAAACCCTCTAAACAAGAAGCAAGTAAGATATCATCTTATTTCTTTCTTCTTGTTGTTGAAACATTCAGTTGAGCTGCTGAATTTTCTGTGTGCAGAAATTTTGTATTTTGTTGAATGTTTGACACTTGAAATTGATGTCAAAACCTAAATGATTGACATAGAACCTTAGATGATAAGTTTTTGTGTGTAAATGATGCATTAGAACTATATATATGGGCTGCCATATCCTTGCTCACAACAGAATCGGGAATTAGTTTTTCTCACACTCCACCCATTTGACAAAATGTTTAAATGAATTTTGAGAGCTTTGGATGACAAAGTTATGTTTATGTGAGTGTTAAAGACTTGAAGAGCAGTAGATAGCCTTGAGTTTAGATGGTTTTGAACTCAAAATTTGGCATGAAAAAGCATAGAAAAGCATAGAGAGGCATGTAGAGATCAATAGAGCAAATTTGACAATTTTTGCAATCCCGAGTGGAATTTTTGACTTAGAGAAGACCTGACCAAAACTGACCTATATGGGGGTGTTCTACACCTCAAATGATGCCTAGGAACCATAAAAAACCATAGGTTTTGGAACGGATCGAATTCGATAAAAATTGTGCAAGTTATGCACGAAATAGCGCCGTTAGAGCTCTGAGAAGTGAAACGGCTATCCTAATGCAATTTTTATTGCATGGTTTGAGTTTGGTTCATCATTATAAGTTAAATGAAGCTTAGTTATGGAATAAAATCTAGCGTCGCTAACCCAAAACCAAGAGTTTGCAAAACGGGCACTTAATTGCGCCCGAAAGTGTCCAAAACGGATGTTTTCCTTAGATTTGACATAGCAAACGATAATATTTCTCAATGAAATTTGTCGTGTGACTAGAATGGGATATAAGTGAGCCGTAGGAAAAAGAACGAAGGAAAACGGAGTCCCGGGCAGTGCGTAGCAGTGCACACTGTCAAGGGCTGTCCGTTTAAATTAAAAATGTGATTTTTCGTTTTAAGCCTTCAACAATTAAACGGACCGCGTGGGGTAATCCCTAAGGGTCTAAAACTAAAACTTTTCCACAAAAATCGGGATTTAAGAGTCTCGGTTGATTTAGAAACGAGTTAGGAGCTATATAGAGAGAGTTGGGCATAGTTGGGAATTCCTAGTATATAGTTGAGAAATGGAGGTTTTTGTTAATAGTAATGATGAGAAAATATTGTGTAGGTGACGAGCCTCGTCGAGACACTTGACACGGAGTGACGCGGCTTCGAGGTAAGTGGTTCGCCACTTAAGAGCTTTCTCAAAGTGTTAATAAATTCTTGATTATATTGAATAAATGTGATAGCTAAGTAATGAAGGAAATTGAAAATGATGCTTAGTGTTGTAGTTAAAGTTTAAGCGTATGGATTCCTATGGAATCCATATGTTACTAGAAAGCTATAATGAGTTGCATATAAAGTAAATGAAATAAGAAAGTTTTCAGGATTTTCAAATTAGTGTCATTTGTGCTTTTGCACTTAAAGAAATTTAGTATGAAAACCATGTGTATACCTTATAAGTTAATGAGATTTAGCGTTACGTGACGACGCAGAGAATTCCGTCCGTAATCGCTCAGTTTATAGAAAAGTATAGCGCTACGTTGCGATGCAGACAATTCCGCACGTAGTTGGTTAGTTGACAGTTAGCGCTACGAAGCGATGCAGTAAATTCCGCTCGTAGTCGTCTAGAGATTTAGCACTACATTTGCGATGCAGAGAATTCCGCATTGTAGTTGCTCAGTGAATAGTTTAGCGCCCTACATACGATGCAGTAAATTCCGTAACGTAGTGGTTGAGATGCATTAGTAAGCTTCACGTTGGCGTTAGCTAAAATCGCCCGTGATGGTTAGAATGAGTCAAGGATACACATGGAAGAATTTTTAAAGAAGTTGTAAAACTCGAGTCAATAATGAAATCTTATGTTGGTGTATGTGATATTATATATCCTTATTGCACTAACCTCTGATTTATTTTGTAGCTCATTTGTTTTTATTGCGTGCCGTCGTCGGACGAGATCGAGACCTTTTGCTTGCATATACATTGATAGGTGGGCAATAGCTCAAGACGTGTATATACATTTTTGTAGTATGTATTTAATTAGGTATATTTTGAATTTCCATGATGTTGAGATTGAAAAATGTAAATATATTCATGCATACTATATATGATTCATATATGTATACTTGGCATTAAAGCTTATTGTTATGCTTATGAAAGTCTGATGAATGATGCATGATTGAGAATTAAAGAAGTTGGGAGGTGTTTTGAAATAGTCGAAGTGTTATTTTCCTTACAGGTCAAATTTTTGGTTTATCAAAAATGCAGTTGTTATGTTGCCGAAATTTTTATAAAATGAATTAGAAAAAAGAATCAAAGAAAATGTTTACCACTCCCAACCAGTGACGATTCAAATTCAAATCACTAAGTTTTAACGAGTAAACCGGATACAGAAAGATAGGGTTCGCTTCCCGGATGTCTTCGATCCGACGAGTTGGTTTCGAGGAATCCGTTGAAGTGCCCGGCAGGATTCTCCAGACAAAAGACTAGATAAGGTCTGGGAAGGGTCCTGTCAAGTTGGTATCAGAGCATTGGATTGATGTAGTCCAATCCTGGGGAACTCTCGCGTGTGAATGTAGGGCGAAGCATGACTCTCCGCCCCAGGGCTCTATGGGGATGGGGCCATGGAGTGTTCTGATAGGTACCATTTGATGCCCTGTGGTTATGGGGCCATAACATGTCAAGTTGGTATCAGAGCCCGGTTCTCGTTCAGTTGAGAAAAAGTTTTAAAAGAAAAGTTTGAGCTATTTCGCACAAATTGTGCGCTAGTTATGCTTAAGGCACGAAGTTACTTGTGCATGCATTATTTTTAAAGATTTTGAGAGTTATGCTTTCATCGATTGCATAAGCTAAAGTATAAGTTATAGTATTTGAATTTAGCATGTTATGAATATGCTTCGAAGCAAGTTGCTAAGTAGAAAGTTATGCATAAGATTGTGAGTAAATATTGCATGAAATTATCATGCCAGATTATATTGAGCTAGTTGTTGAAATTTAAATTTCGTGATTTGTGGCTATTAGTGTATTAGTACACGCTTAGCTATGCAGCATAGAGATCGTCCGAGGATGAGACGGGTAGCCACAGAGGCACCCACACCAGATAGAGAGCAGGTTGACGAGTCTGTCAACGTGCTAGAAAGTTCTGCACACCCAGAGCCATCACAGTCAGTACGACCAGAGCCTGCCCCAGGACCTACTCCAGGGCAGATGGAGCAGATGGCCCAAATGTTAACCGCGGTCCTTAAGCACTCACGGGAGACAGAGGCAAGTGTAGAGCGCGCCTGCAGGTTAGGCGCGAAGCCATATGACGGGACTGGGGATCCCGAGAGAGCATGGTCATGGCTAGAGATGAATGAAGAAATATTTCAGATCCTAAGATGCACCGAGGATCAGATGGTCATCTTCTCAGCCTTCTTACTGAAGGATCGCGCCAAGGACTGGTGGAAGGCGCATCAGAGAGCCCACTCAGAGGGAGTCACCTGAGCCGAGTTCAAGAGAGAGTTTACAGACAGATTTTTCCCCAAGAGCTATAAGGATGCTAAAATACAAGAATTTTACAGATTGGAGCAGGGGGACTCCTCAGTGCCAGAATATGAGAAGAAATTTCCAGAGTTGATCCGCCTCGTTCCATTCTTTGTAGAGAATGAGGAAGAAAAGATCAATAGATTTATGGTAGGTCTTAACCCCGCGGTTAGGACCATTGTGACATCTGCCTCGCATACTAGATATGGACAGCTGGTAGAGGCAGCCACCAGAGTAGAGCAGAGCGCACAGACCGTTGTAGAGTCCAAGTCGAAATTCAGTCAGAAGCGGAGCTGGACCGGTAGCCATTAGGGAGAGTCCAGCAAGGTACCCAAGAGTGGGCAGCGCTCAGCAGGGTCACAGAGTCGGCAGCAGAGTCAGAGACCCCAGACCAGTCAGAGTTCTATTCGTCATCAGCAGGGTCCAGGAGCCAGCAAAGCTGGAGGAGTCTACCAGTGTGTGGTAGGTGTGGCCGGTTACACTACGGTGAGTGCCTACAGGGCAAGACCAGATGCTTTCGGTATGGACGAGAGGGCCATTTTATGAGAGACTGTCCTAGTGCAGGTAGAGATATACCCCCCAGAGGACAGCCAGGTAGACCTCCCAGAGCACCGACAGGTAGACCCCTCAGTCAGGCCGCCAGAGTATATACAGTGACCCAGCAGGCGGCAGATACTATACCAGATGTGGTCACAGGTACCATCTCTTTATTTGATACTGATGCTCATGTATTGGTAGACCCAGGAGCCACCCATTCTCTTATTTTTCGAGAGTTCATAGATAGAGTTGGGATGGAGTTGAGTCCGACCAAGTGTAGCATGGTAGTGTCACTTTCCACAGGTGATTCGCTTATTGCGGATAGAGTCTACATGGGAAGTAAGGTGACTATAGCAAGTCATGAGTTCGAGGCTAATCTAATAGTACTCGATATTCATGACTTTGACATCATTTTGGGCATGGATTGGTTATCCAAGCATCGCATGACTGTAGATTGCTATAGAAAAGAAGTTCAGTTCAGCAAGCCTGGGGAACCAAATGTGATCTTTTGTGGAGAGCGGAAAATACTCTCTACAAGTTTAGTAAGCGTGATTCGTGCGAACAAGATGCTCCGTAAAGCATGTCAGGGGTACTTGGTCTATGCAATAGAAGCTAGCGACAGAGAGCTACAGTTAGCAGAAGTCCCGGTGGTGAACGAGTTCTCTGATATATTTCCCGAGGACCTTTTAGGACTACCCTCGGATAGAGAGATTGAGTTCGAGATTGAGCTAGCACCTGGCATAGAACCCATTTCTATAGCTCCGTATCGGATAGCACCAGTTGAGCTAAAGGAATTGAAAGTGCAAAGGGAAGATGTTCCCAAAACAACCTTCAAAACTAGATATGGGCATTATGAGTTCTTGGTGATGCCATTCGGCTTAACCAATGCCCCAGCAGCCTTTATGGATCTGATGAACCGTGTCTTCAGACCATATTTAGAGAAGTTTGTCATAGTCTTCATCGATGACATCCTGGTGTATTAAAGTAGTAAAGAGGAACATGCAGAGCACTTGAGGATTGTATTGCAGACTTTAAGAGAGCATCAGCTGTATGCAAAGTTTAGCAAGTGCCAGTTTTGGCTAGATCGCGTGGCATTTCTGGGACAGGTAGTATCAGCAGAGGGTGTTTTAGTAGATCCCCAGAAGATAGAAGCTATTGTAGATTGGAAGCCACCCACGAGTGTAATAGAAGTCAGAAGCTTCTTGGGTTTAGCTGGGTATTACAGAAAGTTTGTAGAAGGATTCTTCAAGATAGCTACTCCACTGACCAAGTTAACAAGAAAAGAAGAGAAGTTCATCTGGTCAGAAGCCTGTCAGAGCAGTTTTGATGAGTTAAAGCAAAGGCTGACTATAGCACCAGTGCTTACACTTCCCTCAGGAAGTGAAGGATTTACAGTATATTGCGATGCCTCCAGGCAAGGTTTGGGTTGTGTGTTGATGCAGTATGATAAAGTGATAGCTTATGCTTCAAGGCAATTAAAGAAGCATGAAGTGAACTATCCAACACACGACTTAGAGTTAGCAGCTGTAGTGTTCGCTTTAAGAATATGGCGACACTATCTCTATGGAGTACCTTGCAAGATCTTCACTGACCACAAGAGCCTACAGTACCTGTTCACACAGAAAGACTTGAACATGAGACAGAGAAGGTGGATAGAGCTTATTAAAGACTATGACTGCACCATCGAATACCATCCGGGCAAAGCAAATGTAGTAGCAGATGCACTAAGCAGGAAACCCTCTAGTTCCCTAGCCCAGCCTAGAACAGAGTACTTGCAGATGCTAGTAGAGTTGAGATCTATGAGGGTCAGTTTAGAGACAGCAGAATCAGGCGCTCTAGTAGCAGCTTTCCATGTTCGGCCAATGTTAGTAGACGGAGTTAGAGACTTGCAAACTCATGATCAGTACTTGATGAAATTGAAAAGCAAGATAGAGGTTGGACAACAGAATAGCTTCACTTTGCAAAGTGATGGAACGTTAGTGTTGGGCCAAAGATTATGCGTGCCAGATGTAGCAGAGTTGAAGAAAGAGATCATGGAAGAGGCACACTCCTCTGCATATGCTATGCATCCAGAGAGTACTAAGATGTATCGGACTCTGAGAGACCACTACTGGTGGAAGGGTATGAAGAGAGAGATAGCAGAGTTCGTATCCAAGTGTTTAACTTGTCAACATATCAAGATTGAGCATCAGAAGCCCACAGGTTTACTGCAGCCTTTATCCATTCCTGAGTGGAAATGGGAAAGGATCACGATGGATTTCGTGACAGGACTTCCCAGGACACAGCATGGACATGATGCCATTTGGGTTATCGTGGATAGATTGACAAAGTCGGCCCACTTCATTGCTGTTAATCAAACCTATTCTCTGGAAAGATATGCACAGTTATACGTAGACGAGATTGTGAGGCTGCATGGCGCACCAGTATCCATTGTATCAGATAGAGATTCTCGCTTCACTTCTCGATTCTGGCCAAAGCTACAAGATGCCATGGGCACCAGATTACACTTCAGTACTGCTTTTCACCCACAGACAGATGGCCACTCAGAGAGAACCATCCAAACTCTCGAAGATATGTTGAGAGCCTGTGTGATGGAGTTTAAAGGGAGCTGGGATAATTACCTAGCATTGATAGAGTTTGCCTACAACAATAGCTACCAGTCGAGTATTGGTATGGCACCTTATGAGGCATTGTATGACAGAAAGTGCAGAACCCCAGTCTGTTGGGACGAAGTGGGGGAGAGACAATTAATTGGCCCAAAGATTGTCCAAGATACAACCGAGAAAGTAAATACGATAAGGGAGTGGTTGAAGATAGCAAGCGATAGACAGAAAAGCTATGCAGACAATCGAAGAAGAGATTTACAGTTTGAAGTAGGTGATCAAGTGTTTCTACGAGTCTCGCCCTGGAAGGGTATTTTGAGATTCGGAAAACGTGGAAAGTTGAGCCCTCGATACATAGGCCCTTATGAGATAGTAGACAAAGTGGGTGAAGTGGCTTATCGATTGAGGCTACCATCAGAGTTAGCCAACATCCATGACGTATTCCACGTCTCTATGTTACGTAAGTACATAGCTGATCATTCTCACATTTTGCAAGAGCAACCAGTTCAGTTGAAGGAAAACTTGACCTACGAGGAGCATCCAGTAGAAATCATAGATCGTAGAGATCAAGTATTGCGTAATAAAGTGATTCCGCTAGTGAAGGTGCTATGGCGAAATCATGGGTAGAAGAGGCTACATGGGAGCCCGAAGCACAGATGCGTGCCCAATACCCTCAGTTGTTTGAATAAGGTACACAATTTAAATTTCGAGGACGAAATTTTTATAAGGGGGGAAGAAATTGTAAACCCCTAGTCTCGATCTATAACCTCTTAGTGTTAGAAGATGGATTAGAGAGGTAAAATAAATCTCTACATTAGATTAATTGAATTTCATGGCATTAGAGATTTATCAACTTAAGATTGACGACGAAATTCGTCAATTATAAAAGTTAAGTAACATTACAATAGAATCAAGTTAGTGTTAAGCTAAATCAATTCATCGATTTCGTGAACGTCATTCTAGAGTTTCACAACAACCGAATTAGCAAGAAAAAGATCAATGAAGAGTAAAGTAATTCATCCATAGATAAGAGACAAGTTAAAGAAAATAAAATGTTGAGTGCACGATTAAGAAAATTTTTACATTAGTTGTTCGTAAGTAATGGACAACTATTAAGCGATTTAAATAAGAGATTGATGATAATCAAAAATAAATCAAAGGGCAAGCTTGAGATTCCATAAATCATTAATGAGATATATACACAAAATATTTAGAAGCCAAATTGAAGAAGAAACACAAAAAGAAAGAAGAATTAAAGCTGCCCGGAAAGTTAAAAACAAAGGAGAGGGGCAGCTGTGCATGACAAGAAAGAAATCAAAGGTTTAAGTGAAATTAAAAAAGAGTTGGGGCAAGGATGTGATTAAGAAGAGTTCCATTAGTATATATATAACACTTGGGCTGAAAAATTTTCAGCAAACACACAAGTCATCAGTCGAGAGAGTGGGAAGAAACTGCTGGAACCGAAAGAAGCTGCTGGAAACCAAGAGAAATAGACAGCTGCAGCCGTGCAACACCAAACCAGAGCTGATCACGCGTGAAAGACGTGTGATTTTCATGCATCAAACAGCAGCTTTCAGCCGTGAGAAAATAGAAGAAGTCGTGAACCAAAGACAGCAGCGCTGCTGCAGCATCCAGACTTGAAACAGAGCAGAGTCAAGGAAGAGATCAAGAGCAGGAGTGAAAGGCCAAAAGAAGAGAGGGAGAAGACATGAAAAGATGAAGCAACCAGCAGCTTGGACGTGCCTAACAAGAGCAGAACAGAGCTGGTCGTGAAGGGGAAGCAGAACCGAAACAAAACAAGCGTGAAAGAGGTAGAAACGTGAAGGAACTGTAGTAACTTGGACGACCAGCAGAAACGAGTGAAGGAGCAGCCCTTACAAGCTTCAAACAGCCCCTCTAAGACCTCTCTCAAGCCCCTCCAAACCCTCTAAACAAGAAGCAAGTAAGATATCATCTTATTTCTTTCTTCTTGTTGTTGAAACATTCAGTTGAGCTGCTGAATTTTCTGTGTGCAGAAATTTTGTATTTTGTTGAATGTTTGACACTTGAAATTGATGTCAAAACCTAAATGATTGACATAGAACCTTAGATGATAAGTTTTTGTGTGTAAATGATGCATTAGAACTATATATATGGGCTGCCATATCCTTGCTCACAACAGAATCGGGAATTAGTTTTTCTCACACTCCACCCATTTGACAAAATGTTTAAATGAATTTTGAGAGCTTTGGATGACAAAGTTATGTTTATGTGAGTGTTAAAGACTTGAAGAGTAGTAGATAGCCTTGAGTTTAGATGGTTTTGAACTCAAAATTTGGCATGAAAAAGCATAGAAAAGCATAGAGAGGCATGTAGAGATCAATAGAGCAAATTTGACAATTTTTGCAATCCCGAGTGGAATTTTTGACTTAGAGAAGACCTGACCAAAACTGACCTATATGGGGGTGTTCTACACCTCAAATGATGCCTAGGAACCATAAAAAACCATAGGTTTTGGAACGGATCGAATTCGATAAAAATTGTGCAAGTTAGGCACGAAATAGCGCCGTTAGAGCTCTGAGAAGTGAAACGGCTATCCTAATGCAATTTTTATTGCATGGTTTGAGTTTGGTTCATCATTATAAGTTAAATGAAGCTTAGTTATGGAATAAAATCTAGCGTCGCTAACCCAAAACCAAGAGGTTGCAAAACGGGCACTTAATTGCGCCCGAAAGTGTCCAAAACGGATGTTTTCCTTAGATTTGACATAGCAAACGATAATATTTCTCAATGAAATTTGTCGTGTGACTAGAATGGGATATAAGTGAGCCGTAGGAAAAAGAACGAAGGAAAACGGAGTCCCGGGCAGTGCGTAGCAGTGCACACTGTCAAGGGCTGTCCGTTTAAATTAAAAATGTGATTTTTCGTTTTAAGCCTTCAACAATTAAACGGACCGCGTGGGGTAATCCCTAAGGGTCTAAAACTAAAACTTTTCCACAAAAATCGGGATTTAAGAGTCTCGGTTGATTTAGAAACGAGTTAGGAGCTATATAGAGAGAATTGGGCATAGTTGGGAATTCCTAGTATATAGTTGAGAAATGGAGGTTTTTGTTAATAGTAATGATGAGAAAATATTGTGTAGGTGACGAGCCTCGTCGAGACACTTGACACGGAGTGACGCGGCTTCGAGGTAAGTGGTTCGCCACTTAAGAGCTTTCTCAAAGTGTTAATAAATTCTTGATTATATTGAATAAATGTGATAGCTAAGTAATGAAGGAAATTGAAAATGATGCTTAGTGTTGTAGTTAAAGTTTAAGCGTATGGATTCCTATGGAATCCATATGTTACTAGAAAGCTATAATGAGTTGCATATAAAGTAAATGAAATAAGAAAGTTTTCAGGATTTTCAAATTAGTGTCATTTGTGCTTTTGCACTTAAAGAAATTTAGTATGAAAACCATGTGTATACCTTATAAGTTAATGAGATTTAGCGTTACGTGACGACGCAGAGAATTCCGTCCGTAATCGCTCAGTTTATAGAAAAGTATAGCGCTACGTTGCGATGCAGACAATTCCGCACGTAGTTGGTTAGTTGACAGTTAGCGCTACGAAGCGATGCAGTAAATTCCGCTCGTAGTCGTCTAGAGATTTAGCACTACATTTGCGATGCAGAGAATTCCGCATTGTAGTTGCTCAGTGAATAGTTTAGCGCCCTACATACGATGCAGTAAATTCCGTAACGTAGTGGTTGAGATGCATTAGTAAGCTTCACGTTGGCGTTAGCTAAAATCGCCCGTGATGGTTAGAATGAGTCAAGGATACACATGGAAGAATTTTTAAAGAAGTTGTAAAACTCGAGTCAATAATGAAATCTTATGTTGGTGTATGTGATATTATATATCCTTATTGCACTAACCTCTGATTTATTTTGTAGCTCATTTGTTTTTATTGCGTGCCGTCGTCGGACGAGATCGAGACCTTTTGCTTGCATATACATTGATAGGTGGGCAATAGCTCAAGACGTGTATATACATTTTTGTAGTATGTATTTAATTAGGTATATTTTGAATTTCCATGATGTTGAGATTGAAAAATGTAAATATATTCATGCATACTATATATGATTCATATATGTATACTTGGCATTAAAGCTTATTGTTATGCTTATGAAAGTCTGATGAATGATGCATGATTGAGAATTAAAGAAGTTGGGAGGTGTTTTGAAATAGTCGAAGTGTTATTTTCCTTACAGGTCAAATTTTTGGTTTATCAAAAATGCAGTTGTTATGTTGCCGAAATTTTTATAAAATGAATTAGAAAAAAGAATCAAAGAAAATGTTTACCACTCCCAACCAGTGACGATTCAAATTCAAATCACTAAGTTTTAACGAGTAAACCGGATACAGAAAGATAGGGTTCGCTTCCCGGATGTCTTCGATCCGACGAGTTGGTTTCGAGGAATCCGTTGAAGTGCCCGGCAGGATTCTCCAGACAAAAGACTAGATAAGGTCTGGGAAGGGTCCTGTCACATTTGGTCAAAACAACTTCTATACATCACATTCACCGAGCTCCCAGTGTCGATCATGATGCGCCTAACTTCCACATTGCTGATTTTTGCTCGTATAACCAACGCATCATTATGAGGACAGATCACTCCTCTAGCATCTTCTTCTGTAAATACGATCTCGTCCGAGGTCGGCTTCGCTCTTTTGGCAGGTCCCTCCGACCCGCTGAGCTGAAATGAATGGTTCGCCTCTCGTACGTATCTCTCGTGTGATCTGTTGGAATCACCTGCGATATGGGGGCCACCATAAATAGTGAAAATAGTTCTTACCGCAGGTTCCTGGCCTTGCTCGATAGCTCGCTGGGGCTGTTGTTGGTGTACTGGCTGTTGCTGTTGAGGTCGTTGCTGATGAGGTCGCTGGTCAGCAGGTCTTGCCACATATTCCCCCAAGCGACCTCGCCTGATTAATTTTTCAATGGCGTTCTTCAACGCCCAGCAATCTGAAGTACTGTGCCCGACCTCATTATGGTAGGCGCAGAACTTGTTCTGATCTCTGTGCTGAATGGGAGCCCTTATAGGATTGGGCCTCCCGAAGTCCTCCTTATTCCGCTCCGCAGCGTAAATCCTGTCTGGAGACGTAGTCAGGATGCTGTATCCTTCCTGGCGACCCCAACGCTGAGGTCGCTCATACCTCGGCTCTCTCCTCGATCTCTTCGCAATCTGATTACTCGAGCCGTTATTCCTTCCTTCTTCGTTCCGGCCATTGTTTCTCTTCTTTGGCTGACTGGAACTGCCCGCTTCATTCTTCTGAATCTGTTTCTTCGGGCCGAAGGTCTCTTCCCATCTTATCTCTTTCGCAGCTCGCTCGTAGAACTCTCCCAGATCCTTCACTGGGGACTTGTAAATGCTCTCGTATAGTTTTCCATCCTTGCGCAGCCCAGCTGAGATCGCTGTCAGAATGCTTTCGTCTGATGGATGCTCGACATTCGCGACCTCGCGTCTAAATCTGGTGATGTATTCCTTCAACGACTCACCCTGACGCTGAAAAATGGTGGCAAGGTGGCAGGATGGAGCGAGCTGCCTTCTCAGTGCCCTGTATTGACCAACGAACTTCTGTTGGCATTGCTCCCAACTTCCTATGCTGCGAGCTGGGAGATTTCTGAACCACGTTCTCGGAATGTCCCCCAATGTGGCCGGGAACACTCGGCACTTCACCATTGGATTTCCTGTCTGCAAATCCATCTGAACGTTGAAAGCGTCTAGATGGTCATATGGGTCACTGTCCCCATTGTATTGCTGAATGCTCGGCATCTTGAACGTCGGAGGGAGAGGCTGTGTCTCAATCTCCCTTGTGAATGGGGTCCTGTCTCCGTAGAGCCCACGCTGTTCTGGAACTCCAGGTCGTGCTTCCAACTGTCGGACTCTTTGGAGGAGCTCCTCTACTTGGGGATCTCGGAGCTCGTATCTTCTCCTATGATCAAGACTTGGAGCCGGATGCTCAGGATCATACCTTTCATCCTCGAACCGATCTTCATGACGATGGAGCCTTACCTGCTGCCCATCCACCTCATCGGCATAACGAGCTGCGACTCGAACTCTGCCTTGATCAACTTCCATTCGCCTGTTCCCCTCCTGGCTTGGTCTTGCTACCTGGCTATCAGGACGTGCGACCTCCCTTTCGTGTTGAACAGGGTGTCTTCCACCCCTCGAACGCGCATTAGATGAGCGAGCCGAATCTGCAGGTCGCGGGACCTCCCTTGCTAGCCTTTCAGGTCCCTGCGCTATTTCGAGAGGCTGAGGCACTCCCTGTGGTGCCTGAACTTCCACCCTAGTCACGTTGTGTACCTGGGCCTGTACCAACATGTTGACGGCTTGCGTGAGCTGCCTAACCGTATCCTCCAACGCTTCTTGCCTTTGTAACAACGCATTCTGCCCTTCGGCCGTTTGGGCAACTGGAACCGATTGACGGTGAGGCAGAGGGGGGATGCCTGGCGCGGCCCCGAGTATCTGTCCTTGGGACGGGCCTGCTGCATGCGCGGTTGCGTCTTGCCCAGGCTGTAAGTTCTGCTGGGATTGGTTCACGTGACTTTCCTCCTGGTCATCATCTCCAAGGAACCTGTTTGATCTAGTCTTTGCCATATCGTCAGAAGTTGATAAACTGGGATGAAAAAGATTGCAGTTGAGGGCCCTCCTTCTAGCGCCAAAATGTCGACGTTGGAATTCAGTCGACGAGAAATCAATGCCCAATACCTGCAATCAATGTGAGAAAGCACAAAAATCTAGAAAAGACAAAGACAGAAAACAGATGATCAAACGAAGAACACCAAATTTTACGTAGTTCGGCAATAAAAAGGCCTACGTCCACGACTGTCCAACTCTTAATCTCTGCAGAGTGACAGTATATTATTGAATATTGTCTGATGTTGTTACCATGGTTTCAATCCCTATTTATAGGGAAAGAAGAGTTACAATTCTGGTTGTAGCAAATCAGGAAGAGAATCCTGAATTAATTACATTCCCTAAACAATTGGGAAAAATAAGGAAAAGAATTATAAATTAATCATGCTTCCTAATATATTTAGGTGATATCAGGAAATTGCTATAATTATCTTGAAGTAATGATGACTTGAATTTGAATTTGAATTAATCTCCATATCTGATGAGGAAATCATGGTTTGATTGGGCAACTACCATATTCGGAGAGAGAGAATCACTATTGAACTTGGTAACTGCCTGTTCTGGAAGATATGATACTTATCACGTATCTGAGCAAGCTGACGTGTCATAGTGGTCCTCATCTCGAGCTCGCTGAGAAACGAGCTGCGCAGGCGTCGAGCTGCGACTTGCCTGTATTTATGAGCCTGTTGATGCCAGCTGGAAGTCTTGATGGTCTTTGAGTCAATACTAGGCCTCTTCTGATGGGCTTCGACTATGTTGACCTTATCGGGTCTTCTTATCGGGTCTTAAATGGGCCTCAATTAGACTTTTACCAGCCCAACTACTAAGTCCAAAAAATACGCATAACAATTGTGATGTGATATTGTGAGTGAGTAGGCTTGTTGTTGAATTTAGATTTAGGCCCTCCACATAGTTATTCGAGGCTATTCGAACCACGTTGATTGTGTTTGATCTAAGTAGCACCGACAATGCTGAGGTATCATATCAAATATAACAATCATGACTATTGGTAATATTCTGAAAATTGTTGCTACATTTGTAATTTGAAAAAGAAATGAAGATTGGGCTACAAAGAGATGATAAATAAATATACAAATTGAGGTTGTTCAATGTCTAAGAAGATTTGCAATGGGGTGGATTAAATAGTAAGAGATAGGAAGTAGAAAAAGAAGAAAAGAAGTGAAGTTTTGGTTAAAGGGCTCTGTGGTGTGGGTGGCTTTGAATGGAAAGAGAAAGTGTTATATCATTAAGATCAATATTGTACTTTTGAATGAAAAAAAAAAAAAAAAACGTTACTTTTGTAAACAATTTAAATTTGCATTTGTTTTCAACTTCATCCTCCCAAATAGGTTAATTTTCAATGAAACACAGTATATAATGAGAATTTATTCAATGTAAACATTGTTGGTCAACACTTTAGGGCTATGGAAAGTAAGGTGGTGTTGGAAAGCACTTTTCTAAAATGGTTTTTCATTTTCATAAATGAAAAATGGGAGTAAATGTGTTTGGATGCATGTTTATTTTCATAAACCAAAAATTGAAGTAAATGTGTTTGGATGCATGTTTTGCAAAATATGATTTTGAAAATGAAAAACTACTTTTCTTTTCTTTTTTTTTAATGTTTTTCATCATTTCCAAGATAGATTTTCAAAAAAAAAAACCCTATTTTTTCTTCCAAATAACTATCTTACTCATTTTTTAAAATAATACCAAACACTTTTGCATCATCTTCAATTTTTGAAAAATTCAACAAAACACATTGAGTTTTTAAAACGTCATTTTTAAAACATGTTTTTCACTTTTAAAAATAATTTTCAAAAACACCACTTTAAAACCATTACCAAATGTACCCTAAATTTCTATTTTGTAATTTTCTCTTTTTGTAATAAGAAGGGATGCTTTTTAAATTAAAAAAAAAAAATTAAGGAAAAAACTAAAAAGAAAGGAAAAGCCATAAAAAATAAAAAAAAAAAACCTTTGTGCATATATATGTAATTCAACATCTCCTTTTGTCCATGAGTGGATAAATTATAGCTTATGAATTCGGATGATGGTACTTGAGTCTTTACAATATATCCATTTTTTTTTTTTTGAAAATAGCAAATAAATTAAAACATAAAAAAAAAAAAAATCAAAAACATTTTTTGGATTATACATGAAAAATTTTGTGAATGCTATGATACACTAAAAATAAAGTCAAGCTTTTAAATATGATCCAAAATTTGAAAAACCATCTCCAACCCATAAATCAACATTCAACACCCCCTAAATAAACATATATAGGAGGAGGGAAAAGCATGATCTCTCTTTATTTCTTGCCTTTACATCTTGTAATAGTAATAGAGATAATCCTATTTGCCCCATGTAGTTTGGTGTAATAGTTAAAATCCACTATTAATTTAAAAAATTATTAAGAACCTCTATCATTTGATTAAATATACAAAATACCCTTGTAGTTAAATAAATGCCCAAAAAATTCCTTGTAGTTTAAGAAAACATCCAAAAAAACCTCTTGATTTTTTTATCATTTTGTATGTGAATGGTAAAATGGGGTTTCTATAAACTATAAGAGATAATTAGATATTATGTAAAAATATAGGGAAAAATTAGGATTGTCCCATAATAATAATAATAATCATAATGGAAGACCAAACGAATCATGAGCAATACATTTTCTTTTTCTTTTTCTCTTCCTTTTTCATTTCTATATCCACTTTTCTAGAAGTAAATCCAAAAGGACGAGTAGGGAGGTCCCAATTTGTTGAGAAGTAAATTTTTTTTCACTTAAAGTGAAATGACGTTCGCTTTTACGATTAGGTGGGAACGGCAAAGACTTGTTACTACAAGCCTTCTTTGCCTTAAATTCAATCCCTCCCGACATTTAATGGATGGGAGTTGAAGATGCTCTAATCCTCCTCACATGCAACCTCCTCCCTTTCTATGATTGCATAGATATTTTATCTTCATCATCATTATTATTTTCTTTTTTTTAAGGTGCAAGATATTTTACTTGAAATCAAGAAAAGCTAACATTACCATGAGTGACATAGAAATTCTCTCAGTTCTAGCTCATGCAATTAATCCCACATTATATTCATTGAACATAGACAAACAACCGAAGCTTTCCCATTTCTTTATCATTGATTTTCAATACATTTATATGTGTTACCGTTATTGTAAGTTACCCTAAACAGGTCAAGATGAGCCACACTTATATATATATATATATGTGTGTGTGTGTGTGTGTGTCCACAATTTGATAATCAATACAAGCAGTTTAAATAATAGGTTAGGCTAGAATAACTTATAATTATTATTTAAAAAAGTAACTTCAATATCTATCCATCAATTTTTACACAATCCAAGGGCTGTTATCAATTTTTAATCACTTTTTTTATCATTGAATTAAGTGCAAATGAATGGAAGAATATTATAGTCACTTTTTCACTCAAAATTTGACGTTATTCTAACCTAACCCTTGAATAATATAATTTTTCTTGATATGCACCTTGTTTTATAGCACTTATTAGTTAACTTTTGCAAGTATGATAGTATTAATTCATAGAATTCTTATAAATTTTGAGTATAAAAAAATCTTAATAGTTTTATAAATATCACTTATGTCAAAGCAACACGAACCTAAAACATTGTTAGGCTAAATAAACTTTATTTACCTTCAAACCATGTTGAACGTTAGCTAATTTGTTGATCTTGAATGGTAGAGATTTATATCCAATACATGGTAAGTTTAATCTTCTTTACTTCTAAAATGTATTATGTGGTGAGAACGTGTTTTCATAGCCATATATTGAATGTAAAGAGACATAAATATTCAAAGAACGAAAAAGGGAAGAAGTGTAGTCCAAAAGGGAGAAATTTTAAAAAGGCATCACATGCTTGCTTTTACCATGCCAACACCCATCATTTAGTTCTACACTTGTTTTGACTTCCATCATTTATTTTTCAACTTTGAATCAATCTATCACCTTTATGTTGGTATCAACTTGATCAATTATATATGTTTATTAAAAGTAAAAGGACATACAATTACACAGCACATTCAATGGCAAAATCTGTGGACACATTAAAGTTTTGACTTAAAATAAAGTTTTGATTTAAAAGTAAATAACTGATTAGAAAAGAAGTCTTTGAAGAGGTAATAACCATCCTACATTATTTATTCACATATTTAATAAAAAATCTCATTATGCCTTATTTTAAAATATCTGACTGTTCTTGTAAGTGTTACTTTATTTGATAATTTTATCGTAGTCAGACGTACCCACATGAACAGTATTTATTACATGGACATGTCACCTAAATTTGTGATGTGAAATGTCAGTCTTACAAAACTCTTCAAACAAAACAGACAACAGTATCTCATGGGGATCTGAAAATTTTATAATTGACCCAACAAACAGAGGTGGCAATCTAGCAAAGGGAAAGGAATCAGAACCTATTCTGATGTGTCTTAATTTAACAAACACTCGGATCCGAATGCTTGAATATAGCTGGTTTAAAAGGGCGGCAACAAATTAAAATAATAAAAGAAAAAAAGGTTGGCTACGCCCAATTCGTTTATCTAATGTCTTTCGGAAATGTATGGTTGATCTCAAATTTTAAATATTATAATTAATTTTTTTTATTTATTTAAATTTTTAAATTTAATAATAATTAATTATTATAAATCTTAAAAAATTTTTATTTAAATTCTCTCTTTTTTTTTTATCTCAAATTTCTGATTTCACTTACTATAATAATAGAAAACATTTAGTATATATTTATCATCTATCTATATTATACGTAAAACGGTGTGTCATTTGTTAACTTCAAATCTTAAATATTATAATTATATTTTTTTTTATCAATTTAAATTTTTAAATTTAATGAATCATTTTCTTTCAATTTAAACTTTCAATTTAATGGGTACTGACCAAAATAAAGAGTGAAAAAAAAAAAAGGGGTATAACTATAATTATAATTAAAAAGTTGCAATGATGGAACTTGAATTATGTTAAACATGCAAACCACTGTCCACCACAAGCAACCTTCTCCCCTTAATAATATAAAGGAATCTCAACAACCCCCTAACTTGTGCAACCCTCATCTTTATAACAACTTTCTCTTTAACCGTTTTCCTTCATACACAAAAAACAGAGCTAATAGCTACTACTACAAACATGATAATGCAAAAGCTTTTGCCTTGTTGTTTCCTCTTGTTGATGATATTTTTGTTCTATGTTTCTTCTTCTCTTGCCTTGTCAGGGAGCCAAAACATGCAATTCAACCAGGGTGAGAACTATGAGGGTTCTTCTGATCTAGTGGACCTTGAGTACCACATGGGTCCTGTCCTTGCATCTCCTATAAATTTGTACATCATCTGGTATGGTCATTGGAAGCCAACCCAACAAGCCACTATAAGAGATTTTTTGTATTCAATCTCTTCTCCAGCCTCTTACCCTTGTGTGGCTGATTGGTGGAGAACTGTCAGGCTCTACACTGATCAAACAGGATCAAACATCACAGGAAACATAGTCCTCTCAGGGGAGTTTTATGATGTTCAATACTCTCATGGTGCTCATCTTAGTCGGTTAGATATGCAATCCATCATCAAAACTGCTATCACTTCATATCCAAGACCATTACCTCTCAATCCCCACAATGGCCTCTACTTGGTTCTAACCTCTTATGATGTTCAAGTCCAGGATTTCTGTAGAGCTGTTTGTGGCTTTCACTACTTCACATTTCCAAACGTTGTCGGGGTCACTGCGCCCTATGCTTGGGTTGGTTACAGTGGAACCCAATGTCCAGGCATGTGTGCCTATCCATTTGCTTGGCCAAAGGATTCTGCTACAGGGAAGCAACCACCACCAAGCAGCAACATAATGGGTTCGCCCAACGGCGATCCGGGTGTGGATGGGATGATCAGTGTTATAGCTCATGAGCTAGCAGAAGTGACAAGCAACCCACTTGTTAATGCATGGTATGCAGGGGATGACCCAACTGCACCAACTGAGATAGCAGACTTGTGTTTGGGTGTGTACGGGTCTGGTGGTGGTGGTGGATATGTAGGCAAAGTTTACAAGGACTCCTGGGGGAATGGCTTCAATGTAAATGGTGTTAAAGGAAGAAGGTTCCTAGTTCAATGG
Organism: Litchi chinensis; assembly: GCA_019925255.1. Classification (NCBI taxonomy): domain Eukaryota; kingdom Viridiplantae; phylum Streptophyta; class Magnoliopsida; order Sapindales; family Sapindaceae; genus Litchi; species Litchi chinensis. Next base: position 3,773,297 of record CM034469.1, read on the forward strand.
GTTTGGAACCCTTTGAAAAGGAGATGTTTTGGCCCTAATGCCTTAGATTAACTTTTTTTTTTTTTTAGCTGATACAATTTCAAGGATCAATCGGGATCAAACAGGATTGTAATCTGCGACATAGTCCGAAGAGCAACTCCCATACGAGATTTGACTCTAGGGCTTTTAGTTAGTCTGACTTATGTGTATAGTTCTCCATCACTTTTTTCATTATCTTCTTGTTTCTTTTCTCGGAACCTACAATTTGATAGTCAGAAAACTCATACTATAGCTCAAAGATGATGGCACCAACAAGTGCAGGATGGGGAATCAAAGATAGAATGAGGTGCTTTGCTTGTGCTTTTTCAAAGGGACTTGATGCTTTGCTTGTTTAATTCATGGATACTTTTGGGTATGCAACAAAGGTGTATAAAACAATCGATTATAAGGCACCCTTTGCACGCAGACTGAAAAAGACGGACAATGGCGTGCACCACCAAGTTTGAATTAATTAATTTATTTATTTAAAAAAAACCTCATTTCATTCCATTAGTTTTCTAGTTTTCCCTTTTTTCAATGCCCGTACATCTTAAGAAAAATGGATTGATTTAATAATTAAACCTTTCCCATTTATCTTTCATTTCAAACTGACAGATTCTACTCACCTTTCACCATTTATGTGTACAATTTTCCCACCTTTGTGTGGATAGTTAGAATCTTATCTCAGCTAATCTTGACATTGCTTTAGAATGTTATCTCAACCAACCTCGATAGTAATCTATTCCAATGTCAGATAGAGGAAAAAAAAAAACCCGCATCTTAAGATTTTATATTGAATTTGGAGTCCTCAATGACACTTTGGAAACTTTAAATACAATTGAAACCTTCAATACCTTGGTTCAAAAATAGAAGTGGTAAATCATCCCTTCCCGTTCCCAGTGACCAACAGCTTATCCATACATCTTCAAAGTCAGGCATTGTAACCAATCAACCATGGTGTCTTTGTCATTCGTTGAAATGCATTCTTAAATCTTCACTTAATAACAAGTCTTCCAGGTAATAACGGTGCAACAAGCTGTTTTATCTGACCTTCTACAGTTTACTTATGAAATGAAAAACGAAAAACGACGCCTACATCACATCACAGAGAGACAATTCATGTGCCTTCTGAAAAATGTGATGCATTACCTCAAAACAGTTGCAATAACAGTATGCAGAACAAAATACAAACACTTACAACAGCTTTATAACACTTCAGCCAAATGATCACTGCAGCTTTCTCAGTAACCAAGTGGGGGTAAAATTGCTTTCCCAGCTTCTTCACCAAAATAATTTTCTACCAACAAATATGCTAACAACACCTTTTCTTTTAACACAAGGTAATAAACAAATATACAAAACTATACACCTACAAAGAATAGGCCTGTTCTCCAGCTTCATATGATATTCATACCTCTAGTCAGAAAGGCCTTGAACTATCATCATAATGTTACCTCTGAGCTCATTCTGCCTTGAAAATTTAAGGGCAAGACTTGAAATTTTGTGAAAATTTCATAACACATCAAAGCAATGGATACAGAAGTAGTTCATTAGCCTGGTTGCAAGGCTGTCTGGCTTGGGAATGAAAGTTGAGGTTAGGCTGTTCCAGAAATGAAATGTCAAAGATACGTCAAGAATTTTTTTGAATAGATCATCATCTTGAGCTTTTTCAGTCCCTGTCGCTGGGGTTGTGAAGTATCTGCTTGCAGTTCAGATGAATTACACCATTAATGAAAGACAGAAGCAATCAAATAATTGATCAGACACTGACTGGGTTGGGCGTTAGAAAAAGAATTTAAGGATGAAATAATCCAGACGTGTATATGCATACAAAAAAAATATCCATACAAGCAATGAATGAAGTAAAAAATTTTTGGGTCAACCAATGGACTAGCGACGTTACTTCACAGAAATCTTAAGCCTAGGAGAATATCTGAATATACTGCTTCAGCAGCTGTTGAAATGTAGCTTCTCTTGAGGAATGAATAGGTATAGAAGAGTGTAAGTTCTTGATAAGTCAGCAACAATATCAGCTATTTTAGCAATTCTGTTAGGACGTCCAGAGTTTCTTTGTACATTGTGGGGCTTTTATTGTATCATTTTTACATTTCTTTCTGTCTCTTGAGGACTGTATTATGAAAGTCTTTGAGGTCAGCTTCAGTGGCTGTCTGTTTAGTTATTAGATAGCTCACTTTGTGCACGGCTTCTCTTCACAGTGATATATATATATATATATATATCTATATATATATATATAGATATATACTTCCTTTCTCTGATAAGCTTCGGCTGCTCATCACTTAGCTTCACACTTGTAAAAACACTGTCCTTTTTGTTGTTTTTCTTATTACTGTTATTGTTATTCATATTATTATTCTTCTTAAAAATCTAACTCTAGCCAGCATTCTGGAGATGGAGTCACTTGTCTTGATTGCCTTTATCTGCTTCTTATATGAACAGTTTGACATAGAATATTAGAAATCTTCTAAATAGAAAAGATGGAAGTCTCAAGACCCAAGAAAACATTAAACTCAACAACACCATCCTAATTAGTTTAATTAAAACCTATACTCTTGTTGCAGCTCAATCAAATCAAGACAAGAAAGAGAGAAAAGGTTTCATAATACGTCACCCAGACAATAATATGTGCATGCATGTGAGTTTGTCTTCAAACACAAGGAGACAGCGATGGACATTATTTGACAACATGTTTCTCCTTTGCATTGTCGACATCAAACCATTCAATTAAAACGAATAATTGAGGCTTTATAATCCAGAGTGTCCAATTTTGTCTAAAAATCTTATTGTTACAAAAAACAACCACAATCAGTAGAAAAAACAATAAGTATGAACAGATCAGGTAAATATATATATTGATATAGATATATATATATATACACACATATATACATATATATATATATATCAAGTATCTAAAATTTAATTTAAGGCTGCCTTTGCTGTCTTAACAGATAATGCAAGCTCAAGGAGAAAAAAAAACTAGTAATATCCCTGCACAACATGGTGGTTATGAATCTATGATCTAACTGTTCCTTATCTATTAGATATGGGTCAAATGGGTAATGGCCACTATTGCCCAGGAAACAACTATTTGATATTTTTTTTTTAAAATATAAGAGTTAAATACACAAAATCCCCCTGAGGTTAAGTCAAATACAAATATATTAATATTTTGTTTTTTTGTACACAATACCCCCTCATTCTCCTTTGACTGTTAATCATCAATCATTAACTTTATGTCTTTGACTGTTAATGAGGGGGTATTATGTACAAAAGGTAAAATGTTAATATGCCTGTATTTGACTTAACCTCAGGAGGGTTTTGTGTATTTAACTCAAAATATAAATATATATATTTGATATTTTAATTTTTTTAAAAAAAAAAAAAGAAAGAAAGAAAAGAAAAAGTCCAACAGCTCGCATTGATGCCGCCTGTTGCACAATGTTTTAAGAAAATAAATCTTTTTTTCTTTCAGTTTATATATTTTAGATTTATCCTATCTGATCCAAATCAGATCATCTAGAAATAAAAAATGTCCAACTTCAAATAGGATGCAAGAAATTACTGTTTGGATCAGTTAAAATTTCAAATCTGAAAAGTTACTAATCTCAACCGAATCCCAACCCAAGTCCAAATATCTGAATTTTTTTTGAAAAAATTACGGAAATAACCATTTTTTGAGATTGAAGTTGAAGAGTAATTATTTCTTGAGATTCCATATTTTTATCAATTGTATTTTTGTCCGAAAACAATTATTCTTCCAAGATTTTGAAAAAATGGTTAATGTTCAACTTGGACCTAAAAAAAGGTCATTTATGGAAATAAAAAAAAAAACCAATTTTTTTAAACAAAATAGCTTATTTCAATCTTGCAGCCACCTGCAAACTGTTGTAGCTTGTGCAGGTGGCATCAATGTATGGCTGCAGACTGCAGCCAGTATGAATTTTCTTATTTACAAGCAATTAAATTAAATTACAAGATGTTTCAAGGGAAAATTTGAGCCTAGCCCCATTTGAGGGAAGGAAACAAATTCTTTATATATTTTTCTCATTCCTTCCCTACATTTTCTTCTTCACAAACCAATTTATGATATAGACTCATCAGTTCATTCATAATGCCATACTCATTTTCACTAGTTTCAATTGTTCATCTCTTTACAGCCTTCTAGTCCTTCAGTTTCTCCATGACAAATCCTTATTCTTCTTCCTATGATCTCTTAATCCAAAATTTACAAGTCAAACAATGCCCCATTATGATTTTAGTTACAATAACTTTGATGAACAATGTAAAATGAATATCATTCATTTTGATGATCACATCTTCACTGGAAATAAAAATAATTAATAAAAATGCCTATTTTGGTCTGAATCCAATTTGAATTCAAATATATCCAAGCTAATTCAAAATTAGTCTGAATTTGGTTATTGGACGAGATTGGAAGAGGAAAACTTCAAAAAATTTTATTTGAATCTGGTCCGAATATTTTCAGACCAAATCTGAATCAGAAGCCCAAATCCAAAAAATTCTCAAAAACAAACTCAGATTATCCAATTATCCGGTTTGATTGTCACCTCTACCTTATAGATGATAAGCAGGAATCGAAGAGTCAAGAATTTGAAATAGTACCTTGTGATATTTTGTGAACCAATAGGGAAGAAAATGAATGAGGGTTGTACTTTCAACTCCAATTGTTTAACTGGCATATTCTCTTTACTCCAAAACTTTCTAGCAACTCTTGTCAAAAGATCAGCACCATTCCATCTCAAATTGGTATCATCATATGTTAAATAAAACTCTTTCAAGCACTCCAAGATAAAGGGACTGCACCAAGAGCAAAAGCAAGTCTCAAAAGCTGAAATGTGTCAAATGGAAAGCAAGATAACCTTTGCATGCCACTCTACTTCTAACAAAGTTTACAGAACCAAGATAAATACAGAACCCTATCCCCCTACCAGCCTACCCTTCCCCTCCCTGTTCCTACCTAGTAATAGAAATTAACCCAAGAGCGCCACCAGAAAAATAGGAAAATTTGCAAAAATGTTTTACCAAATCAATGACCAGCAACAAATTTGTAAAACATCCATAAACTATGGTTAATATCAAGCAATAAATCTAAGGTTTCCAAAGGGCTATGAGAATGCAATACAACATAATACATACTTAATCAATGAGAAAATTAAACACAAAAAGAAAAGAATATAACACAAATTAATGTCCAACAGTTCTTTTACAAAAGAAAGTTAAAAACACTAACTACCAGCTGCATAAAGTAAGCATATTGAAAGGGGACACATTCATACACAAGATGCTACAATCTTTATCATTCCGACACTAATATCTTACTAAGTAGGAAAATGGAAGGAAAAATGTTTTTCTTGATTCTGTTACAGTTATGTAAAAATCAACGATATTGAAAATATTATATTCATACTCATTGCCCCATCTAAAATCTAAAATTAACTTGAAAAGGGAGAAGAATCCAAAGGTAGCCCAAACAAATTTCACCCCAATAGAAAATGAAAATTCTGCAGGTAAAGGGAAAACATGACAACATGAGTAGTACCTGTGCTTCCTAAATGCCATCACAGCACCATTCAAAGAACTTCCAGCAAGTGAATCCTCCAAACCAACAGTATTATTTAGTGAAGACAAGGGTTTCAAAACTATGATGTCAGAATCGATATAGATACCTCCATATCTGCAAGATCCAATGCATTTTATTTGACTTAGTATTCAATAGAATAAATGTTTAAGTTTTAAAGATATTTTTATTATCTTCTTTGACAAGAAGACATCACAACTCAATCCGTTAGAAATCTACATAAAAATGCACTATATATATAAATGTTGAAGTTTCAAAGATATTTTTTTATCTTCCTTGACAAGAAGACATCACAGCTCAATTCATTAGAAATCTACATAAAAAACGCACTACACACACACACTCTTACGAAATGGCAATTAACAGCAATACCAAGCTTTTCAAGCTAATTGCCTTTCTTGATCCAACTATAGTTAAATTACTCAGTTAATGAATTCACCATGCATGCTTAGTTTCTTTTCAATAAATGTGAAACTGCATTCACTATAAATTTTTTGTTTTTCCTTCCAATTTTCATTATTACACAGTCTGAAGGTAAGTTGAACACTCTAACCTCAATAATTAAAGAATTCTACATTCCTTACATATCAGAAGGTAGACTAACTCTCAGAACAAAGCCTTACAGAATTGACTGCTTACCAATATCTTTTGTGAAATGATTCCAAGAAAAATGAGAAAATAGGGCACAAAGTTTGACAAAATTTTCAAGGTTATAAAATGGACCAAAAGCCAAAGTCTAGCTCTTGATCTGAGACTGCATCACTAAGTCTCTAGCCTAAGATAAGAAACCACACAGTTCAGTCATTCCCCTAGAGTTATTAAGAAGGTTTACACTTAGTCTTCATCACACAAGGTTGAAATAGCTTCCTGTATCTAATTTGATGTCTCGCACAACTACTAAATGGTGCTTCTCGTGTAATAATAAAGTAACCATTATTCTCTTGGTCTAGGAAATGTCTGTCAGCGTGTTGTTATCCTACCAATTCGATTTACAATGGCCATCATAAGAAATTTCTTTAAAATATTCCTTTTTCCATCCTTCCTTTCTTTAGCAATCCATGAAGCTCAAGAAACAACAGAAAGCTTACTTGTATAAAGCCGCAAGCCGGACAAGCTCACTGTAGTGAGTATTATAGAACTTGGTTTTTCGCCATTCAAACCATACAGACGCAAATATATGAGCAGGCGTATCCTTTAGTAACTCATCAAGATTCGGCATGACAACAGCAATTTTGTAACTGTGTAACAAACAAATCCTTCAATTAACAACATATTCTACAAAATTAACAAATAAACTAAAATGAACAAAGAAAAAAAAACACACACACACACACACATATTTAGCACAGTCTCACCCATCCTTGACAAAGCCATCTTTGAAAAAATCAAGCTCAACCGTCTCGGAGAGAACCACAACACAAGCATCCCTATGGTGAAGAAGCAAACTCTCAAGCCCCCTTTGATGCCTAACACTAAACATCCAAGGAGGAGAATTCCACACCATAAAAAACCTCAAACTACACTTCCCCACCCTGAAAAATGCATCCATAAAACCCGAAAACGACATCCTTGGATGCAATCCAGGATAGTACCCCCATCTCTTTCCATCAGCATACACATGATCACTTTCCAAAGTCCTCCTATCAGTCCTCTTAGAAGCAGCAGCCAAGGGCGGCGGCTTCGGCTTCTTGCCCCCACCAATAAACACGAAAGGGGTACGCTTAAACTCATTCAACAGCCACTTGTGCACGGCCTTATCGCCTCTAGTGAGTCCAGTAACACCAACCCCATCTGGGTCCTGCAGCAGGGGATTATTCGCCGGATTCAACACCTCCAAATGGGACCTAAACATCCTATCCCTCCTCAAAAACTCACTCTTCTTATCAAACCACTCTCCCCATTTCTCTCTCAAAGGTGACACCTTTAACAACAACAAGGCATCCTCGATCTGACCCACTTCACTCATCTTCCTCCTTGTCTCTTCATCAACAGGCACGTCGTCAGAACCAAACACCCCCTTGATTTTCTCATCATTCACACTACTAAACAGAGTGTTATCGTAGTCCCAGTCGTCGATCGACCGCTTGTTCAACGCCCGCCTGATCGACCCAGTTACGTGGTCGAAGTAGTAGCCCTTGTTGTCGTTGTCGTTGTTGTTGTCCTGATCGGCGTCTTCGTCGTCCTCGCTGTTGTTGTTGTCCTTTTCTTCATCGACGGTGTCGAGCTCGTCGATCTTGTCGTCGCGGAAGTTGGAGGAGGAGGAGTCGTTGGAGTCGGAGACGAGGGGGTCGATTTCGACGAGGGAGTCGGTTTGGGAGATCTGCTGGTGGTGGTGGTGGAGGATGTGGTGGTGGGGCTGAGAGAGGCGGGTGTGAAGAAGAGAGACGGAGAGGAGGAGGAGCAACGCCGCGATAACGGCGCAGACGTGGGCGCCGTAACGGGGACGGCGTCGGGATCTTAGAGTTGGGAGCATTTGTTGTATTTAAGCCGTTATAAACGACGGTGGTGACGGAGAAGTCGCATTTGATGGAGGGGGATTCAGAGGCTTTGGAGGTCGTAAACAAGTCCCAGCTACTTTCACGTCAGGTGTTCTGACTGAAAACTTGTCCTTGATTTAATCAGAGGGGTAAAAATGAGAGACTGGGAACTTCATTTTACTCGATGATGAATTGGAAATTATCAGGTTTTTCTACAGCTTTAAATTCAAATTCAAAGTGCAAACCATAAGTTAATTGACAGTTAAAAAGGACGAAAAGTTTCGATAAAAGGATGTTATTAACTTTTTATAAGGAGAGATGATTGTGACATTTGTATTGCTAAGATTAAAAAAATTTAAAAGAAAAAGATCATCATTGAAAAGATTGATAAACTTAAATAAGAAATCAAATTATTTTTAAAAAATTAAGAAAAAATTAAAAAAAAAACTTCATCTAGATCCTTATATTTTTAAAAAATTTCTTATTTTTAAATACGAATCATTTTATAACATTTATGATCTTATACTTTTCAAAAGCTTATCAAATTAGTCTTTCTATTATCATTTTTAATAAAAATATAGGGACTAAAATGAAGTTCTCTCTTATTAAAAATGATGACAAAATGACTAATTTAATGAGTTTTTGAAAAATAAGAGACTATAAAAGTTATAAATAGATTTGTATTTAAAAATAAGAAATTTTTCAAAAACATAGGGATCCAGATAAAGTTCTCTCAAAAATTAAAGATATCCACCATCCATGAAAATTACACTTAATTAAAAGAAATAAAAAATAAAAAATCAACTCAGATCATCAATATATGGGTTGAAGAGGATTCAACATCAAAGTTTGAATTCTAATAAGCATACAACAATACGAAAACCCAAAAAAAAAAAAAAAAATTAAGGAATTGAAGAACTCTTTTCTTCATCTAGGAACCATCACAATCAAACCCATATATTCATCTACTAACCAAAATACCAAAAAAAAAAAAAACCCCAAATCATGAGTTCAAGAACCTAGATTGTCCAGATGATCTAGGTTCAATGACAATCTAGTTTCATGAGCCAAATTGTCATCTGATGATCTGGTTCTTTAAAACCAAATCGTGCATGGCCTTCAAAACCTAGATAACTAGATCTGGGTTTTGAAATATGGATCATCGAACGAACCCATACAGCATGGGTTCATTTGACTATGAAGGTGGTTTTGGTGCTTTCGATGAAGTGTTGTTTGGTGGGTTCATTCTTGATGGTTAATGGTGGTCTGTTGATGGATATTGTTTGATGATGGTTTGATGATGGGCTATTTGATGGTGGTATGTTCATTCTCTATATGGAAAATGAATTTTTAAATAAATTTTGTAATTTATTATAATATTTGTCTTTGAATCTTTAAATTTTATAAATAATTAATATTAAATCATTCATGGTGAAAGGCATCAAATTTTAATTGGCAAGGATTATTAAGTTTTTATATATTAAACTTATGACGACAAATGTTGAATCATTATTAATCACTTAAATGGTTAAATTTCAAATATTAGAGAGCAAAAGGGTACTTTTATCTCCTTCAAATTTCATTATGGGTAAAATAGTCATCTTACAATTTTTGTCATGGTCAAACATTAAAAGTCTAGTCAAAATGACCAAGTTGATGTGTTTCCAAAACTTCAAGAATAAAAAGAGGTGTTTCCAAAACTTTAAGAATAAAAAGAGTTGTTTCCAAAAGACCTTTAAAAACTTGATAGTTTCTAATACCTCAGTGACTAAAATAAAGTTTTCTTTTAATCAAGTGGAAATTAAAAAATTAATCAATATTTGTTTTTGAGTAAATTATAAATTAACTACTCAATTCAAATCAATTGTCAAGCGGAGTTAACCTTATGTGTTTATTACAAAATGTCTGCCTGTTATTACCTTAAGTCTGTTAGGATTGATGGCAAACTATGTTAATATGGAAAAGATGAAAATAATCTTAATGATTAATAAGAAGACTATTTTGACTAGTCTGACCAAATAAAAAATTAAAAGTATTTCAAATGAATTAAATTAAAAATATTTAAAAAAGAAATTATAGGTTTAAACCAACTTCTTCTTTATCTCTCTTTTGCACCTCTCTCTCTCTCGTCCACCTCTTTGTCTATCCATCTACCTTTCTGTTGGCGGTCTCTGATAGCACTGAATTATACTGTTATTTTGTACGCACTTGTCTAGCATTTGTGATGAATGTTCGAGTAAATTAGGTTAACTGTTTAATATTTTTATATTATTTCACTTAGGTGAGTCATAGAATGTACTGTTGAACAATTTGGTAATTTTTCGTAGCAATTATGCAATAATATGCAATTTTAGAGTGAGAGTAGAAGATTCCAAATTGAAGCAAATATTTTTGAAAGTAAATCATAATCAAATCAGATTTCTATAGGAGCAAATAAAGAATCGATTCATATTTGGAAGCAAATCTGGAAGCTATTAGGAAAAAAATCAGATTTGGAAATGGATCTTAAAGGAATTTGGAAGTAAATCATTGATAATTAATTTGAATAAAAGGAGAATCTTAAGGGAGAATTGAATCAATATAATTTGGAAACAGATCAGTTTGAAGTTGAAATGGCAACTTTCTGTTTTTGGGTTGGAAGATAGGTTGTCTTGTTTGAGCTCGTATGAAGCGCACAGTTCAAGTTACATGAACCATAGCTATCAAATTAAAGTCTTAGATGTCTAGTTTCTAAAACTGCTAACGGTTCATGAATCAGAATTCTCTAAAGAAAGTTATAGCTGATTTAGTGCCTAAAGGTCAATGTTGTTTTGAGTCATAACTAAGAACATAAATAGCGACCATGAGTCGCAACCAATTATTAGAACGAGTCACTTACACTATATTGCTCTATGCTTGCAACCCATGCCTATGACCAACAACTTGTCATAATTGCTTGCACCATTGAGGACCATAAGAGCAACTATAACTCACCACCTTGTTGTGGCTTACACTAGTCGCTCGTATCATCCAAGCGACCTTAAGTTATGCATGTGATCCATTAGATTCTAGAGCTTTTCAAACACCCATTAATTGCACAACCAATAATTGTCCCTAGATTCTCTCTCAAGCACTAACTTCCACACAATATAAATAGATGGCTTTAGACATTAAGGCAACAGACAAAACTAAAGGGAGAGAGAGCCGAAGATCAAAGAAAAAGAGAGAGCTTCAACATATATTGAGGGTTTTGCCCTTAATCACCACAATAGCCTTTCAAGCTTTCAAGTCATCATCAATATTTAAGACATAAGGGTCGTAACATATTAGGTGACGGGCCTCTCTTCCTTATACTACTAGGCAGCCCACCCAATACCTCATAGTAGCCTTCCAATCGGGATCCGCACCGGCTGAAAGGTTTCCGTAAAACTAAGCCTTTTACTTCTTTGAAAACCTTCTTAAAACTTTTGGAAATCCCTTTTAAAAGAGAAATGAGTGGAAATTTGTTTTGTTTTTATAAGCGTATTTGCAAAACACAACTTACAAAATTTCGGTAACACGCCGACTGTTTTTTTGAAGATTCCACCCTATAAATACGAGATATAAAACATGTGCACTTCTAAAATCAAACAAATCTCAACTTTCGGGCCTCAGGCCCTCATTTAATTTCACAACAATTATAAATACGAATTCAAATAAAAAATATCTTGAAAATCCATTAAAACTAAATGAAACAAAGTGCACACATAGTTTAAAAACGCAATATAAAAACTCAAATGTATATGCCTCCAAGTAAGGTTTACAAAACATGTAATGTGTTTCAAAGTCATGTGAGTACATGATAATGTAGAAACAACGAACTAGTGCTGTAGTATCACGTCCTCAGCCCGCATGTATACCCAACAAAGCTCTTATCTCTGGCTCGCACCTACACTTGAGGAGAGTTTTTAGAAAACACGAAAAAGAATGGTGAGTATTAACTCAGTAAGTGGGTAACTTTAGGCTTTCAAACTCGCTTTTAAAAAATATATATACACCTCCCAAACTAATTTAGAAAACTAATAATTTATCTTAAATTGAAAAAAAAATGTAAATCGAGCATATATAATAAAAGTACTTTTGCTTGAAATTGATAATAATTTTTATAACTTATAAAACTTTTTCTTTTTTTGAATCTCACATTTAATGACTTGTTTCTCTTTTTTGAAATTGGCATTCAAGGTAATCGAAGGAAACTCGTCCTCTAGTGACTTTATGTCTACATATCATGAAACTAGGACTAGAGAATGCTACCTATGTAGTCACTGATGCGGGACCTCAGAGATCGCAATACCATCCGACATCAAGCTAATCTACACTACCGTATGCGTGCAGAGGGTGACACATTGACTCAAATCTCTCTAAGTTAGTGACTCTCCCAACCAAACTACCATACACGCACATAGTACTACGGTCGGGTATAACTGAGGATTAGAGTAAACCCAAAGCATCTGAATCTCTTCAATATGTTTAATACTTTTCTGGCTTTTCTCTTTAACTTAACTCGAAAGCATATTGCTCTTGCTTGTATATATTTTTTTCTCTAGTATATGGTATAAAACCGAAATACTTTATTTCTAAGGCAAAAACCTAAAACTTTATTTACTAAGGCAAAAGCCTAAACTTTACTTGCTAAGGCAAAAGCTTAAAAATTTTCTTAATTCTTTAGCATGTCCTTTTCTATACATGAATTTCTTTCAAACATTCTACTTTACTTTACTTTTAAAATAAATATATTATAATAATAAATTCAAGAAACTATTCATGCAATAAAATAAAAACAGTGACCTGTTAATAACTTATTCAATAAGAACATATTAACTTGAATATAAAGTATGAGATTGCAATTGTAAATAAGCAATTAAGAAAATTCATAAAAGCTTTGTAAAATCCACAGTCACAACTTGCTTTCCAATATATAACCACTCTTCTACACCTTCTGCTAGCTTATCACTTTACCTACACTTCAATATAACGTAATTTCTGAGCTACAATGATCCTAATTACATTCACATGCATTCCATATGAAATTTTCAACATCCGAGCACGCAAAACATCTCAATTCAAGTTGTGATGGATTGAAGCACTGCCCAGCTCACCTCCTGCGAGCTATTGCCCAGCTCATTCGGCCTGTGGGCTGCTACTCTAGCCTAGTCCGGCCTAAACAACGAGCTCCTCCCAGCTTACCCTTTACAAGCTACTGCTCCAGCCTAGCTCGCCCTTAGCTTGCTGCTGCTCTTAGCTTAGCTCAAGCAGTTTTGCAACCGACTATGGGCATCGTCCAACTCGTCTTTGGGAGCTATTGCCCTAACCAATCTAGTTTGAACTGCGACACTACCCAGCTCGCCCTTTACGAACTGTTGCCTTAACCCAGTTCGAACTCACGACCTAGGGGCTAAGTACATTATAATTGTAGGGCATATACCTCAATTCATCTAAAATAATTGCTCAACATTCTAATACACTTATAACCAATACATGACAGCTTGCATTCCTCAAACTCACTTCGAATTTTAACATCACATTTTCATTTCCTAACATATCAACATGCATTAACATGTCTAAATGAATCAAACTCAATTTAGCCAGCCATTTACCACTTCTCTTGGCCAAATCTATATGTACACACAGTACACTAATTTTTCCTTCACATTAACATTTACATACTCATCGAAAATCATATTACATCTCATGGCAAAAATCAAGCTCAATTTGAAGGCCATCTTGGCCGAACACAAGCATAAATAATTCTAACATTTCTTTTCAAGCTTTTACACTTGCATGCCTATCCAATCACAACAAATATCATGGTAATTCACCCAAAATCAATGTAAACCATTAATTACAACTTGACCGAGATATACAAGTCATTCATCATAGATTTTCCTCTAATTCTTTACATCAAAACTACATGCAAGATTACATTCATCATTTTGAGATCTTAAATCTTCAAACTCCAACACAAAATTATAGCCGAAACATAAATATCACACCAATCCACTAATCATACAAACATCCATCATTTTCACACAAGAGAAGTCATGAGACCTCACACTTACCTCTTTGAATCAACTCCCAAATGGTGAATCTCTCTCCTAAGCTCGTATGCAACCTCAAATGGTTTGGAAACCACTCAAACTTCACTACCAACCAATATACAAAGCTACTGCCCTCCTTGGTTACTCTTGACCGCGAGCTCCCCTTCAATCCAAATAGCTTGCATGTGTTAGAAACTCCTAAATCAACTTAAAGATCCACAAGAGCAGCGAGCTTACCTTACTTCTTCCCCTCAACAGCAAGCTTCCTCTTTGGCCGAGCTCCTCTTCTTCTCTTACAACCATTTCTCTCTTGATTCACCCTTGTACTTTTCTCATGATGGCTCTAAAAAATATTCAAAATAGTTACTGCACTCAACTCTCTCTTACTCTCGGTCACAACTCTCTCTCTCAAAAGTGTGGTCGAATGCCTGTTCTTTCTTGTAAGTGAAATGTTTCTCTTTATTGCACTTTATATAGCCCGCGACTCACATCTCCATATGGCACACATTCAAGGCTTCATTTCATGCATGAGTTACACATGTCAAGCTCTCTTACTCTCATGTCTTGCATGGATCCCATATGTCTTACTTTTTGCATGTCACACTTTCCACATGTCAAGCATGCACGTGTTCTCTTGTCATTTTGTCTTTCATGCAACATCCTTCTCTCCCATTTGTACGCCACATGTCCTCTATACACAACCCTTTCATGCCAACACATCAAACATTCCAATCACACTTTTCATTCCCAAATTGCCCTTGCATTTGTTCTTTTTGCTATTTAATATTTACATACCCTTTTTGGAAACTTTCTTTAACTTTAAATTTTATCATGATCCTTAATTAACCTCCATGCCAATTTCGGATTCGAAATTCATTTCGATCCATCTGATAATTTTATTATCATTAAATTGAGTTCTCTGAAATTTCTATGAAAATTCGATTTCGTATCCGGATCCGGTCACTTTTCATTATTTTATTTCTGTAAACTTCAAAATCACTTCCAGATCTATCCGAGAATCATAGTAGAACTTGATTTCCACTTCCAACACTTAAATTCACTTCATTATTCCATAAACAATCCGAATGGCGTTTTCGTCTGTAAATTTTCGAATCACTTATAACTTATTCGAATGGACTTATTTTCGATCCGTTTCAATTTTTCTCAACTCTAATACTAATTTCGAAACTTTTACTTTATGAGGTCCACTTTTCTAAAATTACTATTTATACGGACAGTTTCCATCTGAAACACTATTCATTTCGAAAAATAAATTATTTTCTAGAAGATAAAGTTTTAGGTTTTACATT
Source organism: Litchi chinensis (assembly GCA_019925255.1). Taxonomy (NCBI): domain Eukaryota; kingdom Viridiplantae; phylum Streptophyta; class Magnoliopsida; order Sapindales; family Sapindaceae; genus Litchi; species Litchi chinensis. The sequence goes on from CM034469.1 coordinate 3,788,781, forward strand.
AAGAGTCAAGTTGGAGCGACGAATTCGACCTTAGAAATAAGGGGATTGCGCTTATTCCATGAGATTTTCTTTACGTTTTATTTTTATTTATTTAAATATGTTGATTGATTCTTGTTTTGGTTATTTAAATTGTAATATGATGATGAACTAGATTCATAATCTAGGGTTACAATGTAGCCCTAAACCATGAAACTTACCTTTATAATATTGTTATAATTTAATTCTCATCATTGTCTTCTATCTTATTTTGTTCTTAATGTTTTGAATTAATTGACATTTAGTTCAATCGATTTGGTAATCATGAATGCATTTGATAGGCCCCTTCCCTATATACTTGAGGCGGCATGCCAGCAACTCCACGGTAACCCTCCAATCAACGTCTAATCCGACTGAAAAATTCTCATGAAGTTAAGTCATTTACTTTAACGTAAGAAAACTAATATAAATTATTTAGACTCTCTTTTTTATTGGAAACAGGTGGGAACTTTTTCATTTTAACATAATATAGTAAAGTGATTTTCTAAAAATTTTAGCAATATAATGACTATATTTTTAAAAATCCCACCCTACAAAGTTTATAAAAAGATGTATACACTTCTAATTTCAAACAAATCTCAATTTTTGGGCCTCCGGCCCTCTTATTTTTCCACGATCGACCACAAGCACGTTTTCACATAAAATATATTTAAATATACAAAGTTAGCAACCCGATAATATGAAAATTTAATGTGCAACATGTGAATCAAAATTTTTTTATGTTATATATAAATATAACCACATATTAATAAAACATATTAAATTACATAAGGACCATTATTATCCAAATTCTCAAAAATTTTACATGGCAAAATACAAAATCATAGAAGCGCACGACTGGTATATCTACTCTAGGACTAGGGCCTCCGCTATTGATGTCCCAACACCTGTACTTGTCATTGGAGAGGTTTTATTTATAAAACATAAACTAAAGTGAGCTATAAAAACTCAGTGAGTGTCATATTTTTCTTAAATAAAGCTATGTTTCTAAAATAACCTCCCTAAAATTTTATTTTGTTTCAGAGGTAGTTTTATAAAATATACATAAGCTTTCTAAAACATTTATTTTACATAAGATGCATGCATAACATTTGTTATCAATATACCTCATACTATATAAAAATGAAATATAATAATGTATAAAAAGGGTGATAATAATATGAAAATCGTATCCGTAACAGAAGCCAGTTACTGGGGCTTGAATACCATAGAGTACCCTAAATATGAAACAGCCCGAATTCAGCCAAACAGACCTTGTGCCTCGGCCCCAGCGCTGCCTTGACCGGTAAGAGTAGAATTATCCATCGCTCATATAAAAGCTAGCTATCTTATATACCCAGTTCGTGCATTGACGACACACTAAACAGGATTGACTCAGTCCCTCCTGCTATTAGTGATAGACACCTCTGACACAGCTTATGCATGGTTTGGGTACGCTGGCCAGTAACATATAAGTGGACGGGACAAAACCACTATCCCCAATGGGTAATAATTAGTATCGCAGACTTATAAAATCTTTTCCGTACATATCATTTTCTTAACGTAAAAATTTTCATAATTCTCATAATCTGTCTGAAATGTATAAAAGAGATTTTCATATTGAATTTATGCATCATAAAACTAGTTTCTTATCATTAAAAACATAAGTTTTCATGTAACATATAAAATTCATGATATATGAAAATTAAAATCATTTCAAGTATTTTAGTGATACACTCACCTAGTATTCGCTCACAAAATTATCTTTTTCAATTTACGGTTCCTTCATTCGCGATATACTTAAACATGAACATGTTCTATATTTAGGCAACACTACGGTCAAGATTATTCGTATTGATTCCCTATTCGAAATTTCTAACATATAAGCACACAAAATCCTTCAACCAACACTTAAATTCAGATTTAAACATTAATTCGAATTCTCGAACCATTCTACTCCCATATTAGTCAATTTCTCAACATGCCTTTACATCATTCATTTCATAAATTTCTTGTCACCAAACCATGCCTAAACACTTGAATTTTTAGTGGAAGTCAAGTTAACTTTTAACAAGTTCATTTGCTAACATAGCTAGCATGCATTTGAACATGAGTTATACTATTTAACCTCCGATAATTTCTTGTCCAAATCTCATGTTATTCTTATCATCATCAAGTCTTCATATAATCATTTAAACACTCAAAAACTATCATCCACCATTCCATATATGAAAACATAATTTCCATTTCTACTTTGAATTTTTATCATACAAGCTACCCCTAAATTTCATTTTAGCCTCTAATGCAATTTACACATTCGAATTCCATCATTTCTTAACCTAGATTTCACATATTCAAGTTCAATCTCTTCACATCATTTTCACAAAATTTCCAACACCATAATAGCCCCTACACTATCCAAAAATCTGACACATACCATTATGGACAATATGCACTCTCCTTGAGCTTTCTTGATCAAATACACCAAATCATGCATGTCATCTTTTCATTTCACATTTCTAACATCACAACCATCATTCTAACACATATTTAAGCATGTGAATTCATCAAAATGAATTTAACAAAGTTGGTACATAAAATCTTCAAGTTGACCGAACCTAGATGCAATTTATCAAGCATTTTAGCTTCATCCAATTCTCATGCTTTCATTCATATAAAATAGTCCATATTCTACACCAAATCAACCATATTTTCTTCACATCATCTTATCCTAACATAACCAATATGCATAGCAATATATATATATATATATATATATCTCAACATATCATCATACTTCTCACACATCTCAATCGCAATCACAACAAAAACATTTCCAACAGCTTTCATCTTTACTAATCACCATCATACTCAATTCAAATCACAATATTTTTTAACCAAACCACTTATCAATTACTCCTTGATGTCTTGGCTTGCTTCTCCACTTGTTTTATAACTCAAAACCTTGAATTAAACCATAGAAAATTAATTAAACTCACTTGATGTTCTGAAAACTATTTTTGATAGCTTTTACTCAAACTTTTCAATCTAAAAATCAATCTTAGCTCTTCTTTTTGGGTTAATTTTTCTTAGGAACTTTCCTAAACTTGTTCTTGACCTTTTAATAGCTTGGTTGGCCTTAAAAAATGGTGGAAAACCAGCTTGATGCAGCTGCTGCTCCAAGTCTGTTTCTACTCTGCTTCCCCTGTAGTTTTTCTCTCTTCTCTACAGAGAACCACTTCTGCCTCTCCTTCATATTTCCAGCAGCTTCTTACTTATATAGCTGTCCATCTCTTTAAAAATTGCCCCTCAAAATACATAATTACATGTCATGCCACTATATTTTCTTGACCATTTTGCCCTTTTTTATTTTTATATTTCCATGGTATGCATACTAATTTTTTTTATGAAAATTCACTACTCATGCAAATAAATTATTCCATTCACTTCTAGCTCTTCTTGAATGTCTTTTGGTCATGCATTTCATCTCATATCATTGATAAATCATCATGTCTTTGATTGGATTCGAATCCGTTTTCGATTCGTTCGAAAATTCTATAAAATTCGATTAAACGATTTCGAAAAATTAAATAACTTTATTAATTCTTAACGAGGACATTTTTTGTACATTCTATTTACATCGTTTATACATCTCTTATCTACAATAGGAAATTTGAATGAGGGACATCACAACATTCAAAAGAGATAATCACATGTTTAGATCTAAAATAGGATAGTATAAATTGTATAGGATAGAGATATACCTGTGTGGTTTGTGTGGTCATTTATGAATATAGTCGATTAGTTGATTTAGATAAATTCACTCAACCATCAAGAGAGACCTATAAATAAATTAGAATCATTCGATCAAGCATATGATTAGAATAAATTATTAATAGTAAAATATAGGTTGAGTAGATTGGTAGAGTGAAATTGTATGTTAGAATCTCATTCTCCTTGGTTGTGATTTATTTTATAATTTGTTTTCATTATTTTTATGTTCATTTAATCTTTATAATTCATTAGTTTGATAGTTTAGATAAAGTATAGTCTTGAACGGTTTAGTAATTAATATAAGTTATTTAGACAATTCTCGTAGGAACAATACTTTACTCACTACTGTATTACTTGAGCGCCATGTATACTTGCACGTGTTTTTAGTTTGAATTTTATCCAAAAGAAAATAGCTTATCATTTAAATTAGTTTATAAAATAAACTAGATATTTGTCATCAAGTTTTTGGCACTATTGTGGGGATTGTGCGAAGTTATTTTTTAATTTTAATACTAGTCAAGACTTCCTTCCTTGAAACCCTTATTTTTATTTTTATTTGCTTTTATTTTTTATTTTTTATTTTTTATTGTTAAGGAATGGCTTATAGGTGGCCAATCTAGAGTTTTATACCAAAGAGAGCAGCCATAAAGCTAGATTCTTTAAATGCTAAAATGGATACACTGTTGGATGCACTTACCATGAATACGAGTCGTATGAACACATTCCAAAACTCATTCAACAGTTGCAATAATTGGAGTGATAGTGAATGAAATGATAGTTGTTAGGGCAATCATGCTTCTAACCATTATATGTTTGATTTCAATGAGCTAAACTATCATTTGAATCCAAACTTCTACAACCCAGGATGGAGTGGTCAACCAAATTGCACATGAAGTGTGGAGTAGGAACAATTCTCACATATGTGACCATTGTATCATCAAATTTTCAAAATCAATTTCTACAACCTTATAGTCCTCTAAATTTTCAAGTATACTATCAACAATTGGACATCCCTCCTCAAGAAAAGAGGTCAACAATTAAGGAGCTTTGGTTACAATTGCATGACCAATAAGCTCAATATCAAACTTAGTTTAGGAAGTTAGAAGAATAATTGAGGCAGATTGTTAATATTGTAATGTCCCATTATTTATTTCCGTATAGATTGTGATATTAAATGTAAAAGGTAAGTATATTAGATTGGATTAAAAATTTAGTTTAATTATAATTGGTATATTAACATATTTAATTGTTAAGAAAATTTAATAGTTTATTTAATAATTTATGTTGGAAGGTAATTTTTTTTAGAAAAATGATTTAATTCAGATTTTAATGGGGAAGATTTGATGATGAAAATTTATCATTGCATGGTTAAATGAGTGCCTTTAGAATGCATTGCATGATAAATTTTCTTAAACTAATGAGAAATTGACATTTAAAAGTAAAAGTTGTGAGATCCAATAGAAAATTAGCAAATGTGTGGTGGAAAAGTTAGCAGAATAGTGAGTTGTCATTGTTGTCCAACAGAAAAAGGGCAAATATAAAGGTTTTTGGACTCAAATAGAATTTAAGAAAGGTGGGGGCAAAGGTAGAATTTTTAGAATTTGTTTAGTATAAATAGGGGTTAAATTTTGTGAAATTTCATTTCTTCCTCTTGTCAACTTGCATTCTTCTTCTTTCTCTCAATTTCTTTTCTCTTTCAAGCCATAAAACACACCAATAATCTTGTTTTCATCTTCCCTACCTATCTATACCTTCATTTATTGTAAAAATCTCCAAGAAACCAAAATTTATTTTCGTTAGAAAGGGATCAAAGTGAGGTATGTGCTGTAATTTCTGATTTTTTGTGTTCAAAATAAATTAGTGAGTATGTAGATGCATTCATAGGCATATAGCGGTAGTTGGATAAATATTTATTAGTGTTGATTTCATTTTTATTGCTTTAAAGTGTGATTTTGAAATCCTAGGTGATCAATTAGGGCATGGGGAGTCTAGCAAAGGCAATGAGAAGCTTTGAGCTTCTAATTTGAGTACTAGAGAGCTTGGGGGAAAGCTCAAAAAGCTTGGTATACTCTTAACCACGAATTTGAATTTTATTAGTAGTTAAAAGTGTGAAAAATTTGTTTCGAAACTTGGGATTTCGTTATTTTGATGTGTTGGGATATTATAAATCATATGTATGTGTTGTTTGGATGATGATGGATAGGATTTTATGGTGAAAAATCAAGTGGAACAAAATTTTTATAAAAACCCCTTTGTATGACCGAATATGTATCAAGAGAGATCTAGGGGTATTTTTGTCATTTCAAGTTCATTTGTGTGTTGAACGGATGATTTTGAAATGATATGTGAAATAAATTTTGAAGACGAAATAAATTTCAAAAGAAAAACCTCTTTGGTTGAATTTAAAGAATAGAGAAGTCTAGGGGTATTTTTGGTATTTTGCTTGTATTTATGTGTTATTCGCATCGTGGTATGATGATTCGTGTGATGAATTATGATTTCGAAGAGAAAAAAATTCGAAAAGCACCTCTTAGAGCCTAATGAAAAATATGAAAAGAATGTGATTGTATAATAAAGTTTCTATTGTGAAGCCAAGGGCAAAGTAGTCCCTTGGTAATAGCCAAAATGAAGGTTTTGAACGATTTTGAAAATGAAAATAAATGATGACGTTTGAAAGTTAATCGATTTATAAAAGTTTAATCGAAAACATTAATTTTCGTAATTATTGAAAATACTGAAAGCCTAAGTAAACATGTGCATTGGTAGGTGGAGATTGGTGGTTGGCATGCTAATAGGATATTAGTAGCAGTACTGCGTCGTTACGCTTATATGATGTGATTAACGGACTTTGAGAGGCACCGAATGTCTGGTCCAAAATGTGATACGAATGTAAAGTTGAGCTCCGACAGGCAGGCACCGAGTGTCCAATGCCGAAGAGAAAAATGTGAAATCCGTTACCGATCTATGGTATCGTGATAGCATTTACGAAAGACTCTTACGATATTCTAATAACCAGTAAAGAATTTGAATTGAAAACATGTGTTGAAAAGCCTTTGATACAGTTTTTTTTTTTTTTTTTAAGAGTTATTTGAACATATGCTATGTTGATTGTTAAACGTTTTGTGAAATGATGTATTTCCTATGCGATGTTTGTGAATTTTTGTGATTTTGATATTACATGTGTATACCAATGGAGCTATTTTGTTTAGTGCGTTGGATTTTCCACTCGCAGGTAATGAGGTGAGCCAAGTAGGCTAAGAGAAAGAGTCCATCGAGAAGAAAGTCCTCAGTACGCTCCGTAAGTCATAATAAATCTCTGAACTTTTTGGTAAACATCTTTGTCATGCATATATTTTGTAAAAATAAAGTTTCATGACTTACATTTTGTATATTCCAATGCATCTGTGTATGAGGTTTTGTAAATTTCAATTTATATGGTTTGTATTATGTTTTAAATGTTTTCTCAAAAAGTTAGAAAAACAAGATGAGTTTGTATCTTAAAATGGGCATGTGTTTATTTTTGTTTTGAAACTTTATGTAAGAAAAATGTATGTTATCTTTGAAATTGTGTGTTGAAGTGGTTTGGTGACGGACGGAGTGTCCGATTGTGGCAGTTGAGAAAGTGAAACGATATTAGAAGTGTTTCTTTTGATTATGCAAGTTTTAAAAATGTTAGGTTTTACAATAAAATAGGGAAAACTCTACCGGATTTTTCGTAAATCAGATTAACTAAATAAACGGGTTTTCATAAATAAGAAATAGTAATGTCATTCGCCTCGGCTCCAGCGTCTAGGACGTCGGGGATCGAGGGGGAGGGTGTTATAGTTTTAGTGGTTTTAGAGCCGAGGTTCAGGATTTCCTCAAATTTAGTGATTTTGAAAAAGAAAGGTTGCATTTGAGTGTATGTGCATTGCATATAGCTATAAGATAAGAGAATGTGACTTTGATGTGCAGATTTCTTTTTGTTTTGAATAGGTTAGAAGATAGATCCCTTAGAGGTTCAGAGAGTTGAGGGTAGTGATGAGAGCAGGCCGGGTAGTCTTACTAGTGTAGCCGGAGGTGTATCCGGTGGATTGTCCAGTCGAGGGATGTCAGTACCCGAAGCCCAAGGTCAGTCGGCCCTTTATGCAGCAGATAGCAGAGCTATTTCAACAGATGGTCCGAGCTACGCCTAGGAGATTTGTGATCGAGAGGCTTGCTAAGTATAGGCCCACAGATTTCCATGGTCGGAAGGATGAGGATACGTCTGTGGTCGAGTTTTGGTTGGAGCGAATAGAGCGTATTTTGCAGCAATTGCACTGCACCCCTGAGGAGAGTTTGGAGTGTGTAGTTTCGTTATTGCAGGAGGATGCCTACCAGTGGTGAACGTTCGTTTCTCAATCTATGCGCCCCGAGGAGAGGACCTGGGAGTTCTTTCAGAGGGAGTTCCGCAGGAAATATGTTGGTCGGATTCATATTAATAGCATGAAAAAGGAATTTATTAATTTGAAGCAGCGATAGATGTCAGTGACCGAGTACGAGCGAGAGTTCATCCGATTAAGTGAGTATGCTAAAGAGATAGTGGTGACAGAGGCTGATAGATGCAGGAGGTTTGAAGATGGCCTAAATGATTATATTCGTTTCCAGTTGATAGCTTTGCAGATAAAGGATTTTCCTAAATTAGTATCTGCAGCTTTGAATGTGGAATGGGTAAAGAAAAAAGAGCAAGCTAGAAAGGATCAGAGCCAGCAGAAGAAAGGACCATGGCAGTCCAATTTATTGCAGTCACCCAGTAAGAGATTTAAAGGTCCCTAGGCGAGTAGTCAACCATCGCCGTAGAGGCAGGGTCAGGGGTCTTCTGCTAGGCCAGCGCCGTCAGCAGCTTCAGTTGCCAGTGCCCCAGGCAGTACAGCTAGGGGATCAGCTCAGTCCTTATGTGAGCATTATGGTAGGAGGCATCCAGGAAAGTGTTGGAGGTTGGCAGGAGCCTATTTCAGGTGTGGGTCTTGAGATCATTTTCAGAGGGATTGTCCGAAGAATAGACCTGTGCCAGTTCCTCAGCGAGAGAGATCAGCTCCTACAGCTTTGAGAGGTCGGAGGCCCAGTCGGGCTGGGATTGAGGGGAGTGTGTATAGAGGGACTCCAGAGTCAACAGCCAGACTAGAGACTCGTGCGCTAGCTAGAGTTTATGCCATTAGGGCTTAGGAGAAGCAGGATGCACCCGATGTGATTGTTAGTAAAATCTCAATCTTTGATATCCCTATGCATGCATTGGTAGATCCAGGATCTACGCATTCATATCTCAGTATTGTTATTCCGAGACAGCAGAGTCTTTAGGCACAGTCGACAGATCATGAGGTGCTGGTTAGTAATCCTGTAGTACATAGTGTGGTTGTGAATAGGGTGTTTAGAGAGTGTCCGATTCGGATTCAGGGTTATAAGTTCTCGGGTGATTTGATGGAGTTACCGTTTTGAGAGTTCGATGTGATTCTGGGTATACATTGGTTATCCAGGCATCAGGTGGTGATCGATTATCGTATAAAGAGGATCGCTTTGAGGAATGCTGAAAGGAAAGAGATAGTTATGATGGGTGAGAGGTTGGATGACATCTCTAATGTCATTTCAGCCACAGCTACTAGAAAGTTGATCAGGAAAGGATGTGAGGCGTATCTAGCACATGTGGTTGATTCTCAAATGCTCATATCTAGCCTTACGGACATACCCATCGTATGTGATTTCTCGGATGTGTTTCCGAAAGAGTTGTTAGGTTTGCTGCCAGAAAGAGAAGTGGAGTTTGTGATCGATGTGCTGCCAAAAACTGCTACGGTAATTGTTGCCCCTTACAGGATAACACCCGTTAAATTAAAAGAATTGAAGATTTAGTTGCAAGAGTTGCTAGATAAGGGATTTATAAGGCCCAATGTATCTCCGTGGGGAGCTTTAATGTTGTTTGTGAAGAAGAAGGATGGGTCTTTCAGGTTACGTGTGGATTATCCGTAGTTGAATAAGGTGACAATCAAGAATAAGTATCCCTTGCCTAGGATCGATGATCTATTTGATCAGTTAAAAGGATCCAGTGTTTTCTCTAAGATAGATTTTCGATCAGGGTACCATCAGTTAAGGGTGAAGGAATCAGACATTCCTAAGATAGCTTTCCGGATGAGATACGGACATTATGAGTTTGTGGTGATGTCATTCGGATTGACAAATGAGCCTGCAGGTTTTTTGGATTTGATGAATCATGTTTTTCATCTGTATCTGGATTAGCTTATGGTGATCTCCATGGATGATATCTTGGTGTATTCACAGTTTCTAGCAGAGCATGATCGACATATTCAGATTGTGTTACAGACGTTGAGAGAAAAGCAGTTGTATGCCAAGCTGAGCAAGTGCAAGTTTTAGTTGAGTGAGATTTTTTTTCTTGGGCATATTGTTTCTGCTCAAGGTATAAAGGTCGATCCGAAAAAGATTGAAGCAATTGTGGAGTGCAAGCCTCCCAAGAATGTTGTCGAAGTTTGAAGTTTTATGGGTTTGGCTGGTTATTATAGGTGGTTTGTGAAGGGATTTTCTTCTTTAACGGCTCCGTTGACCAAGTTGCTTCATAAAGATGTTAGATTTAAGTGGATGAATCGGTGTCAGAAGAGTTTTGATAAGTTGAAGAAGATGTTGATTGAGGCTCCAGTCCTTACCCAGCCTATATCTAGTAAGGATTTTGTGATTTATAATGATGCCTCTTTTAGTGGTCTCGGTTGTGTGTTGATGCAGGAAGGGAAAGTGGTTACTTATGCTTCCAGGCAGTTGAAGAATCATAAGAAGAATTATCTGACTCATGATCTAGAGTTAGCAGCCATAGTCTTTGCTTTGAAGATATTGAGGCATTACCTATATGGAGAAAAATGTTATATCTATACAGATCACAAGAGTTTCAAGTATCTGTCCACTCAGAAAGAGCTTAATTTGAGGCAAAGGAGATGGATGAAATTGTTGAAAGATTATGATTGCGTCATCGACTACCATCCGGGGAAAGCGAATGTGGTAGCTGATACGTTAAGCAGGAAGTCTTTGGTTGCTTTGAGAGCGATGAATGCTCAGTTGCAGATTTAGGAATATCAAGCTTTGGAGGCTGAATTGCAAGTGCGGCCCAATTTCCTTCAGCAGATTCAAGAAAAGCAAAAGCAATATAAAAAGCTTGAGGCAATTCGTAGATTGATTCAAGAGGGGAAGGAGACTGAGTTTGTGTTAAGAGGAGATTTCTTGTGCTTCAAAAATCGACTCTGTGTTCCTGATGATGCCAAGTTGAAGAAGGGGATTTTGATGGAAGCTCATAGTAGTCCGTATTCGATACATCCAGGTAACACTAAGATGTACCATGATATGAAAGCTTAGTATTGGTGGTTTGGTATGAAGAAAGATGTGGTGGACTATGTGAGTAAGTGTTTAGTATGTCAGCAGGTGAAAGCAGAGCATTAGGTTCCTTCAGGGTTGTTGCAGTCGATATTTATTCCTGAGTGGAAATGGGATTGCATTACTATAGATTTCGTTTTAGGGTTACCTCTTTATCGGAGTAAGCAAGATGTAATTTGGGTGATTGTGGATCGGTTGACCAAGTCAACGCATTTCCTCCCGGTCAAGATGGATTATTCTTTGGAGAGATTGGCAGAGCTGTATATTAAGGAAATAGTTTGATTGCATGGAGTGCCAATATCAATAATATCAAATCGAGATCCGAGGTTTATGGCAAGGTTCTGGAAAAAGTTTCAAGAAGCTTTGGGTACTTGATTGAGTTTCAGCACCGCCTTTCATCCGCAGTCAGATGGGCAATCCGAAAGAGTTATCTAGGTGCTAAAAGATATGCTGAGAAACTATGTTATCAAATTCGAAGGAGTTTGGATCGATAATCTTCCTTTGATTGAATTCTCGTATAATAACAGCTATCAGTCGAGTATAGGCATGACACACTATGAAGCTCTGTATGGAAGGAAATGTAGGACTCCTCTGTGTTAGTCTGAGCTCAGCGAAGATAAGTTAGTAGGACCAGAATTGATCAGACAAGCTGAAGAGAAGGTTAAAGTAATCAGGGAAAGATTGAAAGCTGCATCCGATCGACAGAAGTCTTATGCGGATTTAAAAAGGAAGGATATCAAATGAAGTTAGAGATAAAGTCTTTCTGAAGGTATCTCTTTGGAAGAAAGTGTTACGGTTTGGAAAGAGGGATAAGTTGAGCCTTAAGTTTATTGGCTTATACGAGATCATTGAGCATGTGGGACTGGTAGCCTATAGGCTAGCTTTATCGTCAGAATTGGATAAGATACATAATGTATTTCATGTATCTATGTTGAAGAGATACATATTGGATCCTTCTCATGTGATAGTCGTTGAATCTATTGAAGTGCAGCTTGATTTGTCCTATGAGGAAGAGCCTGTGAAGATTTTAGATCATGAAGTCAGAGAGCTGAGGAATAAGATGATTCCATTGGTCAAGGTGCTCTAGAGAAATCATAAAGTAGAAGAAGTGACGTAAGAAAGCGAGAAAGTAATGTGTTAGCAGTATCTCCAGCTATTCGAATGAGATAAATTTCGAGGACGAAATTTATTAAGAGGGGAAGAGTTGTAACGTCCCGTTATTTATTTCCGTATAGATTGTGATATTAAATGTAGAAGGTAAGTGTATTAGATTGGATTAAAATTTAGTTTAATTATAATTAGTATATTAATATATTTAATTGTTAAGAAAATTTAATAGTTTATTTAATAATTTATGTTGGAAGGTAACTTTTTTAGAAAAATGATTTAATTAAGATTTTAATGGGAAAGATTTGAGGATGAAAATTTGTCATTGGATGGTTAAATGAGTGTATTTAGAATGCATTGCATGAGAAATTTTCTTAAACCAATGACAAATTGATATTTAAAAGTAAAAGTTGTGAGATCCAATAGAAAATTAGTAAATGTGTGGTGGAAAAGTGAGTGGAATGATGAGTTGTCATTATTGTCCAACAGAAAAAGGGCAAATATAAAGGTCTTTAGACTTAAATAGAATTTTAGAAAGGTGGGGGCAAAGGTAGAATTTTTAGATGTTGTTTAGTATAAATAGGGGTCAAATTTTGTGAAATTTCATTTCTTCCTCTCCATCCATTTCTGCCGACTTGCATTCTTCTTCTTTCTCTCAATTTCTTTTCTCTTTTCAAGCCATAAAACACACCAATCATCTTGTTTTCATCTTCCCTACTTATCTATACCTTCATTTCTTGTAAAAATCTCCAAGAAACCAAGATTTATTTTCATTAGAATAGGGTCAAAGTGAGGTATGTGCTGTAATTTCTGATTTTTGTGTTCAAAATAAATTAGTGAGCATGTAGATGCATTCATAGGCATGTAGTGATAGTTGGGTAAGTATTTATTAGTGTTGATTTCATTTTTATGGCTTTAAAATGTGATTTTGAAACCCTAGGTGATTAATTAGGATGTGAGAAGTCTAGCAAAAGCAATGAGAAACTTTGAACTTCTAATTTAAGTGCTAGAGAGCTTGGGTGAAAGCTAAAAAAGGTTGGTATACTCTTAACCACGAATTTGAATTTTATTAGTAGTTAAAAGTGTGAATTTGTTTCGAAACTTGAGATTTCATTATTTTGATTTGTTGGGATGTTATAAATCATATGTATGTGTTGTTTGAATGATGATGGATGGAATTTTATGATGAAAAACCAAGTGGAACAAAATTTTTACAAAAACCCCTTTGTATGGCTGAATATGTATCAAGAGGGATCTAGGGGTATTTTTGTCATTTCAAGTTCATTTGTGTGTTGAATGGATGATTTGAAATGATATGTGAAATGAATTTTGAAGCCGAAACAAATTTCAAAAGAAAAACCCCCTTGACCGAATTTGAAGAATAGAGAAGCCTAAGGATATTTTTGGTATTTTGCTTGTATTTATGTGTTATTCGCATTATGGTATGATGATTCGTGTGATGAATTATGATTTCGAAGAGAAAAAAATTTGAAAACCACCTCTTAGAGCCTAATGAAAAATATGAAAAGAATATGATTGTATAATAAAGTTTCTATTATGAAGTTAAGAGCAAAATAGTCCCTTGGTAATGGCCAAAAGGAAGGTTTCGAACGATTTCGAAAATGAAAATAAATGATGATGTTTGAAAGTTAATCGATTTATAAAAGTTTAATCGAAAACAATGATTTTTGTAATTATTGAAAATATTGAGAGCCTAAGTAAATTTGTACATTGGTAGGTGGAGATTGGTGGTTGAGATGCCAATAGGATATTTAGTAGCAGTATTGCACCGTTACGCTTATATGATGTGATTAACGGACTTTGAGTGACACCAAATGTTCGGTCTAGAATGTGATACGAATGTAAAGTTAAGCTTTAGCAGGCAGACATTGAGTGTCCAATGCTGGAGAGAAAAATATGAAATTCGTTACCGATCCATGATATCGTGACAGTATTTACGAAAGGTACTTACGATGTTCTAATAACCAATAACGAATTTGAATTGAAAATATGTGTTGAAAAGCCTTTGATAAAGTTTTTTTTTTTTTTTTTTTAAGAGTTATTTGAACATATGCTATGTTGATTGTTAAACGTTTTGTAAAATGATGTCTTTCATATGCTATGTTTGTGAATTTTTGTGATTTTAATATTACATGTGTATATCAACTGAGCTATTTTGCTTAGCGCGTTGGATTTTCCACTCGCAAATAATGATGTCTTCTAATATTGTTTCATATGCGTCAGAACTTTTTGGTAGACATCTTTGTCATGTATATATTTTGTAAAATTAAAGTTTCTTGACTTACATTTTGTATATTCCAATGCATCTGTATACGAGGTTTTGTAAATTTCAATGTATATGGTTTGTATTATGTTTTTAAATGTTTTCTCAAAAAGTTGGAAAAACAAGATGAGTTTGTATCTTAAAATGGGCATGTGTTTATTTTTGTTTTGAAGCTTTGTGTAAGAAAAATGTATGTTATCTTTGAAATTGTGTGTTGAAGTGATTTGATAATGGATGGAGTGTCCGATTGTGATAGTTGAGAAAGTGAAACAATATTAGAAGTGTTTCTTTTGATTATGCAGGCTTTAAAAATGTTTGGTTTTATAATAAAACAACGGAAACTCTGCTGGATTTTTCGTAAATCAAATTAACTAAATAAACAAGTTTTTGTAAATAAAAAATAGTAACGTCTTCCTCCTTGGCTCCAGTGTCCGGGGCGTCAGGGATCGAAGGGGAGGGTGTTACAAAAATTATCTATAATAGACCACAACAAGTATTTCTTACTAACACAGAACACAATACTGAAAAAGAGGAAGAAAAGTAGTGTCATAAGATCATTTGAAGCGGTGATAAAGAGTTAAATTGGGTCAATGAAGAGATTATTTCAGCTTTTAATCCTCCTATTGAAGATGGGGTGGTTGAAGATGAAAGGGAAAATGAAATTGAGGAGATCCCAAGTCAAGAAGAAGAACCCAAGAAGACACTTCAAGCTAAAAGTACACTATATGTTTCATTGCAATCCATATCTAAGAGATTTGGTTTAGGGGTGTTTGAGCCTACCTTTATTACACGATAGTCGGTGGATAGAACTCTCAATTGATCAAAGGAATTCATTAAGGAGAAGGTGGATGTGCAACATGGCGAGCTCAAAAGTAGGGCTCATGATAAAAAGGTGATCAAAACCACTGAAATGCCACAACATAGAGGATGGTTGCTACAAGGTTAAGATAGAGAACAATGAGGTAGAAATTAAATGGACAGAAGAATTACCACTGGATCTTCATAAGCTTTTTTATTGGAAGAGAAAATTCCTTTTTCAACCATATAAGAAGGGAATATGTAATAGGAAAAGACTAACAGGATGGAATGAGCGCAAGCATTTGGAAGTTCATCCTACATCACACCAACCACGATGCATCTTCGGTGCTTAAGATAAAATCTCTTAGAGCAAATTCAAGCACCGAGTGTCAAGGTCATTCATATGCATAAAAACTTACCCATGGAAACCAAGTTCATAGGAGTTATGGAAGAAATCAAGCTGATGACTATAATTTAAGTGTTGCTTGGAAGAGTTTTAAATTTCGTTTTCTTTAGTTTGTTGTATTTTATTTTAATTATGTTGTTGATTTTTCAAATTTTTGTGTTTATTGTTGTTTTGTAAGGGTACCAAAAAAAAAGCAATACAATATCAAGGACATCATTTAACAAGCCTAAACTCGTGAGGGAAATTTCTCAACTTTGCTTTTGCTATACTTAAATTGATGATTTTGCAGAACTTAGGTTTGGGGGTACGCCTATTTTAATTTGTTTTAGGATGTTAGTTTTTATATCTTTAGGAGTAATTAGTTTTCATCATAAATTATGGAATATCATGAGTTGAGAATTGAGTGTTTGATTGATAATGATGAGAATGCGATTTTCAATGAGTTGATTCTGTTTGAATGTTTTAAAGATTTATGTTTTCTCACATATGCACATTCACAACCAGATTCTTAACATTGTGGTGAATAGAAACATATTTGAGTAGTTCAGGATCTATAGTGGAGATTTCCCATGTGAGTTAATTGAGTCATTAGCATTTTATTCTAGGAGAATTTTTTTTTTGTTATTCTTAAACACTCTTCTCATATTTTTGAATTTTGTAGATCATCAATATGCAAAAATCCATATCCAAGCCCGAATTGAGTCTTACCCTTTAGAGCTTGGATTTACATTTGAGACTAAGATTTAGGCAAAAAAAGTGGGTTGAAAGAAAAATTGCAATTGTGCAATTGAAGTTGTGGTGAATGTTAAAAAAAAATGTTGTTAATGCTTACGAATGATTTTGAATAAGAAATTTCAAACATGTAAGCACAAGCAATAATTACAAAAGAGAGAGAGAGAGAGAGAGAGAGAGAGAGAATATAAAAAGAAGAAGAAGAAGAAGAGTGAAAAAAAGAAGAATTGCAAATAAAAAGTAGTTGGAAATGGAGACGAAGGAGAAAAAGCTTAGAAGGGCAGAAAATAGTCAATAGGTTAAGTGCCTAAATAATTGAATTCTTGAAGCTCTTTGTAAACTCTCGATTATAATTTCGGTTTACTATTATCTCTCTAGTATTAATCATTGACGTTAAATTTTTTTTTCGCATCACGAGTGGGATGTTGGTTAGAGGACCCAAGAGTATTAGATAATGATATGAGAGAGTATAAGGTGAGATAAGCTCACAACCAATGTCAAAAAGTTATAAAAGTTCATCCAATGAGAATTAGCCAAGTATGATAGAATCTATGGTGTTTAGGGAGCCATTTGGAATCTTTTGATTGGTGGAAGAATTAATGAGTTTAAGTGGTGACCAGTGGACCAATTAGCATTAAACTTATCCATTTAGGGGTTAAAATGGAATTAAGCAAAGTTCAAGGAGGTAAGTTGTAATTAAAAAAATGCCCCCACTATAAACAACTTGCTCTCTTGCATTTTCCATCTCATTTTTCACATTGAAAAATGATAGGGAGAGGGTATGTGTCGCTGGTCAAGGAAGAGAGGGAATCATATGACCTCAAGCAAATCTCTTCAAGAATTTCATCACCAAACTTCATCTTGTCATCAACCAAAGCTATTTGTGTAAATTTGAAGTGAGATTGAGGTATAAATAGGTGAGTTTTCTTGTATTGATTCAACTTGGATAACTTAGAAACCCATTCTCCATCTTGCTTCAAATGTTGTTTTGAGTTTATGGATTGAAACTAGGTTGATTTGTGATGATTTTGGTATAGTTAGTGTGATAAAAATTAAAAGTTAAATGTTGATGTATGTGAGGGGTGATTCATGGCCAAGTTTGGGCTTGGTGAGTCCATCTTTGATTCCATGTTTTGAGCTTAAATCTAATCATATTTGAGGCTAAGAAATCTTATAGAAGTGTTAAAATTAAATAAACAAAAGTGTAGAGACAAGTCTAGCGATTTTAACTTAGTTGAAGGACATTAAGGAATTTCATATAAAAACACTTTTTTTAAGCATGAATGAATATATTTGAACATATTTGAGTGAAAGAATGTTAAATGTGAAAGAAATAAGTTGATTGCATGTTTTATGTAAAAATGTGCATGAAAAAGTGTTGGAAAAATGTGGTTTTTGCCTAGGAACACTTACCCAGCGGTCGTTTCTTTCTGAATTCACTTCATGACTGACCTAAATGAGAGTTAGGGAGATGATTGGAGCAAAAACAGAATGAAGAAAACCTAGGGATTTCTCTTTAAGTAGCATTCGTCCAAAGGGGGTAAAAAACGGGGATTTTTCATTCCAAGCTTCAGAAAATTATTTCGAACATACCATGGTATTTCTAGGTAATAATAAATAGGATTCGTAAAAAGAAATCGGAATTCGAAAGTCTCGGATAAGTTAAAGTTTAGTTGAGAAAGTTTAGATATAAAAAAAGCTTTTATAGAGTTAATGACCTTAGAAGTTATTTATAACTTTGTATTAGTGAGTTTAATGATTCTAAATGAGTATTTGATGTTTTAAGGTGAAAGCAGAAAGTTTCGGAGGCTTCCAGAGGAAAATCGTCATCTAACGGAAGACGTTTAGTGAGTAGAAAGTTAGTTATTTGAAGTGTTATTTTATTTCAATTTTTTTCTTGTTTATATATGAATGAGTGCATTTTATTTCCTGTTCATATAAATTTACAAATTGTACAATTAAGTTGTTTATTGAAGTTATACTAAGATTCTAACATGTGAGTTTTGAGTTAAGTATATATTTATACCAAGAACATGCTAGAAGTAAAGATTTTAGGCTTTCTACCTAAAAAGCGAGTTTATTTTAGAATATTGAGAAAAAGAGTTTTATTACGCCTATGGTTTACCCTAACCCTAGTTAAGTGTCCAGTTGAGTACCCTATGCGTGTACGGTAGATGTAAGAGAGTCATTAACCGAGAGTGGAGTCTGGACGACTCCTAAAAGAGAAAGTCAGTTGAGTCACCCTCTGCACGTATAAGGGTTGTGTAGATCGGACCGATTACGGGAGGGTAATGCTGCCCAAAGTTTACCCATCGACGATTACACAAGGCAAATCCCTAAATTCCTAGTGGCAAGCGAGAGAGTTTAAGCTGCCACGACAGGAGTAGTTTCCCTAGGTTACCAGTAATGCGAGAAAATGAGAAAGTATAAGAAAAAGACTGAGAACGAACTTGAAAAATAGTTTTTGAACGAGTTTCGATAAAGTATTTAGAAAAAGAATGAAACTATTTTTCTTTAGTTTTATTAAACTGTAATTCTCACTGAGTTTTACTCATAGTTTGTTTCTAATATGTTTCTTAAAAATTCTCTCTCAGGTACAAGAGCGAGTCGTCCAGTAGACGAGGCTCAGGCAGACACGCGGATTGACTAATGGACGACCTTCATTACATTGTATAGCTCATATTTTTGTCATGTTCATATTTTGTATCAAGCATGGTGTAAATTATAAATGTAAATACAAGTTTTTGGATGCGTGTCTTTATAAATATGTTTTGATAAAAAAGTTTTAGTTTTTCAATTAATTTTCGTGATTGTGGTTTTTATGCTGGAGTTGATTTTGGGATGAGGGCCGAAGGCCCCTGATAGTTGAGATTGAGTGCTATAGAAGTGTTTTTAAACTGTATTTGAATTTGTTGGGTTGTATAGTTCAATAAACAGCCGGTATGCTGCAGAATTTTTATCAGAAAAATGAAAAATTTTTACTCTCACCACCTATTAAATGAGCTATAAAACAAGTCAAAGTAAGTTTTGGTGCTCCAATAGGATTTCTTCGGGTCAAAGTTAAGGTTCGTTGGAGTTCTGTTAAGGTGCTACGGAGTCTTTCTTAGGTTTAAAAGAGAGATTCAGGAAGGGTCCTATCACTCTCAATGTGTGATCCTAAGTTCCCTTGAAAAGCTGCTTCTTCCATTCTTTCTTGTTAGTCATTCACCCTTTGGCCTCGTTTCAACCTAATAAAAAAAACATAGTTGATCTCTTAAGAAGTTGAACTATTGTGTTGAAGTAAGCAGTGCTTGCTATGTCATTGATTTTTGATTCCTTCTATAAGGTCCTTTAAATTTATATGCACATATTTCTATTTCTTAACAACATGCGTTGAAAAAATTTGATATTTTATTGGGCATAAATTCCATCTCGCAATGTTGCAAGAGTGTTAAGCCTAGGTTCTGAGTGAATTTAAAAAGAGATATCTCATGAGACTTAGAATCAGAGCGAATTGAATCCTAGCATTTGAATGTGTATTTTTTAAGATGTTGTGTTTTCAATGTGGCATTCACAAGACACAAGAGACATGAATTGAATTAGTAAGATGACACTCTACTTATTGATTGAACATGTAAATTATTTTTTATTAGTATTCTGGTTCAAATCCTTTTTTTTTTTTTTTATGAATTATGAAAAGATATTTGTGGGTATCATAGCTAGTAAACCCTTAGGAGACATAACTCCTCTCGTTAGGTACACTTAGAGGTTTAAAGGCTTGTGGCATATGCTCCATATCATTATGTTAACCTATGAAATTAGAAGGTTTTTTTATTTTGTATTTTGTTTAGTTTGGTGTTCTAGACTTGCTCGAGAATGAGTAATGGTTAGGTTTGAGGGTATGTTCATTTACCTAATATTTGTGATGAAAATTTGAGTAATTATGATTTTTTTTTTTTTAATTTGTGCTTTTTTAGCCTTGTTTTTCGGATTTGCTTGAGGATGAGCAAATGTTAGGTTTAGAGGTATTTGATAACACTAAATTATACCCTTATTTTGTACTCACTTATCTAGTTTTTATGATGAATGTTTGAGTAAATTAGATTAATTATTTAATGTTATTATATTATTTCATTTAAGTGAGTCATGGAAGGTGCTATCAAGCAATTTGGTAATTTTTTAGGGAAACTATGCAATAATATGGGGTTTTAAAGTGAAAGTGGAAGATTCTAAACTGAAGTGGATATTTCTGGAAGTAAATCATAATCAAATCAGATTTCTTTAGGAGCAAGTAAAGAATCAATTCAAATTTGGAAGCAAATCTGGAAGCAATTAGGAAAGAAATCATATTGGAAATGTGAATCAAAGAAGGATAATGAGTGAGAATCAAATCAATTTAATTTGGAAATAAATCAGTTTAGAGTTAAAAGGGCAGTTTTTTGTTTTTGGGCTGAAAGATAGGTTGTATTGTTTGAGTTTGTTTGAAGTGCACAATTGGAGTTACATGAGCCATAACCTATATCTGAATGTCTAGTTTCTATAGTCACCAACAGTTCATGAATCGAAGTTCTCTAAAGAAAGTTATAGTCAATTTAGTGTTTGAAGTCAATACTATCACGAGTCACAACTCAGAACACATGTAGCGACCATTAGCTGCAACCAGCCACTAAAAGGAGTTACTTGCAATGTCTTGCACTATGCTTACAACCCATGCCCACATCCAACCGCTTGTAATAGTCACTTGCACTATTTAGGACCGTAGGAGTGACCATGGCCCACCACCTTGTTGTCACTTGCATTAGCCACTTGTATCATCTAAGCAACTCAAGTTGCGACATGTGATCCACCGAATTCCAGAGCTTTTCAAACACCTACTAACTGCAGGAACATTGATTGTCCTAAGATTCTCACTCAAGCACTGACTTGCACACACTATAGATAGGTGGCTTTAGGCATCAGAGCAATACACACAACCAAAGGGAGAGAGAGCCGGAGATCAAAGAAAGAAAGATAGCTTCAACGTAGATTAAGGGCTTTGCCCTCAACCACCACAATAGCCTTTGGAGCTTTTGATTTGTCATCAACATTGGAGACATAAGGGTCGCAACATATTAAGAGTCAAGTTGGAGATACCAATTAGGAGATCGTGCCTATTCAATGAGATTTTCTTTGTATTTTATTTTTGTTTATTTAAATATGTTGATTGATTCTTGATTTAGTTATTGAAATTGTAATATGATGATGAACTAGATTCATAATCTAGGGTTACAATATCGCCTCAAACTATGAAACTCACCTTTATAATATTGTTATAATTTAATTTTCATTATTGTGTTCTATCTTATTTTGTTCATAATGCTTTAAATTAATTGGTCATTAGTTCAATTGATTTGGTAACCATGAGTGAATTTGAAAGAGGTAGTCATGTGTTTAGATCTAAAATAGGATAGCATAAATTGCATAGGATAAAGATCAACTAGTATGGTTTGTGTGATCATTTATGAATGATTAATGCTTAATATGCCTATGTTAATTAATTGTCATAGAGATAATAGTTTGTTATTTAATTTAACTAAGTTCACTCGATTATCAAGAGAGGCTTATGGATAAATTAGAATTATTCGATCAAGCATATGATGAAAATAAATTATTAATAGTAGAGATATAGGTTGAGTAGATTGGTAGGGTGAAGTTGTAGCTCTAGAATCTCATTCCTCTCGACTATGATTTATTTTATAAGTTTTTTTCATTATTTTGTTTTCATTTAATCTTTACAATTTATTATTTTGATAGTCTGGATAAGGTGTAGTCTTGAATGGTTTAGTAATTAACATAAGTAATTTGGATAATCTTTGTTGAAACGATACTTTGCTCAGTACTGTATTACTTGTGAATTGTGTATACTTGCACATGTCTCTAGTATGAAATTTTATGCAAAAGAAAATAGTCTATTGTTTAAATTAGTTTATAAAATACACTAGAAATTTGTCGTTAGTGTCAATGATATTGCTACCACTAGTTCTCCCGGACAACTTTGCTATAAACTATCTAGCTTGAATCCCACAATCCCACCACCTGATTCTATATCTAATCTCCCAACCCCAAATCCAAAACTGTAGACGGTGGTAGAGGTGTATAAAGAGGCAATCGATGATGATGGAAGTGGAAAGTTGAGAGAAAGGTTTGTGAAGAGAGGTCATGAACAAGAGAACTTATTTTGGAGATGGAATCCTCAAATCTCTGTTTCTTTCCAAGTTTTTTTTTTTTTGTTTTTTCAATTCTTCCACTTGTTATCGCAATCCTTCTTCCAACTCCATTTCCTTTTGTTGTATTGTTTAGTATCTTGAGTGAATGATTTTCTGCATTTTAGAAATGAATTATGATTTGAATTTATGAGAGTTTTAATGGGTTTCGAAACCCATTTCTAGTTTGAGTTTTAGTTGTTGGGTTTGAGTTTGAGTTTGAGTTTTAAGTAGAAGGCGATAGCTTTAGGGTTTTGAACATTTATTATTGATGATTTTGTTGATTGTTATTTAGGTGTTTGATGGAAAAATGAAGAGTGATAAGGAAGAAGGAAGCAAGCAGTCAGTGATTATCTTTGAGTTTTAACGAGATCCAATATGGATCTCCATCATTATTATTTTATAAATTCTTTCTTTTTAATGTAAATTTATTATTTTATTTTAGTTTTTATAATTGAAAATGAATATAAGATTAGAATACAAAAATACCTCCAAGTTTATTAAAGTTGACTAACCGACACTAACGATAGGTAGACAAATTATAGTAAATGAATAAAGTTGACTCCACTTGACAATTAGTTTGAGCTAGCTAACTGATTTATAATTTGATCTTTGTTTTTCACTGAAAATAAGTTATAGTTGAAACTTTGTTTGTTTTTTATTTATTTTATTTTATGAAATATTTTATTTAAGTGAACATTTTCTACACATAAAATATTGCAACATTTAATGTACATGAATATTGACAAAAGTAAATGTTTCGTAGATTAAAAGCAGGCTAATGGTGATTAAATTTGATATTAAAAATGAATAATATTTTGTTTTTAAGCTAAAAGCATTTTTTTTTTAATTTAGATAAAAAATGAATTTATACTTTTAATTAAATATTATTGAAAATCTGTTAAAATCTTATGAACTTTCAAATTATGTTGTTTTATATCCGAAAGCTTTCAATATTTTCTATTGTTCTCTAATCAGTATTAATATGTTAAGGGTGTGCTTACTTATATGGTTAGAGAATGAAAATGATGAATAAGAATAATTGTAAGTGTTTACTTTTTCTTTTCTTTTCTTTTCTTTTTAATACTTGCTTTAAATAAATATGTAATCAGAATGAAAAATGTGGACCCATACACATTTGGGTTCATGGAATGGAAATGACATTCCCCACCCTCTTAAGGATTCTCAATCTCATTACTTATTAAATATTAAAAAATTCAGTTTATCCTTATCTGAAAACAAAAACAATAGACAATATCAGAAATTAAAAAAAAAAATGTGGGGAAAAAACCTAGTTATCAAACTGGATGTGAACATGCAGTAGTTGATTATAATATCAATGCCAATAATAGCACTTTTATCATATATATTAATCTCGTTTGATTTTTAGAATTAAAATCTTAGTAAGTATGTCAATGTGTTAAAATAATTCATGATATGATATAATAACTAATGATTTTAAGAATTTTTTTTTAAAAAAATTAGTTTAATAAGCATAATATAATTATAACAAAAATAAAATTTATTGAGAATAAAAAAAGTTACATATTTTTTTAAATGCTTATGCAGTTTATATTTTTAATCAAAAACATTTTTATAACTTGTAATTAATCCATTTTTATTCAAAAACAAAATAAACATCTAAATAGGAATACTGTTGAGTCTAGTTACAACAACTTATTCTCATTTAAATATATCATATCAATTGTAAATCAATCTAATTTCAAATCATTTTGATTTCAGACCATTCCAATTATATGCAAGTAAATGTTGCATAAACTTTGTCCACTAAAATTTAAAAACAAACTATTAATTAAAGATAATATATTTAAAAGTGACAAATAATGATAATAATAAATTAATAAAACTAATAGAAAGACTTTTTTTATTTTTTTAATGGCTAATACAAGCTCAAAGGTCAATCAGGATTAGGTGGGATATGACTCTGAAGTACGGTTTGAGAAACATTTTCCATGTAGAACGGAGCAGGAAACCACCTACACAAAAGTAGGGGAGACCCACATTATAAGTGGGGGAGCGCTGTTGTATGTAGAACTTGCGACATATACGAGTGGGCTATGCACTCTCACCGCTGAGGCACAACCCATCTACAATAGAAAGCCTTTTATCTCTCTCTCTTTCTTCCTTAAGCTTTCTTCTTCTTTTAAACTCTCTTTCATGTTGTTTTAAGGGTGATAGTGTTTGAGGGTAGTTTCTTGGGAATGGTCTGTATAGTGTTTGTAGGCTGGTCTTAAGGTAAGGCTAGCCTTTGCCTAAAACCCCATATTTATCCAAATTTTGGAGGATTGCAAAATAATTTTACCTTTTTTATTTAGAAAGAGTGGATTTCTATATAAATTATTATTATAATAAATCAAAATTTTATCTTAAAAAATTAACGTTGTCACTAGAGTAATAAACGAGAGTTTAAATCGTAGTATTCTTTTAATAAATAAGTTTCTTTTTTTTCAAGATATTGTTGTTTTCAATAGTTTAGACATAAATGATATTCACTCTAAAGTCAAATGTAAAAATATAAGCATCAAGGCATTAATTTTTCTTTTGAAAATTTCAACCATCCAAATGGCACTAATGAACATATCTTTGACTATATTTTAGGCCCCTAATTCCTACACTTTTGTTACGTTTCTTGGGTGTTTAGATGGTTTTATTGAGCGTTTCAGCTTATTTTCTGGTTTCTAAGTATTTAAGATTGAAAACGGCATATTCAAGTGTAATTGGACCGAAATTGGACAAGTTTGGGGATTCAAAAACTACCAAGGTAAAATAAGGTTAAATTGGGTCAAAAGGTCAAAGGAATTAGAAATCAAGTGTGGCAAGTAGCAACGGCAATCAACCATCACCAACTTAGTAATGGTAGAGAAAACGACGATCGCAGATGGTGACGACGATCGCAGATGGTGACAACGATCGCTAACCTCCAAAACATGCAAAAATTAATACGTGTGGTGACTGTGGTGACCACCTTCACAATACACCTAACAGTGATTGATTTAAGCCTAAACATTATCATTTGCAAGATTAGGGTTTTCACACCCTATAAATAGATGATTAATTCATGATTTTGAAGAGGCAACAACCATGCATTTGGAGATACCCTAGTTCTTCAATTATCTCTCAAGAAACACTATCAAATCTCATAGTTTCTAGATTGTATCAAGCGAAGTTTGAAGTAGCAATTATTCAAGAAGATTCGAGGGTGTTCAGGGCTTCTCTTGGATTTGTTTTGATATGTTTATATGTTGTTTTTGTACTTCGTTTGATGAGAAACTAAACTATATGTTAGGGACCCAATGTTATGAGTCTTATGACTTTTTGATATTTGTTTTTAGGGAAAATTTTATCTCGCCTCCTCTTTAAGGAAAAAGGTTATTTCTTAAAAAAGTAATTTTAATGGTGGGGATTTGTAGATGAGGTGAGATGATACCTCTTCTATCCATTCTTTTTTCATAAAAACTACTTAATTAATAATTAATTAAGTTTTTTCTTATTAACATAAAAATAATCTTTTTCCCCTCAATAGTGAAATTTGCTATTAGTAAGACTCTTAGTCAATGATTTTTAGGGAATATTAGTACAATAAAAAGCTGCCAATGAGTGCAATAATGAGATACATTAAGGGTATTAATACAATTAACCCAAATTATATCCCAAATTTTCATTACACATAATGTTTCAAACAGTCACATTAATTTGAGCTAATATTTCAAGCAACCACATTAATTTGGAATAATGTTTCAAACAACCACATTAATGATGTGTTAGATGCATAGTTTTGAAAAGCTTAAGGTGCACCTAGACGTAAAAGGGCCATGAAGTCTAAGACGTAAGGCGTGTCTTTTCGACATGAGACAAATATCTTATACAAAACAACTTAAAATATTATCAAATTATAAAATTGGTTCTTATTTATATATGTATATATAATTATAGGAATTTTTTTATTTAATTTTCAAATCAAAAGGTTTAATTGAATATTTTATCATAACTTAGGGATTATTTATAATTTTTTGTTTAATTGGGTATTTTATTATAAATTATGAGGTTATTTATAATTTTTGTGTTTAATTAAATATTTATTCATAAATTAAGGATTATTTGTACTATATATATATGTATAAGTTTTGACATGTTAGAGATTTAGGGTTAGCCGTCATTTTTTTCCCCACCTTACCCATCACCCTTCCTCAACCTCTCTCTTCATAGTAATTTTCTCCCCCTTTTCTTTCTCTCATCATCTTTACTTCCCTCTCTCTTTCCTCATCTTTACATGCTTCACACTCTTCATTTTTGCCTTTTTTTCTTCTCAGTCCTCACCGTATTCTTCATTGCAGCCACGAAACCATCTCCGGAGTGTCAGTTTAGGCTACCGGAGTGCCGGTTATGACTAGGTTTTGCCAAGGTGCACCATGTGATTCTATGCCTATGCGGGCTGCGCCTGGCTGGTGGTCAGCGCCGGAGGGTGCACACACTGCTCCTTGTGCCTAGACATGCTTTTTCAAACTATGGTTAGACGAAGCTGTATAACAACTGCATTAACATATTAATTACAAAATATTTATCACATCATTTTAAATATTAAATACAACTTTTCATCTCAATAATGTTACTTCCAAAAAAAATTCTGAATAATGTCGATAAATAATTTTAAAACATAATATTATAAATGCAAAAGTCGAGCAATATCTGTATATTATAATTCCAGCCACATTTTAATTCCAACACTTACAACCCAGGCCCCTCATTCAAAATACCAAAAAGACTTGCAGGGATGACCAACCAGTAGATGATGGGAATCCACACAAACCATATATGCAGAAGGATAGCAATCTAGCCTGCAAAACCTGGCAAATGAAATCGCTAGACAAAAAAGACTAACATAAAACCTGTCATCTAAACTGATCTCGATAGTCCTCTGATTCCAAAAAAGTATCAGTAAATCAATAAAAAAAAAAAACACAAAAACTTGTGGCTTCTATGGGCATCTAACTTCTAAAAACACAAAACATTTAGAGTTTGTGGATGCTTTATCATTTACCAGATGCAGAACTGCGGCCAACTAAATCTCATTAGTACATTTGCATTTGTCATATTTTGGGGGCTTCACGCAAAGAAGTGGTTTGGTCCATGCACAGATGTTTGTTTCCTTCACGTCCATCATTTATAGCATTGTCTGCAGGATCTTGAGATGATCCTGGATTCAAGTTGCTTGATATTGCCTTGCATCCCACTATGGTAGTGTCACCAATACTTGAAAGAACTTCATTTTCGTTTGCAATATTTTGCTTGACATCCATGTCGCAGCCTTTGCTACCATTACCTATGAGGTTTTCAGCTGCCTTCTCTGATTTGGGATTCCAGTAACTGGAGTAGTTGGCCCTGTTAGTTTCCATCCCACCATCAAGAGGATAAACTTTATTATAATTGTACAAGTCCTCATTGCCCCTACAGCTTTCAGTTTCACCAGATGTACTCACAATAGCATTTACCTTGTTTGTTTCAAGAGATGAATCTTGCCCAATGGATTGCTTGCTAATATTAAGATCTTGATACGATCCATCTACTTTTTCAATGGCAGTAATACCCTTGGTATTATTTTCATGTTTTTCTAGAGATGACTGCAGCCTGGTAGACTGGTTGCTATTTTTGAGATCTTGTACCACTCCATCCAACATCGAATCCTTTACAACGAAAGCTTCATCTACATTATGACTCTTTTCTTCAGGAGAAATCAAAAGTTGCATGTTTCTAGAGCCAAACTTTGGTGATAATTCTTTTCCATTCTTATCAGCATTTCTAGAAGTTGCCCCACAAGTGTCCACAGTTTCTTCTCCACTGCAATTTGAGACCCTTTTAGCTTCAATGTACTTGTCTTCACGACTAATTCCACACAACAGATGTGGTACAACCTTTGCAGAAGTGTCAATGCTCTTGACATCAGGCAACTCATTCTTATTAAAATTTGGCCTAATCAACTTCCGCCTTTTGCACAGTCCACCAGATTCACCCTTCCCTGCATTCTCATTACAGCCACTGATCTTGATATCATCATCACGAGCTTTCCTCACTTCACTACGACGCTTGAAGTCCACAAAAGGTGTCATTGAAGCAAATTGTTCATCATTATTATCTGCAGTCTCAGCAGTACCATCCATTACCATCTCCTTCGAAATTTTTTGCGCTGTCAATAACTCACAGGTAGTTCGTCTCTTTTTCCTAAAGTTCTTAGCAGTATCTACAGCTGACTGTGTGTAGTTTCTCATCTTCACCCATTGGTACTGACTCTGGCGCAGCATGGACATGATTTCCTCTGCTGAAGTACCCATAGCATCTTCATTATTGTCATCAGCAGTAACACTTTCTTCCATATGTATTTCTGAAGCTTTAACTAAACGTGAAAACACACTGATCCTATTCTTTTGACAACCAGAATACATGTTTCTGGAACTTCTGTAGACAACAGGGTTCAATGAATAATTATCATGGTGATCTATGCTTTCAAATTCAACAGGATAATCATGACCCTGTGACTGGCTATGGTCTTGTTTCAATGTGAGGATATTGCCGAAAAATGATCCATTATCTCGTTTCTTTTCTGATGTTAGAATACATCCATAATCATACACAAAAGGAGCAATACCTGGAATATCGGAAGAAGAAGAAGGACCCTCATTTATCCCATCACTACTTCTACATTCCAAGAAGGAATCAGAAGTAGAAGAGGCTTCCAGGAAGGAAACGCCTCTAGCATCTTCATTCTTAGAAAAGTCCTTTTCTAATTTTTCTGAATAAGCTGTCCCAAAGAAAGGTCCGCCAATCCTACAAGAGAACTCACGATGTTTTCCAGATAAAGGCATTGGAATGCTGGACTTAAAACCAGAGTTGACATCAGATGATCTTCTTGTACCTACAGGCTCTACACATGAAAGTAAAGGCTGGTTTCTAACCGAAGGAAAGATGCGCTCAGCATTACTATCATGAGAAGGGTCAGAGTCCGACACTGGATTTAAACTATGATTAACCGCAGAAGATGAATGCCAGTAGTCAATACCGGGGGTATCTGGATCATAAGGACAAGTGCTTGTAATATTTGCATCTCCAGAAGGTATAGACCAAGAAAATTTAGAGACTTGTGGTCCCATTGAACCACGAAGAGGTAAAGGTAGCTTAGATTGAGTGTGAACAAAAGAATCTGCTCGTACAATGTCAGAATTGTGAGTATAAGAAGTTGTATAACTATTACACTGATCTGAACCAGGGTCCACGGTTGAGCTGGCTGCCCCATAACCATTATCTCCATTGTTGCCAAGTCCTAACCTATTAACTTTTGAAGACCTGACATCATCAGGAATCCTTCTGATCTCATTATCAGAAGAACAATGCGGATACATGGATGAAATAACTGCCCTGAGATCAATGTCCATATTACACTCATTTCTTACACAATCAGTAGTTGCAAACCTGCAATCATTTGTAACTCTTGCAACGTCATGTAAAGATTTCTCAAAGTAGTCTTTCGAGATGACTTTCCCAAACTGATTGCCTACTTTATATTCATTTGGTTCCCCAGCAGTTCTGCCACCACCAGTTGTTGTTCCACCACTGGCAAGGGAGTCAACAAAGTACTCCTTAGAAACGGTGGATCTAAAATGGCAGTTGGCGTTACGTTGGCCTGGAAGTTGATTCTTCATTATAGACCTGTCATCATCCGCTGCTCTTCTGAATTTACTCGTAGAGTAGCTAGGAACTTTACTTATGGTGAAATGTTTCTGACGTGGCTGAACGTCTAGCTTTCTCAGACTGAAAAGTGAAAGAAGTTTATGTACCTACAACATTAGAACACATCAGAATTAATGAAAACAACAATTAGAAGGCAAACATTCATCATTTAGGTCTAACCTGATAAGTAACAAAACAAACCTGATCCTCTGACAGTCCAAAATTGAACTTGTTTTTTGAAAAATAATTTTCTTTGATTGCGTCATAAAATTCATCTTCACAAAGCGGACTACAAGACCACAATGGTGTGAATTTCACCTATGAAAAGAAGACAACAAAGATGGATAAGTCAAGTTATTCATAAAATCTTCACCCTCGTTTTAGTAAGTTGCAATCAACTTTACAAAGTCCCCTCTCTAGGACATGGAGTAAATATGTAACAGTACCTGTGCACAAAATTGCTTCCCTGATGAAATGTATGCATGCGGCACAATATTCATGGCACCATCCGAAGATGCCTGAAAAACACCATGGAGTTCTCTCTTCTCGAATTCAAAAAGGAACAAAACCATTCCAGCTTTAACCTGTTTTACAAAGTTCACCATCCCAGACGGAAGGCCTAATAGCTTGCGCCTAAAACATTCCTTCTTCGTGGCCCTGTTCGACATGAATATCGCACCAAACTCCGGAACACGACCCGGAGCACCATTCTGCTCGTCCTCAAACCCCATCACCTCCACCATACACTATCAAGTCAAACACCAATAATAACAACAACAACAAGGAAACTAGAACCTCCATTTTAAAAACATCCATATTAACAAATCCACGTTGCCAACTTTACAAGGGTCCAGCTACTATACAGGTTCAATATAGATACACAATTAATTAATAGTCATTAAATTGCAATCCAAGAACGTATAATAATTAAAAAAATAAAACTAAAAAATAAATTATTCTCTCACAAATTTTTTTTAATAATTCATAAATCCCCCGAAATTGCTTAATGAATTTGAGTTCGAAACAAGAGCGCCCACTGAACCCTATGATCTTTGGGAAACTATATGATAACTAAAAATCCTACAAATCAATTTCACAACTTTTCCTTTTTGTGTTAATCTAAAAATCCTTTGAAACCGTTAAACAAATTTAAGTTTGAAACTAAAGCCCCCGCTGAACCCTACAATCTTTGAGAAACTATATGGTAACTAGGTAACTATATGATAACTAAAAATCCTACAAATCAATTTCACAGCTTTTCTTTTTTATGATAATCCAAAAATCCTTCGAAACCGTTAAGCAAATTCAAGTTTGAAACTAGAGCCCCCACTGAACCCTATAATCTTTAGAAAAGCTGTATGTTAACTAGGTAAGTATATGGAAATTAAAAATCCTATAAATCAATTTCACAAACAACAATTAACAATTATCAAGTCACAACAAACAAGCAATTATAAATACAAAAATTTCAACTTTTTAATGCAAATATGACAATAACATGATAAACTAACAAGAACCCTAATAATAAAAAAATGAAGATGGCAAAAAAGCGTCTAAACGTGCCTAATCAGCAACTAACAAGACTGAGTCCAGATTAAAAACCGTGGTTACGCGGCGCAGAGACTGACAACATTTTCCTAATGCGTTAAAAGTTTTGTTAAATTATGTTGTGTCCCACTAAGTTATATCAACTCACGAAATGGCCCCGCAAATAGTATAAGAGTTTGTTTTTTCATACAATCAACGAATAAAAAAGAGAAACGGCAGTTAACAAAGGAAGAGACTCACCGTTACGGTTAACAAGCGCGGCGGAGACTCGGCTGGTCGGCGATCTCTCCCTCTCTCTCTGTTTCTTGCGTTTCAGTTCTGAGCTTCTCGAAATGATAAAAATGTTTGATTTATTATTTGAATAAATTAGAAATTAGTCATGCTTGACAGACGTGGATCGTTGATAGTTTATATGCCTGCAACGATGTGACGTATATCATGCATGGACTTAACAAAAAAAGAAAAATGTGTAATTATACGGTAAAATATCTTATTATACTTCTTTATATATAATTATACCTAAATATATATAATCATATTTATTAATTATGATTATATTTATCAATTATAATAATATATATTTGATAATAAATTATAATTATATAATTATTTATTTTTTTATCAAATACATATACTTAAGATGTATTCAAGAGGATATATATATAAATTGAAAATGATAATAATATATATTTTTGAAATATAAATTGGGGGACTCTATTGCCACCCAAACTTCTCCTTACACCCATTTTCTCAACCCATCCAACTTTAAAATTCATAATTAAAAATTTTACGCTGTACATACATTGTGCCATCTTAATTATACAAGTAGTCTTTCTTCTCCTTTTAATTTTCTTTTTTAACTTGTCATTCTTCTCTTTTTAATTTTCCTTTTTAACTGTATCTGTATCATCAATTATCACAGATAAAAAAAAACGTATTTATGTCATAATGATTTGTCTATAAATTCTTAAAAACATATGAAGATGTTATTTAATATAAGAAAACTCAACAAATATGAAATTTAGGTAGGAAAATTTTTGTGAAAGCAATCTAGTTTTTAAAGACCCAAGACCAAGGGCATAATAAAAAATAAAATCAAAACAAAAGATTATTATTATTTTTTTCATGTATGTTCCTTTTCTCACCTTAAATTTATTGTGTGGAGTTCTTTGAACTAGCATGCTATGCAAATAAATTCATACTATTTTTTGATTGATCTTTAATGGTTTTAGAGAGGGAAAATGGAATTAGACAGAGAAAAAGAAGCCATCAGGGAATATTTTTAGATATAATTTAACCAACATAATGATAATTTAAAGATTAAAAACCTTGATATATATATATATATATAAGATTAGATTTGATTTAAAATGATTTTGGATTACATGAGAGAAATATTTTGGGGGAAGGGTTAAAAGGTATTTTTGGGCCTATCTAGTAAGGAATTCTTTTCTAGTGAAATGGTATCAAAGCCTTGGCGTCCGACCCTGAGTGCCGTGTTCGAGTCCCCAGAGGTGCGTAACTATCTGGTCCCTTTAAGGCCCATGAAAGGTAAATGGGCTGGGATAGGGGAAGGATTAAAAGGTATTTCTGGGCCTATCTAGTAAGGAATTCCTTTTCTAGTGAAGACCAATCAAGTTGAATGTAAAGAATATATGCAATTTATTTATATTATTTTGTCTTGAAAGTATATCAATTAGGTTGAATAAAAGAATATATGTAATTTATTTATATTATTCTATCAATAAAAGTAATTTTATTTAAGGTTATTTTTGTAATAAAAATATCTGGTAAAATTATGGCTTAAGAAATTTGGGTGGCAATATAGCCACCCTTTTAAAATATAAATTATATAAATAATAAATATTTGTTGAAATATGAGTAGAGAAATTTTATTGTAAACATTTGTATATAAATTTTTTATTGGTAAAAAAATAAAATGGAAAAAAATTTTAACTTGTTCTATGATATTGAAATATGAGTATAGAAAGGAAATATAAAATAACCAACTGTAGATGAAAAAGTATACATAAATATAAGTTACACAACATTAATTTATATATGTTCGTGTACGTATTCAATTAATATTTTCAATTCAAGATAGTTAAATAAAGTAATTTTTTTATCCACCATCTATTAATGCAAGTCAATTGAGTATATCATTTTCTCATATAAGGTAGAGCCGTAGAGGGGTCAATCTCCTATATGATATTTGTGGTATAATCTACTAAATTGGGATAGACCTAAATGATTTGCAAGTTGAGAGATTATTTTGGAATTTGGAGAAACCACAAAATTAAATTTTATTTTTAATTTGTGAACAATTAATGTATATTTTATTATTAAATGATTTAAAGATCACTGTCCATTTAGATATACATGGAGAGTTTTATCTAAGAATCGATTTTTTAATAAAATATAATATTTAATTCCAACAGAATTGTGTAGAATTGACAATTGATGTTAATTTTTTATTAAAAAAAAAGGGGGAAAGCACTTAGATTTGGTGACATGTTGAGATACAGCCAGTACGGGGTGATTTTGTCGGCCCGTCAGCGTAGGACAAATGTTAATAGACATTGAAATGAACATTCGGCAAAGCCAAATAAGTTTTATTTATTTATTATTTTTTTAATGAACAAAATTTTATATTAATTTATGACATTTCAAAAAATATTAAATTTTTAAAGTTTTTTTAAAAATAATTCTTTTTATTTTTAATTTTTTTAAAATTTTTTAAAAGATCAAAATTATTAATCAATTAACGGTTAACAGTGACTTTTAAACAATTTAAATTATAATCTAATAACTTATATTCAGAAGTATTTTAGATAATTTAATTTTTAAATTTATTAATTTATAAGGATAATTCATAATTTATGTGTCATTAATAACGATCAAAGATATATATATTTTTTTCAATATATTATGTTAATATCGATAGCTATTTGATTGATGATTTTGATTTTTTAAGAAAAATTTTGAAAAAGTTAGAAATGAAAAAAGTTATTTTTAAAAGAGTTTTAAAACTTTGATATTTTTTAAAATTTTAAGGATTAAAACAAAATTTTATTAAAAAAAAAAAAAAGTCAAACGGTGGCGTGAGAAAGGTAACAATTGCGCGGGGCGGGACCTGACTAAATCGTCAAGATTAAACTCATTCAATAGCTTTTTTTTAAGCATTTTGAGTAAATGTTCTTTACATATTATTCATGACTAATTTAAATGTTAATTTCCTCTAAAAAAAATAAATTAAATGTTAGTTCATCTTTTAAACATGTCATCCCTAATTTTATTCAATAATTTAATTTCTACAATAAATTGGTGGCTAATCAATATTGACAAAGAATTTCTTCTATCATTATCTTTTTATTTTAATAAATTATTTTAATTTATTTTCAATGGAGTTTGAAAGTGAAGGATAATGTAATGATGATTATATTGCCATATAAAAACGGTCTTATCTCATCATACCTATATTTTAATAAATTTTTTACTACTAACATATCCCCGTATGATTACTTAAAAGTGGATGATTGAATAATTGTAGATATAATATTACTTTTTACACCCATAATTTATGAGCAATACTAGATTTTTAAATTTTTTTTTTTTTTTGCTCAAACTAATGATCAAATGACATGACACGTGAGTTTTCAATATTATATTAATTATCACATCATCTCATGATTTGAATAATGTTAGATATCAAAGATTATCACAGTGGAAGGTTGATCTTTGGGACTATTACATCTAGTCAGATAATAATCATTA
This sequence comes from Litchi chinensis, assembly GCA_019925255.1. Taxonomy (NCBI): domain Eukaryota; kingdom Viridiplantae; phylum Streptophyta; class Magnoliopsida; order Sapindales; family Sapindaceae; genus Litchi; species Litchi chinensis. The sequence goes on from CM034469.1 coordinate 3,824,563, forward strand.
AGAAAACCTATCTTAACTCACTGAGTAGGAACTTTTTCTACTAGGAGAAGGGAGAAGACAAAAAGTAAAAAAAAAAAAAACTTTGTGGTTACTAAGCGTTCATTGAACACTTTGTTATTGGACGTTCTAAATGACAAATCAAGCTTAATATTTATAGGCCATGAGATGATGAGTTTAATCTCAATTAGGTTTAAGAATTTCAAATTAAATATTATCCCATAGCTAATATTTTATCTCATAAATCAATTATCATCTTATGTAGTGGCGGGCTCAAAAATTAATATTAGAGGAGACATTTTAATAAATTGACAATAATATTAAAAACACTAAAATTGTAGTAGTCAAATATGAAGTTTTCTTTTTGGTTGATTTCTAAGTAATCTCCATCAATTCCAAAATAATTAAAAGTAAAAATAAAAATATTCTTAATTATACATATATAATCTTATAATTTAAAAATCTCTTGCATAAGGAAAAAATAATTTTTTATTTCTGATCATAATATAATGTTTGACAATCAAATTATGTAAACTTTATATTTAAATTAGAATTTAAGTTTTTGCTAGAAATAAAACTTAAGCAAATATAACATAAAATATTTTTTATGCCAAAGAGTTTTTTTATTTTTTATTTTTTATTTTTTATTTTTTTTATATATCACTTTTTGGTTGTAAAAAAAATAAAAAAAAAAAAATAATTTTAAAAAATAAAAATTAAATCATTATTATACTTTAAGAAATTAGATGTAATAAATTAAAATGTATACTTTATAATATTAAGATTCATTGATATGATTTTCAAGTCAAGTTAGAAATATTTATATTATAATTAGAATTTCTAAAAAGATATTAATATTTTAATAAAAAAAGGTAAATATGTTTGAATTTATTTTTTATGATATATATCATTATAATAGAGATTCTAACAAATGACAGATAATGACAAGACTCTTCCCAGACCTTATCTAAGTTCTTGTCTGGAGGATCTTGCTGGGCACTTCAACGGACTCATCGAACCCGACTCGTCGGATCGAAGAAATCCAAGAAGCGAATCCTAACTTTCTTCTCTGGTTTACTCGTTTAAAATTTAGTGATTTGATTTTTCTTTAACTGGTTAGGAGTGTTAAAATTTTTCTCGATTCTATTTCAAATACTTTTATAAAATTTTCGACAGTATAACGACTACATTTTTTATAAAACCAAAATTTACCTGTAATGAAAATTACACTTCAACTATGATTTCAATTTCCTCCCAATTTCTTTATCCACAAACCACAATCATCATCACATTTTTTTATCACAAATAGGCATAGACAATTTATAATGCAATATGTAATTACATATCCATATGTAAACATGACAAATCATCAAATATTTACAACATACAATTCCTAATACAAATGTATCCCAAAAAGGTGATATATTTAATCAATATACACAACATTCACAAATAGCTTGCACCACGTGCCCACCTATATATATATATGCAATCAAGAGGTCGTCGTCTCATCCGACGGTGGCACTCAATGAAAACAATTAAGCTACAAAATAAACAAACATGTTAGCGCATCAATGATATATAATATCACATATGTTAATATAACGATGCACCAATTATTCAAGTTTTAAGATTTCTTTTAAAACCCCCATGTATATCCTTGACTTATTCTAACCATCACGGGCGATTATAACTAACGCCAACGTGAAGCTTACTGATGTATCTCAACCATTACGTTACGAAATTTACTGCACCGTACGTAGGGCGCTAAATCTTATCACTGGGCAACTACAATACAGGATTTTCTGCATCGCAAGTGTAGTGTTAAAACTCTAGGCGATTACGAGCGGAATTTACTGCATCGCTTCGTAGCGCTAACTATCAACTAACCAACTACGTGCAGAATTGTCTGCATCGCAACGTAGCGCTATACTTTTCTATAATCTGAGCGATTACGGACGAAATTCTCTGCGTCGTCACGTAACGCTAAATCTCATAACTTTTAAGGCATACACATGGGTTTTATAATTAACTTTTCAAGTGCCAAAGCACAAAACTCTCTAGTTTTTAAAACTACTAAAACTCTCTCATTTTACCTTTACTAAAACGACTTAGTATTACTTTCTAGTGCCATATAGATTCCTTAGGAATCTATACGCTTAAACTTTAACTTTAACATTAAACATCATTTTCAATCTCATTTCTTACTTAACTACAACATTCAATTAAAACAGCCAAGAATTGACATAGCAAGTGGAAAAGATTTTAAGTGGCGAACCACTTACCTCGAAGCCGCGTCAAGCGCCTCGATGAATCTCAGGAGCCTCGGTGTCTCGCTCTTCACCTACGCAACATTTTCTCATCATTACTAATAATAAAACTCAATTCTCAACTATAAGTTAGGAATTCTCAACTAAGGTTATTTTTCTCTATATAACCTCCTAACTTGTTTCTAACTCAACCGAGACTCTCTAACTTCGATTTCTATGCAAAATTTTCAGTTTTGGACCCCTAGGGACACCCCCATGCAGTCCGTTTACTTGTTAGAGGCTCGAAACGAAAAATCACATTTTTAGACTCAACTTACAGCCCATAACAGAACAGGTGACAACACGCTGCTCGGGGCTCCGTTTTCCTTCGTTCTTTTTTTTATGGTTCACTTATCTCACATTCTAGTTACATGTCAAATTTCGTTGAAAAATATTATCGTTTGCTAAGTCAAATCTAAGGAAAACACCCGGTTTCGGACACTTTCGGGTACTTTTAGTGCGCCTTTTGTATACTTTTTCGTTTCGACTTAGCGACGCTAGTTTTTCTTCTATAGCTAAGCTTCATTTAACTAATTATGATCAACTAAACTCAAACCATGCACTAAAAATTGTATTTACATAACCGTTTCACTTCTCAGAGCTCTAACGACATTATTTTGCTCCTAACTTGCACAATTTTTATCGAATTCGATCCGTTCCAAAACCTATGGTTTTCTATGGTTCCTAGGCATCATTTGAGGTGTAGAATACCCCCATATAAGTCAGTTTTGGTCAGGTCTCCTCTAGCTCAAAAATTCCACTCGGGTTGCCCAAATTTGCTTCAAACTATGTCTTTGAAACTCTAACCATTTCCCAAGCTTTCCTAGCTCTTTTTATGCTCAAACTTGGGCTCTAAATCACTTAATCTCAAAGCTTATCTACTGCTCTTCAAGTCTTTAACACATATATAGACCTAACTTGGTCATTTAAATATTCAAACTTCACTCACACATTTCATCAACTAGTTGGTGTGTAAGAAAAATGGATTTTCGTTTCTATGGTTCTCAAGTCTATAACAGCCCATATATACAGCCCTAAGCCATCATTTACACCCAACAACATATCCTCTAAGGTTCTATATCAATCACTTAGGTTTTGACATCACTTTCAAGTGTCAAACCTTCAACACAACACAAAACTCTGCACTAAAAAAAAATCAGCAGCCTACTGAAATTTCCAGCAAAAGAATGAGAAGATAATATGATATCTTACTTGATCCTTCCTATGGGAAGTGAGAGGGACTTGAGAGAGGGTTTAGAGGAAGGGTTTGAGGTTTAGATGGGCTGGAGAAGGGCCTTCTTCTTCCATTATTTCTGGTTTGGCGTCCAACACTGCAGAGCTGTCCTGTTTTTCGGTTTTGCTTCTGCTGTTGCTGCTGGTTGCTTCCTCTTGAGCACGACCAGCAGCTATTTTCTTCTTCTTTTCGTGCCTTCTTCTCCTTTTCTCCTTGCCTTTCACTTCTGGTCTTGATCCTCTTCGGTTCAGCTTTGATTCACGGCTGTTCTGCTCGTTGCTCTCTCTCTCTCTCGCGAAGTTTCTCACGGTTTCTGGCGTGTTCTCGACTGAAGGGGCTGCTTATTTTCTGAATGTTTTTCAGTTAAGTGTTATATTTATACTAGTCACACTTCTCTTATTTACATCATGCCCCAACTCTTTTTAATTTCATTCCAACCTCATTGTTTCGGTGTTCTCTCATAGTAACACCCCTCCTTGTTCTCCCTTGTCTATTTCGCTTCTACTTGATTTAATTTTCGTTTCGTTAAAAATTGTTTTAAAACGTCAAGCTCGTCTTATTGACCATTTGACTCTCTCTTTTAATTAAATTTTAAATTGAATTATCATTGACTAAAATCTTCAATTTTCTAACTTGGATTTTCATTGACACGCTACTTTAACTTTTTATGGTCGACGAATTTCGTCGTACTCTTAATTTAATAATTCTCTGAGGCCATGAAGTTCAATTAATTAATTATAGAGATTTATATTATCTCCCTAATCTAGCTTCTAACACTTGGAATTCATAAGTCGAGACTAGGGGTTTACAGATAAATATTTGAATAAAAATCAAGAAAATAATAAAAACTGAATATTAATAAAGACAAGGATAGAAAATTAAAATTATAAAATGATAAATCTACACTTTACTTTTGTAACTAATATATTTAGAGATATATGTTAACAAAAAATCTAATAAAAAGCTTGTAAAAAATAAAATTGAAAAAAAAGTTCTAAATTTTAAAAAATTCAAGGTGGCCACATGTCTCCTCTGATGATACATTGGGTCCCACCTATGATCTTATGACAATATTATTTTCTATCAATCAATTTATCATACGATGAAAATTAAGGTTTTGATTTAAACAATTTAAATAATTGTCAAATAGTTATTGAACCATTTGGGCGTATGTTTACATCTCCAATTCATGCAAGTGGGACAATGTTTATATCATAAAGTATCGTTCCATAACTCTAGGTCTAAACAAAATTATCAAAGCATTCACACAAGCAAATGCACAATGTGACCAATAAACAATCAATCAATATTGAAGCTTGCTTTTTAATATTCCAGATATCAAATATATTGTTCATATGTGTACCCTATATTTAATTTTCTTTCATCAGTCCAAGCATACTAATCCCTTATCATATAAAGCTATGCTTGACCACAAAATCCTATGTGTATCCATGTCTTCAATAGACTATACAATTGATCGACCGGTGAATACATAAATTTGATGAGGAAACATTGAATCTTCCCATTAAGCTTTTGTTTCATAGTTTCAAAATAACTGCTATCCTAGACATGTTTCATAGACAAATAACATACTAAAGAAGCTAACATTATTTTGTTACTTTGAAACAATATCAATGGTCCTAAGGACATTAATTTTGAGATTTTACAAAATTCAATGGAACTTACACAATTAGGAGTCAAAGATTCTTTCACTCATTTTCTTATTAGTCATTTAGCACACAAGGTATAAATCATGTGCTACAAAGAATATTATTCGTAATAAAAAATATTTATGTCTACAACCTTCACCATACAAATCTAAATTCAATTGTCATTATTTGCACATAACTTGAGCCCTTAAAGTTCACATAAAAAAATTTTAAGCGCTAATAAAGGTCTCACATCAAGCTTAATAAAGTGTTAATGATTGAAATATCATGTTTAGTTCAATAAATGTAATTTCTTTTATGAACATTATTTTTTATTCAGTCAAGGAGACATACTCATATATATTAAAGCTCTATAAGATTAACTCACGATTTAATTATTTATATATATGTGTCTCATCTTAGCTTGCTTCCTTAGCAACTAAGGTGACGACATGTGTGAGAATGTCAGTCTTAACCTAATGACGTATCCAAAAATTCTCTTTTTGTTTGAAATATATGCTAGCAATATGAGGGGAAAAAAAACATGTTTATTCATATAAAGATAATAAAAGTCAAATAAAACAAACACAATTACAATCTATACAATCCAAAAGATCTAGCATGTGACAAAAAAACTTCTCTACTCACTATCTTTAAGAATGGATGGGCTATCATTTTACGGGTAGATACATATTGAATTATTACTTCCTTTTTTCCTATGACATCTCTAACAAAATTGTATTTTGTTTCTATATGTTTGCATTTACTATAATATATAGAATCCTTATTGTAAGCAATTGTTGCTTGATTATCATAATGGATAACTACTGGTTTAGAATGACGGGCCCCATCTTTATACACTCTAGGCAGCCCGCTGGCAATCTCACGGTGGTTTTCCAGTCGATATCTAATCCGGTTGGAAGGTTCTCATGAAGTTAAACTATTTTACTTTTACTGAAAATCTCTTATAACTTTTCTAGAAGTCTTTTTTTGAATGGAAATGGGTAGAAATTTTTTCTTTTAAAACATGCATTTATTAAACAAGGTTTATAAAACTTTGGTAGCATAACGACAGTTTTTTTTTTTTTAATTCTACCTTGCAAAATTTTCATAGAAAATCTGTACACTTCTACGACAAACATGCTTTCAATACAAAAGCAACTTAAAAAAATCATTTACATAATTGAAATATGACATGTCATTCAAAATGTTTCCATGTCATGCACCAATATTTACACATTTACAAAAGTATGTATCTATTTACATACAGAAGTTATTATACAGATTTAAAAAAAAAAAAAACATTTATGACAAATATACATAATTACAAAGACACATGATTAAACTCGTCTATTCTTGGGTTGGAGTCCCTGTTATTGAAGTCTCTACACTTGTACTTGTCCATGGGGAGGTTTTATTTATAAAACATAAAACTAAAATGAACTAAACCAGCTTATTGAGTGTTGGGCTTTTCTATTCAAAACTATGTTTTCTAAAATAATCTCCCTAAAACTTTAAAATGTTTCATAATTGCTTTAATGCTGAAAACCATGTTTGAACTAATTGCATGGATAAACATTCATTATAAATATAAATCATGCATGGTGAAACTTAAATGCCATAATATATTGAAAAACGAGTTTTCTGATTTTAGAAAACTATTTTGAAATGCTTTTCAAATCTGGAATATTTAAAATAGCATTTGGAATGATTTTACTTTTCAGTTGTAAAAATATGAACAATGGTGGCAATAAAGTTTTTGGAAAACTTCTAAGTAAAATAAGCCAACCACTGACAATCCATACCACATGGTATCCTAAGTATGAAGCGGAATTTACCCTCGCTCAAGTCGTCTGTCTGGTTTTACGTAGTGGAATTTACCTTCGCTACGAAGCAGAATTTACCCTTACTCAGGTGGAAGCTAGCTAATAATATACCTTAAATGTGCATGGGCGACACACTGAACTGAACTGACTAGCATATTCCCTCCCATTGTTAATAATAGACACCCCTAATGTAAACCCTCGATTCTAGCTACAGTTGAATAGTAACGCTTTAGTAGTAATTTTTAAAGTTTAATTTAATTTCGCATCAAGAATAGGATATCGATTAGAGGACCCAAGAGTATTAGGAAATGTTATGGGAGAGTATAGAATGAAATGAGTTTACTTTTCAAAGTCAAAAGTCGAAAAAAAAAAAAAAGTTCCACTAATGAGAAGTTGCCAAGTGTGATATAAATGTATGATGTTTAGTGAACTATTTGGAGTCATTTGATTGGTGGAAGAACTAATGATTTTAAGTGTTGATAAGTGGACCAATTGGAATGAATCTTATCCATTTAGGGGTCAAAGCATGAATTAGTAAAGTTTAAGGACCATTTTGATAATTTTCAAGAGTGACTAACTAGTAAATGGTCCACCACTATAAATAGAAGCCCAATTATCTCTTCTCATTCATTTTTGCCATGAAAAAATCGAGAGAGAGGGAGGGTGATTGCCAGCCAGGAGAAAGAGGAGAAACCAAGGATTTTAAGTCAATTTCTTCAAGCAATTTGTCATAAAATCTTATCTTGTCATAATCTAAAGCTACTAGATCAAGTTTGGAACAAAAGCAAAGTGTAAGTAAGTGAGTTTTATTGTGTTGATCTATCTTATATCATATAAAAACTCATTTCTTGTCTTGCTCCAAATGATGTTTTGAGTTTATAGATTGAAATATTGATGGTTAGTGATGAGTTTGACGTGATTTTGTGTTAGAAATTGAAAGAATATGGATGGTTCTTTGTGGAGGTTGAATTCGGCCATGTTAGGGTTTATGTACCCCATTTTGTTTGCATTCATTTGAAGCTTAATTCATGCATTTTAGAGTTTAAAAAACCTATTAGAAGTGATAGAATTGAAAAATATAAAGTGTAGAGTTAAGTTAGGAAATTTCGAGCTAGATGAAGGGGCTATAAAGACCTGCACTAGTTGGGCTTATTTTGGGTTGTTTTAGACCTCAAAACATGCCTAAATGTCATAGCAAACCATAGAAGTTAGAAGGAAACGATTCCGATAAAAATTGAAGAAGTTATGACCAAAATAATGTAGATATGTAGTCGTAAAGTAAGATGTGATCACAAATGCATTGTTCGATGTATGAAATGAATGTATTCGGTCATAATTGAGTAAAAGAACCTTAGATACGAAAGAAATGAATTCATTGCATGTAGGATGCAAAAATATGCATAAAAAAGTGTTGAAAAATAGACGTTTATCATAGGTTTCAACCTCCTATACTTAGAATTTTTCAAAACCGTTTTACGAGTGACCTAAGTACGAGTTAGAGAGATGTTTAGAGCCAAAACAGAGCAAAGAAAATTGCTAGGATAGGCCCTAGCATAGCCTCAGTTTTAGGGGGTCCAAAAACAGCGATTTTACGTTCTGGGCTTCCGACGACTATTCAGAAGTGTCCCTAGGTAATAATAAATAAGACTTGTGCAAAAAAATCGGAATTCGAAAGCCTTTAATAAGTTAAAACTTAGTTACGAAGGTTTAGGCGTAAAGTAGAGTTAATAGAGTTAGTTGAGTTTTTAGTGATTTCTAGTTTTGTGTTAATGATTCAAGTGATTCCAAATGAGTATTCAATGTTTTAGGGTGAAGGCTGAGTGTATCAGAGGATTTCAGAGGAAGTTCGCTTTTGATCGGAAAACGTTTTGTGAGTAGAAAACCAACCCTTTGGAGTGTAGTGTTATTTAAATTTCATTTTATAATTATATGTCTTTATTTTATCATATAATTGAATCATATATTATAATCATATCTTATGAATTTTTATTTAAGTTCGTATTTCTACTAAGAATAAATGAGAGTTAAAGATTTTAGGCAGTTTTCCTTGAGAATAAGTTTATTTTAAAAAAAGATTGAGTAAAAGTATTTTAGTACGCCGATGATTTACCCTATCCCCAGTTGAGTACCCAGTTGGATGCTCTATGTGTGCATGGTAGGTGTGAGCGAGTCAGTAATCGAGAGTGGAGTCTGGACGACTTATGAGAGATGAGAGTCAGTTGAGTCACCCTTTACACGTATAGGGTAGTGTGGTTCAGACCGATTGCGTAGGGGTAACACGTGCCCAGAGTTCGCGCATCGGTGACTACACAGGGTAGATCCCTTAATTCCTGGTGGTTAGCTAGAAATTTAAGTTGCCATGACAGGAGTAATTTCTCTGAGTTACCATCAAGGCGAGAAATGAGAAAGTTTTAGAAAGAAATTCAAAATGAATTTCAAAAACGGTTTTCGAATGAGATTATATAAAGTACATAAGAAAATACTTTAGTTTTATTAAGTTGTTTATCTCACTGAGTTATACTCACAATTTATTTTCCTTGTGTTCTAAAAATGTTCTTTCAGGTGCAGAAGCGAGTCGCTCAACGGATGAGGCACAGACAGATGTGCGAAGAGATTGATAGACGACTTGAATATCATTGCATAGCTCAATTTTTGGTCATGTGCATATTTTGTAGTAAAGTATGATGTACATTGTAAATATAAATACAAGTTATTGGATGCATGTTTAGAAAACTATTTTGATAAGAAAATTATAGTTTTTCCATTAGTTTTTACGATTGGGTTTTCCGTGCTGGAACTGAGTTTGGGATATGGGCCAGAGGCCCCTGGTAGTTGAGACTTGTGTGCTATATAAGTGTTTTTAAATTGCTTTTGAATTTGCAGAGTAACATAGTTCAATAAATAATCGGCATGCTGCCAGATTTTCATTAAGAAAACGAAAATTTTTACCTCTGCTACCAAGTAAATAATTTAATAAATAAGTTTTAAGTAAGTCACAGTACTCCGTCGGGGTTTCTTCGGGCCAAAGTTAGGGTTCGTTGAAGTTTTGTCAGAGTGCTACGGGATCTTTCTCGGGTTCAAAGGAGGGATTTGGGAAGGATCCCGTCACCCGACACTGCCAATGCATGTTTTGGGTACTCAACTTCAATCAGAAATATCTGAGATACCTTATAAACATACTATAGGCTCCTGAAACTATTTTGATACATGTTGCTTTTCATCATGAAATCCATATCTCACATAAGCTTTCTAAAATTCATGCAGGAAGTTTTCATGTTGAATTTATTTATTATAAAAACTAATTTCCAATCATGCCAAGCATAAATTTAACTTTAACATATAAAATCATGATGAATAGGAATATAATCATTTCAAAGTATTTTGATAGGACACTCACCTATTGTTAACTCACGATGAAGCATACTTTAGGGTTCCCTCGTTTGCAATATACCTACACACAATCACATTCTATATTTAGGCAACGTTACAACCAAACTTATTCGTATATGCTCCCTATTCGAAATTCATAACATCTAAGCACATAAAACACTTCAACCAATGCCTAAATTCACATTTATGCATTTAATGAAATTTTGTATCATTCTAGCTCATATTGGCCGAATATTCCCTAAACTTTTACACCATCCATTTCATTAAATTTTCTCATTATAACCATGCTCAAACACATGTAAAATGATATCAAATCTAGTCAAATTCATAAAATTCATAATCTAGCACCATAGCAGGTTTGACTGTGAGATATCATTTAACATCCAATGAATTTCTTTTCAAATTTCTTTCCAAATTTCATGTTATTTTCATCATCAACATAGTCCATATAACCATTCAAAACAACCAAACACAATTATTCATCACTTGAAGATACCTATAGCCGAATGTATAGTAATATGGTTCCATCAACTTTTACTTCCCATTTTAGCATCCTATTTTGGTATTTTGACACTTTTACATGCATAAAATCACTTACATAAGTTTAAACACAATTTGGACCATAAAACCCTAGATTGGCGAATACCATATCCAACTTACACCAAGGTTTCTTCAAGTTTTTCCATGTGAAATCACACTAAAATCACATTATTTTTCATGGCAAGGAAACTAATATCCTAAACAACCTTAACTTAAATTTAAATCAACAAGTCATCAACACTAGTAAGCTTATCAACTCTTCTTATTTCACTAGTCTTGCTTTCCCACCAAATTGAAGTCTCAAATCCTTGAATCCATATACAAAAATTACATTAAGATCACATAAAACTTATTTGGAAACTTTAATCCAATAATTCCCACACAAAAGTTAATAAAACTTGAACCTCACCACTTGAAAACCACTTAATATTACTAGATATCCTTCTTAAGCTTGTAAAGAACCTTTGTATGGCTTGAAAACCACTCAAAATTGCTTCAAAATTGATCAAACACAGATGTTGTGTAATGGACTAGCCCAGCCCGCTAGCTAGCCTCGCGTTGCAGCTCGGCCTCACCAACTGTTCGATCCAGTGCTGGTATCGTCCAACTCGCTTTGCGAGCTGCTGTCTTACCCTACTAGACAGGTATTGTCCCCTCCCCCATAGGATTTTACTCGCCTTCCACACCTCTCGAACCTAGGATTTAGGGGCTTAAGTATCACTGGGGAGCAAGACGTGTACCATTTAGCTCAAATGGTACACGTCTTGCTCCTTAGTAGTACTTAAGCCCCTAGGTCTTGGGTTTGAGAGGCGTGGGAGGCGAGTAATATCCCATGAGGGAGGGGATAGTACCTATCCAGTGGGTTAGGATAGCAGCTTGCGAGGTCGAGCTGGGCTAGGGCAGCAGCTCGCAAAGGGCAAGCTGGGCGGTGCTCACACTAGACCAGCCTGCCAAGACTGTGACGCAGGGCCGTTACATGCTGTCCCCTGGTTTGTCACACGACAGAACACTCATCTTTTTTCCCCTCATTTGCCAACTTCACTTCTCTTCTTTCTCTTTTAATTTTTCTTTCATTCATTTCACTATATATAGTCCTTGCATGCCCATGCCCTTAACAAATGCCCCCAAACTAACCTTAAATTTTTAAGATTGTCATTGGTCTGATTTGGAGCTTTTTAATTGGTTCAAAAATAAAAACAATTTTCATTTTAACAAATTCAATTTCATTCCAACCAAATGACACTATCTTTTGTCTTTTTGCCTATCTTGTCTCCATTTGTCATTTTTGTCTCCTCTTTTCATGCTTCATCCTCATTCTTTCACACCAGTTCATGCTTTCTTCCCCCTTTTCACACCAACTTCATGCTTCCTTATATATTTTTAAATTTCCTAAAATACCTATTTGTATATATTTTTTAATAATCATACAATCATGCCCTTTTTGATAATTTATGTGACACCAATTTCATGTTAAACTTTAATCGATCACCATACCACTTCTCATATTTGTATTTATCTTCGGTCTATCCGGAAATTCTACTAAAATTCAGTTACACATCTAGATACTTCAAATTATTTTATCATTTCATAAATAAAGGTAAATTTTATACAATACATATACAGTACTAGAATCGAGAGGATATATTACATAGAAGCATTGATAACTATCTCTAAATCCTCAATTAATCTTTTTAACTAAACCGCTTCTTACACTATTGTTGAACATGCAACAAATTCAACTTCCATTGTTCATAAAGCAATATATGTCTGTTTCTTGTTACATCATGAGATGGCACCTCAATCGAGTAAGATTGTGTAATCGAATGTTGGCTTTCGCTCATCAAGATCACCATTCTAGTTGGCATCTATATAGCTAACTAGACGTAGATCACTTCTTTAGTAGCACAAATGATAGCATGCACATCCTTTAAGGTATGCAAAGATCCTTTTGATCGCATTCTCGTGTGCCTACCTAAGATTGAATTGGTATTCACTTACCAATCCTACTTCAAAGCAAATATCAAGCATTATACACATCATTGCATACATGAGACTTGCAATGACATTGGAATAAAGAACTTCATTCCTTTTTCACGTTCTTATGGAGTTTTGGGACACACATCATGACTAAGATTTAGTTCTTTTGAGATGGAAAAATCCACGGGCTTACAATTAACCATGTTAAATCGTTTCAAAAACTTTCTTCATGTAAGGCTCTTGGGATAGAGCTATAGGTTTCTTAGAATGATCCCTTATAATTTTTATTGCCTAATATATAAGTAGTTTTACTTATATCTTTCATCTCAAAATTTGAAGATAACCATTTCTTCATAGTCATTATAAAATCTTTGTTGTTTCCAACCAATAAAATATCGTCCATATATACAAACAACATAATATAATTGTCTTCAACTCATTTTAAATACATGCAATGGCCTTCTTCAATCATGTTAAAACCATAAGACATTATTACTTAATGAAAGCGAAGGTACTATTGTCTGGAGGATTTTTCAAATCATAGATTGATCGTTTGAGCTTGTAAACCTTGCACTTTTGGTCTTTTCAAACAAAATTTTCTAGTTGTACCGTGTAAGTTTCTTCCTCTAGTCCTCCATTAAGAAATACTATCTTTACATCTATTTGATGTAATTCTAAGTTCATATGTGCTACTATGGCTAGAATAAGGCACATCAAAGCAAACCTTACTACTAAAAAGATTTCTTTATAGTTTATACCTTCTTGTTGGGTACATCCTTTTGCAACTAATCGTGCTTTATACCTCTCCATTGTGCCATTTGCCCTTCTCCTAATATGAAAAATGCATTTTTCCAATGGCTTTACAATCAGAAGGTAAATCAACTAAGTCCCAAACATGATTATTTTTCATTGACTTCATCTCTTTTTCGCTAGCTTTAATCCACAATTCCTTAATGGGTAAATTTAGAGCTTCTTTTACATTATTTGGTTTATCATTATCATGTGGAGAAACCATAAATGCTTCTCCCTCAAACTCAAAATGATGATGTGGAATAGCAACATAATTGCTCTTATGACTTGGTAAATCCATAAAAGCTAGTTCAATAGCAATGTTACTCTTACTGGGAATAACAATTCCTAATGAATTTCTATCCAATATAGTGTTTGAATTCAAACCATTACTTCGATAATCCAATTTAAAAAATCAGATATCTTTCTCAATTTCACCACTTTTAAGAAATTCATTTTCAAGAAAATTGACATATTGTTATTCTAATTTAGTTATACTTCCATCCGAATGTTCACCCACTAATGCATATCCTTTGGAATGCTCAAAATATCTAATAAAAATATACTTCTTTTCTCTTGCACCTAATTTTCTATATTTACTAGATAAATCATGAATAAAGTCTACACACCTTAAAGGTCTTAGATTTGTTAAGTCAAATTTCCTACTTGTTCATAATTCATAAGGAGTAGAAGTAACTAATTTTGAAGGCACGAGATTAAGTATATAGGATGCAATCAATAATGCATCTCTCCAATAAGATATTGATAGATTTGCTTAAGTCACTATAGACTTAACAATTTCCAATACTATTTATCTCATTCTTTCTACAACACCTTTTTGTCACGGAGTGTATGAAATAGTTAATTGCCTTTCTATACCTTTCTCATTGCATAATTTTTTGAATTGTTCAAAAAGATATTCACATCATTAGTCAGTTCTTAAAAATTTTATCATTTATTTTTATCTAATTGATTCTTAACCAAATCCATAAATAACTTGAAGAAATCTGATGCTTCTGATTTAAGAGACATCAAGTAGATATGACCAAAATGTGTATAGCCATCAATGAATGTGATAAACTCGTGCCTTATCTTCACATTCATTGGACCACAGATATCTGAATAAACCAATTATAATGGAATTTCTACTCAAGTTCCTTTCATTAAAGTGAGGACAAAACAAACATTCAACAGTAAGGCAATTTCAAAAGAGGAGGAACAACATTTATTTATTAAACAATAGTCTTTAAATAGACAATAGCCAAATGGAAATGATTGACAAAGTAACAATAGACACTCCACTAACATATATGAACATGTCAGACTTGCTCCAATAAACTAGACTAAAATAAGCCATGTAAATCAACAACTTAACAAATGCTTAAAGACTAGGACACAACATGAATTCAAACGTTGACTAATTCCTTTAACAATATCTCCCTTAAACTAATGTTTTAAACATTCGATTTAAAATATATCAATTGTGAACCTTTCTTCAAACTAGACCTTTTAAAGTACAGGCGCCAAACAACTTCCTGAGCTTCTGAAATGCAACTAGTTTGAGTGCTTTTGTAAAATATATCAGCAACTTGATCCTCACTTCTATAGTAGACAAGATCAATTGTTTCATTTCTCGTGAGATCTCACTAGAACTTATATCTTACAGCGATATATTTGCTTCTTCTATATAGAACAAGATTCTTGGATAGCTTTATAGTTAAACTATTGTCACAATAAATGATAATGGGTCATTCTTGCTTGAAATGCTCAAAGATCTTTTATAGCCAAATTGCTAAACAAGCACATGCTATTGTAGTTATAAGCTTTACCTCAGTAGTTGACGATGTTGTAATAGATTGCTTCCCTGATGACCATGACATTGCTCCAAACCCCATCATAAATACATAAGCAAATATGCTTTTTCTATCATCTAGATCTTGAACATAGTCACTATTTATGAAAATTTGATCTTTGACCATTCTTATACAACAGTCCATAATTAGACATACCTTGCAAGTTTATGAAAATTTGTTTAGCAGTCAAGAGTTGCATCTCTTTTAGACATTCCATAAATCTGCTAATGATACTAACAACATGTATTACATCCGATCTTGCTGCAGTTAAATACATCAAGCTTCTCATGATTTGCTTATAATAAGTGTTGTCAATCTTTCTTTCTCCAGGATCTTTAACAAGCTTCATGCCTATTTCTACTGGTGTGTTAACAATATTGCTAACCTTTCCAGAATTTCGTACACATACTTTTTTTTTTTTTGAAGAAAAAAAATGTCAGTAGCAGATTAAACAACTTATATATCAAGAAAATAATGTATCATTCCAAGATTAGACATTTAAAACTTAACTATCATTAACTCTTTAAATATATCAAACATAATCTTATCATTTCCAGTGTAGATTAAGTCATCTACATATAAGCAAACCATGAGCATCTTCCCTTCATCAGCCAATTTATGCAAAGTTTATATTCATAAGGACATTTGCGAAAGCCTTCCTTTCAAAAAATAGTCTTCAGTACAACCATACCGAGCTCGTGGGGTTTGTTTTAGTCCATACAAAGCCTTTGTTTTTTTTTTTTAATTTATGCACTTTATGTTCTTCTTCAATCTTAACATAACTAGGACGTTGATAAATAAATACCCGCTTCTCAAAGTTTCTGTATAAGAAGGTTGATTTTACATCTAATTGAAAGATAGACCATGAATTTTGTGCTATCAATGCAATTATCAATCTGATTGTGTCATGCCTTGCAATTAGAGTGAAAACTTCCTTATGATTGATGCCAAATTCTTGCTTGTAGCCTTTAGCAACTATGCATGCCTTGTATTTATCAACTTCACCATTCTTGTTTAATTTTGTCTTGTAAACCCATTTCATACAAATGATTTTCTATATTTTTGGAAGGTCAGTTAACCCTCAAGCCTTCTTCCTTTCAATGACTACAATTTCATCATTGTTGATTACTTTTCAATTCCCATTTAATAATAAAATCTTACAAGTATACAAATCGTATAGATGGTATATAGCGGTTGCAGCATCATCTCCATAGAGATGTGGGAATCGATTACAAAACTAGTCTTAGAAGAAAATAAATAAATCAAAACAAGTAAAGTGTGCTAGGATTCTGGATTTCATTTAGATATAGAAATTAATAATCAAAGCATCGAAAATTTATTGGTTATGTTTGTCGCTAGTTTATCACTAATTCTCTTAATACATCTCTTTCGATAATGTATCGAACATACTCTTGTCTATCGACACCTATCTTCTGATAGTTATCGAATGAATGAAAGCTCATTAAGTTGAAGATAATCTACTATCTAAGTTGGATTGATATTTTTATGAGATACTCTGCTATCACTTAAGTACTTGCGGTGACCTAACTATCATACGAGTGACTTATTTTCCTTTCCTAACGTAGGGTAGGCATTTTACCTAGCACTTTATTTGCTATTCCTTCCAGTCTTAGCACACAAACTCAAATCATGCGTATGGTGGTCAATCATACACAAGCATTAAGCTCTAAAATCCTTACTCAACATACACAACATCCTTAAGCAAATGACAATAAACTCTATTAATATTAAAAATATATATCCATCATCATCCTAACATAACATGAAATTTATGGCTACATATAATGGAAATAATTACAAGAAACACAAGAGAAGTTAAAGAAACAATTGGCCCCTCTCTTCGAAGTTCTAACCATTACGTCATCTTCTTCGCTTATGCCATGCTTTTTCTTTAAAGTCTAGGTGTAGGATGTTGGTGGGTGATGTTTTAAAGATGAAATGGAGGTATGTGAGGTGAGAATCAAGGGTGAGAGAAAGGGCATGAGAACCCCATTCTCAGCCCATTCAAACTCTTGAAAATGCTATGTTAAGGTCCCTTTTAAAGATTGTCAAGCTTAAGGCATAGATTATATGGTGAAAGGTTGAAAATGCTCTTGGAAATGCTCTCATGCACATTGTTGGAGTGGGCTAGTAGCGCATGGTGCTTCTTGGTGTACTGCTTGGTGCGTAAATGCATCAATGTGTGCTCTTGGGTGATAAGGGCGCACTGGTTGGCGAACAAGTTGGTGTGGGAGTGTGCTAGGGCGCGCTAGTTTTGACCTTTGCTCACTAAAATAGTCATATTTTTCTCTATGGATCTCTAATTCACAAACCGTTAGTAGCTATGGAAACTAGACATTCGTAGCTTTAATTTGATAAGCTATAGCTCACATAACTTAAACCGATGACTCCATACAAGCTCTCAAAAATGAACCAATCTATCAAATTCGAAAATCCATGATTATGCCATTTTTCTCACAAAACCCAAACCCAACACTTATTTGACTTGATTTCACATTGAATTCTTTTTAATTAAGCATACACACCAAGTAGAGGCTTACTCCTTGAAAAACACTAAAAATCAAATAAAAAACAGTCAAGAACAATGACAAAGATATAGATTTGAAGACCGAAATCTTCACTGAAAATGCCCTTATCAAATGCCCCCCAAACCTAATATTTGCTCATCATCAAGTAAAGCAAAACAAAAACATAAAACAAAGAAATGAAACACATTTATTCAATCACTTTCGTAGGTTACCATAGTGGCATTTAGCGTATGACATAAGTTGTTAAACCTATAGTTGTCCTTAGTGAATGAGTTGTGTTTCCTCAGGGTTTTAAACTTTATGACACCCACAAATGGATTTGTGCAAGAAAAAGAACAATGATACGATGTAGCTCAAATGAAACCTAAAGACAAATGTCGATTGATCCTTAAAGTACTGTTCATAACATTACCTAAAGAACCATGTACATCATGCAAGAAGCTTAAACCAAAACTTAAGATGTTATGAACTAACAACAATAATGTAATCGAAATGCCTCTGATGTAATTCACCTCAACTCTAAAACTCACAAGGTTTCTCTCTTTAAAGCTCTCTTAAAACCTAGATAAAAACACTCTCATACACATATAATTTGGAAATCATGCACAAGAAAATTTCAATATATTAATTGTGTATGGATATAAATATGTAGAAATCATAAACATGTAAAGGATCTTATGAATGGACATTAGAGCTGAAGAACATATCATGCATTGTTCATTATCACAGTGAGTCTAACTCCTTAAGAGATCAACCAGGACTTTTCTTTAGGTTGTAACGTGGCCAAGGATGAATGAGTTAAAGAAAAAAAGAATAAGTAGTTCAACAAATGAAGCTAAGATCACATTTAAGAGATCAAAAGATGTTTTCTTCAAGGCATGAGTCTCCTTTTATTTCTTTTTCACACTTATAGGTTTCTTTTCTTCTATTCTTTAAAACTACTTTCTCTTTGAATTTTTCTTTTCATTTTTGCTTTTCTTTCTTTGTTTTGCATTTTCTATACTTGTTTGTTTGCTTTTGCTTTTTTATTTTGTATTTTATTTATTTTTTCATTGTTTTGACTCTATCAAGCACATCTCACATTCACCAACATAATTTTCATACTTCCTTTCACTTTCTTGCCTTGCTTTATCTCTAATGGATCTTAAGCTCTAAAAGGTAAGACAATTCGTTTCAAGCTTGGAATGGGAGATTGTAGGTTATGACCAAAAATTAAGCTTATTGTGTGTTTTGTTTCAAATTGGATATTGAAGCACACACAAAAGGGTAGGAAAGCATTTGGACCATTTACTAGCTTTAAACACACAACGCCTAGTATCATATCTTAAAATTTGTCTAACTCACAAATAAAGCAAACAATTGATTTCATGCAAGACATGTCACCAATTTCCAATGCAAAGCCTAGATGAGATGAATCTACTCAATATGAAGCACAAGAAGAGTATTTAAGATTTAAATAAAAGCAACCCTCAAAATGAAACGTTGTGGGTTAATGACTCAATTGGAAGTCTCCACTATTAATCATGGCACCTCTTAGTAAGTCATCATCATCATCACATCTCAAGCCTAGTTGAGCAAACAAGCACAAACATACAGATCTCCCTAAAGTAATATTTTGCTCACTACCTATGAATGTTATTGACAAAATCTTAAGTGTTTCATAGGAGCTACAATACATCTATATGTCCAACTCGCATGAACGACTCCTAACAAATTAACTAAGTATAAAGCATATTCACATCACACATAACATATTTACAATTTCACACAAGTAATAAAACTATCAAAATCCACACCTCTAACCTAAATCAAGCATCATAGAAAATGCAATACTTTATGATAAAAGAGATATGAATCTCAAAATAATAACAAATAATCCACTCAAGAAAAATAAAGCCAAAAACAAAATGCACACATGAACTAAACTTTTTCAAACTCACCCCCCAAACCTAAATTAAGCATCATAGACAATGCAAAATTTTATGGCATCAAGGTTACAAATTTAAAAAGACAAAACAAAACAAAAAGGAAAAAACATACAAAAACTAATTTTTGAATTCTACACCCTCAAACCTAAATAAAACATTATGGATAACATACGATTTTATGGTAAAAATGTATGAAGCTCAAAACAAAATACCTAGATGGGTTACCTCCCACCAAGCGCACGATTTAATAACTAGATAAGACAGACGAATTTGAAGTTGAAGAATAGCCCTATTATGAGACCGTGTCATTTTTTTATAAAAATAAAAATTAAAGACTTGCAAAAACAACAACAAGAAAAGGAAATTAATGGAAACTAGGGCTAGAGTTGGCAACCAATCCAAACACATCCCCGACAATAATGCCAAAAATTTGTTGGTTACTTTTTAGTTCCCATTTAGTAATAAAATATCTATACTAATTGTATAGATATTATTTAGTGGTTGCGAGATCGTCTCCATAGAGACGTGGAATTGATTACCAAACTAATCCTAAATGAAAATAAACAAATAAAAGAATGTAAAGTGTGCTAGGACTCCAGATTTCACTTAGATATAGAAATTAATTGTCAAAGCATAAAAGATTTATCGGTTGTGTTTGTCTCTAGTTTATCACTAATTCTCTTAATACACCTCTTTCGATAATGCATCAAACATACTCTCGTCTACCGACACCTATCTTCTAATGGCTATCGAACAAATGAAAGCTCATTAGGTTCAAGATAATCTACTACTTAAGTTCGATTGGTATTTATATTAGATACTGGGTTGTCACTCGAGCACTCATGGTGACCTGGCTGTCATACGAGTGACCTATTTCCCTTTCCTAACCTAGGGTTAGCATTTTAGCAAGCACTTTATGTGCTATTTCTTTTTGTCCCAACACACAAACTCAAATCATGCATATGGTGTCTAATCACATATAAGATTTAAGTTCTAAAATCCCTACTCAACATACATAATATCTTCAAGCAAATGACAATAAACTCTATTAATATTAAAAATATATATCCATTATCATCCCATTATAATATGGCTATATACAATGGAAATAATTACAAGAAACACAAGAAAAGTAAAAGAAACAACTAGTCCCTCTCTTTTAAGTTTGAACCTTTGTATAATTTTCTCCGCTCATGCCATGCTCTCTTTAAAGTATGCGTGTAAGATATTGGTGGATGAGGTTTTGAAGGTGAAATAGAGGTGTGTGAAGTGAGAATCAAAGGTGAGAGAAAGGGCATGAGAGTTCTATTCTCAACCCATCCAAACTGTTGAAAATGGTGTATTAAGGTCCCTTTTAAAGGCTATCAAGCTTAGGGCACAGATTGTATGATGAAAGGTTGAAAATGCCCTTGCAAATGCTCTCTTGCACATTGTTGGATTGGGCTGGTAGCGTGTAGCACTTCTTGGTGCACTACTTGGTGTGTGTTGTGGGTACATTTAGGACCATGTAAGTGGGCTAGTGAAAGCCCAAGGAATGGATGCAACTGATTAACTCAGTAAGCAAAGACCTAGTTCACTAACACCCAGCTCGCAGAAATGAGCTCTCAACTGGCAGAAGCAATCAAATCGCTGGTCAGGTCATAAATCCAGCTTGCCTTATGCTCAGCTCAAAATCGCCCAAATCAAGATCTAGCTCGCAAGAATGAGCTCTTAGCTTTCAGCTTTCGGGTCTTAGCTCGCTAGCCATCTAGCTCGCAGGAATGAGCTCTCAGGTCTCAGCTCGCTAACCATCTAACTCGCAGGAATGAGCTCTCAGCTCTCAAGTCTCAGCTCTCAGACCATCGATCAACTTGGATCCACCTTCAGCTCACGAGATTGATGTGTCAGCTCATTAAGCTCGTGTTGGATAATCTTTTAGAAGCTTGTGATGATCAAACCTGAGAAAGAGTCAGACTTATTGATTTTGTGCTGACCAAATCTCTGCAGTCCCTGACCCAAAAAAGTAGTTAATGTTGTGATGACCATGTTGGAGCATTTAATGCAGTATGAGTCATGTTAGAGCAGTTAATGTAATTATTATTTCTTTAACATGTATTACACTTAATTGTAAATCTTCTCTTTATAAATAGGGGTGAAATCCTTTGTAAAAGACAGGGAACTCACTTTTTAGTAATACCGTCACTCTGCTAAAATATATTTAGAGTGGCCCATGGACGTAGGCATCATTGCCGAACCATGTAAAAATCCCTTGTTCTTTCTCTTTTTTCTCTTTGGTCTGCTTTGTTGCTCTTTGATTGCAGGTATTTGGACGTTGAATTTCTCAGTCGACTGAATCCTAACATCAACAGTGTGTAAATGCACTGGTCCACATGCTTGGATGACAAGGGTGCACTGATTGGCGCAAAGTTGGTGCTAGCTTTGACCTTTGCTCATTAAAAAGCTTATATTTTTCTCTATGGATCTCTGATTCACAAACCATTAGTTGCTATAGAAACTAGATATTCAAGGCTTTAATTTGATAGGTTGTAGCTTATACAATTCAAACCGATGACTTCATACGAGCTCTCACAAGTCAACTTATCCATCAAGCCCAGAAATCTATGATTATGCCACTTTTCTAACAAAACGTAAAACCAACACTTCGTTGACTTGATTTCACATCAAATCCTTTTTAATTAAGTGTGCACACCATTTAAAGGCTTACTCTCTGAAAAACACTAAAAAACACATAAAAACACTTGAGAACAATGGCAAAGACATAAATTTAGAGGTTTAAATCTTATCTAAAAATGCCCTTATCAATCATTAATTGCCTTTCTCCATTTTCCTTATTTGACAGCTTCTTCAAAAGTAATAGGATCACAATTTGAAAACAAGGAAAAATGGATAAATAGGTCTTCAGATTGGTCAATCCTAGTTATCTTATAGTCAGACATTTATGCAAGTCTTTTTTTAAGTCATTATGACCTTTGCTCTATTGTAGTTACAAGTGAGTTTTAAACTGGTACTGGCTCATGTTGAATAATGGCCAATTGATGCAAATTCTCCATAATTATTTGCTCTGTTGTATTCGAAAAAATATGTTGTTAAACTCCATCTTTATTCCACTGCTATATTTTTTCTTCATCAAACACTACATCTTGGCTAATAACAAGCCTCCTGGTGCTAGGATTATACAACTTGAAAGCTTTAGAATGATCATTAACACTAAGAAAGGTACACTTTTCTCCTTTGTCATCTAATTTTTTATTTTCTTATATAGTATGTGATCAAAGGCAATACACTTGAAAATTCTAAAGTAGCCTGCATCACTTCTTACTTCATGCTTTTTCTAGTGCTATATCCTGAACTGCTAGAGTTGGACTTCTATTCAAAATATGAACACTCTAACTGATAGCCTCTGGCAAAATTTTTTTTGGAACTTTGCTCTTCATCAACAGATTTCTCACCATGTTCAATATTGTACGGTTCTTTTTTTTTTCTCATAACATTTTGTTTTGGGGTGTAGGCTACTGTCAGTTGTCATTTGATGCCATGCCTTTTGCAAAAATTTGCAAATTCATGTAAGTTCTACTCCTCTCCACGATTTAATACACAACATTTGTATTGGACTTCTTGCTTTTTTCTCAATTATTACTTTATAGCTTTTGAAAGCTATTAAGGCTTCAAACTTCTCCTTTAAGAAATAAACCTAGGTCTTCTGACTAAAATCATCAATGAAAGTAATAATATATCAGTACCTCTATTGAAGCAAGATTGATTGGCCCACAAATGTTAGAGCGTATGATCTTAAATAGTTGTCTTACTCTTTATGTTTTTCCGTTTGGAAATGGATCATGATGTTGTTTGCTAATAACGCATTCTTCACAGATGTTTAATGGGTTTAAAAAACTTAGAGGACCATTAAAATTCAGATGACCATAGAGAAATCGTCATAGCCAAGCCATATCATCTAATTTTATTGAAGAGTATGATTGATTAACATTACTAAGATAAAAAGGAAGCATCTTATTTGGAGTCATTGAAGCTTGAGCAATTAAGCCCAATTTGATATCTCGAATCTGGCACTCTCCACCTTTGATGGGAATCTCATAACCTTTCTCTTGACCAATATTTAGCAAATTGATCTTTAAGCTTGGAACAAAAAAGACATCAGAGATTGTTTGAGAAGCATTGCCTTTGGTTTGAATGGTTACCTGTCCTTTGCCCATGAGCAAGATTTTAGAGTTATCTCCAAACTTTGCACTATCTCGAAATGATTCATCTAGAATGAAGAAAATTGGCTTGTTTTCAAACATATGATTACTGCAGCCAAGGTCTAAATACTACACATTCTTGTTAGTTTCTTTTCTTACATTAAAAAACATTAACAGGGATATTTCCTCCTTATGCTCTACAAAATTTGATTTTTCTTCACTGTTCTTAAATAGGTTAGTTCAACATTCAATCTTGTAGTATCCATATATTTGGCATCGATAACATTTGACATTAGACTTGTTTGCTGACCTTGGCCTATGAAAAGCGGAGTGGATTCCGTCTCGTCCCCTTCCTCTTCCTTAAGAATCGTGAGATTGATTATCTTGGTATTAATGCTGTTAATGATTTCTATGATCTATGTTCCCTCTACCTCTCCATCGTCCTCTTCCTCTATTTGGTATCAAAGGATGTTTGTTAGTTGAAGCCTTCAATGCTTGCTTATCTTTATCTTGCTAATTGAACTTTTGTTCATGAACCAACAAGGAACTTTGTAGTTCATCAAGTGAGAGTTCATCAATGTTTTAGACTTCTTTATAGCACATACAACAAAATTGAATTTTGGTGTCATGGATCAAAGTATCTTCTTAATGATGGTAACATCCTCTGTCTTGTCTCCATGAATCTACATCTTGTTGATAATTGCAATTTTTTGTGAAAAATAGTCTATAGCTAAACCTTTTATACTTGATCCTTAGTATTTTTTCTTCATAATATCTCAATTATCCTCGAGGTCCTTATAAAGAATAGTTTCTAGGATTGATAGATCAATTGCTAGGAAAAGATAGTTCTTTGATCCTTCAATTTCTAGCCTTCTAGTTTTGCTCGCTATGCTATTGTCATCACGATGTCGGTTGCTTGCTCTGCTGCCCCAGACTCAAATAACCTACCAATACTCTTTGGATCTTAAGAAGTTGTCCATTAATATGCTCCAATGGTTATAGTGACCATTAAAACATGGGATAGAAGGCTGAACAAAGTTGTTCTTTATGGCCATTAAAGACTGTTACTGCTGCAAAACGAAGCATAGTAAGTAGAAAACAAACCTGCTACAATATATAATATTTTTTTGGTTCACAAAATCTCTCCCTCTCTAATTGTTGCTCTAATATCATTGTTAAAGTGCGAACAAAACAAACATTCTCTCTCTCTCTCTCTCTAATTGTTGCTCTGATACCGTTGTTAAAGTGAGGATAAAACCAACATTCAACAATAAGGCAATTTTAAAAGAGGAAGAACAAAATTTATTTATTAAACAATAGTTTTTAAATAGACAATAATAGAAATGACCGACAAAATAACAATAAACGCTCCACTAACACATATAAACATGCAGGAGTTGCTCCAATAAACTATACTAAAAACACGACACATACATCAATAAATGAACAAATGCCTAAAGACTAAGACACCACATGAATTCAAACTTTGACTAATTCTTTTGACACCTTTATGAAATGGTTTATTGTAGTTTTTCCTACTAGATAATTCTCACAAATAGACATTTTAATTCCAATGAGTGAGCCTAATAAACCTTGTTTGACAACTTACAATATTGATAACTCATATACCATATCATTTGGACATGAATTTTGATGAAAAATTTGGAAAGTCTAGCATTACTCTAACATACACACTCAAACTCTCACCTTCCTAGTAAGCTCTATGATAAATGATCAAACTTTCCCTATTTCTAGCCTTACTAAATTTGCATATGTAATAGGCTTTTTGTAGGAGTCATGGATGAATAATGTCCTGATATCAAGAAATTGAGTATATTGTATTTGAAACTGATTAAATAACTTCAATAAATGAACATGATAGCATAGAGAAGCATAAATAACCATCAACTAAGCATGTAAGAGTTCTATTTTGTTGGAGAATGGAGATGGTCGATTTGCAAAATCCTGCAGCCGTAAATTTCCATTCAGGATTAAGGTTAGCTATTTATTATTACAAAATTGGGAATTTTTTTGTTTGGTTAGTATTTGAAAATTCAAAACCCCTGCTCTGTCTTTATCCGCTAGTTTTTGTTATTATGTGTTTGGCATTGAATATGTTCTCCATTATCCCTAATATTTTACATTATGCCCTATTTGATATGTAGATAAAGAACTTGACTAACACAACACTATCAGTAATCAATCAAGTCAACTTGGGAGATATCTTGCCAATAATGTATCCATTATAAGATGACTCAGTGTGCTTTGATTTACATTAATAATCCTAATAGTTCACATGACAATATCACAAGAATAAAATGGTTTTGCCATCAATCTTAGTGGTGTTTGTTAAGTTATCAATATCATATTCTCAGCGCTAACCCATTGATTCAACCTTAATCTGAATGACAACTTCTATAATGGAATCTCATAAATTTGATAAAAGCAAACCTTACTCATAAATTTCACTAGTTTTGGTAGCTCCAATAACCAAATACAACGCTAATATGAGAAAATTGGGGTTATCGATTCATTTACTTGGAAGAGAAATAAATAGATAAAGATTGTACAAGTTTAAAGTTAAAACAAATCCGTCAATAAGTTGAACCAATCTCATAACTTTGGCTTGAAATTTTAACTTTGTTATAGTTAACTAAGAAGACTATAGGAGGGCATGTCTTCTATCCGTAGAACATCATTCATTAGAAGTTCTCTCTCTAGTTGTGCTTGAGTTGATTTCAAAACATCCTGTTAAAAAATAAATCTTCAAAAACACCAAATTAATAAAATGATAAAATAATGCAATAATAATAACAAAATAAAATAGAAAAAAAACATACAAAATTTATGTGGTTCACTTAAAGTAAGCTATGTCCATAGAGCTGCTATAAATTTTCACGATATAGAGAAAAATAACAGGTATTTACAAACACTCAAATTCTCACAACCCAGATCTCGATTATATCTAAAAGAATAACAATTCTTTAACACTCAAGAGAATCTCACTTTTCACTCAAAAGTTATATCACTTTTTTTCTCTCAATTCTGGGATAATTGAAACAATGAGAGCGGAAAAACCTTCATATAGGCACCTCTAAGCTCTCTCTCATTAATTACTATTAATGCATTTTCATTTTAATCATGTATCAACTATCTAATATACGTCCTCAAATTTCTCCACTGCCAAAATTGAATTTTCTTATTTTTCAATTTCCAAAATAGAGAATTATTAAGTTTCCTTATTTTGCGATTCATATCTCAATACATTAATTTCTTTGCTTCTAGGAATATATTCTTTTTAGGAATCCAACAATATCCTATTTGAAGACTTAGAGGTCATTTGTTTTTTAATTTAAAAACTGAACAATGTTGTAGAAAACTGGAGACTAAAAAATAAATAGTGTCTGAAACATGAAATCTAAATGACATATATATTTTTTCATTACCTCTTAATGTATAATAATCTTGTTTATTTTTAAAATTAAAATTATTTAAAAACTAGTAATTTGATATTTATATTCTTTTACTATTAGTTATTATGTAACTTCATTTAATATAATACAAGCAATTATAATAAATTATTTAACAAATACTAAAACACTTTTATGTATATTAATATTTTTATTCATAATTAAAATATGATTAATTATTACAGTAAATTCATGTGCATTTGGATCCTCCACATACCTTATCAGTTTAATCCCCACACTAAACTTGTGTGGACCATAAACATCAATTATGAATGGTGCACTACTTTTGACTTCCATGAGTTGTATTCCACATTCCAAGTTTCTCTCCTTAATTTTCTCTGTAACACCAATGGAGTCTCTACAAATGAGCTTTTCATTTTACCAGTTGTCTCCAGAGATTCCTCTCTCAGCTAGCCACCTTTTTAGGACACTTATCCTCAAGACTCTCAAGATCTAATGGAATTTGACACCTGACCCTATCACATATATAGAGCCCTCAACTCACATGATGAAGATCATGTGAACTACAAAATGGATGCCTCACCATAATAATAATTAAAGCTAGTCATGCTTGTAATATTTTAATAAATATTTTATTAGAGTATGTCAATCATGCTTGTAATATTTTAATAAGTGTGTCAATCATGCTTGTAATATTTTATTAGAGTGTGTCAATCATGCTTGTAATAATTTATTAGTGTGTGGACCCACTCTTGTCATTTGTAATTATTGAGAATACATCTCCTCCCTATAAATATGTAATCTCTAGTCTCATTTGGGGGCAAATTACTATCATCAATAAAAAACCCATCTTTTATAAAACTTCTCCATAGCTTTTTAAATTCCTTTCTCCCTACTTCTAATATTCGATCTTTGAATAATGAAACACAGCTCGTAATAGATCCGATTATGCTCTGTGCTTGCCTCTGCGTGAGGATCCTGCACATAAAAAAGGATGTTATGATCCATGGCTTACGGTCTCTATCCGTCTATTTCGTGACTGTGTTAGTACCTTGTTTAGGCCGTGTTGGGTTAAAAGTCATTTTAAGAGGGAATGCCTTGTAGCGTTTGGATGGTTTAGGGCTCCCCGATCCCTGACCATAGTATCAAAGCCTTATGTTAGCCTAGAGCACCCTCTAATGACTAGAGTCTAATCCTCTTAGAGTTAAGCTATTAGATTTAGACAGAGATTGATATTGGAAAAAGGGAATTTGATAAACATGGATTCCAATACTACTAACTCCATTACCCTTTCGACAGTTGTTGCTCCACTTAAATTCTCTTCTTCTGTTTCACTCCCGTCTTCTGTAAAAAGAACTTGGTCCTACAAAATACAAAACCTTATTGAATTCACTTATATCGCAAAGTCTGTAAAAATTTCAGAAACCTCCCTTCCTCTCTTAAACCCTTACAATATTTTTAAGAGAGAAAAGTCTTTTGTTAGAAAGATGACTGTCCTCATGTTCCACAAGTCACCACCTGTTAAGGAATATATATAGTCCACAGCTTTAGATCAACAAATGATCAAGAAATAGATCAATAAATGATCGACCAGTGGATTAAGAAAGGATATTCTCATTTCCATTTTGGAGCTATTAGATTGATTATGACCCTTTATGACAAAAAAGGTCTACCAGTCACTATCATGATTGCATTGCTCAATACTACTTATACAAATTATGAGCATGCTGTCGCCAGTACATCCCTTATCTCACTCCACGTAGGTAGTGTATCTTTTACCTACTACCCTAACTTCAACATTCCATTCAGAGATCCAAATCTTCATAATTGTCTAAAAGTGTAATTACAGATCTCTAGAGCACCTCAAGTTGCTAGTTCTTTTGTAGCTACTCTTCATCATCAGATTGCTTACAGGCTTCGAGATTATGCTCTTGATCTTTCACTTCCTGGACATTCTAGAGACACCATTTTCATCACTGCAAAAAGAGAAGATGAAGTTCCAACCATTCTCTAGACTCCAAAGCAAATTCTATGGGATCAACTCCAAAAAATCATGCCATTAGGATGGATCACTAATTACAAAAAGTTTCATCAAGATAACTCTCATGTTATCGCCTCTGATATTCAACATATTACATAAAATGATGGTTTTGTAAAGACCATTTACCAACCATCAGACTCATAATCAACCTCCTTAACCACTCCACTGATATTCCAGTCCCTCATGATACAACCAGTCACAGCTAAAGAAGACATTCCTATGTACTGCTTTAATGTAGATGGATCCCCAATCTATATTGACAAAATTAATGGTCACTTTATATGGGACATCAATCCCAATATGTGTGATCCAGATTGTGATTGCAGAAAAAGCAGAAAACTTGCCCATACAAGTTGTTCCCCAAACCATCGGCCTCATAAACCAGAAGACCCTGATTATTCTTGGATTGAACTACACCCCATAAAAAATAAGCCTCTTTCTATATATGAGAGAGCCTTAAAAATCTTGAGGGAAGAAGGTTTATTACCTTATGAAAATAAACCCGAACTTGTTATTCCTCTATCTCTAACACTTGTGCCATGTTACATGGCCTCCTCTTATGATGAAAATTTTCCTTCTTTGGAACCAAAATCAAATTTCCATGACAATTTGTCCTTCCAACCTTACATCCAACCCACTGAATAGTTCTCCCTAATGATTCTTGAACACGGCTATCCTAAGCAAAACAAGTTCTCAACTGGCAAACTCAAAATGCCAGAGCCCAAAACAAGGTTTTACGAAGCCTTGACCAAAAACTTGACAGAGTCAACCAGCATGTCTTCATTTTGACCAACGCCTTTTAAGCATGGATTCTACTTTTTGGTATATGTATCTTGATTTGTAATCTAGAATTGCAAAATTAGATACATATCTCCATCATTATATCCAGTAAGGATATTTTGGATAAGATTTCAACAAAAAGGAGTATGAGATTAGAAAATTTAAAGAACAAATAGAGTAGATGAATCATGATCTAAAAAGGTCTTCCAAACCAGCTTACATACCAAAAGCCTACTCATATTCCTCTTTAGTAGTCTTTCCAAATTTCTCTCCTCTATATTCACCTCCCAAATCTCTTTTGAACTCATCCTAATATTTCAAATCCATAAGGGAGCTATTCCGAAAATATCCACTTGCAACCACTAAGACATCCACTAATACCAGACAAACAACTCAAGATCCTTCCACTTCTAAAAAATGTCATAAAATCGTTCTATCCACCTCTTCTCAGCCGTTTCATTGGACACCTAGTGTCTTAGATACTGAATCCTCTCAAACCTCTTTAGATTCGATCTCTGACTCAATTTTTGTAGCAGATAATGTCACAAATGTCACTCAAATTCTTGTGGCATCCACAACACAACCATTTGGATACCCGCCTCATTCAGAAACTACTCAAGAAGAATCCTTTACTAGACCCACTTCTATTGTTGAAGAACCCCAAGAAGTCAACATATACAACACCACCTCTATAACCAAACCAACCAACAATCCTTGGTTCAATCTAGATGATTCTTCTCTAGAACAGTGGAGAAAGAAAATTTCTAAAATGAGTGCATGACTTGATCTCTAACTTGTCAAATCAAAGCATCCTTTAAAAACCAACCTAAGAGAATTTATTTCTAGATTTATTAGCACTCTTTGAGACTGATATCAAGCTCTTGGTGAATATAGATAACTAAAGTTTGTTAGATCTAATTTGTTGCCATGGCTATGAGCGTCATTTTTAGAGAATTTCTTGAAAATGATCAGCAATATACAGACAGGTAAGACAAGAATTTTTCGAAATGAGGTGTTACTCTCTCAAAAGAAAAGATCTTAAGTTCCACTATAAACACGTCCCTGAGATATCATGCTTTCGACGGCATCAAAGATGAAAGCCTTAGACAAGTCTATGTCAATTCTCTTCCTACGGAATTGTAAGATGAACTATAAAGAAAAATTGAGTCTTCAGGAAAGCTTCTCCGAGACATCACTTTAGGAGAAATTCACATGATGTCTCTCCAAACTTTGGAAAAACTTTGTGCCACATAAAGATTTTTTTCAAAGATAATGAAAGAAAGGAAGAGATATAAAAAACAATGCCGACAGCCTAGCCTCCAGATCAAATGTAAGTCTAAAGAAACATGCACGTATAAAAATAAGAAAAAGAAGCATTTCTAGCACTCCTTCTAGCACAAGAAGAATAAGAAATACAAATATTACAAAAAGAAAGCCAAGCGTGCTTGGAACAAGTTCCAGAAATGTTTCATATGGGAGCGAAAAAGGCATTATGCAAAAAATTGTCCAAACAAAAAGTTAAAATCGGTAAAATTGGTTCATCAACTTGAACAACTTTTAGAATTAATTCCATTAGATGCAAATATTGAATCCATTTTCTTTGAACAAGAGACCATTAATGATCAAACAGCCTTTATGATACATGATTCAGAGTTAGAATCAGATACTTCGGATACAGGTACTGAATATTCTAATTCCCCTGAGAGGCATATTCTCTACAAGTCCTCCAATCAAATTTCAACTCCAGCCTGTATATCTAAATCTAAGTCCTTCCAAAATAATATGTCAAACCTATTGACATCATTGCCTATATCGATACAGGATCTTATAGCACCATGATGAACCCTAAAGTCCTACCTCCTTATTCTTGGAAAAATCATGTTTAATACTTCAAAGCTATAGATGGATAGATATTTTCTATCAATTTAATCTTCAAAAATAAAATTGGTATTAAATTTTTTCCATTATGCATCATCTGGACTCCTGTTATCGATACCCTATTATTTGACAAAGACCTTCTCATTGGATGAGATGTCCATTGTAAATCCAATTCCCTTAGGATCTTACCCTCAAACCTCAAATATAAAAGGGAATTCAAACATTTCTCCTCAATTCACAAAATTTTCCCATTATTCGAAACCTCTCCTCTATTTTTACAAATTTAACAAAAGTTGTTACAACTATGTACAGATAGTCATGATGCCTTTAAACATTCCATGCCTTTATGGAAAAATCCTGATTTTTTTATTAAACTCCATTTCAAGCTTAATAAAAATATTAATCCTACAAAGGCCATTCATTCTGGCATGACACCCTCAGATCTCAAACTAGCAAGAGAAGAATATGTTATCAATTGCTTCAATAGGATCTCATTGAACACATAACTTCTCCCTGGGCTTGTCAAACATTTAATGTTGAAAAACGATTAGAACAATTAAAAGGGAAAAAGAGATTAGTCATTAATTATAAACCCCTTAATTTGTTCCTTTAAGATGATAAGTTTCCTATTCTTAAAACAAACACCTTATTCTCATAGCTTGCAGAAGCCTTAATATTTTTTAAGTTTGACCTCAAATGAGCTTTCTAGCAACTAGGGATAGAACCAACAGAAAGATACAAGGTAGCTTTCTGCATTTCTAATGCACAATATCAATGGACGATTTTACCTTTTGGGCTTAAAACTGCTCCATCATTATTTCAGAAAGCCATGATACGTATCTTCCATCCTATCATCCACTCTGCTCTAATTTACATTGATGACATTCTGCTTTTCTCCAAAAGCCAATCAGACCACGAAGTCCTCCTCATACAGTTCCATACTTTGACAGATCAGTATGGTATCATGCTTTCTGAAAAGAAAAGTATAATAAGACACCACAAAATTGACTTTCTAGGCATGCTCATTTCATATGGCCAATACCAATCTGAACCTCACTTGACAGAACAATTATTACAGTTTCTAGATTCTCACTTATCCCAAAAGCAGACTTAACAGTTTCTTGGCATTATTAGTTATGTCAGAGATTTTATCCCATATATCACCCACTACACCTCACTCTTGTCGGTTATGCTAAAAAAGAAACCTTCTCTTTGGGGACCAAAACACACTGAAACAATCAAAGCCTTCAAAAAAGTGACTTAGCATCCACCTTCCCTTATCATTCCATCTACACGAAATCTTATCCTCCAATCTGATGCTAATGATGATTATTGGGGAGCTATTCTAATTGAAGATAAGAATGGAAAACAAAATTATTGTGGACATACCAGTGGATAGTTTAAAGATGCTCAAATTTATAAGGAAATCTTTGCTGTCAAATACGGATATAGAAGTTTGATTTTCACCTTCATTTCACAGTATAGATGGACAACTCATCATTTCCCAAAATTTTGGATTTTAAAAATAAAATTCCTTTTAATCCTTTGTTGTTAAGATTAAATGATTGATTTTCCAGGTATGACTTCACTATTCAACATGTAAAAGGGCACAATAATATAATAGCAGAAATACTATCCAAGCCTCAACACATCAGTTTGATCACCTCACAAGGAATAAATTTTCCTCTCATTTTTATGCCATCCTCATCCCCATCAAACAACTTTCCAACCATGACTTACCCACTAGAACTTCTTGAAACACTACAACTTGACCAGTCATCTACCGTCTCCCAGATAAAAAATTTTGTCAACTCACATCTCATTGTCTATCTATCCAAAATTTAAGCTCAAGGCCACTCTCACAAGCTTACCAACCCATCCAGGCCATTTCTTAACCCCTTTCATCTCTTTACCTTTTCCACCTTCACCCCTGAAGTTATATGATACTTATGGTGTCTTTCTATCTTATATCATCATGCGATTGCTTGTCCTTTGCAGACATTATATGCTCACCTTCATGAACCAAAACCTCAATATTCACTCATTTGGACTTTCTTGCAATTGTTCGATCTTTTAACTCATTGAAAAGATGTGCTTACAAAACTCATGGGTCAACATAATCTCTGGAAACTGAAACCAGAGATGGTTTCTAAAGTCAAGTGTATCTGGATCCTCCACAGACCTTACTATAGTAAATTAAATTTAATTTATATATTTAAATAAAAATAAATAAGATATTCTTAAGTGGAATTACTATTGAAACAAAAGTTAAAATTGTAAAGTAACATATAATTTAATCATTGCAATATTTCATTAGTTACATTTAAAAAAGAATCTATATAATGTAAAATTAGAACGAATTTGGAAATATGTTATTTTGGGAAGGATCGGTTTGGAATAATATATTTAAAAAATCATTAAGTGATTTAATATTCAATCAAAAGTTAAAAATTATAGTTTTTTATTTTCAGTAATTTTTTAATGGTTTTAAATGGTTTGACCGCTTAAAAAAATAAATGAAAATTCACTTAATAGATATAATTCAGACACATTAAGTGAAAACTAATCAAAACAAACGACCCTTTACTTTAGTCATATTAGAGCAAATTTGTAAAGTACCACAAAATAGAAAAGAAATGAAAAATATTAGATTTAACCACAAATAAAATTTGATTTCAATGAAAAATTACATTTGTTGAGTCGAACAGGTTGTGAAAAATGTCATCAGTACAAATGAGAAAGAGAAAGAGAGAGAAAAAGAAAGGAAAAAGTGAGAGTAAATGAATGGTGGATATATTTTTATATATTAAGGGTGATTTTGCTAATCTCGTTATTTAAATGCTATAGAAACTCAATTTATTAATTTGATAATATGGTCATAAAAAGTGGGGATATAAATGGAGTTATCCTCAATTTTATAATAGAGTTTCTTCCCTACAACTTCAAGTAAAATTTTATTATTTGTGTACGAAGTTCAATTTAATTGACAAATTGTAATTTAATTTGATGCAAGTTGGAGTTGAGTTGATCTTTACTCCTAATGATAGAATGATCAAATTAGGCACTAAAAGCTAGACATGGCATCAAGAATGGCAAAACCATAAAGTATCATCACAAATCTCGTCTTGTCTATTTACATCCCAAACATTATTTCAACCGTTTACTTATATTCCAAATATTAAGAAAATTTCTATTTGTAAGTCACTTACACAATTCCTCTCTCATTCTCATTTTCTAAATAAAAGACCTTCACTACTTTAGTCTTTGCAACCTATCTCACTAAAACCAAATCCTTCATGTGTCACTATCAACACTAACATTAGACAACCAATTCTGAGATGTGTACAAAGTCTCCAACTACTCCAATTGTCAATAAAAGTCGCTTCATCCTCTTTAATGATGTTCAAAACTCTTCCTTAACTGTGTTTTAATTTTCCAATATAGAATATGCAGCCACATTATATATTTTCAAATTGCACAATTTGCATGATTGAGACTCTTGAACCAAGCTACTGGCCAACCATTAATTGGCTGCTTATATATCATGTGTACCTTTCTGCTATACAAGCGAGGAGTATTCACAAAGAAGTCGAGATGGCGGTTGATAGAGTTTTGTTTTTGCTGCATTGGAATCATCAGACTGATAAATAGTACTCTTCGAGAGTATTGTATTGAAGATAATAGTTTTGTTCCCATGTCTGCTAATAGATAAGGCAGCCCATGGCCTTGCAAAGATAGCTTTACAGCTCGATAGTGATTCTTATTGGATCAAATAATGTGTACTGCATCTCTCAATGTAGATGATGCCAAGATTATTTTGTATACCTGTTTTTTGTAATGATACTTGACCTTTTAGGTAATAAAAAGCAACAATTATGAACATTGTTTGTGTTATATATTTGTGCTAAAGTTGAAACATATTAAAGTCTGAAAAATAATAGAAATTAAAAAAAGAAATATATATATATATATATATAAATATATATCTCCACCTTCACAATCAAGTAGTGGAGGTGGAATTTCGCGGTCTCCTCCAAAACATTGGAGCTAGATGATAAATATGCTATTCAAAGAAACATTGTAATTTCGTGCAAAAGTCGAGAAAGTACATTGAAGATTTTCTCCGTTTTCAGAGTGCATAAAGGGTAGCCATTCAGATTTTTGTGTTGGATTGTGCAAACTTGAACACGACTTCAGTTAAAAAATAATAATAATAATAAATAAATAACCAGAATAAAACTATTATCCAAAGTAAATCTAAAATAAAATCTCTAGAGAAGTAGCCTCATAGAATTTGTACAACAAAAATAAGCATATCTAATATATTAACGGGTTGAAAGAAGCTAATCCCAAGAATATATCCATGTATTTCTTATATTTAACATTTCGAACTAGTAAATTATAATTCAATTCAATTAATTTGTAGCATGTTATAAGTACATGTCGACAATTATCACCCTTAATTCATTTCTAATTTCTTTGTCCTAAACCATGTTGTTTGCTTCCATTAGTTTTCCATGTACCTGGAGATTAGTCTCTTCCTTAATTATGTTTTCTCATCATCGGACACAACACCACCACAATCTCCCATCTCTATACCATACCTATTCACCTCTTACCGGCGACATTTGCTGCGTTGGGGCCAAGATTGGGCCCCATTCGGCCCAACACTGTATTTGATTGAATTTTGCTAAATAAATACCCTAACTGGTTAAAATCGTTTTGTGGGTGATTCTTTAACTCTTTCTAAACTAGTCCATGCCCATTAGTACATTTCAATTTGCGTAACGTACATAGCAACTATTGTTGAAAAAAATTTCAGAACTAGTTCCAACTATGGAATATAATCGTGTTATAACCAATTTAAACGAATTTCAAAATCAGTTTTAACTAGAAAATTTGTTATCCTCCTGTGTCCGATATAACAGAATTAAGTCAAACACTAAAGTCCATCCTTCAACTTGTTGGGCCTCAATCAGTTAAAATCAGTTAAACTAAACCGATTTAACCGAAACCTGGACTTTTTGTATATTGAACTTCAACAAGACAGGTGAGAGCAGCTCTCCTCTGCCCGGTTCACTCCGGCCTCCGGTCACTCTTCCACCACTCAATCTCCGCCGTCCGCCACCGCCACTCTCCTCCACTATTGGCCATCCAAGCTCGGCAGCAGAAACATCTTTCCTTGGAAAAACACTACCAGCAAAAGCCACCAATTACTGGAACAACTTCTACAAGCCCCACCAAAACAAGGTCCCTCCCTCTGTCTATCTCTCTCTCTCTCTGCTTCTCTCCGTAAGCGAAACGTACCCTTTTAATGATTTTCATGTTTACGTAAATATTTCGATATCAGTCACCCAAAATATGAAAAATATTGAAGATATATCAGGGATGGTATCCATATTTACTTGGCTTTGTTTTTATCTTGACTCGCGCTTGGCTTGTTGATTATTAGTCCATTGTTACTGTGATTGATTGTTGGTAATATGTTGAAATTGATGGATGGTTTTAGAGACTGAATTGTGGGGTTGAATGTTTGTAGTTCTTTAGGAACAGGAATTACTTGGAGAAAGATTGGGAACACTACTTCTCTGATGATTCTTTTTCCCCGAACTTTCAGAGGTATTTTGTTTTGTACATTGTTGTTTAAGTGTTCTAGAGTTTGCTGTTTCTAATTGTACAAGAGTGAAAAAAATGGATGTGGGATGTTTACGGGAAATTTTGTGGTAGATTTATTGTGTGAAACTGGTTATTAGTTCTATCTATTGTTTTGTGTCGCGTGGATGACAATGTTCTTTAAAATGTACTTGAATGGTTGGCTATTATTTGGTGAAGGTTGATTCCGTTTTTGTCTAATGTGATTCATTCTAGATTGGTTGCTTGAAAATTGTTTTCGTAAAACGAAATATCTGAAGTTACAACCATTTTTTGGATATTAAAACCAGATTCAGTCAGTGGTTTCATTACCTTACCACGTTTTTTCTTTTTCTTTTTCTTTTTTTTTTTTTTTTTTTTGAAGCAGTTGGAAATTGTATCTCCTTGTTGAAGAAGACAATGATTTATGACTTGTTACGTGTGTATAGTAGCTGTAAAACATTTGGAGATAACGCAACATGTAAATTTTACGTGACACGCATGTTATGCGCTGGCAGGTTGGTTGTGGAGCAGGCAATACTACTTTCCTCTTGTTGCTTCCTACCTGAAGCTTTACATTCATGCTTGTGATATCTCGCCTCATGCTATTGAACTTGTTAAGGTTTGCCCTTAACCCTCCTGTTTAGTATGCATACTAAAGACTTGTATTGCTTTTGTTCTTCAATTTCCGTTACTTTACTATTCATGCCATATGCATATTAAAGATGCATCATCTCCCTTTGTTAAGGTTTCCCAAATATGATCATGAATGTTTATAAAAGCGCATACTTATGCACATCATTGAGAGGAATATGCACAACTTTGGGCTAATTGCAGTCACATGTGGGATTCAAAGAAGACCGGATCAATGCATTTCTCTGTAATGTTATAGATGACAGTTTCTCTGAAAAAATTAATCCTTCTTCTGTTGACGTTGTTACCCTGGTAAGACTGGATTCTGTTTGATAGTAACCGTTTCCATTTCTACCTCGTTTCAGCTTTTGTTTACTTAGCTTCAGTGTATGCAGAGACAAACACCTAACATGTTTGGCAGATTTATGTTGTCGTAGTTTCTCCCAAAAAAATGCCCCTAATATTGCAGAATATTAAATCAGTATTAAAGGTAAGCATATCATGTTACATGTTTGAGACAGTTTAGATATATCTACTATGTCAAAGTAACATATCATTGTTTCATATGCTTGTAGCCAATGGTTACGTTCTCTTACAAGATTAAGCCATTGGAGATTTTGCTCAAGTGAGTCATTTAATTATTGTATAATATAATATATTCCTTTGAAGCTATGTTTTGTTTTCACATTTTCCATTCTCCTGATAAATCTGTTTTTTATTAGGTGAAGCTTCAACATAGGAATCAAATGATTGGTGACGTAGTCTATGTCCATGGTGATGGTACTGTAAGTATGTTCTATAACATGCAATACTTGTTCAGTTCTAAGAATTATACATTTTATAGTTGTTCCTGTTTTCTGATAAGTATTCAATCTTTATTCCAGTGCTTGTATTACTTCTCTGAAGACTTCCTATCAACCTAGTTTCTTGAAGCTGGCTTCAACACTGTAGATATCAGTGTCTACAGCAGACAAATTGAGAATCGTTGCCCCCATATCACAATGGACTGGTGTGTTAAGTAGTTACTTGTTCTTCTAGATATCTTTCTAAGTTGCATTCTTCTTGTAAATTGTCTGTCCATGTAGGACTTGTGATATGGATAAGAGATCTTGCTTTCTTTTCAATTTTAACTTGTCTCATTGTCTTATTGTTTGCTGCTCTTTTGAATGTGACCTCTATGGAAGGGCGCTGGATCCAAGGCATATTCACGAAAGAATGCATCACTCCTAAACCTACTCTGATCCCAGAAGCTAGATGATAATTGCTGATCCATATATCAGATGTCCAGAACTCAGCCATTCGCGCGAGCTGTGCTTGCTTCACTTCAACAAAATGGAGTCACCAGCAGCATAACAAATTAGTGCACTTGGAACATCAATGCCATGGAGAACCTCCTCCTTTGCCACAATGTGGAAAATCATTTGCTAATGATAATCAATTACATTTGTTATACTGAGAATCCAACACAAATGCATTCGAGAAAATGGTTAAAGGAGTAAAAATCTCCATTTCAATTGCTTGAGGACAAGGATGTTTTCTAGGTTGTGTAGTCGTTTGGTTTTATAGTTATAAGGTTTCTAGTTTATCTCCAATATTATTGTACAGGGATGGACCCGGTGTTGGTCCAGTGCCCCACCTCAAATACTTAAAAAATATATATATATAAAATTTTATTTTTAAAAATTAAAAATTTAATAAATAGTATTGCTTTTTTTTTTTAAAAAAAAAAAATTATAATTATATATATGTATGTATGTATATATTCTAAATTTTTATTCTCTACTTTCATCCATGTAATAATGTATTTATATTTTTATGAGACAAATTAGTGAATTCCTAATTTTTTATTAAATTTTTACTCTATTATTATATTTTTTTTGAATTTTTTGTTTTATAAATTTTATTATTTTTCAACTTAACAAACATCTAATTTGTGAATTTTCCTTCTCTAAATTTGTAAGATGAAAATTGCCAATAGATTAGGATGTTTAAAATTTTTTTTATCTTTTATTTCTTTGATGTAAGATAATGTTGATTTTATTATTTTATTGATTTATTTATTAAAAATATTTTAATAGAAACATAAGCATAATTTTATCCAAATTCATTTATTAGGTGTGTTATTTCGATTTGATATGAACTTTTTTATTCAATAATTTTCTGATGAAATCATATATTATGACATAATGGTGTTAAAAAATAGATATGATTTTCTTCTCACAAATACTCAAATCATTTCTAGCTTTTCACTTTAAAGATCATTTCTTTCATAATGGTGTTAAATTACATATCTAATTTTTTGAAATGATGAACATCACCTATCACAATTGCCCAAATAGAGAATTTTTTACTTACTCTGAAAGTCAAGCTTCTATCTTACAAGTTTTTGTCAATTTTAATTGATTATCGATAGAGCAAATTGTGGTTAGATATCCATTGTATCAATATATATATATATATATATATATATATATATATATATTTTTGTTCTTTTTTTTTTCCTAATCAAGTAGATTACTTGTATATAGACTTTTCATGCCTCTAGCCTATTTATATGATCTTTTCCCTTCCAACACACATTTGTTGGATTGATTTATCACTAGACATTTATTATGAGTAAAATTAGTTTTGGTCACAGATTTGACTGATGCTAAACAAATTAGTTTTTAGTTCTTTCCCATGAAGCACAACTCTAAGCTTTGGTAAACCTTCAACATTGAGAGTTCCTTGACTGATAACTCTTCCCTTGGCTTCATCACAAAATGTAACTTCACCACTTGATAAAGTCTTGTAATTCACCAAACATTCTCTCTCTCATGTCATGTGTCTTGAGCATCCACTGTCAAGGTACCAAGAATCAAGAGAACACTTGTTTGAGCAAGAAAAAGCATTATAATAATTCAAATAAGACTTTCTTACCCATACTTTCTCAATGTTTTTTGTTTAAATAACTCTTAGAGTTTGTCCAAGAAATTCTCTTCTAAACCAATACAACGTAGCATAACATGTGGGCTTGATATGATCTTTAACATCATAGAAATGATAAATTGTAATAAACTTACCTAACCTACCTTTCTAACCAGTCACTTTTGGTTTCTTATTTGATGTCATGACATGCTGAGAACATATTGCATGCA
Source organism: Litchi chinensis (assembly GCA_019925255.1). Classification (NCBI taxonomy): domain Eukaryota; kingdom Viridiplantae; phylum Streptophyta; class Magnoliopsida; order Sapindales; family Sapindaceae; genus Litchi; species Litchi chinensis. Next base: position 3,866,331 of record CM034469.1, read on the forward strand.
AACTGGAAGTTGCAATTGCCTCTTTACCTGAGGACTTTACAAACACTATTTTGGATTCTACTTTCTCACCACTTAAACCTAATCCAAATTGATTGCTAGTTTTCCTACTACCAAGATCTCATTTAGTCTTTTAATTCCATAGTTCATCATCTTCATGCCTTTTCGAGTCCTTTCAAGTTCACTTGAAAGTACTCTAATGCTGCACTCTTTCTTTTCAAGCAAAGATTTAAGTTTTTGCAATTTCATCTCAAGAATTTCTTTAGATTTAACAAGAATATCATTTTTCTTTATGAGAGATTGATTTTCATCACATACTTTCGACCATTGATCATATAGTTTCTTATAGGTTTCTTGAAATGTTTCTTGATTTATTTCTTTGTCTAAACAGTCATTATCTATTGTGACATTCTTATCAAATGTAGCAACATTAGAAACTGATGTTGTAACACTTACTGCATAATCCTGCACAACAGATTCATTTTGCAAAGAAGAAATTAAAGCAATCTGTTCTACCAAATCTTCATCACTACCATTGCTAGATTCCTCATTACTCCAAGTAATATCCATAGGTTTGGATTTCTTTTCAAACTGTTTGCACACTCTACTTGTATGTGGCCAAATCCTTTATATTCCCAATATTGTATGTATTTCATTTTGTTAGAATCAATAAGTTTAGAAGTGTTATTACCTTTAAATGGTTTTGCAGCAACCTTGGGATTCTTTCCAATCTTTTTTAAATTCTTGTAAAAATTCTTTGTTAGCAAAGCTAACTCAAAATCCTCATTAACATCTGTGATGTCATGATCACTAATCTCCTCTTGAGTTGATTGAAGTACAATTGACTTCTCTTTTTTCCTCTGCTTCAAGTTTAACTCAAAAGATTGAAGTGATCCCATTAACTCATCCATTCTCCTCACTTCCATATTGTTGCATTCATCAATTGCAGCAAATTTGCTTAGAACTTGTTTGGTAAAGATCTCAAGACTTTCTGCACCAATTTGTTCTATGATCCTTTCACCTACAGCAAAACATTCATTAGATATGTCACTTAATTTAGCAAGAAATCAGAAAGTAAATCATTTTCGGACATTCTTAGATTTTCAAATCTAAAAGTGAGCATTTAGAGTTTGGAACGTTTTACATCATTTATTCCTTCATGAGTATTTTGAAAAATATCCCATGCTTCCTTTGTTGTGACACATGTGGAACTACAATGAATATTGCATACAAAGCCTTGTTATTGTAATTGGCAAGTCTGTCTTTATAGTCCATAACAGTTTAGGTTTTAGTGTGTGGTTCTTTGTTAATTATTTGTTGATTAACTGTTATAGTTTGGTGAGTCCATCCTATAAGAATTGCTCTCCAAGCTTTTTCACCAATTGACTTGATAAAAGCTCTCATTTTTGGTTTCTAATATGGATAATTTGATCCATCAAGCAAAGATGGGCTAGAAATGGAGGCACTTTCTAATAAAGTTGTGCTATAAAGCAAACAAACTTAAAAAAAAACCTCTAAAATCTCACTAATGTCTAGTGACCCGTTTTGATACCAATTGAAAAAGCTTGTTTGCTACAGACTATTTAATTTTTTCAAATGTTAGAATTAATCAGTGTTATGACTTAATATATTATATTGTAACTTCAATAAAATGTCATAACCTATAAATTATGTTTTATAACAATTTTAATACAGATGCAGTGAATGCAGAAAAGTAAAATCAACACAAGAACATTTTTTACGTGTTAGATTTTACATTACATGCAGAAGGCCTTACCCAAACAGATCAACTTATTAATGAACTCCAACAACGTACAACCTACTTGACTTATTCAATTGAAGACTTCGTTTTAGAATCGACCTAAGTCTAATACACGTTCATTGACCTCATTGTAGCAAGTTATCCTTGCCTTCAATGGTGGATAGTAGCTTGAACTCCCTTCAACCTGTGCATCTCTCCCCTCTCTCTAAGCTCTAATGTCTTGTCATTCTAACAAGCACTCAATGTAGACTAAATAGTCTCACCCAATTTAAGTCTAGTACACAAACTTAGAGAACAAATCTCTCTAAGTATTACAAGCAATTCTCTCTCTTTCCTTCAATGAATACGTATTGCTTTGACCTACACAAATCTTCATTCTCTGTCTTCCTTTTATTTATGAGTGCACAACCATTTGATTGACAAGGAAAATACTAAAAATCAGTTCTAAAATCAATTAACAAAGAATTAAAATTTGCAATAATGAGTATCTTCAAAATAGAAGGAAACTTCTCTATTTTAGAGTTTGACCCGATACTTCAGAAATCCCATATCCTGACGGGACCCTTCTCGAATCCCTCTTCTAGACCCGAGAAAGACCCCGTAGCACCCCGAAAGAGTTTCCACAAACCCTAACTCAGTCCGAAGGAACTCCGTCAGGACACCAGAAACTCATCTGTCTAGATATTACAACTTCTTTTATAAGGTGACAGTGATAAAAGTTTTTCGCTTTTTCTTAAAAATTTCGGCAGCATGCCGTCTATTTTCTAAACTATGCCACCCTGCAAGTTTCAAATACAGTTTATAAAAATACTTCTATAAAATCAATTTCTCAACTTCTAGAGCCTCTGGCTCTTTTCTCACAACGCAATCACAAACAAGTAAATAAAATCTGAAAACTGAATTTCAGAAAACTTTGATAAAACATCTTTAACTAATGCATCCACTATTTCTTTAAAATATTTACAACTATATACATGAACATAAATATAATCAAACTAACAAAATATATATATGTAGTAAGTGTCGTCTTATTCGTCCGCCTGCACCTCTGATTGAACCTCGTCTGCTGGACGACTAGTTCCTGCGCCTGAGGGAGAATTTTTAAGAAAAACATTTAAAGAAAACTATGAGTATAACTCAGTGAGTGGTATAATTTATATAAACTAAAACTCATTTCTGGATAAAATATTCTCCCAAAAACAATCTTTGAAAACTAAAATGTTTTTTAAAGTTCTTTTCTAAAACACTTTCTGAAATCTTTTCTTAAAATCTTTTCAAATGCTCAAATTCTTTTCTAGAACACTTTCTGAAATTTTTTCTTAAAATCTTTTCTAATGCTTGCCTAAATGATAACCCAAGGAATATCTACTCCTGGCGTGGTAGCATATAAAATCTGGCTAACCACTAGGAGTGGGGAATCTACCATGTGTAGTCGCCGAAAGCGGGCCCACGCTGCGGACCGACTACACTACCCTATACGTGCATACGGATCACTCATGCCTCGCTCACACAAGAGTCGACTAGACTCAAATCTCACTGACTGACTTTCTCTCATCTACCGTATCACGCATAGGGCATTCGGCCGGGTACTAAACTGGGGCTAGGGTAAACCATAGGCTATTAAAATATTTTTTCTTAATACACTGAAATATTCTAAATCTCAAGGCAATAAGCCTAAAATCTTTAATTCTAGCACATTCTCATGTACATAAATAATAAACTAAAATCTTTATGCTAGAATTATAATATAAATTCAATTAATAAATGAATAACTATTTATAATAATTTTTTTAACTTTAAATAAACTTTAAGAAAATATAAACTTTAAAAACTTGTAGTTCCACTCACAACACGTCCTCGGATAGAATCCGATTCTTCTCCGTATACCTCCGGAGCTCTCCGCTTTTACCCTAAAATATCAAATATTCATTTAGGGTCATTTAACTCATTCAAATAACATTCAAAATCAATAAAAATCCCATTTAATTCTATTAATACCCTTTAACGCCTAAACTTTCGGATTTCAATTTCTATTAAATCGGGGCTTTCGAAATCCATTTTCTTTACATAAATCCTACTTATTCTTTCCTAGGAATACCTCAGTATACTCAATTTCATCGTCGGATGCATCGAACGAAATTAGTTCGATTTCGCTTACTAATAAAAATTATTTTTCGTTTCGAACATCCGACAACTTCAATAATTAATTCTCTAGTGTTCTAACACTCAACCATGATTAAATAAATCATTTCGAACGTTAAACGAACGCCTTTGGAAGGATTTCGGAAAACACCCTTCAACTCGTCCGTTTAGCTCCGAAATCGATCCTAAACTTTTCGTTTTCGAAATCTAACTTCATAATATTATTTTCTAACCTCTAAAACATTTATCTAAAGCCTTAGATTCGAAAACGAATTCAGATCCCATAAAAACCCATTTTTGTCAAGACTTTCTCTCTCTCTTTTACCCATTTTTACTCCACCAAATCACTTACAAATTACATCAAAATCATCTCCCCAACTCCCTCTCATCATCCTTAAACTAAAATTTGAAAAAGAAGCTAGAGAGAGAATGGATTTTCATATGATACATAAAGCTTTAAACTGACATAACTTACCAAATACGAGATCTTTTCGCTTCAAATTTGGGGGTTAGCTAGAGGAGGTGACGAGGAACAACTTTCGTGAAGGAACCTAGACAAAAATCGGATCGAATCTCTCTCTTTTCTCCCTCTCTCTCTCTTGCGCGATCTCGGCGTCTCTCTCTCTCTCACGCGATTTCTCTTTCTTTTCTTTTCTGTTTCACGACCAAAATGTCTCCATATGAGACAAAACAAACTTATATATATTTTAAAGCTCAATTATAATTAAGTCCCTCAAGAAAATTTCATTTAACACCTCAAACTTTCAATAATCTCACTAATGCCCAAAAATATATAATTTTTAATCCTATTAGTCCACTTGGCAATTTCTCATCCATTTATCTCTTCAACCAATCATTTGATGACACGTGGCACATCCATAGCCACTACTTTTCAAGTCACTTATCTCTTTTCTTATTAGTTGATTTAAAATATCTTTTACTGTATTCCGTGAGCTCACCTTGCTTGATTAACATATAATTCATTCCTAATCCTTTCGAAAAATATTCCATAAATATTCTACACACATCTTATAGCCAATTTAACTTTATAAGCTTCAATTTCGGTCTAATACTTCTCATATATACTTGATAAAAAAAATGTTCTTAACCGAAATCTGATCGAATAAACCGATAACTTTTTATACGTATCTATAGCTTAAATACTCGATTTTTATGTCCATTCTCTTTAACTCATTCTCATTCACTGAGGTTATACTCCTTGAAACTTCTGCATACTATGCTCATGCGTGATCCATGCATACTTAACTTAAAATGTCCATTTTGCTATTTTTATAATCTAATTTCACTTCGACTGGAAAATATTATGAAAATATTCTATGGTCATCTAATCTTCAAATTGATCATGAAATACTTTAATTGGGTATCTTATCTATCAATCTCATGCTTCGAAAAAAAATTCAATTGAGTTTAAACTCATTAAAACTCATTAATCTCTCAAAAGGGCAATATCGTAATTTTTTTCGGATCGCTTAAAACTGACTCAAATGGTTTTCTTTTTTATCCGTTTCTGTTTCTCTATACTCTCCTACTATTTTCGGACCTTTTCGACTGTTAAGGTCAATTTCTGAAAATTTTACTATTCATCCGAAAATTTTCGTCCGAAAAATACTATTAATCAAAAACTCTTATTTCCCACCGAATCTCAATTTATGACCCTGGACAATATAATCGGGTCCAAATTCGATCTTAAACACTAATTTCGGATCTTTTTCGAAAAAATCACTATTCATTCTGGATCCGAACATTATTCATCGAAAATTCTCGTTTCTTCCTAACACGACACTTAAGGTCTTATAAATATAATCGAATTCTAACCGAACCCCTTGCACTATTTCTGGACTCTTTATTCTCTATCCGATCGTCAGAAATGAATTCTCTAAGGAAACTAGGATCGGGATTTATCATATCCTCATTCATCCAAAACTAAAACAAGAATATAAACAAAGCTTCTTTGCATTTAAATCCCTAGTTGATAGATAAAAACTTTTCCATAATGCAAGATAATTTTTCCAAGTTTCTTGCACAAGAACAGTTCACACAATAAAGTATTTTCCTTATAAAGAATGTCAACATTAATTCTAAATAATAAGGTAAGTAAATACTTTATTCTTTACCAAAACTCATCAAATAATCAAAATAATATCCAACAAATCAAACAAGAATAATTAAGAACGAATTTGAGTCAACTCTGAAGAAATTTAGAAACTGACACTGGGAATCGTCAGGAAAAATTTATTGTAACATAATAATTAATGTTGCAACATTGATCTGTAAGTTATAACTCAAACAATAAGCAACATAGTACTTAAAACATTCTAGTCCATGTAAACACTTGCCATCCATGAGTTTTGCTACACACACTTGTTGCTTCAATTTCAAACCTCAATGTCATAAGACACACACCAACGTTATAAGATCCCAACACCAGTGCGTTATATACATGTGCACTAACAATTTAAATTAGCTTTAAAGGTATTTTTGTCATTAAAAAAATAACAATAATTTGGTGCTAAAACTCACTTCAGTTCTTTAGTGTTTGTGAAACATATGATCAACTTTTTAGTTTTTAGTGCCATTAAAAACAAAAAAGAATAAATAAATAAAACCTCTACTTAAGAATTACATGTAATTAAATAGCGTAATTATTTTCTATTGCTCAAGATGTTAAGCCTATATCATATTGAAACATTGGCTACCAAATATGATAATATCCATGTATAAATATATATACATATATATATATATATATATTAAGTTGTCTTAAAATGATTTAGTACAATATGGCATACTATATAAATTATAATTTTGGTGTAACAAGATATGCTTTTTCAATATTTAATTTTCTGGTATAAAGTGCCATAATCTTTGAATTTAATCTTTTGTTTTATTTTGTTTAAAAATATTTAGAAAACAGTGATAACATGTATATTAAATAGACAAATCTTGTTTACCATTTGTTTGTTGATCAGAGTTTTTTGATAGGAATATGGAAAGTTGGCTATTTCTTGGATGTATGTATTCTAATCAGTTAACAGTGTTAGGCATATATAGCTAGCAATTCAGAAAAACAGGACAGATTTGTATCAAAACAACAGGACAACATGTATTTATTTATATTCTTTTATAACATTAACATACCTTGAGGAGATTTTCTGTTATCTTTACGGAGGATTTATGAGAGAGGGGATATTATTATGCATTTTATTTGAGATTGTCTGTTATAACACAGCTGAATTTCTTTAATTGCAATATAGGTTTCTCCATAGGTTCCTGTAAAACCTAATTCCAAATCTTTATTATTTTTACCAGATTATTCTTCATCTGAACGTATCTTTTATGAACGTTATTAAAAATAGAGGTGCTGTTTCCATTCCTGGTATGTGCAGTGTTCAAGACATACACTTGATGAAAGGAAAAATTGATTTTAGATTAATGCGGAAACGTAGATTTTAAAAAATTTTCAAACAAAAACATGCCCTATTAATGTTAATAATGATAATTCAATAACTAAATTAATAAAATAAAATCTTACATTACATGAAGATTGAATTGATTCCTTTTGATTTGTAAATTATTCATTATCCGATCTTTTTGCTATGACTCTCTAAAAAAAAAAAAAAAAACTGTTTGTGGGCACAATCTTGAAAAATAAAATCACAATTTTTTCATAAAAGAAAATTTTTAGAAATCAAAAACAATTTTCTTGATTTTTTATGAGGTGGGTGGCAATATGGTATTTTAATCAATGGCATTTTTGGTTCAAGTAGCCAAAAATTCCCTCTCTAATTACCAACATCAAACACCCTTTTATAATAATAAGCTAGAGTTTTTCAATTTAATAAAAAATCCAATTTCCTTTTTAAATTGAAAGACTTAGTTCCCATTCAATATGGAATCAAATTTTTTATTAACTTGCAACTCTTTTCTTTTGATTTAATATGGAATCCAATTCCTATTAAATTAAAACTTCTTTAATTTAATTTAATATGGAATTTAATTCCAATTAAATTAAATTATTATTTTACTTTTAATTTAATATGGAATCCAAATCATATTAAATTAAAACTCATTTAATTCAATTTAATATGGAATCTAATTCATATTAAATTAAATTACTATTTCCATTAATTAATTAATTAATTTTTCATTAAATTAAATTATTCTAAATCATATATAATTTATTTAAAATAATTTAATAACACCATTTAGAATCAAACCCATAACATCTACAGATAATTAAATAATTAATAATTAATTAAATAATTGCATAAATTTCAATAATCAAATTATTCAAATAATTTGTGAATGTGTCTATAAAATTTATATATGATACTAATAACTGGACAATCCAATTATATTCTTTCATTTGTTTTTTAAGTGGTTGTGAGTTAGCAAAAGGACCAAATAAACCTATAATTTGAGCTCCGATAATATAAAAATGATTAATTAAACTCTTTAATTAATAATTCACTATCATTAACATTAGAATTACTCCACTAAAAACTTAAGATTATACTTTCAAAATTATAGATGTTTTACATAATCTGAAATTTCAGTGTTCATTGATTTAATCATTTCATATGGTTCAATTCTCCACGAGTAGTTCACAATTAGAGCTAGATCATTAAAGTTAATTATATCTCTCTAATTATATCTTGTTCCATGAAATACCATTGATTCTTTAATAAATAATATATCCATAACAACTTATGAATTTATTTTTCTATTTACTTGTAAGAGCGGTCTTATTGTTCCAGACCCGAATCAACATCTAAAGGAACTACTCATCTACTTCTCGTAAGAAGAAAAGGAATACACTATTGTATAAAATGTTTCCAACCACTTATTAAATCAAATATCCAAAGTACGAAGTTTATTAACCATAAATATCTAACAATTTCATATCTGTAAATCAAAAAATATGACTAAATAAATAGAAGTCCATAAAATACTCAAGATTAAGATCAATCTATATATGATCATTTAGTTGATAAATATAAATTTCTTTGTTTAGCAAATATTAATAAGAAATTCATTTTTATTATAGTCCATTCCTATATAATCTCTCTATTATATAAGGTGCCTCCATTTTTATGTTGTCACGTGAATGATCTCAGATAAGATCATTGTATCAAATACAAAATGAACCGTAACTAGAGATTTGCTATAAATAAAGTATCTAATTTTGTTTGCTTTTTACAGACTCTTTAGATTATTAATCTCAAACTAAATCTTCTTGTATATAATACTTATATATTTAGTTTGAGACTACATACGTAATCATAGATATTACATGATATTCATATGAAGCAAATATTTTATAAATGTACACAAATTAAATAAAATAAACATATTTTATTTATTATTTATTTAAATGTTTACAAATTATAAGCTCTTAAAGCATAAAACCCTTACAATATCCCATTTGCTCTAAAGCAAATCAGACATGTGACAAGACCCGAACCAGATTCTTTCTAGGCTCTTATCTGGAGGGTTTTGCCGGATACTCCAGCAAACCTCTTATAACCTTACTCACGCTCAAGAGAGACCAGCGGAGTGAACCCCTCAGATACTTTGCCCGTTTACTTTACTTTAACTAAATCAATTTCTATTTCTTTGAAAATAGTTGGGTTGGTATAAATTTTTTGTGTTTGATTGAAGAAAATTTTGACAAAAATTCGACAGCATAATAGTTGTATTCTGGAGGTTTCCAAAATTTCCTTGCAAGAATTTATACTTCTAACTATTCTTAATCATCACCCAACTTCTTTTGTTCACAAACATGCATTTTCACAATCAAATTCATAACCATTATGCATAATAATCATGGTGGAATATATATGCATCATAAGTGAAATTTACAAGTTCATCCAACATAGTTTACAAAATTTACAAGTTTCAAAAATATATTTCCGAATGTTGCAATATAATACATGCACTTCATTGTTTTCGTATTCACAAAACATAAAATGATATATATATATATATATATATATGCTTCCGTTGGTTTTGCCCACCTATATTTTCAACGAGGTGATTCTTTTACTTCATCCCCCGATGGAAATACTTGAACAGATTTTTATACTACAATAAAGAAAATTCGTTAGTTTAATCAATATAATAAGTATGAAAATCGTCGTATAAGTATTTATAACTCGTTTTGATACTTATAAAGTTTAAATTAAAACTTTATTACTAAAAGCACCATGTGTACCCTTAAAGAATCTACCCACACGATGACTAACTACGTCCCTTAATGTGGTAAGTTGTGTGGCGATTTCAACTGATGCCAATCGTGACTCTGCTAAGATATTTTAATAACTACGCGCGAAATTTACTGCATTGCAAAACGTAGTGTGAAATAATCTATACTCTAAGCAACTACAAGTGAAATTTTCTACATCACATATAATGATGCTCAATACTTTAACTTTTGCAACTATGTACGGAATTTTCTATATCGCATCGCAGTGCAAGGTAAACTATGAATCTAGGCGACTACGTACGAAATTTTCTGCATCGTAACATAGTGCTAGAAAATCTGAGAATCTTAGCAACTACGAGCGGAATTTTTTGCATCGCCACATAGTGCTAACTAACATATAAACTTTGAGAGTACATATGACCTTTGAAAACCTTTTTAGTGAGTGCATTAAGCACTAATTTTCTCTATCTTTAAAAAACTTTAACTAAACTTTAAAATCAAATCTTTTTGAAATGTTTTAGTCTCGATTTTCATTTCTAAATTCGATATAAGGATCTTTTACACAAAAATACGGACTTGGATTTTTGAAATTCGTTTCACAATTTCCTTTTTGACAATACATATTTATATTTCAACTAAAATTGAAATAGTATAGGTGGGTAGTACTTACCTCGATTCCAAACTTGTCGAAAGGCTTTAACGAGTCTCTTTCGCTCCACTCGTTTGTGCGTCACCTGCATAACATATTCTTATTTAAAATATACCATAATGTGCTACACAAAGTTACACACATTACTTTTAATATTAAAGATTCTTTAAAACACCCATTTTTGACTACAACCTTTTCTTCTAGATTCTATTTAACTGAGGTTTTCTAATTCCAGTTTCTTTGCAAAAGTTTAACTTGTATACCCCTAGGAACATCCGCACATAGTCCGTAAAGTTTTCAGAGGCTTGGAACGAAAAGTCAAGATTTTTAACATGGTTCAGCAAGTGCGCCTACGTCCACGACTACCTCTCAACAATTCGGTAGAGTGACAATATATTATTTCTTATCTATCTGCTTACAATGAATTCAGTCTCTATTTATAGAGGAGAGACATTACAATTTAAGTCAAAGTAAAAAAGGAAAATAATTTCACATTGAATGCACTTCTTAATCGGTTGGAATCAAATTAGGTAACTGCTCCGTATATCTCAAGATTACGTTGACTGAGTTCAAATTTGAATTAACTTCCAATTCTGATGAGAGAATCACGATTAAATCGAGTAACTGCCTTTTCTGAAAGATTTCCTCATTTAACTGATCATTGAGCGAGCTGCACGCTGTATTGAGCGATCTCAAGCTATGCCTCGTTGAGTAGCAAGCTGCGTATAGCATGAACTGCATAATGGTCTGTGAACAATGAGTGATGTGAGCTTACTAGCGCGAGCTGTAGAGTTCGCTAGGCTTGATGTTGGTAAACTGGATCTTGTCTGCTGGGTCACTTCATTGGGTCGACTTAATGGGTTTTCATCAGACTTTTACTAGCCTATTTTGTGAGTCCAGAAAATGCACAAAACATCAGCCCCCTAGCTCTCAATTCGTTTTGCGAATTGGGAGCTCGAGCTCGCTGGTGAAAGCTAACTTAATTACCATCTTGCGCTCTTTTCAAATTCAATTCCATCAGTTCTGACAAGTGGCAACTATTCAGATGACAACTAAACTGGTATTGGCAAGTCTCGTGCCACACGCATTTAATGTGCACGTCTTTCAACTGATGGCTGCATGATTACAAAGCCGTTACTCGTGCTGCACCGTTGGATTCAGGGTGGTTATACAGCATTTAGATCAGACGGTTAGGACTTGAGCTCGGTCACCTATATAAACTGGTGGAGCCCTTTCATTTTCTTTTTCATCTGTCATTTTCTTCCAACCACCAAGTTTTCTCTTACAACACTTTCACCGGTTCTTCACAGATTCTTCACTCTCAGTCACCGTTTTTCACATCTACAACAAAGATTCACGGTAAGTTCTATCTTCTGACTTTAAGCTTTCAGTTTTTGGTTTATTTTTGTTGCGTTGATGTTGCGTTATGCTTACGTTTTTACTCTCTGAATTTGCTTCAAGTTGTCGTTCTAAACGCTTTGCATTCTTGATGTTGAATCTTTGTTTTTTGGGTTTCTTGTTGATCACGATTCTTTATTTCCTGTTGTTTGATTTGTTTGTTTATTTGCGATTTGTTTTTTGTTTATGGCCTGTCATGCATGCGAATAGTAGGATTAGGTTTCTGTTAGTAGCTCATAGGTCGTTTCTTTATAGGTTGAGCCCCCTATTATTTTAGCAATCTGTAGAGTAAATCTTGGAAAATTTGAACATTAGATATGGTCTGCTTGATGCGACCTGATTATACTCCCTTTGTATAGATGTCTTTAAGCGGAGTTTGTAACGTCGATGAAGCAACTCAAAACGGGGAGGTTTTTGGGTAATTTCTAGCTTGGGCCGATCCTGAAACAATTCGTCTGCTCGAAGCAGGATGACGAGCTCGAGAGGAAAGGGAAGCCACTCTTGATTCTATTGAGCTAGAAGGGGTCACTCTTCAATATCATTTTCCTAGGTGCTGCTGTGCGATGTCACCCGCCGATGACAACCACGTATGTTATCCTCCAAGTGGGTACATCGCTATCAATACCAACATCTCGAGCACGAGTTCAGGTTCCCAGTCCCTCTTTATTTGGTCGAGTTCCTGAATAGAGTCAAGCTCGTGCCATTCCAGTTGACCCCGAACTCGTACTCGCAGCTGACCTCGTTGACTTTGGCCTTTCTTAGAAACGGTCTTCCTTTTCCAACTCTAAAAATCATACAACATCTTTACAACATCAAGGTTGGAAGTAGTTTGAAAGATGGGAAACGAGATAGAATTTATTATCTCACAGCTCGCCAATCGGACTACAAGAATCTCCTGCCCTGAGGAGATGCGAATGATAAGTCTAATGTAGGAGCTTACAAGACGAACTGGTTGTTTGTTTCTTGCTCTCCCCTCAAAGATCTCAAAAACTTCAACTTTGTTTTAAGTCCAGGTACATGGAGGAAATACCTCGTAAGCTATGATTGATTTTTTTTTTTTAACGCTTTGTTTTGCAGACCTAAAGGCGGACAGGTCCTCTCTTAGCAATGAGGAGAAAATGGCTCTCAAGGTACTCGCGAGTTCGGGTGAAGCGAGTATCAGTGATAAATTTGACATTGCCCTTCTCCAGGCTCATGGTCTTGCTCTTCCTACTAACTCTCCATGAATTGACAGTAATGACATAGGAAGTAAGGGAGAATTCGAGCTCCCTTTTGTTTTCGAAATACCTATCAAAGAGGAGGAAGACACTCCTGCTTCCCAACCAGCTCTAGCTCCTGCCTCCACCTCGCAAGCAGACTAGATTCCAGCTCTTGCTCTAGCTCAGACAGTTCCAACTGTCTAAATAGATTTATCTCCCTCTCCTGTTCAAACTATTATTCCAGCGGCCCCATCTTTATCTGCTCAAGTAAATCTAGCTTCCACTCAAGCAACAGTTCCAGTTCCCACTGAAGCGGCTCCGGCTCCGGCTCCAGCTCGTGCCTCGCCAATAGGTGCATTTCAAACAACTATTCCTCTAGCTTTAGCTTCCACCTCTGGGCGAGCTCTAATTAGGAGAAAGCTCACTCTTCTGCAGTTCCCTTCGAAGCGACCTACTGAGGCTCCAACCCCTTTAACTGCTCCAAAATGACTTGCCAAGGCAAAGGCTCCTTCGGCTGTTGTTCCCAGCGAGATGTCACTTCTAATAGCAGCAATAGATCCATCCCCGATTATATCCCCTAGCCCATAGCCTGAAGTAGGGGAAGTTCAATCAACTAAAGTTTCATCCCAAGGGACTCAAACTGGTTCTAACAAGGGTGGAAGGAGAAAGAATATAGGTAAACGCACCTTTACCATACGACGTCATGTATATAAGGGCAAAGAGCCTGAGGTTGCACTAGTTAAGGAAGCTAATCCGCTAACCCTGGCAAACCCTGAAGATGGACCAGGGGGAAGATACCTGAAATCTCTCATCGATAACTAGTCGGATATCATGATGACCCACACGAGGGCTTTGGAAAATAAGTCTCTCAAGGGCTTGGATCTGGACGAATACAAAAGTCGACATGTAATGCTGGTAACTCACTTCTCTTTTTGACTCCTTGCTTCCTTACTTTATTAAATACTAATTTGTAAGAGTTTCAGGTCGCTCTCGGATCAATAAAACAGAGGAGAGAGACCAGGTTCTCTGAAGATTGCATGACGAGACTAGAGGACGAGCTGGAGAAGGCTAAGGAGGAAATAAAGTCCTTGATTGAGGCAGCTCAAAACGCTGGAAAGTATGAGGAGGGTCACGAGGTGATGCTGGCGGTAGCTAACATAGCTAAACAGACAACTGAAGAGGCTTTGAAGCGTATAGAAAATGACTATGAAGCTACAAGGTCTCATCTTACCGCTTTGCTTTGCAACCGTGAAGATAAACTAAACAAAGTGAGGGATGAGCTAAGGCAATTAGGGCAGCGAGCTGAACTTGCCAAAAAGCGAGTTGAGCGAGTGGAGGTTACAGCACGGGGAACTAAAGAGGCAGAACACCGAGCTGGGATTGCAGAGAAGTAAGTTGAGGTGCTCGGGCAATAGGTAGAGGCTGTAGTGTAGTAAGCTGAGGTTGCTGAGTAGCAAATGGAGACTGCACAACGAGAAGCTGAGGTTGCTAATCGTTACGCACATGACACTTGCATAGAGTTCATGATTTTCAGAGAGAGACTTGTTCAGGACACGGAAGTATGGGTTGCTGAAGCCAGATATGAGGCTAAGGAAGTAATGGGTATTAACTTTCTCTACACGATATGGATGTCCCATATTGAATTGGATTTTTCTATTTTTGGTGATGAGGGACTTCGAGCTGTGGAGAGGTTCAAAGTAGAGACTACCTCATCTCCAGTTGTGACCGTTGCGGTTCCTTTGGCCATGGAAATGCTCGGCACAACCTCTCAGGTTAAGTCCACTAGTGTCACCGAACTCTCTAGCTCGTCTTCCAAAGAAGACTCCCTTTTAGGACCAAATTCTCCTCAAGGCCCATAGCTTGTCTTGTTTTCTGCTCTTTCTGAGCTTGGTTTCTGATTTTTGTAATTCATTTGTTAACTTGTAATAGATTTTCGAGCATAATGGAAATTTTTTTTTTTCATTACATCTTCTTTGTTGAATGTGCTTGAATCTGTAACACATTTTTATATCTTCATTCTATAAGTTACGTGACTTTTTGTGAGCTAATTGTTGTAACATAAACTTGCTCGAAATCGGATATAATAACTCAAGTAATTGCTTAATTTAATAGTTAAATCTTTTTATATAAGCAATAGGTCGGAACCTTATCTGTCGTATTGAAATGTTGACGAGCTATGCAGAGGTACGTAACCTCGCTTGCTTTTTAAGCTCTTTTTTTTTTTTAGCGAGCTATGTAGAGGTACGTAACCTCGCTTGCTTTTTAGGCTCTAATTTTTTAGCGAGCTATGCAATGGTATGTAACATCGCCTGCTTTTTAGGCTCATATTTGGCGAGCTATGTAGGGGTATGTAACCTTGTCTGCTTTTTAGGCTCTTAGTTTTTAGCGAGCTATGCAGGGGTATGTAACCTCGCCTGTTTTTTAGGCTCTTATTTGGCGAGCTATATAGGGGTACATAACCTCGCTTGCTTTTTAGGCTCTAATTTTTTAGCGAGCTATGCAAGGGTGCATAACCTCGCCTGCTTTTTAGGCTCTTATTTGGAGAGCTATGCAGGGTTACGTAACCTCGCCTGCTTTTTAGGCTCTAATTTTTTAGTGAGCTATGTAGGGGTACGTAACATCGCCTGCTTTTTAGGCTTTTATTTGGCAAGCTATGCAAGGGTACGTAATCTTGCCTGCTTTTTATGCTATTATTTTAGCGAGCTATGCAAGGATACGTAATATCGCCTGCTTTTTAGACTCTTATTTAACGAGCTATGTAGGGGTACGTAACCTCGCCTGCTTTTTAGGCTCTAATTTTTTAGCGAGCTATGGGCATGACAACGAGCTAATAGGATGGAGCCCGCTGGCTTGATAACTTGTAAATTTTTGAACTCATGAATAATTAAGAGTAATCACTCGATATATGTAAACAAAAGGAGGAAACTGAAGCTTTCATTAATTTTGATAAAGTTGGAATACAAACTAAGTACATAATCAAAAAGTTACCGATAGTATGGTTGAAGATGCTCGACATTCCATGCTCGAGGGACTTCAGCTCTATTCATATTGGTTAAACGGTAAGCTCTATTTCCCAGGTTCGTTTTGATGATATAAGAGCTTTCCCAATTTGGGCCTAAGGATCCATCGCTAGCTTTACGAGCTCCACGTAAAATAAGGCGAAGTACTAGGTTACCTACATTGAAACTTCGAACTCGAGCTTTCCTATTGTAATACCTCATAATTCTTTACTGATAGACTGCCACCCTTAATCGTGTTGCTTACCTTGTTTCTTCGAGTAGGTCAAGGTTTGTTGCCAGTAGCTGGTTGTTGTCTTTTGGATTGAAGGTCGCTCTACGTTGCGAGGTTACTTCTAGCTCTGTTGGAATCATGGCCTCAGATCCTTACACCATCAAAAAGGGCGTCTCACTTGTGGTGCTGCGAGCTGTCGTTCTGTAAGCCTATAACACCTTCTGAAGCTCATCTACCCACGCTTCTTTCTTTGCTTCCAGCTTCATCTTTAAGGTTTGCTTTATAATCTTATTCACAGCTTCAACTTGGCCATTGGCTTGTGGATAGTCTAGTGCTGAGAAGCTCTTGATGATCTTTAGGTCGTTGTAGAACTTGAGAAACTGGTTGCTATTGAACTGAGTCCCATTATCTGTCACGATTTGCTGAGGAACCCAAACTTGCAGATAATATTATTCCACATAAATTTTTCAATCTTTGTCGTGGAAATTTTTGTCAACTCCTTTGCTTCTGCCCACTTGGTGAAATAGTTCACTACGACCATAGTGTGCTTGCATCTTCCACGAGCTATTGGTAGAGGCCCGATTAGGTCCATTCCCCAAATTGCAAAGGGTCACGGGCTCACCATTTGTTGGAGATAGGCTGGTGGAACTCATAGAATCTGAGCGAACCTATGACACTTGTCGCACTTCTTAACTAGGTCGATGGCATCCTGCTTCATAGTGGGCCAGTAGAAACCCTGTTGAAGTGCCTTGTGAGCTAGAGACAGCCCCTCAACATGATTTCCATAATGGCTCTCATGTATTTCTTTTATTATGATCTCACAATCCTGGCCATCAATGCATCTAAAAAGCGGGGCTGAAAATCCTTTCTTGTACAACACGTCGTCAGAGATGTAATACTGGGCTGCTCTAGCTCACAAGTGTCGTGCTTCCAATTTATCACCTGGCAGCTTTCCATCCTGCAAATAACTCAAGATTGGACTCATCCATGAATCATGCTGTACAGTTATGGCTATCACTGAAGTCTTCTCTTCTATACTTGGAACTGGTAGGAACTCTACTGGGATCGCCCCAAGAAAATCTGTATCTCGAGTGGTCGCTTGGTGAGCTAGCGTGTCTGCATGCGAATTTTGAGCTCGTGGGATCTATTTCACCTTATACTTTTGAAAAGTACTTAACATTTCATGAACCTTCTGAAGGTACATTGCCATTTTCGATCCTTTGGTCTGATACTCCCTTAGTATGTGGCAAACCACGAGTTGCGAGTCGTTGAAAACCCTTAGTTGCTCAGCCCGCATCTCTCTACCCAAGCGCAATCCTACGAGCAGTGCTTCATACTCAGCTTCATTATTTGTAGCCTGAAAACCAAACCTTAAAGCACAAAGGATTTTATGGCATTCAGGATTAATCAATAAAATTTCAGCTCCAGCTTTCTACTCGTTAGATGACCCATCAACATAAAGCTCTAAGGTCAGACCTTTAGAAAATTCAGCTTCGTCTACTGACCTAGTAAATTTTGCAATAAAATCTGCTAGATCTTGGGCTTTGATGGCCATTCTTGGCTTATACTGAATGTCAAACTGTGCGAGCTCCACTGCCCATTTGAGTAGGCGACCTGAGGTGTCTGCTTTCTATAGAACCTACTTTAGCAGATATTGGGTGAGGACTTCAATTGTGTGGGCTTGAAAATAAGGTCGCAGCTTCCTCGATGCAACCACCAAGCAATAAACGAGCTTATCAATTTGCGAATACTTGGTTTCAGCATCTTGTAGCCTTTTACTTATGTAATATACTCGAAGCTACGTCTTTTCTTCCTCTCTCACCAAAGCAACACTCAAAGCCTACTGAGACACTCTCAAGTATAGAATAAGTTTTTCTTCTTCTTTGGGCTTGGAAAGGAGTGGAGCTCATCCCATGTACTCTTTCAATTGCTGGAAGGCTACCTCGCATTGCTAAGTCCATTTGAAGTTCTTTGCCTTCTTCAAAATATCAAAAAATGGGATGCATTTGTTTGTAGCCTTTGAGATGAACCTACTAAAAGCTGTAACTTGGCCATTAAGGCTTCGCACATCTTTCACCCGAGTAGGCGACTTCATGTCAATTAATGCTCTGATATTCTCTGGATTGGCCTTAATGCCTCTACTGTTTACTATAAAACCTAGAAACTTCCCAGAGGCTACCCCAAATACGCACTTGTGCGGGTTCAGCTTCATCTGGTAGCTCCTCAGAATCTGAAACATCACCTCCAAGTCGTGCACATGATCACCCATTTGCTTGGACTTTACCAACATATTATCAACATAGACCTCCATGGTCTTCCCAATCTGCTCTTCAAACATCATGTTCACCAAGCATTGATAGGTCGCTCCTATATTCTTTAGCTCGAAGGACATCACCTTGTAGCAGTATAGGCCATGATCTGTCACAAACGAGGTGTGCTCTTCGTCCTCGGGATTCATTGTGATCTGATTATAACTCGAGTATGCATCCATGAAGCTCAAGAGTTCGTGTCCAGCTGTAGCATCCACGAGCTAGTCTATCTTTGACAAGGGGAAACTATCTTTTGGGCACGTCTTATTCAAATCAGTGAAGTCAATGTGAGTTCTTCACTTCCCATTTTTCTTTTTCACTAACATGGGGTTGGCGACCTAGATCGGGTAGTAAGCTTTAAGAATAAACTTGTTTACCAGCAGCTTATCTACCTCATCTTTCAATGCATAATAGCGCTCATCTGTCATCGGTCTCCTCTTCTGGCGACTGGTTTGTGGTGGGGGTCGATGTTCAGTCTGTGCGACATGACCTTAAGGTCAATCCCCACCATGTCTTCATGATTCCATGTGAATACGTCCAAGTTCGCCCTTAGGAAGTCAGCGAGCTGGGCTTTTAATTCTAGAGCTAAACCTCTTCCTAGCTTAAGATATTTTTCAGGATCTACCTCGCTGACTTGAACGTATTCCAATTCCTCAATTGGCCCAGTAGCTCGTTTTGCATCCATTTCGCGAGGGTCAAGATCATGACTAACCCCTCTTTTAGTCATAAATCGTGGCTCGCCCCCCGAAACCACTTTCACTTTCTTTCCTCTTACGCCTATCTTTACAGCATCCTCATAGCAGCATCTGGCTAAGTGCTGCTCTCCCCGAACACATCTGATGCCGTTGAGAGTTGGGAACTTGACTGTGAGGATTCTGGTGGAAGTAACCATGTCTAGGTCATTCAACGAAGTTCTTTTCAGGACCACATTGTAAGTTGATGGGCAATCAATAATCAAAAAATCCATCAACACAGTAGCTTGGCAACCTGCTTCCCCGAGCGTAAATAGTAGCTTAATCTGGCCCACTGGTACAACAGCATCTCCAGTGAAGCCAAAAAGAGGCTTTGGGGAAAGTCTTAATTGCTCTGCTCCTAGCCCCATCTAATCAAAACAGCTCCTGTACATTACGTTCACCGAGCTCCCAATGTTAATCATAATGGGTCGCACTTCCATGTTGCTGATCTTAGCTCGGATGACTAGCGCATCATTATGAGACCAAACCACGCCTCTAACATCTTCCTGAGTGAAAACAATTTCATTCGAGGTCGTCCTTACCTTCTTTGTAGGTCATTCCAATCCACTAACCTACAAGGTATGATTTGCTTCCGGACATACCTCTTATGCAACCTATTTGAAGCACCTGCGATATAAGGGCCACCATGAATTGTAAAAATAGTCTTTACCGCAGGCTCATGTTTTGGCTCGGGAGCTTGCTGGGGCTGTTGCTGTGTTGGCTGTTGTTGTTGCTGAGGTTGTTGTTGTGGAGGTCGCGAGTCTGCAGGTCTCACCACGTAATCTCTCAAGTGATCTCTTTTGATTAATCTTTCAATGACATCCTTCAACACCTAACATTCAGAAGTATTATGCTCGACCTCATTATGATAAGCATAAAACTTACTCATATCTCTATGTTGAACAGGAGCTCTTAAAGGGTTGGGCTTTCCAAAATCTTTCCTGTTTCTTTTTGCTATAAAGATCCTGTCCTGTGAGTCTGACAGGATGCTATAACTGTCATAACAACTTTGACTCTAAGGTCGCTCATTCCTAGGCTCTCTCATTGCCTTTTTAGCAATCTGATTGTTTGAGCCACTGTTTCTACCTTCTCCTTCATTCCTACCATTATTCCTCTTTTTCGATTGGCTGAAACTGTCCGCTTCATTCTTTTGATTAGACTTGTTCGGGCCGAAGATCTCTTCCCACCTGATCTCTTTTGCAGCTTGCTTATAAAATTCTCCCAGATCCTTCATCGGGAACTTGTAAATGCTCTCATATAATTTCCCATCCTTGCGCAACGCAGTTGAGATCGCAGTCAATATACTCTCGTTTGATAGATTCTCAACATTTGTGACCTCGCGTCTAAACTTGGTGATATAATCTTTCAATGACTCACCCTGACGTTGGAAGGTGGTGGCCAAGTGCCAAAATGATGTGAGCTGCCTTCTTAATGCCTTGTACTAGCTAACGAACTTCTGCTGGCACTCTTCCCAACTTCCTATACTATGAGCTAGAAGATTCTTGAACCAAGTCCGCGGAATGTCCCCTAAAGTAGCTGGGAAGACACGACACTTCACCAGTGGATTGTCTATTTACAGGTCCATCTGAACATTAAAGGCATCGAGATGGTCATAGGGGTTGCTGTCTCCATTGTACTGCTGAATGCTTGGCACCTTGAATCTTGGAGGGAGAGGCTGCATTTCAATCTCCCTAGTAAATGGAGTCCTTTCTCCGTAATGCTCATGCTGGTCCGGGGCACCAGGTCGCGTTTCAAGCTGCTGGACCCTCTGAAGAAGTTCCTCCACCTGTGGGTCTCGGGGCCCATATCTCCTATGGTCATGACCTAGAGAACGGTGCTCTGGTTCATATCTCTGGCTCTCTTTGAATGAGCCACCAGCCCGATACGACCTTGCATGTCGCTCATCCACCTCGTCCTCATGTTGAGATGCAGATCAAACCTTATCATGACCAACTTCCACCCGCCTACTTCCATCCTAACTTACCCTTATCACTAGGCTTGCAAGGCGCACTTTTCTTTCTTCGCGAATAGGGCGACCTCCAGCTCTAGAGCGCGAATTAGAGGAGCGAGCTGAGTCGGCAGGTCACAACATCTCCCTTGCTGGCCTTTCGGGCACCTGCGTTGTTTTATGCTGATCATACACCTGCCCCGGGATAACAGCTTTGATCCTAGGTGCATTCTGCGTCTGGGCTTACACCAACAAGTTCATTGCATCTGTAAGCTGTCTGACAGTAGCCTCCAATGCCTCTTGCCTTTGATACCACGTCTGTTGCCCATTCAGCTGTTAGGGCGATTGGAACTGGTTGGCGAGGGCGCAATGGCGGCATGCCCGCTCTAGCACCAACTGCTTGACCATATGATGTGTCTGTTGCATGCATGAGTGTATTTTCCATCTACTGCGTATCGCACTAATGCTGACTAGTCTGGCTCTCTACTTGGTCAGCTTGTGAGCCCACGTACTTAATTGTTTTAGTTTTTGCCATGTCTGTTAAAAACTGAGAAATTACAACAAAATTGATTATAATCTGGGTCCTTCTTCTAGCGCCAAAATATCGACGTTGATTTCTGGTCGACGAGAGCTCAAATCCCAATATCTGCAATCAATCTCAAACAAAGCAAACAGCAAAGAGAAAGATAAAAAGGAGGTAGAGAACAAAAACACACGAAGAAGACATAGGATTTTTAAAGTGGTTCAGCGAGTGCGCCTACGTCCACGATTGTCTCTCAACAATTCAACAGAGTGATAGTATATTATTTCTTGTTTATCTGCTTACAATGAATTCAGTCTCTATTTATAGAGGAGAGGCATTACAATTTAAGTCAAAGTAAAAAAGGAAAAGAATTTCATATTGAATGCACTTCTTAATTGATTGGAGTCAAATCAAGTAACCGCTTCGTATATCTCGAGATCACGTTGACTGAGTTCAAATTTGAATTAACTTTCAATTCTGATGAGAGAATCACGATCAAATCAGGTAATTACCTTTTCTGGAAGATTTCCTTGTCTAACTGATCGTTGAGCGAGCTGCACGCTGTATTGAGCGATCTTGAGTTGTGCCTCGCTAAGTAGTGAGCTGCGTATAGCATGAACTGCATAACGGTCTGTGAACAATGAGTGATGAGACCTCGCTGGCGCGAGTTGTAGAGTTCGCTGGACTTGGTGTTGGTAAACTGGGCCTTGTCTGCTGGGCCACTTCATTGGGTCGACTTAATGGGTTTTCATTAGGTTTTTACCAGTCCAATTGATGAGTCAAGAAAATGCACATAACACATATCATGCCACTTCTTAAGATTTAACCAATTTGTCCTCCAATTTTGCTTATCTTCCATGGTATTCTTACTACTTTGATAAATTTCACAATTCCCACACTAGTTTATTCCAATCACACATACACATACATAGAACCATAATTTAGAACAATGACTATTTTGCCCTTCTCTTAAATTTATTTTACTATTAAAATTAATTAGTTTCTAAAAACTTTACTAGCATTCTAATATCACTCATTAGAATGATATTGATGAAGTTTAACATTCTCATCCTATTATCTGGCTTATAACACTAGAAAGTCTAAAATCAAAAATAGGGCTTACACATGTCATGTAATCCTAAACCGTCTAGGTGACCTTCAAAATCTATTAAGATCTTTGTAAACTTATCAACATGATTGTCATGTGAAGTGATCTTAATCACTAACACAACTCGTCTATATGCTATCTTTCTAATGAGATGGTACTTTCTCTTTATATGTTTCTCGTGCTTGTGACTCATCTATTCTTTAAAATTAGCCACTACACTATGATTATCATAATAAAGTGTGAGTCACTTATCCATATTTGGAATAACTACCAAATTTATTAAGAACTTATGCAATCAAATCACTTCTTTAGCCGTTTTATAAGCTACTACATATTTGACTTTCACAATGGAGTCAACAATGCAAGATTGCTAAACACTTCTCCATACTATGGTTCCACCAACGAAGGTGAATACTAATCTGGATGTGGATTTCCTTGAATCCTTATTAGATTAAGAGTCAGAATCTGTGTATCCTATTGGAAACAAATTCCCCCCAAAATACACAAACATATAGTCTCTCATTCTTCGAAGATACTTGAGAATATGCTTTATTGCTAGCTAATAATGCAATCATGGATTAGGCTAATAATGCCTAACTACTCCTATTGAATATCATATAGTTGGTCTAGTGCATAGCATAGCATACATGAGACTATCTATTAGGAAGACCTAGAAAATCTATCTCATATCCTAAACCTTTTGAGATGTCTTAGGACATTATTCCTCAGACAAATGAATTCTATGTTGAAAAGGTAAATTACCTTTCTTAAAATTCTTATATCGTAAACCGTGCAATGATCTTATCAATGTACGGTGCTTGGGATAGTACTAATAATTTGTTCTTGTGATCTTGTATGATTTGAATCCTTAGAACTTAACTAGTCCCTCCTAAATCTTTCATTTAAAATCGGTTAGCAAGCCAGTTCTTTCATATGATAATGCTCATACATCATTCCTATTGAGTAGGATATTGTTGACATAAAGTATGAAGGAAACTATTTTCTTATCAATGATATGCTTGTATACACAAGGTTTATCAACATTTTGCTTAAAACCATAAGACTTGATCAAAGTATCAAATTTAATATTCCAAGATCAAGAAACTTGTTTAAGTCCATAAATAGACCTTCACAACTTGCAAAACTTTCGCTCTCATGAATACCTCTGGTTGCACTATATATATGCTTTCATCAAGATTACCATTCAAGAACACAGCCTTGACATCCATTTGACATATCTCATAGTCAAGACATGCAACAATATGTAGAAGAATGTGAATTGACGTAAGCAAGACTACTAGCGAGAAAGTTTCTTCATAGTCAACTCTCTCCTTTTAGGTATAACCCTTTGCAACTGGCCTAGCTTTGAAGGTTTCTACCTTTCTATCCATTCTTCTTTTCCTCTCATAGATTCATTTACAACCTATAAGTTTTACCCCATCTGGTTGATCCATAAGTTCCCAGACAAAGTTGGAATGTATTAACTCCATCTTGAGATTCATGGCTTTAAGCCATTCCTCCTTATCGGAGTTATCCAGTGCATCTCTATATGTTAATGGATTATCTACTTTATCATTAGAGATGACAACTTGTGCCTCTCCAAAATTATGTAGTAAAGAGTTGTCTCACAACCCTTCCACTACAACAAGGTGGTAGATCACTTTGATGGGAATTTGTTTAAAGTTCAAACATGGTCTTAACTATATTGTTATCAACAACTATTATTGATTCAGTACTGGTTGAACCAAGCAATAACTTCTCGAGTATAACTTTACTTCGAGTTTTGTGATCTTTTATGTAATAATCTTCAAGAAATATAGTGTTTGTCGATGCAAACACTTTGTCTTCTTGAGGATTATAAAAGAATTCGCCTCTAGTTTCTTTGGGGTGACCTACAAATAGGCACACATGTGAACGTGGTTCCAACGTTTCCTGGTTTTGTTCCTCAGCACATGTGCTGGACACCCCTATATGTGAAAATATCACAAAATAGTTTTGTGACCATTCAAAACTCTAAAGGCATCTTAAAAGCAAACTTAGAAGATACTACATTTAGGATATACACTATAGTCTATAATGTAATTCCCTAGAAGAAACTAGGTAATGAGAAACTAATAATAGATTTCATCATGTCCTGTGAGATTTGATTTTTCCTCTCTATAACACCATTTTACTAAGATGTTTTAGGAGCTGTGAGTTGACATAGAATCTCATTTTTAATCAAGTAATCCTTGAACTCCATATTGAGGTACTCATCTCCATGATCCGATTGAAGAGCTTTCAACAATCTACCTGATTGGTTTTCAACTTCAACTTGAAACTCTTTGAACATTTCAAAAGTTTCAGGCTTCTGTTGCATTAGGTAAGCATACCAATATTTAGAATAATCGTCAATAAAAGTGATGAAATATCCATAACCATCTCTAGCTATAACAGTATTTGGACCACAGATGTTCGAATGTACAAGTTATAGAGTTCTTTTAGCCTTATAACGTTTTGTCTTAAAAGGTCTCTTGGTCATTTTACTTTCTAAATAAGATTCTAAAATAGATAAAATTTCAATCTCTAACTTGCTTAAAGATATACTCTTTACATTCTATTTATTCTATCAAGGTTAAAATGTCCCAATCTAAAATCCCAAAAGCAGGTATCATCATTAAGAGAAATCTTTTATCATTTTACTTTAGGTTTTTCAACCTTAAACATTTCAGCTTTAAGTAGCTATGAATTAACAATCTTAACTTGTATAAGTTATTTTTCAATATTCATGAATAACTATCCAAACTATATAACTAATTTATTATTAAAAGAAATTGAATATTGTTGTTCCATAAGCTTAAAAACAGAAATCATAATTCCGCTAAAATATTATTCAAAAGAATAAAACAACTATTAGAAAATAGAAATTGAACTTCTCCCACTGTGCTAGCTGACACAACATTCCTAATGCCAACTTGCATGGTGAACTTGTTCATAATATAGTTCATTTGAACTTCATGAAACTCTTCAAAAGAGCCTTTAGTATCATAATTACATGGTTAGGGAAATTGATCACCCCACCATAAGTTATGACCATGTTAAAGTCATCATGTTTAAGACATGCTCTCAAATGGATGTATTCTTCTTCATCTTAGCAGTCATGGCACCATGAATAGCTAGCTTCATGGCCTTATTGCTCAAAATGATGCCCAAACATCCTTTCCAATTATGCTAGCATCTCATATCCTGCTCCATTGTCTCGCGCTTCAAAGCAAGCACTTCGGACATTTCTACTAGCAAGTAGCAATGGGTTTTACAATTATTCTTAGCCCAATTTTGACAAGGTTTGAGTATATTACGCATAGGATTTGCCTATGGCTTGGGACGATATTCCTATGTCAGGACAAACTTCAAGTCTTCACAAATTAGAATGACATTCAAGTTATTTTAACATAGTTATCTCCATTTAATTTATCATTGGCAAGTAAAGTAACAAGAGGTGACGATATTGCTTAATTAAACAATAATAAAACATGTTATTTAAATTGCATGCATACAATATTATAATTTTGGCATAAAATTAAACGTGATACATGATACACAAATAATAAATTGGAAATATCCTAAAAAGAATTACTATATCGCAATAATCTAACATACCACAAATAAATGTCACCTTAGGGAAAGTTAGATATTTGTATGTTAGATTGAGAAAGTCTGAGTCAAATAATATAACAGAATAACTCTTATTCATATATTATCTGGCTACCGCTTATTTCAGTCAAGAAATAAACTTACCAATTTAGTTTCTTTATGAGTGTAACTCATCGTTTCAAATCTCTCGAACTTGAGATTTGTTAGCCTTGGGGTAGGTCAATCCCAAAATACATTCAGAAATTCTATTCGTTAGGAAGTCAACCTTGATATTGACATAAATAGACACCACCTTAGGGGGATGAAAACAAAACAGTCTTGAGACACCATTCAAATCTCACGGTATTGAATTAATGATGGAGACCGCATAATATATTGTCATATATCCCTCTCCCACTCATTATTTTAGGATTAGGGTTTTCTACTTATTTTTTCTAGTCATCATATTAGATTATTAACAGCTAAGAAGTATAATCTAAGTTACCAAGAATTAGTGTGTTACTAGAATCATCATTCTATTAAGTATTAACACATAATAAATTATCGGATTTTTAACTCTTAAAAATATGCTTTATTAATTATAAAAGATCTAATGTAGATAATTTAAACTCTTTAATTGTGAAGATTAGATTTAAAGTGAAGTTACCCAATTTTAACTCTTAAAATCTAATTGGTTTACTAATCTTAATAAATTAAACTCCTTAATTAAATAAGATTAGAAATAATGTGAAATACCCCATTTTAATTCTTAAAATCTAATCACATTATTAATATCAATTATTTGAAATATATTTTAATCACATTAAAACTATATGTCTAATTGGTTTACTAATCCTAATAAATTGAACTTTTTAATTAAATAAGATTATTACTAATGTGAATTACTCAATTCTAATCACATTATGAATAACAATTATTAAAATATATTTATTTTAATCTCATTAAAAGTAATCATATATTTTTGATGTGCAAACCTAGGATTTTCAACTAAAATCCTAACAAACTATGAACTTAGTTTTCTATGTATTATTATCTCTATTTTAACTAATAAACTATTTAATAGGAAAAATATATAATAACACATATGTATGTCATGTTATAATGCAACGAGTAGGCACTCTCTATTCTATATGACATATTTTAATGCATAATCATATTATCAACAAATCATTCAATCATCGCATAATAACAATTTAAATAAACAACGTATGATTGATCGGGTTTCTTAGCTTTAATGACCTTATACTAAATTTAAGGATTATAAAATTTATCGAAGGCATTCCCTGATCTTCAATTGTAGTCTTTAAAAACTTGATGAGCTCTCTTTAAATTAAATCCAATTTAACAATCAAGAATATCCATCCAATGGATTGGGTCATAAAGCTCGTTTCTTGATTTTTGCACCCAACATATGTTGTCTTATGCTTGCAAAAAGTCTTAGGTGTATGCATCAACCATGTGTATAACCAAGGTCATCACAAGCCTAGCCCACAGCTATCCTCACGTGCACAGCAACCTTGCGGCTGTCGCTCACGCACGAACAATGCTAACAAGGGTTCACAATAGCTATAGCTACTATTCTGATGCAGAAATAAATTTGCATAGCCACTGTTACATTCCGATCTCTTTGTTGAAAGATCTAATCGACGATCCAACCATCCAGATTTGCTCCATGTCTTTAGAACCTGCTATCAAAATTTAAGTTTGATCCAACGGTTAACGAAAGAGTTATAACTGTTTTACAAAGACTGTGCAGTTTAGTTCAACGCCACGACCACTATTGTTTTGAAGGCCGAACTCACTACTGGTAACTCCAATTGATGATCCGACCATTCAAACTTAAGATCTATAAGTTATTAATGTGCTGAATAAATTTCTGCCCAATCCAACAATGAACGAAAGAGATATGGCCAAGATACGAAAACTACAAAAGAGTTACAACAGCAAAATTTCAAACCACTTTCTGTTCGTTCTTTGCTCTTGATCTTTGGATAAATCTAAACCTAATTTTATGGTTTTACAACGAAAACTAAATGTCACAAATAGTTTACAAATTTAATCAAATTAAATTAGCTAAAGAACCATACAATTAACAATCCAATATG
The DNA here is from genome assembly GCA_019925255.1 of Litchi chinensis. Taxonomy (NCBI): domain Eukaryota; kingdom Viridiplantae; phylum Streptophyta; class Magnoliopsida; order Sapindales; family Sapindaceae; genus Litchi; species Litchi chinensis. The sequence goes on from CM034469.1 coordinate 3,895,295, forward strand.
GAATCAAATTTTTTATTGGCTTCAAACTCTTTACTTTTAATTTAATATGGAATCCAATTCCTATTAAATTAAAACTTCTTTAATTTGATTTAATATGAAATCTAATTCCAATTAAATTAAATTATTACTTTGCTTTTAATTTAATATGACATCCAATTCCTATTAAATTAAAACTTCTTTAATTTAATTTAATATGGAATCTAATTCCAATTAAATTAAATTATTACTTTCATTAATTAATTAAATGATTTTTCACTAAATTAAAATATTCTAAATCATAAATAATTTAATGACACCATTTAGAATTGAACTCATAACCTCTACAAATAATTAAATAATTAGCAATTAATTAAGTAATTACATATATTTAAATAAACAAATTATTTAAATAATTTATGAACATGTCCATAAAAATTTATATGTAAAACTAATAATTGGACAATCCAACTACATTCTTCCTTTCATTTCTTTATATTGTTGTGAGCTAGCAAAAGACCAAATTGACCTACAATTTGAACTCCAATAATATCGAATTGTTAATTAAATTCTTTAATTAATAATTCACTATTAATAATAATTGAAACAAAATTATTTTACTATTATTAACCTTAGACTTACTCTACTAAAAACTTAAGGTTACACTCTCAAAATTGTAGATGTTTTACCCAATTTGAATTTATAGTGCCTATCGATTTAATCTTTTCATATAGTTCGATCCTCCACGAATAATTCATGATTAGAGTTAGGTCATTAAAGTCCGTTATACCTCTCTAATTATATCTTGTTCGATAAAGTACCATTGATTCTCGAATAAACAATATATCTATAACAACTTATGAATTTATTTTTTCGTTTACTCATAAATAGAAAATCGAGCACTCTTATTATTCAAGACTCAAATCAACACTTAAGAGAATTACTCATCAACTTCTGGCAATAAGAAATGGATTTCACTATTATATAGAATATTCTCAGCCACTTATTAAATCACATCTCTAAAGTACAAAGTTTATTGATCGTAAATATATAACAATCTTACTCATATAAATCAAAAGATATAACTCTATAAATATGAATTCATATGTGATCATCTAATTGATAAATATGAATTTCTTTATGTAACTGATATTAATAAGAAATTTATTCTTATTGTGGTTCAATTGTATATAATCTTTATCATTTAAGGTGACTCTATTTTCATGTTGCCATATGAATGATCCTAAATAAGATAATCTTATCAAATATGAAATGGATTGCAATTATAATTTACCACAAATAAAGCTCAGTTTTATTTGCTTTTTACGAACTCTTGAGATTACTAATCTCAAATTAAATTCTCTTATATATAACACTTATATACTTAGTTTGAAATGACATAAGTAATCATGGAAGTTACATGATATTCGTATGAAGCAAACATTTCACAAATGCACATAAGTTGAATAAAATAAACATATCTCTTATTATTTATTTAAACATTTACAAATTACAGATTCTTAGGACACAGAATCCTAACACTTGAATAGTATGCTTGGTTGCTGGTTCTCGATAAAGCTCTGTTTGTAGAAGTGAAACCATTTCTAAATGATTGTCTACCATGATTTCAAAAGAGATTCTATGTAACACTCTTTTCCCGAACCTAATATTGTAAACAAAATATATAAAGTACACTTTTATTTATGAAAATAAAAGAATCTTTTTTTTAGAAGGTGGCAAATTTATAAATAAAGTGAAATGACAAGGACAATTTGGGAAAGTGAAGAATTCTCTAAAGAATGGCATGAATGTAAATTTATAGGCAATTTGAGGGTAAATTTTACAAAGGAGTGATGACCTATATAAAGTTGATGCAAGTGAAGAAAAATCTAGAAGAAAAAGAGGAAGCTGTCGGTAGACAAGAGCAGAAAACAGATCTGAGAGCAGCAGCTAGTCCAAGCTATTTTTCACCATTTTTGAAGGATAACTAAGCCGTATAAAGGTGAAGAACGAGTTTAGAAGGATTATCAAGCCCGATCTAGTAAGAATTAAGTGGTAAGATTTAGTTTTCATGATGTTCTTTTAGTGAAATATTTGTCAAAAACAGCCCATGAACTACGCATATATCTAATGAGATTTTCGTGCATAGATCTAGAGATTTGAATCATCAAACAAGTGGAAAAGTAAGGCAAAAGGCTAGGGAGAAATCGGTAAGTGACTGTCTAAGAAAATGTGCCATTTTGAAGTAGTCCCATGCTTTTGTTTAAGATGTTAAAGTTCTGCCATAAGAATCCGTTGTGATTGTGATATGATCTTATGAGAAGAAATTTGATGAAACGTTGGTGTGTGTATGGATATGAAATTTGATTAAAAGAGGGATTTTTGATTTAAATGAAATTTGATTGTTTTGCCATGGTTCTGGAAAATGCTTTTGAGTGTTAAAGTGTGAAGTTTAATGAGATCGGGATGTGTTGATTCATGGTATGAGACCTAGAAAAGAAATGTTAGGATTTAGTACGCATGAGTTAGGGTCGAGCTGATTTAGGGCGATAGCTCACAAAGAGCGAGTTGGGTTGCCTATAACCCTTTATAATGTCTGTTCGAGTTTGGCTAGAGCAGCAACTCGCAAAGATAGTTGGGTAATGCCGCAACCCATTGTAGTGCCTGACTGAGCTATATTAAGACTAAGGCACCAGCTCGCTAAGGGCGAGTTGGATGGTGCCTATAAATCGGGCTGAACTGGACGAAGACAACAGCTTACGAAAAGAGCAAGTTGGGCGAGTTGGGTAGAGCTCGCAGCTCGGGCAGGACTGGGCAGTGTGCAGTCCGTTATAACCTGTTTGAAATTATAAGTTATAGCGATAATAGAATTAACTTAGAATTGAGGTGTTTTAAGTTTATGCACATTCTAAGCAGAGATCGCAATTATATTTAAATGTAGGTGATGCAACGAGCTGATAGAGGGTGTGGATTAACGATTAATAGTGAACTGGGAAGCAAGCTGTGAGTGTAAAAATATTTTATAAATGTTAAATACATTTTAGTTTATTTTGCAAGCATCTTATAAATTCCCATCAATCCTTTTTAGTTTACAAAGGATTTTATGTGCTAGCATGAAATGAAATGAGATGCAATATGTTCATATATTTTTATGTTTATAGAATGAAAAAGAACTCAATTTGAATTATAGAAAGAAAAAGGTTTTCAAAGAGCTAGTGGACTATCCAAGTTTATAAATTTTATAAATTCAGACCCGACCGGTAGAGTTGGCAATTTGGAACCTGACATGACGGGTCGATACGAAACCGATACGATTATTACTGGTTATGGTTGAGCATAAACCGGTTGGATAAATAAACATGTCAATCCATCCAACTCGTTTACTAATCGTATCGGGTCGTATTTTCTTAAACGGGTAACGGGTTGACCCGTTTAATAGGGGTAAAAAAGTAATTTCATATTGGAAAGGTATTCATGTAATTTTAGTAATAGGTATATATATTTTTATGTTTTGGATTGTATTTATGGATGATTGTATTTTTTTAGATTTTGGATTGTATTTGTGGATTTAAGAGATTTTGTGTACTTTATTTTAATTTTGTTTTTTACTAGATTTATATTAAAATTTAAATGTATTAAATATGGTTAAATGGATCATAAACGGGTCATTAAATATGTCAGCTAAACGGGTCATTAAACAAGTCGGCTAAACAGACCACTAAACAGGTCACTAAACGGGTTAATAAACAACCCATAAATAAACGGGTTAATCGTGTTGTTTTCGTGTCAACCCATTAATAATCGTGTCGTGTACGTGTTGAAGGGGTTCAACCCATTTACTAATTGTGTCGTATTTGTGTTAGGTCAAAAATAATCGGATTGTGTTCGTGTCGTGTCTAACCCAACCCGCCAACCGAATTGCCACCCTTACCGATCGATATACCCTGCGGTGTGTGGCAAGCTTTGGGAGGGCGTGTCACTAATATCGGGGGATTGAGTCTGTCGTGTTACCCTCTACACTTATGGGGTATTATCTCACTATGCAATGTGTGATGTAGAATTCCACCGCGTAGTAGCAAGATGTTTTTGTAGTTTTATCATGGTGTGTGATGCTAGCTTTTACATCACGTGACCCATATTGAATGGTGCTGGATTAGTAGTCATGTGGTTGTAGCTTCCCTTGGGTTCTCATTAGTGCGTTTTTAGAAAAAAAATGTTTTAGCTATGCTCTGAAAATTTATAAAATATTTTAGCATATTATGAATCTATTTTAGTAAGAAATTTTATCATGTTTTACTCATGATTACGAGTTTTTGAAATCACTTAGCAAGTTTATAAAATACACGTTTTTAGAAATAAAAATATTTTAAATAACAATTTTGTTCAAATATTTTTTGGGAGGTAAAATTTTTAAAGATTAATTTAAATAGAAAATCATACACACTCACTGAGCTTTTGTAGCTCACAATATTTTGGTTTTATATTATAAAAACCCCCTCAGGTGTAAGAACAAGTGATTAGGGTACATATTCTCCTCTTTCAGATTAGGTGGGCCAAAGACGATCGATGATTCTATGAAACCACTTTATGAATATTTTGGTTTGGATATAAATAATGCCCATGTGCATATTTTGGATTATAGTTAAAATTTGTAGAGTTTGTTATATCTATGGTGGTGTATTATGTTATCATATATAAAGTACTTAATACTTAATGATAGATTGCATACTTGATATAAAGGTTTTAAATTTGTGAAAATGCTTTTGATTGTGTTCTTGAGATTTCATTTTAAAATTTATGTTCCATATGTTTAGCAAAAGATTAAAATTAAGGGTTCGCTTTATAACATCTTTTTAAGTCTTATTAGTTAGACTATAGGAGGGTCCCGTGGGGTGCTCGGTGGGATTGTTGAATTCGTTAGAGGGAATTTAGGTCGGGTCCTGTTATTCTAAATGTATGAGGTGTAAAAATTTGTCTTGGGTTCTATTTTACTTATCTTTAATTACTCACATTAACGGGACTCATCCCAACTCATCTCTCGATTTCATAAAAATCCCATGAAAACTGATATCTTTTTTATTGAAATCTAGAGTTTACTAAAAAACATTTTAGAAAAATCATCGTGTATCAAATGGTCGCTTTATAAAAATAAATTGAACAAATAAAAAATCTTTACATTTCTCGTGTTGAACCCGTGTATTAAATATATAAAATATTCATAAAATATCTAAAAAAGATATTTCATCTATAAAAGTATTCTTGAAACACATTTAAGAAATTTGATTAATTAAAAATAATATACACTAATGCATAATGCTCATAATTATGTGTCCTTTATCATTATATGCAATAATCACATACGAATTTGCAACGAATATCTAAAAAAATGGTTTTATATAAGAGTGAGCGCTAATGTCCAATGAGTGGATATAACTTTTGAAAACTAGATAAAATCATTTCCTTTTGATAATAACTGACAAAATATAACGCTAGTAATAAAAATAAAATCTCAATGATCCATATTTAGTCATTATTGAAAACAATAGAGAAATTACATTTGTATAATTTTCTATCATAATAAACTAAAAAAATTTGCATGGATCATTTATGTACATTTATAAAATCTCAATCTACACAATCTAGTACCCAGAGAAACCTGTCATACATGGCGAAAAACATCATCGCGATGTAGAGTAGGGCGTCATTGCTGTCATACATGGCAGAAAACATCGTTGCACACACAGTGCAGGGATGATTATTGTCATATGTGGTGGAAATTATCATTGCACATGCAGAGCAATCAGAATACTTGTCATACAAGTGCTAGGTGACACTGACATACAAGTGTTGGGTGACTCTGACACTTCTCAAACATCTATCATACATGTGTTAGGTGACTCTAACACTTCCTTGACATCTGTCATACATATGCTAGATGCCTCTGACACTCCTCAAACATTTGCCATACATGTGGTGGGTGACTTTAGGACTCACACATGTGTAGCTTGATCGTTAGAAGGAACACACTATCGGTGTTCTAAAAATCTCATTTCATTCGTTTCATATCTCAAATCATTTTCATATATAGATATTCGCAATTCAGTTTTGAATATACCAATAAACCTCAAACAAATCTTTTTTTTTTTCCTCGAAAATACATATGTAATACTTGAAATATTTTGAAATTATTCATATAATAATCTCGAGCTGGAAAACAATAAATTCTAATTGGAATTTTTAATACGTAAACATATATATATATATATATATATATTCGTATACTAAATAAATTCTTATTTCAATGTAAAACATAACTAATGATATAGGAAATAATTAGCTAACAAATAATAAATTTCTAACATTACATAAATAATAAAATATGAAATATATACTCATAAATAATTAATTCAATTTAAATAAAACGATCCCCTCGCAAACTAAATTTCAAGCTTTATTTCAAACCAATAGCAATCATATAATCCTTGGGTTCTTGTTGGTTAATTTTTTAATAAACCAAATTTTAAACCTTGTAAGTACACAAATTATTTGACTAATGTTATGAGTATTTTTCGGATTTAATGAATGGGTTGGTAAAAGCCTAGTAGAAGCCAATAAGTCAACCCAATGAAGTGACCCAGCAGACAAGGCCCAATTTATCGACATCAAGCCCATGCGAACTCTACAGCTCACACCAGCGAACTCGCATCACAGCCATTGTTTACAGATCGTTGCTGGTATTACACAGTTTACACCATGCATAACTCGTTACTCAGTGAGATCTAGCTCGAGATCATCTAATGCAGTTTACAGTTCGCACAATGACTAGTTAAATGAGGAAATCTTCCAGAAAAGACAGTAACTCAAATTGATCGTGATTCTTCTACCAGAATTAGAAATGAATTCAAATTCAAACTTAGTAAACGTGATCCCTGATTTGACGGAACAGTTTCCAGATTTGGTGCTAATCGATTAGGAAGTGTAGTTAATATAAGATTTTTTTCCTATTTTATTTCAACTCAAATTGTAACCGTCTTTCACTATAAATAGAGTTTGAAATTCATTGTAACAGGACTGATAGAGACATACAAGCAATAGAATACTGTTTCTCTACAAAATTTATTGAGAGAAACAACCGTGGACGTAGGCAAACTTGCTAAACCACGTAAAAATTCCCCTTGTGTGTTGTTCTTCTTCTCTGCCCTATACTTTTCTCTTATTTGTTGTTTTGTTTCACATTAATTACAAGTATTGGGCTTTGAACCGTAATCAATCAGTAATCAAGGTCGACATTTTGGTGCTAGAAAAAGGGCCCAGACTGCAATATCTTTTACTGCAATTCTTCAGTCTTTGATAGGCATGGCAAGAACAAAAACAACCAGATATGTGGGAGAGGCTGACCAAGTAGAGAGTTAGTGTAAACCCCTATTCTTGATATTTCATTCCCTAGTATTAGAAGTTAGAATATAGAAGTGGTCAATATGTATATTAAGAAAATCCAATAAAGGATAAAATAGTCTTTTTCTACAAATAAAGAGATCAATATCAAAGAAGGGCAAATTGGTCAATGATAAATTAAGTAACTATTATATAAAAGTGAATAGAATAAATTATTTGCACGAATTGTGCAAATTGATAAAAGTAGTGAGGAGGATATGAAATTAATGCATAATTGGAAGATAATTTAGTTAAATTTCATATGATGGCATAGTATGTAAATAACTAACAAACTTCAAGGGCAATTATATAAATGCATGCCTATATATATAAGTGTTGTCTTCCAACACTTAGGAAAATTTCAAAAGGAAATTGAGAGAGAGTTGAGAGGGGTGCACGACAAAGAGAGGGAAAAGAGAGGAAGAAGAATCAAGTCATTCCAAACCAAAGTCAAGCTTCTAAATCAAGTGTCCAAGCCAATTTGAGTTAGAAGAGCAAAACTTAATCAAGATTTAGGTAAGTTTATCATCCTATTCTTCACTTTGATGATGTTTGGGTTTGCTAGTGTGTTGGATGATTAGATTGGATTTTGTTATGGTTAGAATAAGAGTTTGACATTCAAAGCAAGTCTAGATTCTTAATTTAGTGACAAGGAAGCTTAGGGTATAAGTTAAGAAGCTTGAATGGCAAGATAGGGTTTATGTAGTAGAAACCCCAACTTGTGATTTAAACTAGTGAAGAGTTAAATAGGTTGCCTATAACTTGTTTGATGAAGTGTTTGAAAGAAGTATAACTTGAAAATTTGAAAAGAACAACATGTGGATGCATGTGTGTGTCACGACCAAAGGGAGAGTGTGTGAATACTATTGTGTTTTAATCTCTTTGAGCTCTAAATAATGCATAATTAACGTTAGAAAAGCATATAGGAGAGTTAGAATTGAAAAAGGAAACTAGATTGGATTGTTTGTGCATTTCGGCTTGATGAAGGGCATCAGTTTATGCATGTGTTTCGTTGGTATTTATGATGTATTTAGGGTCCTAAAAACATGCATGAGTGAGTAGGAATTAAGGTAATTAAAATGGATATACATGGATGCATGAATAGCATATAAACTAGTAAAGAATAAAATGATAGTAGAATGAAAGAATAGACATTTGAAGAGGTTATAGAGACCTGCACTAATTGAGCTTAATTGGGGTTGTTTTAGACCTTAAAACATGCATAAATATCATAGCAAACCATAGAAATTTGAAGAGAAATGTTTGGATAAAAATTGAGTAAATTATAGCTTAAATTGTGTAAATATGTAGTTGTGAAAGTTGGTTGAAAAGTATGAAGGAATTGGTAGGTCTTGAAGGTCAAATGTGATTATTGGAGTACTAAAATGATAAATGAATGATGTGGGAAGCTTTGACGAAGAAACAGAAGTAAAAATCCCATGGATTGGGCTGTGTATACCATTCGGTAACAAAGGGGTTAAAAACAGTGATATTTTGTTTCAAGCTTCCTGTGACCAATTGAACATACCGAGATGTCCCTAGGTGAAAATAAATAGAGTTCGTAAAAAGAAATCGAAATTTTAGAGTATCAGTTGAGTTAAAATCTAGATGAGAAGGTTGTAGGAAAAAGGGTTTTCGATAGAGAACTTTATGAAAACCATTATTCAATAGTTTGGAATGATATGATTTAGCAAGGTTTTGAGCGATATTATGTTATATAGGTAAGAAGTAGGCTACTGGAGCGGGAGACTCGTTGACGGTCATAGTTTTGACTTGAGGTAAGTGTCCCATCACTTGCAATTTCCTTTATTTATATTTTCAATTATGAGTTATGTAGTTCCATTTCTTTTTAAAAATGATGAGTTAAAACTATGAAAAACAATCCATATAACGAATCTTGAAAAGAGTTTTTAAAACGAAGTTGTTTTGAAAAGATTCGAGTAAAGAATTGTAGTTAAAGATTTGGAAGAAAAATCAATTTTTGTGCTAAATATACATAATAGAAAAGAGTTTTGAAAAACCATGTATATACCCTCATGCTTATATGAGATTTAGCGCTACGCGGCGATGCAGAAAATTTCGCCCGTAGTTGTTCAGTTTTTCAGAGTATCTATTGCTACGTTGCGATGTAAAAAATTCCGCACGTAGTTATTATAGACACTACGTTGTGATGCAGAAAATTCCGCTCGTAGTCGCCTAGAGTTATAGTTCATACATAGCACTACAGTGATGATGCAGAAAATTCCGCATTGTAGTTACTCAGATTTGAGATCGTCTCATACTATGTTGGTGATGCAGTAAATTTCGCTTGTAGTGGTTGAGATATCTCAATAGCTTCACGGTTGGTGTCAGTCGAAAATCGCCACGTGATGTTTAGGGTACATTAGGGGTATACATGGTGTTTTTAGAAAGAAAGGTTTTCTAAACCAAAGATTTAGTATTTAATTAAGTTTATGAATCGCTATGTAATTATACTTCATATTGCCTTATATAATGAACTAATGCTTTTGCTTTCGTGTAGTGTGTATAATCTACTAGGTGTCTTAACAGGTGATTTTGCATCAAGGAAACCGTCATCGGACAATTTAGGTGGGAAATTCGACGACCACATCAAATAAATAAATATATTTTGTGATTGTAAATAACATAACTAAGTAATTGCATGGTTAGAATATGGATATTCGAATATTTGTAAACCAACGATATGATATGGGTATGTATATATTTTAAATACTTGCATATGATTTATGTCCATCACCAAATATTTGATAATTGAAATTGCATTATGAAAGTGATAGAAACGTCGGTTTGTGAAATGGATTGAGAATATACATAGTTGCAGATAAAAAGAAGTTGGGTGGTGATTGAAAATAGTTTGAAGTGTTTCCTTTTATGTAGGTAAATTTTGGAAACCTTAAAAATACAATCGTTATGCTGTCAAAATTTTTGTAAAATTTTCTTCAATAAAATGTGAAAAATTTATACCAACCCAACTATTTTCAAAAGAAATGGAAATTGATTTAGTTAAAGTAAAGTAAACGGGCAAAATAGCTGAAAGGGTTCGCTCCACTGGTTTCTTGACCGAGAGTAAGATTATAAGAGGTTCGTTAGAGTACCCAGCAAGACCCTCCACATAAGAGTCTAGAGAGATTCTGGTTCGGGTTTTGTCAGTCAGACGAGTCAGTCATAGCAAAACATGCAACTTATGTAAGATGCACTTGTGCCCGTAATAGGCACATTTCATGGCCAGGTAGTCGGTGTTGCAGCGGGCATGCCTCCCCTACCCCATCGCTAACCAATCCCAATTGCCCCAGTAGCCGATAGGCTTCAAGCGTGGCATCAAAGGCAAGAGGTGTTGGAAGTTACGGTCAGACAACTTATAGATGCAGTGAATGCGTTGGTACAGGCCCAAACGCAAAACTCGCCCAGGATTGAGATCGCTGCTCCAAGGTAAGCATATCTACAGCATGATGGAGTGCTAGTACCAAAAAGGCCAGTAAGAGAGGTGTCGTGACCTACCGGTTCAACTTGCTCTTCTAATTCCCACTCTAGGGCTGAAGTTCGCCAAACTCGTGAGAAAAGAGAGGTTGCACGTCTAGCAAGCGTAGTAGTAAGGGTGAGTCAAGATGGAAGCCATCGTGTGGAAGTTGGCCACGATAGAGTTCGAGCTGCATCTCAGCATAAAGAGGATGAGATAGACAATTAGCGACATGCAAGATCACACCGAGCTGGCGGCTCATTTAGAGAGAGCCAAAGATATAAGCCAGAACGCCGCTCCCCAGGTCGTGATCACGAAATGAGATATAGGTCCCCAAGACCCACAAATAGAAGAACTCATTCAAAGGGTCCAGCAGCTTGAAGCACGACCTGGCGCCTTGAAATAACGTGAGCATTACAAGAAAGGACTGTTTACTAAGGAGATCGAGACGCAGCCTCTCCCTCCTAGATTCAAGGTCCCAAGTATCTCGCAGTACAATAGGGACAATGATCCCTATGACTATCTTGACGCATTCAATGTCCAGATGGATTTTAAGACGGACAATCCACTAATGAAGTGTCACATCTTCCCTGCCACTCTAGGGGACATTCCGCGAGCTTGGTTTAAGAATCTCCTAGCTCGCAGCATAGAAAGTTGGGAGGATTGCCAGCAGAAGTTTGTTAGTCAGTACAGGGCTTTGAGGAGGCAGCTCGCACCATCCTGCCATTTGACCACTATATTTCAGCATCAGAATGAATCATTGAAGGATTACATCACTAGGTTCAGACGTGAGGTCGCTAATATGAAGAACCTATCGGATGAGAGTGTTTTGACTATGATCTCAGTTGGGCTCTATAAGGATGGGAAATTATATGAAAGTATTTACAAGTCCCCAATGAAAGACCTTGGAGAATTCTATGAGTGAGCTGCAAAGGAAATCAGATGGAAAGAGACCTTCGGCCTCAAGAAATCTAATCAGAAGAATGAAGCGGACAGTTCTAGTCAGTCGAAAAGAGAAGTAATGGCAAGAATAAAGGTGAAAGTCGGGGTAGTGACTCAAGCAACCAGATTACCAAAAAGGCTAGGAAAGAGCCTAGGAATGAGCGACCTCAGCGTCAAGATCGTTATGACAACTACAACATCCTATCAGATTCACAGGACAAGATTTTTGTAGCAAAAAGGAACAGAGAAGATTTCAGAAAGTCCAATCCTTTGAGAGCCCCTATTAAGCACAGAGATAGGAGTAAGTTTTATGCTAATCAGAACGAGGTCGGACACAATACTTTTGATTGTTGAGCATTGAAGGACGCCATTGAAAGATTGATCAAGAAAGGTCGCTTGAGAGATTACATGGTAAGACCAGCAGATTCGCGACCTTAGCAGCCAATGACCTCAACAACAACAACAGTCAGCACAATAGTAGGCTTAGTGAGCTCCCGAGCCAGAGCACGAACCTACGGTAAAGGCGATTTTTACTATTCATGATAGCCCTCATATCGTAGGAACATCAAATAGGTCGTATGAAAGATATGTTCAGGAAGCAAATCATGCCTTACAAGTCACTGGGATGGAGGGACCTGCAAAGAAGGCGAAGATGACCTCGGATGATATTGTGTTCACCAAGGAAGATGCTATAGGCGTGCACTGGCCTCATAATGATACACTTGTCATCCGAGCCAAAATTAGTAATATGGAGGTGCGACGAATCATGATCAACACTGGAGCTCGGTCAATGTCATGTATAGAAGTTACTTTGACTAGATGAGGCTGGGAACAGAACAATTTAAGCCTTTCCCACAGTCTCTTTATGGCTTCACTGGAAATGTCATCACACCAGTAGGCCAGATTAAGCTGCCACTTATACTCTGGGAAGTAGATCGTCAAGCTACTATGTTGGCAGACTTTCTAATCATCGATTGCCCATTTGCTTACAATATGGTCCTAGGAAGACCTGCAGTAAACGACCTAGACATAGTCCCCTCAACTAGGACCCTTACAATCAAGTTTCCAACCCCTAATGGCATAGGGTGTGTTCGGGGAGAGCAGCACTTGGCTAGTCGCTACTATGAAGATGCTGTGAAGATAGGCATTAGAGAAAAGAAGGTTAACGTGGTTTAGGGGGGCGAGCCACGAGCTATGAGTGAAAGGGGAGTAAGTCATGGTCTCGACCCTCGCGACGTGGATGCAAATCAAGCTACTGGGCCAATTAAAGAGCTGGAGGATGTTCAAGTCAATGAAGTAGATCTTGAGAGATGCTTGAAGCTGGGAAGAGGCTTAACTCCAAAAGTAAGAGCCCAGCTCGTTTACTTTCTTAAGGCGACCTTGGATGTTTTTATCTGGAACCATGAAGATATGGTAGGGATAGACCCTAAGGTCATATCGCACAGATTGAACATTGACCCCCACCACAGGTTAGTTCGTCAGAAAAGGAGACCGATAATGGAAGAACGCCACTTTGTGTTGAAGAAAAAGGTAAACAAGTTACTAGCAAATATGTTCATTTGCAAAGCTTACTACCGAATTTGAGTCGCCAATCTTGTGCTAGTAAAGAAGAATAATGGAAAGTGGAGGACCTGTATAGACTTCATAGATTTAAATAAAGCGTGCCCAAAGGATAGCTTCTCTTTGCCCAAAATAGACCAGCTCGTGGATGCAATAACTAGCCACCAATTCTTGAGCTTCATAGATGTGTACTCAAGCTATAACCAGATTCTAATGAATCCTGAAGATGAAGAGCACATCTCATTTGTAACTGATCATAGCCTATATTGTTATAAGGTTATGCCCTTCGAGTTGAAGAATGTAAAAGCGACTTATCAGCGTTTGGTGAATATGATGTTCGAAGAATAGATTGGGAAGACCATGAAGGCCTACGTCGATGATATGTTAGTGAAATCCAAACAAGTGGGTGATCATGTGCATAACCTGGAGGAAATGTTCCAAATTCTGAAGAGCTACTAGATGAAGTTGAATCCATACAAGTGTGTGTTCAGGGTAGCCTCTGAGAAATTTCTTGGCTTCATAGTGAATAGTAGATGCATTGAGGCCAATCTAGAGAATATTAGAGCGTTGATTGATTTGAGGTCTCCTACTCGGGTTAAAGATGTGTAAAGCCTTAATGGTCAAGTCACAGCACTCAGTAGGTTCATCTCGAAGGCGATAGACAAGTGCATTCCATTCTTTGATGTTTTGAAGAAGGCAAAAAACTTCGAGTGGACTGAACAATGCGAGATGGCTTTCTAGCAACTGAAGGAATATATGGGATAAACTCCACTTCTTTCCAAACCCAAAGAAGAAGAGAAGCTCATTTTATACTTGGAAGTATCTCAGCAGGCTTTGAGTGTTGCTTTGGTGAGAGAAGAAGAGAAGACGCAACTTCCCGTGTATTATGTAAGTAAGAGGTTGCATAATGCTGAAACCAGGTACTCGTAGATGGAATAACTCGTCTATTGCTTAGTGGTCACATCGAGGAAGCTATGCCTTTATTTTCAGGCCCATAGAATTGAAGTCATCACACAATATCCGCTGAAGTAGGTGCTTCAAAAATCAGATACCTCAGGTCGGTTGCTCAAATGGATAGTAGAGCTCGCATAATTTAATATCCAGTTTAAGCCAATGACAACAATCAAGGCCTAAGCTCTAGTAGATTTTATCACAGAATTTACTGGGCCCGTAAATGATAAAGCTGAGTCCTCTGAAGGTCCGACTTGGGAATTATACATTGATGGGTGATCTAGCGAGCAGAAGGTCGGAGTTGGAATTTTGTTAATCAGTCCTGAGGGCCATAAAATCCTTTGCGCCTTGAGATTTGGTTTTCAGGCCACTGATAAGAAAGCTGAGTATGAAGCATTGCTTACTGGTCTACGGTTGGTTAGGGAGATGCGAACTGAGTGATTAAGGGTTTTCAGTGATTCCCAGCTTGTGGTCTTCCATATACAGGGGGAATATCAGACTAGGGGGCCTAAAATGGTTGTGTATCTTCAGAAAGTCCATGAGATGCTAAGTACTTTTCAGAAGTATGAGGTCAAGCAGATCCCACGAGCTTAGAACTCACATACAGGTGCACTAGCTAGCCTAGCAACCGGTTGAGATATAGATTTTCTAAGGGCAATCCTAGTGGAGTTCTTGCCAGTTCCAAGCACATAAGAGAAAGATTCAACGATGGCCATAGCTGTACAGCCTAACTCCTGGATAAGTCCGATTTTGAGTTATCTACAAGATGGAAAGCTGTCGAGTGATAGGTTGGAAGCACGATGCTTGCGAGTTAGGGCAGCCTGATATTGCGTCTATGATGATGTGTCGTACAAGAAGGGTTTTCAGCTCTACTTGTGAGATGCATCGATGGCCAGAATTGTGAGACCGTGATGAAGGAAATACATGAGGGTCATTGTGGAAATCATACTCGGAGGGCTATCTCTAGCGCAAAAGGCACTCCAGTAAGGGTTCGACTTGCCCATTATAAAGCAGGATGTCATCAACCTAATCAAAAAGTGTGAGAAGTGTTGGGTTTTTGTATGCATCTCATACATCATAGCACAGCGGAAAAATAAAAATTTATAGCAAACAAAACTCAAAAACCCAAATTGGATCACTCTAGATTAGTTTAAACAAAAACAATTAAACATACATAGGGTGTTTAATTGAAACCATACCTTCGTTGGCGGCTCCTTCCCTTCTCATATGATCTAATCCACTAGCGATCCAAGTGTAGAATCGCCTCTAAGGTATCCACACAGCAACACAATGTTCAAAAACTCAATTGGAGATGGCGATAGCCGAACGAACACCCTATGTGCTAGTCAAGGTGATTGGCTATGTGGTGATGTTGAGAGTTTCTTGTTTTACCCCAAATGTTTTTTTTCAAGAGAGATTCACTATTGCTACCCCATCATATGGGTATTTATAGACAATCTAGTCTTTTTATTGGGCAAAGAAAAATGAAACCCCAATCTAAGCCTATTAGGAATTCTCCTAACCCATTAGTTTTAAGTCCAATTTTAATTTAATCCAATTAAATTAAATTGATCCTAATAAAATAAATGGGCTTTTATTTTATTTTATCACCATTAATATTAACATCTCATGTTAATATATTAAATTCTATTGAATAACCATTTTACATTGTATATCGAGTTGCTCAAGTGTGTGACCCATTAGGTATCCGAACACGTTGACAACCTGGAATGAATTATAATCCTAATCGAATTAGGATTAGATTAAATTAAACATTTTGATTTAATCCTTGATTCACCAATCAACTAATTGATTCCGAGTAGATCAAGATTGGCACCTAACAATGCATCATGACCACCCAAATGCCCAGAATTGTCCGTGGTTAGAACAATACCTTTCTATAAACAGTTACCATGCAATTCATCCTTTCGTCATAACATATCTCATTCAGTTATGAGTATGCACTATGTGTCAACTCTCACTAGAATGACTAAGTCATGTCTAGCCCGAATTTATTAATTCTTGTTCCCGAAATCCGTTATTCCTAATTACATATCTTGGGAGACTCTTCCACAAGTATGATCACTCTGGCCAGAGATTCCTGGAATAATGATTTCCTCAAGAGGCTATAAGATATCTTCTTCTACTATGAGAAGTGACGAATCCTTTATTGATCACTCAACTACGCTCGAGTAGCTCATGTCGAACTCAAGTACCACTCTCCGAGTCAACAAAGAATGACATTAAAGGACGACAGTTGATACTCAGTGTACTTTGGAGATCTCATGTCAAATGATACTTACACTACTGATATGTTAAGATGAGATCACTGACATAAAACTATCCATGTGATCATCTTATAATCAGGTCATCCAATGTACTCATTCTAAACAAGCATCCATATATTTACTCTAGACATCTCATATGCCATCAGCTTATGAGAACTACTACTCGATCCAATCAAGGAGTATAACACGTGCTAGTCTATCTGTACTAATGATGTCTCGTCTCATTAATACTATGACTAAAGATATTTAAGTATAAACACATTTGCATGTAATAGGAATCTCATATCATGAACTCTTTCATGATTTCCTTTACACTGTGTTATATGTACTAGGGACTTTATTACGCAGTTAAATATAAACTAAATAATAATGTTGCCATTTTATTAAAAAGAAATATGCATAAATCAACCTAAGGTTGATTGGTTCTAGGGCACATCACTAACAAGAAGTGCTAAAGGTTTGCTCAAGTTCCACGAGCTCCACCAGCTTATCTCCAACAAATGGTGAGCCCATAGCCCTTTGTAATCTGGGAGATGGATCTAATTAGGCCTTTACTGACAGCTTATGGAAGGTGCAAGCATGCGGTAGTCGTTGTGGATTATTTTACTAAATGGGCGAAAGCTAAAGAATTGGTAGAATTTTCCATAACGAAGATAGAAAAATTTGTGTGGAATAATATCATCTGCAGGTTTGGAGTTCCTTAGTAGATCGTGATAGATAATGGGATTCAGTTCAGTAGTGACCAGTTTCTTAAGTTTTGCAATGACCTGAAGATCGTCAAGAGCTTCTCAACAGTAGACCATACATAAGTCAATAGCCAGGTAGAAGTTATGAATAAAATCATAAAGCGGACTTTGAAGACAAAGCTAGAGGCAAAGAAAGGAGCGTGGGTGGACAAGCTACAAAAGTGTTATAGGCTTACAGGACTATAGCTCGCAGCACTACAGGCGAATCACCCTTTTCAATGGTGTACAGATCCGAAGCCATGATCCCAGTAAAGCTAGAAGTGACCTCGCAACAGAGAGCAACCTTCAATCCAGAAGACAGCGACTAGCTACTAGCCACAAACCTTGATCTATTTGAAGAGGCAAAAGAAACAGCATGATTGAAGGTAGCAGTCTATTAGCAAAGGATTACGAGTTACTACAACAGAAAAGCCCGAGTTTGAAGTTTCAGCGTAGGAGATCTAGTACTACGTCTTATCTTGTCTAGAGCTTACAAAACCAGCGATGGGTCCTTAGGTCCAAATTGGAAAGGTCCTTATGTTATAAAAGAGAATTTGGGAAATGGAGCCTACCATCTAACAAATGTGAATGGAGCTAAAGTTCCTCGAGCTTGGAATGCGAACACCTTCGCCCATATTTTCGGTAACTTTGAATACATGTGTTCAATTTGTAATTTAATTATTTCAAAGTCAATGAAAACTCCAAGTTCCTCATATTGTTTGTGTTATTAAGTGATTGCTCTAATAATTTGTTTATGTTCTCTGAATTTTATGAGTTATTAAGCTAGCAGGTTCTATCCTGATTAACTCGTTGTTACGCCCACAGCTCGCAAAATTATTGCTATGGCAGGCAAGGTTACGACCCTCTGCATAGCCCGTAAAAATATTGCTATGGCAGGCGAGATTACAATCTCCTACATAGCCCACAAAAATATTGCTATGGCAAGCGAGGTTATGACCCCCTGCATAGCTGCAAAAATATCACTATGGCAGGCGAGATTACTACCCTCTGCATAGCTCGTCAACATTTCAATATGGTAGTTAAGATTTCGACCTGCTGCTCATCTCAGAAGATTTTATTATATTAACTTTGTTGAATCAAGCAATAACTTGCAAGCTGTTACATTAGCTTCGCGATTTCAAGCTAGTTTATGTTACGCATTGTTGAAATGATTAGCTTGCAAAAAGTTCCACAACTTAGAAAATAAAAATATAATATATAACAATAAATGAAGATATTCAAGTGCGTTCAAAATACAAGTCAAAATAAAGAAATTTCATTCAAAAGGTCAATTACAAGTCTAGATAAATAAAGTACAAGGCTAGAATATAGAAGCTGACTTTAAAAGGTAAGGAACGAGACGAGCTATTGATTGCCTTGATCATGAGGAGCTGATCTTGAAAGAGATTCACTAGAAGAGTCATCACTAGAGAGCCCGGTGACATGGGCTAGTTCGACTTGGGAGGTCGCATCAAGAATTTCACTTAGAATCTCCATGGTCAAGGGAAGCGCGTTTGACACGACTAGAGATGAGGCAGCTTCAGCTTTGAATTTTTCCACCTTTTGGAGTCCTCTCGCACCAAAGATTGAAAAATCTAGCTCGAGATAGGCCTTCCACAAAGTGAAAAGGAAATCAATACCCGTTTTTATTTCAACCTCATCTCTGGTTTTAGCGACCTGTGCTTCCACTTCTTTGGCGGATCTCTCTTTCAAAAATAGCAACCTCTAAGTAGGTTGTCTCTAAATGGCACTCAATGGCCTTGGCTCTTAGCAACGAAACCTCTGCTTGCTGTTCGACCACCTCAGCTCATTTTTCCGCAGCATCTACTTGTTGTTCGGTTGCTTCAGCTCGCTTTGCCACAACCTCTGCTTGCTATTTGGCCACTTTAATTCACTTTGCTACAACCTCTACTTACTGTTTAGCCGATTCAGCTCACTTCTTTGCAATTTCAGCTCGTTGTTCGGATTGCTTCAGCTCATCCTTTGCCTTTCTCAATTCATCATCACAGTTACGGAGCAAGGCAGTGAGATGCGACCTCGAAACTTCATAATTGCTTTTTGTGCGCATCAAGACCTCATCTGCTTCCTTTCTAGCTATGTTAGCATCCGTCAGCTATGCTTCATAAGCTTCATGATACCTTCTGACGGTCAGAGCCTCCTCGCTCAAGGACTTGAGTTCTTCCTTCGCTTTCTCTAGTTCGTTCTCCAATCTTATTATTCGATGATCAACGATTCTAGTTTCTTTCCTCTACTTTATTGCCCCTAGAGCGACCTAAAATTTTACAAGTTAATATTTAATAAAGAAAGGAAGCGAAAAGTTTAGGGGAAGTAAGTTACTAGCATCGCATGCCGACCTAAGTATTCAGCCAAGTCGAGACCACTAAGGGATTTATTTTCCAAGCTCCTTATATGAGTCAGCATGATGTCTAGCCAATTGTCAAAGAAGAACTTTAGATATCTTCCCTCTGGTCCATCTTCAGGGTGCATAAAGGTTGGTGGTTCAATTGTCTTAGCGTCTTGTGCGACCTTCGGCCTCTTACACTTATCTACACAATATCTCACGGTCGAGGTAGGACCACGCAGTGTCTTTCTCCTTCCACCCTCACTAGCACCAGTTTGGGTTCTTGAGGTGGGGCCTCGGATTGAACTTCCCCCACCTCAGGCTGCAAGCTGGAGGTCGAGACTTGTGGAGGACTTGCTGTTGGTACCGAAGGTAGCACCTCGTTGAGAGTAGCGACTGAAGTTTTGGTCTTAGCAGGTTACTTAGAAGTAGCAACTAGAGGAATTGCAGGATCAGCAGGTCGCTTCTAGGGAGCTTTTTGAAGGGAAAGTTTTCCCATATTTAAAGCTTGCTCAGAAATTGGAGTTAGAGGAATTACAGGATCAGCAGGTCGCTTCTAGAGAGCTTTTTGAAGGGAAAGCTTTCCCATATTTGGAGCTTGTTCAGAAACTAGAGTTGGAGGAGTTGGAACTGGTTGAGGGGCAAAAGCTAGATCAATCTGAGCAAAAGTAGTTGGAGCTGCTTGGGCAAGAGTTGGAACTGAAGCTGTTTGAATAGAAGTGGAAGATGGATTTGCTGAAGCATAAGTTGATGGAATTGCTTAGGTAGGAGCTGGGGCTAAAGCTACTTGAGCAAAGGGTAAAATTGGATCTACTTGGATAGAAGTTGATGAAGCTGCCTGAGCTGAAGCTGGAGTTGGAATTTCTTGGGGAGTAGGAGCAGGAGTTTGATTTGATGGTGAGGAAGGAGTAGACTCTTCCTCGTTGTCAGGTTCAAACACGAAAGGAAAATCTCTCGCTTCTATACTTCCTATGTCTTTTTTATTGTCCAACAGCATATAGTTGGGAGGAGGAGCCAACCCATAAGTATTAAGGAGGTCCTCATCAAATGCATTGCTAAGAATTGCTTCATTTGAATCCGCAGGCACTTTAAGGACTTGTTCCTCCTCGTTGCTAAGAGAGGGCTTATCCCCTTTGACGTCTGCAAAACAGAGAGTGTTAGCTAAAAAAAAAAAAAAAAAAATCATCCTTGGCTCGCAGGTTTTCCCTCTTTAATCTACCTGGACTTAAAACAAAAGAAAAGTTGTTGAGATTTCAATGGGAATGGCAGAAAATGAAGAACCAGCTCGTCTTGTAGGCTCATATGCTTGATTTGCCCTTTGCCTCACCTCGAGGTAGAAGGTTCTTATAATCTGATTGACAAGCTGCGAGGTAGTAGATTCCCTCTCGCATTCCATCCTTTATGCTACTAGAACCTTTGATGCTGAAAAAGTAGCTAAGAACTTTTGAAGTTAGAGGAGGAAGATTATTTCTAAGGAAAACTAAGGCTAATGATGTCAGCTGTGAATACGAATTCGGAGTCAGTTGGAACAGTGAGAGCTTAAGCCTGTTCAGAAATTCTATGAGGTAAACAAAAATTGGAAACCTGAGCTCATGCCTCATATGTTGGGTACTGATAGGGATATACCCCTTGGGAGGATAGCACGTGTGGTTATCAACAAAAGGGTATATCACACGGCGACCTTTGAATGCGATATTAAAGAATGATTCCCCTCATCTCAGTATAATCTATATTAGAGGAGTGATGAATGAACACCTCACAAGCTCGCCGTTCCTCCTCAAGTTAACGAATTTTTTTGGATTGGCTAGAGTTGCAAATTGCTCTGGGACCTCCCTACTCTGAAAAGTTTCCTCACCAATATTACGGACTCCACTAGAAGCGAACTCTTCCGAGCTGGATGATTCCTCGCCCCCTATTTTGTGTGCTTAGCGATCACGACATGAAGCCATCTGTATATAAAGGGGTACAGTTAGGTCATAGTAAGTAGATCATGTCTAAATGTTTTAAGTTTCCTACCAAGGAAATTCCTTACTCTACAAATCGCAAACGCCACATAGATTGCTAATATAATAAGGGGGGCTCGACCTATGAGAGAATGACCTACGAGCTCTAGACTTATAGGTACCTAATCCTACAGTTCGCACGCATGACAAGTCATAAACAATAAATAGATCGTAAATAAACAAGTAACATGATCAAACCAATGGGAAATGAAGAGTCGTGATCAACAAGAAACGCAGAACCGTAAAGATTCAACATCAGGAATATGAAGCGTTTAGAACAATAGCAATGGCAAAATTAGAAAACACAATGTAAGCACAATGCAACATCAACACAACAAAAACATACTAAAAACCGAAAGCTTGAAGTTAAAGACAGAACTTACTGTGAATCCTTATCGAAAAATGAGAAATTTGGCAATTAAAGATGAAGAGTTTGAGAAGAACCAATGTAAAATCAGCAGAAGAGATTCGATGGCTAAAGAAGAAAATAACATAGTGAAAAAGAAGTGAAAAGGCTCCATCAATTTATGGGGGCGACTGAGCTCATGCCCTAGCCGTTCGATCTGGAAGGTGTGTAACCATCTAGAATCTAACGGTGCAACACGAATTACGAATATGTAATTATAGAGTCGTCAATTGAATGACGTGCGCATTAAATGCGCGTGTCACGAAACGTGCCAGTGCCAGTTAAGCAATTTTCTAATCGTCGACGTGTCAAAACTGATGGGATTGAATTTAAAAAAGCGCGAAACTACAATTCAAGATAAGTTAACTTTTACCAGCGAACTCGAGCTCCCAATTCGCAAAACGAACTAAGAGCTAGGGGGTTGATGTTATGGGTATTTTCCGGATTTAATGAATGGGCTAGTAAAAGCCTAGTAGAAGTCCAACAAGTCAACCCAATGAAGTGACCCAGCAGACAAGGCTCGGTTTATCAACATCAAGCCCATGCGAACTCTACAGCTCACACCAGTGAACTCGCATCACAGCCATTATTCACAGATCGTTGCTGCTATTACACAGTTTGCATTATGCACAGTTCGTTACTCAACGAGATCCAGCTTGAGATTGTCTAATACAGTTTACAGTTTGCATAGTGACCAGTTAAATAAGGAAATCTTCCAGAAAAGGCAGTAACTCGAATTGATCGTGATTTTTCTACCAGAATTAAAAATGAATGCAAATTCAAACTTAGTAAACGTGATCTCTGATTTGGTGGAACAGTTTTCAAATTCAATGCTAATCGATTAAAAGTGTAGTTAATGTGAGATTCTTTTCCTGTTTTATTTCAACTCAAATTGTAACCGTCTCTCACTATAAATAGATGTTGAAATTCATTGTAACAGGGACTGATAGAGACATACAAGTAATAAAATACTGTTTCTCTACAGAATTCATTGAGAGAAACAGTCGTAGACGTAGGCAAACTTGCTGAACCATGTAAAAATTCCCCTTGTGCGTTGTTTTTCTTCTCTGCCCTCTACTTTTCTCTTGTTTGCTATTTTGTTTCATATTAATTACAGGTATTGGGCTTTGAACTGTAGTCGACCAATAATCAACGTTGACAACTAAGTATAGTGACAAGCAAGGGTCAAGCGCACGAAAAGTTTCAACTTACTTTAATTTTAAGTTTATTTAAATTCTAAATTAAAAACAATTGAAATAAAGAAAAAGAGTTTTGGAATTTAAATTAATATTAAACTAATTAATGTATACAATTAAATGAAAGAAAATCAATGAATAAAAGCTTAGCTAGGACACCTATCCACCACTAAATAATTTCTCAATTTGTTTAATAAAGCAAATTCATGATAATGCATAATGAAGATATTCACAATAAAGTATGATCTACTTCTATCATATAGATTCTTCCTTAGTTAATATGCAAACAGTATGATGTCTACGTAGATGTATGTATTCCTAATTATAACCTAACATGATGTCTACTTAGGTTTAATAATCGGAAATTATAAAGCATTGGAAGAATATAAATATCATATAAATTATAAAACATGATGTCTATTCTAAGTATCTATGAATTAATGCTCCCAATTGATTGGTAAGCAATTGATTGTTGCCAACGAAAAATATGCTCGTATGATGTGCAATTCATATTCTTACAACATAATTCTAAAAATATGCTTCTAAGGTGATCGGTCAAATAAATAAAATAAATAGAATAAAATAAAAATAGAAATATTAATTTCATTATGCAAAACATAAATCTTTATTAAAAAGGTAAATAAATTAAGTTGATGTTTAGAGTTTCAAGTTTGTCCTAACTAATAAACTAACTACATAAAAACAAAAATAAGAATAAAACTAAGTAAAAAAGATAAAATCAAAGCCCTAAACCTTACTCCTCTGCTTTTCTCTTTGTTCTCTTATATGTTATGAATGAGTTCTCTTATGGGTTATTAATGCCTCGATTTATTGTGTTTGGGAGAAGAAAAATGCCAAAAATATGCTAAGGGGTACGTTCCACTGGAATTAAACGCAGATGACACATGGCGTCACCAGATTAGTTGGCCTGGATGCTCTTGGACGTGCGCGAAGCACTAGATCAGCACCCCCTAGGGGCGCGCATCCACCAGGCGCGCTTCTTCGGGCGCATGCTGCCACCTCAGCGCGCTCGTGCCTGTGCAAGCTCAACCAAATCCCAGATCAGACGAATCAGCTTCTCCTTCAAGCGCGCTTACGCGTGTGCGCCACACTGGATCAACACCTGTGTAGGTGCGCTTTTCCACTTGCCAAAACGACGTCTTCTGCGCGTTTCACATTGCGGAGCTTGGCAACTTGTAATGTGGCCTCTAGCGTCTTCAATTTTGCACTTAAGCCCCGCAGATTCTAAATCTTTAGGATTTGACTCCAATCTTGACTTTCATCTTTCAAGCTTTCTTTGGACCTGATCTCTAATTCTCTTATACCGCAATAAATTCTAAAATACCACCAATTCCATTTTTTTTTCTTCTTAAAAACTAAGTTTAAACAACAAAACACAAAAATAAATTAAAAGTATTCATTATACTAAAAAACATAACATAAATAATGGATAAATTAGAGATAAACTAATGACAATTAACGACCCAACATCCTTCCACACCTAACAATAACAAAAGAAACTATTTAGAACTTTAAAAATTTAAATCAAAAATTAAACTTGAAACCAAATTTACTAAACAACAAATCAATCCAAAAATTAGCTCCCAATTATTTGTTCTCTTCTACTCAATATATTTTTTTCTTCTGCTAGCTGGCTTCTCAATTGCTATGTCTGCTTCTTGCTTCTCACAAAGTGTCCATATATATATAATGCTTTTACAAACATGACCACCTCTGATCATGGTTATTCATGCTTTCATACAAGACATGTGTCTATAATTTTTTTTAAGAAAATACTCTCCACCAAAAAGCTTTTGGGGAGACGCCATGAATACAACTATTTATTTGATAAATAAATCTCCAATAGTAGCTGTCGACGTGATTTTCTAGTCAACGAGAATTCAATACCCAATACTTACAATCAATAAAGAATAACACGAAAGTCAAGGAGAAAATAAAAGACAGACGGTCAAGAACAAAACAACACATAGATTTTACATGGTTCAGTGAGTGCGCTTACGTCCACGACTGTCTCTCTATAATTCAGCAGAGTGACAGTATGTTGTTGTTTAGATTGTCTGTTACAATGAGTTCACCCCCTATTTATAGAGGAAGGGTTATTACAATTTTGGAAGAATTAAAATAGGTAAAGAATTTTATAATAAATACATTTCCTAATTGGTTGAAGTAGAATCAGGAAACTACCTAGTATATCTCGAGATTATGTTGACTGAATTTGAATTTGAATTCATTTCTGTTTCTGGTGAGAGAATCACGATTAAATTGGGTAACTGCTTATTCTGGAAGATTTTGTATTAATTGGTCACTGGGCGAGCTGTACATTGTCTTAAGCGATCTCGAGCTGGATCTTACTAAGTAGCGAGCTATGCATAGAGCGAACTGTATAATGATCTGTAGTCTGGTTATGAAACGAGCTCGCTGGGTTTAGAGTTGATAACTAGGCCTTGTCTGTTGGGCCCTTACATTGGGTTGACTTGTTGGGCTTTTATCAGGCTTTTACCAGCCCATTTGCTTGATCCAAAAAATACACGTAACATCAGCCCCCCAACTCTCAATTCGTTCTGCGAATTGGGAGCTCAAGCTCGCTGGTAAAAGCTAATCTTGAATTTCTGCTTTGCGTCTTTTTCAAATTCGTTCCTATCAACTCTGACACGTGGCGGTCATGTAGGAGGTAACTGAACCAGTACCAACACGTCTTGGGTCATGCACATTTAATACGCATGTCTTTCAACTAATGGCTGCCTGATTACAAAGCCGTTACTCGTGCTACACCGTTGGATGTAAGGCGGTTACATACTCTCTAGATCGAACGATTGGGGCTCGAGCTCGGTCACCTATATAAACTGGTGGAGCCCTTCATTGCCCTGTTCACTTGTCATTTTCTTCCAACCATCAAACTCTTCGTTGATGCGCATTTCACCATCAACTTTCTACAGAATCTTCAACCTCGTTGCCGTTTTCCACCTTTCTAACAAAGATTCACGGTAAGTTCTTTCTTTTAACTTCAAGCCTTCAGTTTTTTGGTTCATATTTGTTGAGTTTATGTTGCATTGTTGTTGCGTTTTACTATTGTTGTGCTTGAAATGGTTTGAATGTGCTGTGCTCTTGATGTTGAACGTTTGCTGTTCTGGGTTTCTTATTGAGGACGACTCTTCATTTCCTGTTGATTTGATCTTGTAGCTTGTTTGTTTGCGACTTGATTACTATTTGTGGCATGTTATGCATGTGAACTATTAGATCAGATATCTGTAGATTATTAGCTCGTAGGTTGCTTCTTTATAGGTCGAGCTCCACAATGCATGAGTGATTTGTAAAATAGGAAACTTAGAAAATTTTTGACATTTCAGTAATCTGTTCATTGCGACCTAACCATACTCCCTTTGTATAGATGTCTTCAAGTGGAGCTCGCAACGTTAGTGAAGCAACCTGAAGCGGAGAGCGAACTGAAACTCGAGTCGTCTCTGAATTAGCTCGTCGACTTGCAGAGGCGCAGCGAGCTCGCGAGGAGAGGGAAGCTCGCAAAGTGTTTGCTCACTATGAATCTTCAGTAGATATTTGTGAGTTGGAGGGACTTGCTCTTCAATTTCATATCCCCAGGAGCTACCGTATGATGGCACCTGCCCCAGAAAGCTATGCATGCTATCCTTCATGGGGGTATGTCACTGTTAATACCCAGCATTTGGAACATGGGCTAAGGTTCCCTATTCCCCCTTACCTGATCGAGTTCCTGAATACGATCAAGCTCACGCCACTTCAGTTAACTCTGAACTCATATTCGCAGCTGACCTCACTAACCTTAGCCTTTCTCAGAAACAATCTTCCTCCCTCAACTCCAAAAATCATCCATCACTTCTATAACATCAAAGCTTTGAGCACTTCAAAGGATGGAAAGTGAGATGGTATTTATTACCTCGCAACTCACCCATCGGAGTATAAGAGCCTCTTGCCCCAAGGAAGTGTGAAGGGCAAATCTAACGTAAGGGCATACAAGACGAGTTGGTTTGTCGTCTTACGCCCTTCTCTCGCATATCTCATCAATTTCAGCTTTGTCTTGAGCCCAGGTATACATAGGGGAATCTTTAGCGGGTTCTTTTTTTTTTTTTAATAATATTTTGCTTTGCAGAGCTGAAAATGGACAAGTCTCCTCTTAACAAGGAGGAGGAAAAAGTTCTCCAAGCATTCGCAAGATCGAGTGCAATGGGCATTAGTAGCAAATTTGACACTGCCCTTCTTCAGGCTCATGACCTTGCTCCTCCTGAAGATTCTCCTTTAATAGATAGCAACAAAAATATAGGGAAAATTGGAGAGGCCGATCTCCTTTCTGTCCTCAAAGTTCCTGTCGAAGAAGATGATGCACCTGCTCCTCGATCATCTTCAACTTCTGCCACCACCTCGCGAGCAGATACAACAGTTCCTGCCGCTAGCTTGCAAGCAGAAACTACAACTCCTACTCCAACTCGGGCAGCTCTAGTTGTACAGATAGATTCAACTCCTTCTCCTATTCGAACAACTACTCCGAGGGTTCCACCCTCACCTGTCCAAGCAGATCCAATCCCCAGTCCAACAGTTTCAACACCTGTTGAAGAGGCACCGGTTCCAACTCGTACTCACCAGTAGGTGCATCTCGAACAGCCGTTCCTCCAGCTCCTGCTTCCTCCTCTAGGCGAGCTCCAGCCAACAGGAAAAAGTTTACTCTTTTGGAATTCTCTCCTGAGCGACCTACCAAAGCTTCAACTTCTTCAGCTACTCCATCAAAGGGGCTTGCTGAAGCCTCAGCCTCTCTAGTTGCTTCTTCGAAGGGTTCTAAGCGACCTGCTAAAGTGAAAACTCCCTCGGTCGCCGCTCTCAGCGAGGTGCCACCTTCCGAAACAGCAGCAAATCTTCCCTAGGCTCCAGCTTCCAGCTTGCAGCTCGGAGTAGAGGATGCTCCATCAAAGGTCCTACCCCAGGAGACCCAAGCTGGCACTAGTAGAGGTAAAAAAAAGAGTAAGGGTAAACATTCTACGTGACATGTTTATTGGGATACAAAGTCTAAGGTCGTAGAGGCTGAAGGAACTCCATCGCCAACCATGTCAGACCTTGAAGATGGACCTGGGGAAAGATATTTACGGTCCTTCCTAGACAACTTGTCAGACATTATGCTGATTCATCCAAGAGTCTTGGAAAATAGGTCTCTTAAGGGGACGGACTTGGACGAATATGCAGCTCGCCATGCCATACTAGTAATTTATTTTTCCTTTATCCTTAGGCTTTTCTACTTTATCAACTATTAACTTGTGGAATTTCAGTCTGCTCTTGCATCAATAAAACGAAGGAGATTGACCAGATTTACTGAAGATCGAATAATGAGACTGGAGTGCGAACTGGAGAAAGCTTAAGAGAAGATAACCTCCTTGAGTGAGAGAGCCTGAGATGGGAGGAAGTTCACGGAGGGCCATGAGGCAATGTTGGTTACCGCGAACATAGCCAAACAGACAGCTGAGGAAGCTCTAGCGCGGGCAGAAGATAATTACGAAGCCACTAGGTCGCACCTCACTGCCTTGCTACGTAATTGTGAAGATGAACGTGACAAGGCAAAGGACGAATTGAGCAAAGTGAGGGACGAGTTGATGCAGTCTAAGCAGCGAGCCGAACTGCTCGAAAAGCGGGCTGACAGAGTGAAGGCTGCAGCATGGCGACTGAGGAGGTCAAACAACGAGCTGGGATTGCAAAGAAACAAGTGGAGGTGCTCGGGCAACGAGTTAATGCCGTAGTACAGCGGGATGGGGCTGTTGAGCAACGGGCTGAAAGAGTGGAAGCTACCACTCAATAAGCTAAAAAGGCTGAACATCGAGCTAAAGTGCTCAGGCAACAAGTGGAGGCTGCAATGCAACGAGCTGAGGCTGCTGAGCAACAAATAGAGAATGTGTTACAACGAGTTGAGGCTGCCGAGAAGTTAGGTGAGACAGTTGAGCAACGAGTAGAGGTCGCTTATCGCCATGCAAATGACACCTTCGAAGAGTTGATGATTTTCAGAGAGAGATTCATTCAGGAAACGAAGGTACAGGTCGCTGAGCTAGGAATAAGGCTGAGGAAAGAACAAGTATTAATTTCCTCTATATGCTGTGGATGTCCCATCATGAATTGGATTTTTCC